>CM038670.1:307985657-309185657 GCA_021605145.1 Aegilops bicornis | reverse complement strand
CAGTTGTACGTCTGGTTGGAGCGGCTGAGTATTTAAACTCGAGGACACACAGTCCCGGACACCCGATCGAAAGCACGCATTTCAGACACCAAGTCCTCACTGTTCTCCTTGAACTAAGGTCAAACAGACCTCGCCCAATCACTCGTGGTAAGTCTTGAGCGACTTCCAAACCTTCACAGACTTCGGTCACTCAGCGATCCACAATTCCTCTTGGATGCTCTAGACCATGACGCCTAACCGTCTGGAAGAAGCACGATCTTCAAAGATAACAAGCGTCGGATCCACGCAGGATCAATCTCTTGATGATGCTCAATCACTTTGGGTTTGTAGGTGTTTGGGTTTGGGTTTTTCCTCACTCGATGATCTTCGCTCAAAGTCCTCGGAGGATGGGATGCTCTCAAATGACAAGTGTCGGTTTCTAGAGCAACCAACCAGCTAGTGGTTGTAGGGGCGGCTATTTATAGCCTAGGGAGCAGCCCGACATGATAAGACATAAATGCCCTTCAATGATATGACCGTTAGGTAGATAAGATATTTTGGGACGGTGGCCAAGCAACACAGAACGGCCGAAATTTGACTCTCAAATTCCTCAGGGCTATCATGTTCCTCACTGTGTAGGCAATCTGCACTAGCGAATTACTAACTCCTTAGTCAGAACAAATTCCTCAAATGACGGTAAGAACTTCGTCTCACATCCTTTGAAGAAATTGACTGAACTGTATGAGATTTCCAAAGGCTTCACTCGAAGGGATTGGTAGGTGTAGGATTTTGAGTTGAGCATCACATGGAAATTTTTCCTTAGTATTTCCTTGACCCCCTTTAACAGTACGGTGTTTCCTATGACTCAAGAAAGAGAAAACAAAACAAAACAAAAGTCTTCACGCTTCATGTTCCTCAAATGAATACCAAGTCTTCAAGGTCACACCAATTTCTTCACTTTCAAAGTCTTCAGAAAGTCTTCAGAATATCAAAGTCTTCAGTCGAAGAACTTCATTTTTAGGGGTCGACTTTCTCTGTAAATATCAAACTCCTTATAGTCTTATAGACCTGTGTACACTCATAAACACATTAGTCCCTTAACCTATAAGTCTTCAGTACACCAAAATCACTAAGGGGCACTAGATGCGCTTATAGTAGTCATCAGCACAGTCTTCAGAGTTGGTGGAGTCACCTTTTTCTTCATGGTCGAAGATGGACTTGCTGACGAACTCCGTAGCGAGGGCCAAGCTTGCAACACCGGAGTAAGATTCTTCCTCACATTCCTCAACTTCCTCAGATTCTTCCTTAGAATCCATTTCCTTCCCAATGAAAGCGCGAGACTTGCCGGAGGTACTTTTATTCTTTGATGAGGACTTTGATGAAAATTTTGATGAGTTCTTCTTGTCAGGAGAGTCGTCATCCTTGCTGGACGTTTTCTTCTTTGATACCCTTTTCTAGAGGGGTCAATCAACAATGTAATGACCAGCCTTTTTTGCACTTGTGACACATTCTGTTGTCATAGTCTCGAGCAGAATCTTCAGTGTTCTTTGAGTCGTAGTTTAAAGATTTTCCGAAGCAGTTCCTTTTGGAGAACTTCTGGAACTTCCGCACAAGTATAGCCAGTTCTCTCTCAATTTCCTCAGCGCCATCAGTGCTGCATTCTGACACTTCTTCTTCTTAAGATGAAGAAATTGCCTTGGCTTTAGGCTCTGCCTTCAAAGCGCGAGATCGTCCATAGCTGGTACCATATATCTCTCTCTCTTCTCAGCTTGCTAAAATTCATGAGTATCGAGTCTCTCAAGAATATCAGCTGGATCAAGTGACTTGTAATCTAGACGCTCTTGAATCATCAGGGCCAAGGTGTCAAAGGAGCTGTCAAGAGACCTCAGCAATTTCTTCACAACCTCATGATCAGTGATGTTAGCAACACCGAGAGCTTGAAGCTCATTTGAGATATCGGTGAGGCGGTCAAAGGTCTGCTGAACATTCCCATTGTCGAGTATTCTGAAGCGGGTGAAGAGATTGTGGAGCACATCAACACGTGAGTCATGTTGAGTGGAAACGCCTTCATTGACCTTGGAAAGCCTATCCCAGATAAGCTTCGTTGTTTCCAGAGCACTCACACGGCCATACTATCCTTTGTTGAGATGTCCACATATGATGTTCTTTGCTTGAGAATCGAGTTGCTTGAATCTCTTCACATCAACATCATTGATGCTAGGAGCAACAGTGGGAACGCCGTTCTCAACGACGAACCAGACATCGTTGTCAATTGCCTCAAGATGCTTGCGCATCTTGTTCTTCCAGTAAGGATAGTCTATGCCATCACATATGGGGCACGAAGCAGAAACCTTGATCATACCTGTGGTCGACATAACGAAAACTCCAAGTGGTTAAACCAAAATCACACAGAACAACGGAGTACCTTGCCCTGATACCAATTGAAAGCGCGGGTTATCTCCCGAAGGGGGGGGGGGGTGAATGGGAGATTTTAAGAAATTCGTCAACTCCAAAGAATTTGATGAAGATCAGAGTGAAGAAATAGAAACGCAAGGGAAACTAAGTCATCACATAATCAAAGTAGATGCAATCAGGATATGTAAGAGTGAAGAACATGCAATCATACAATCATGAAGAATATGAACCAAGGAAATGAAAGATAGTGTGATGAAATTCTTCACCTCTAATTCGCCAGATCATATATCACAAATTCTTCAGCAGCAGAATAATGTAAGAGAGGATGAGGAATTTGAAACCAGGTTGGCTCGGTGAAGACAATGCAATTTGGTAGACCAGTTCCAGTTGCTGCATCAACTGTACGTCTAGTTGAGGCAGTTGAGTTGCAACTCAGAGGACACACAGTCCTCACCGTATTCCTCTTGAGCTAAGGCCCACATACCTCGCCCAATCACTCATGTTAAGTCTTCAAGGTAGACTTCAAAAACCTTCACAGACTTGTTCAACGACACACCACAATGACTCTTGGTGTGGTCAAAACTTGACGCCTAACCATCTGGAAGAATGACTGTCTTCAAAGGTAATAGGCGTCAGATCACACAGATCAATCTCTTCAATGATGCTCAATCACTTTGGCTCTAGTTTTTTCCTCACTTAGGATTCTCTCAAAGTCGTCAGAGGATGGGTTGCTCTCAAATGACAAGTGTCAAGTTCTCTCAGAGCAGCTAACCAACAAGTGGTTGTGGGGGGTGGCTATTTATAGCCAGGGGTAACCCACATGAATTTTCATAAATGCCCTTCTCTAATTCGACCATTGTCAGGATAAGGATCCACTCGACGGGCACGCGCAAGAAGAATCTGGCCGTAATTTGAACTCTCAAATTCGTCGGGGCACTCAATTTCCTCACTTTTAGGCAGATCGCACTGGTGAACTCCTAACTCTTCAGTGTGACCAATTTCGTCAGCGACCAGATGAACTTCGTCACTTTTGCTAGCAAATGCGTCAGCTTACTCGAGATTTCCAAAGGCTTCACTCGAAGCGGCTTTTGTGTATGGGTTTGAGTAGGTTTGAGCATTACTTTGGAAATGTGAAATATGTTTCACCTAGACCCCCTTTAACATTACGATTTTTCCTATGACTCGAAAAGAAACTATGAAAACAAGGTCTTCAAACTTCAAAGTCTTCACATCAATTTCTTCAAAGGTCGTACCAATTTCATCATCAAATTCTTCACTTGAAGAAAATCATTTTTAGGGGTCATCTTCCATGTGTTAAACCAAATCTTCTGGGACTCTGTCTCCTGTGTATACTCACAAACACGTTAGTTCCTCAACCTATTTGTCTTCAGTACTCCAAAACCACTAAAAAATTACACTTCAGCGGCGGCCAACTTTGTCAAATGCGCTTTGCTGCGGTGGATTGTACCAGGCCTAGACACAACCTGTTTGTCACATCCCAGATTTTCCCAAATCTGGTATGTTGAAAAATTCACAGGAATTATTTTTTTAGGAAATACCCATGATTGCTTAGGAATGCTTGTGATTGACCTTGAATTGCTTGATTGTTTGCCTAGAAGAGATAAAATCCCAATGCATTAGTTCAAGCCTAGCCAGCCCTGGTAGGAACCAAACCATTTTGAAATATTATTTGAGCATAAGGCCAACTCTAATAAGTCTCAAGAAAGAAATATTCAAGCCAAAATAAACTCCCCGGTAATTGGATTGGGTCTATTTTGGGAATCAATTCAAAATCAAAGGGATATTATTTGAAAATGGCTTTGCATTAATTTTGGCAGGAAAAGAAATTTCACAAGTCCAAATGGCATGTTGACCTTCTGCTAATTTTCTAAAATGGTTTGAAACACATTTGGTTCTGAAACAAAATTCAAATGATAAATGATAAATGTAAGCTGTAGAAAATATTTATCTAAAATGGCCAAACAAAAACTTCACACAGTCACAAATATTCCCTCCGGATTTTAGGAAAGATTCACTGTTGGAACAAATTTCAAATTCAAAGTCTATTTGAACTTATAGAGCAAAATAGAAAAGAAAAAGGAAGAAAACAAAAAATAGAAAATAAAAAGAAAAAGGAAAAAGGCCCAGCCGAGTCAGCCAGCCAGGCTGAAGCCCAACTAGCCAGCCCAGCCAGGCCAGCGCGTCGCACCCTCTCTCTCCCTCTCACTGACGCGTGTGACCCCACGCGTCAGCTTCGTCCCTTCTACTTGTGAGCTGCATTGAGTTTTTCCCCGAAAAGGAAGGGTGAAGTAATATAGTAGGAGATAGTATTTGCCTCAGTGAGAACCAAGGTTATCGAACCAATAGGAGAACCACGCAAACGCCTAGTAAGCAACACCTACACACACAAGAGCAAATACTTGCACCCAACACAGGCAAGAGGGGTGTCAATCCCCTTAAACTTCTCAAGATTTGAGGACATCTTATTGGTCAAAACTTGGTTGGCCACAACGATGGATCCAATACGCGGCACCGAGCAAAAGGGGAACACCTATTGGACGGAGATTTGGAAGGAGTATCATGAGCAAAAGGAGTATGTGGAGCCGCATCCTATCGTGACCACCGACAATGTGGCATCTCTCCAATATCGTTGGGGGATCATTCAAGGGGAAGTGACCAAGTACGTTGGCTACTACTCACAAGTGACCAAACGACCTCAAAGTGGGATGGGAGCAGTGGCGAATCTAGCAGGACATTTGAGGGTAGGATTAAAACACAAATTTCCTAAGTCTAATTAGCAAATGCATTCAATTGTTGCATGTAAAACCACCAGAATATACTTGTCAAGTGGTATGTTTAGCTTAAATAGGATTTGGGAGGGTAGGCTTAAGCCTATTGAAGCCTCCCTAGTGGAATCATCCTAGATGGGAGTCGCAACTCACGCAAGCTCAATTGCCTCATCTTGTCGTCCATTGCATATGCTTCTTGTGTTTGAATTCTCGTGCTCATACATATGTTGTTTGCTAGACCGCGATGGCGGCCATTTTGTATCACGAGGTGGAGAAGAAGCCATTTGCTTTTAGCCATTGTTGGGTCATATTGAATGGCAAGCCGAAGTGGAACCAACTTGTGGCCGACCTCAAGTCCGGAAAGAAGAGGAATGATGGCTCAAGCTCGAACCAATCAATTGGGTTGGACGATGTTGTCGTGACGAATGGAAAAGACACCGTGCCAAAGGACAACCGCCAAGTCATGTGAAACAAGTGGGAGAAGGCAAGTGCCGCCCGTGATGCCGCGGCTATCAAAATGTCGTTCACATGGACGGGCATTTTTTCGGTGAGGGAGAACAAGAAGGAGGAGAGGTACAAGCTCATGTTAGATGCGCAAAAGGAAAGAATGGAGTGGGACCAGAAGACGACGGAGAAGAAGTTGGAAATTGAGAGGTCGAAGATCAAGCTCGAGAAGCAATAAGCAGGGATCAAATGGGAGCTCGAGAAGGCCAAGACATTTGGTGACATATAGCTTGAGAAGGAGAGGTTGCAACTCGCATGGGACGCGGAAGATGCGATGATCATGTTGGCGGATGAGACCCTCTATGATGAGCATGCGAAGAAGTGGCTTGTGGACAAGAAGATGAGATCAACGACCGTAGGAAGTACGAGACGGCGAGGGCAGCTGCGGCCCGGATGCATGCGGAGGTGGCAACCCGAATGCAGGCAGAGGAGGCTGTCCAGATGCAGACGGAGGAGGCTGCCCGGATGCAGGCAGAGCAGGACGAGCAGGAGCAGGCGCCCAACTTCGAGGCCATCCGTCATGCTCGGACATTAATTTCATTTTACCATGTCCGGTTTGTTGAACTATGATTTGTTTTGAACTTTGTCGTATGATCGAACTTGTGTAGATTGTGTCGATTTGAGAATCGGAATTTGCGGTATGTGGACGCCGGATTTGAGAAGTCCGGCTGTAGATACTCTGATCAAACACACGCTAGCGGACACCCCACCATACCGCGTCTGACAGACTGACACCGCTGCCCCACCTTCCAGCTCTTCCACGCGGCCCCACCACCTTGGCCACTCCAACTCGCCCAGATGAACAAACCAAACACCTGCACCAAATCTCGCGACATGTAAAAATGGGCCAAGCCGGAAGAAGCCAGCCGCCGACGAGGGAGTAGCGCGACGCGAGCACGCCCACGAATCCTGACCCTAGCCCGGAAGGAGGAAAAGGAGGACGAATCCGGTCGTCTCCTCTTCCCTCCAAAACCCTAGCCGCGGCGGAAGCGAGATCTCAGGGACGATGTCGGACTCGGCGTCGATGGCGGCCGCCACAGAGGCGCGTTTCAGCAACCGCGACCTCATCGGCCGTGGCTCCTTCGGCGACGTCTACAGAGGGTTCGTTTGTTGACCTGCCTCCCCCCTCCATCGTCGCGAACAAAGTTTATTTAATCCTCTTCTTCGTCCCTTGTACGTGGATTTTAGCTGATGCTCCTCGGTGGCGGCTAGTGTAGCCTTTCGTTTCGCTTTTGATCGAGCAGCATTGGGGATTAGAGTGTCAACAGGGTACGTCTCATGGCGAATTGGGACATTAGGCGGCATGATTGAGGCACTTAAGTACCCAATCTAGTGCTGCTCGTGGCGTTTTTCACTGATTTATTCCTGTTAGTAAGGTGGCATTGGTGATTTGATCAGGATCTACGTCGATAGGGTTCTATTTTAATGCAGGGTAAGGGATTTACGGAAACAAGCAGTGCTAATTCGGTCAATTTAGTGCCTATCAGGCTATTAGAGATAGGCCACAAATTTGTGCTAATTTGGTTTTAGATAGCAGGGCTTCACTCTGTGTGAGAATTTGTCCCTATTATGAGTATCATTGCCAGTTCCTGCTAAATTAGATAAAGCTGGATTTGTCCTCTATTCGACTACTGTAGTGCAAGCAACGGAATAAACCAAATGTTATGCGATGCTATTGTTATTTTCACTATGCTCCTGATCGTTAAGCTAATTAATTTGTGATTGCTCAACCAAGTACGAACCAACGGTTCACAAGTGTTGTTTTCAAACACGTTATGTTTATTTTCAGTAGATGTCAAATTTACATGTATTGTCCTGAAATGATTAGTACATAGATGCCAGCATGTTATCTCAACAGAGGATGAAATAACTTGAATGATAAGTTGTTATTCGCTTTTCAATAGAATTTGCTATGCTGTCTAGTGCCAGTATTTTTAATGGTTATTTTGTTGTGTACCTGTGTCATGCCTTCCACAAATTATACACATAGAGGCCAGCATGTTTAATGGTTATTTTGTTGTGTACCTGCGTCATGCCTTCCACAAATTATACACATAGAGGTCAGCATGGTATTTACATAGAGGATGAGATATATATATGCACTAATTTCTGGGTCCACTTTGTAAGCTATTGGATATTTTCTGGGCCACATGTAGCCCATGACTTGTATTTCTTATCCTTTCCTTCTGTTTTGTTGGGATGATACATTTAATGCTTATCGAATATTTACCTGTGTTCATTCATAGGTTTGACAAGGAACTCAGCAAGGAGGTTGCAATAAAAGTTATTGATCTGGAAGAAGCGTGAGTCTCTAGCCTAAATTTCACTTTTGACTCTGTATCTAAAGCAGCATATTATATTTAATAGGTTTACACTATAAAATGTAAGTGCACCTGTTGTTAATTGCATTATTTGCTGCTATTTAAACCATGGTTCCATTTACTTTGGGATGTGAAAAAGAGGTAGTGTACTAATACTAATATATTTCACAACCTTTATTCTACACAATGCGTTTAAATGGGAAACATAAAAAATTGCATCCTTGTTGCAGTGAGCTCAGCCTGGTTGCATTACATTTCCTCTGATTAGTGTTCTAAACCTAGCGTAGAACTATATCATGTCATCACATCATTTTTTTGTAAAACAACTTTTTTATCATGAAAACATGTTTGTTTATGTACTGTAGGAAAATGTAAACCGAAGATAACCTTATTTCATATTGGTAACTGAATTCGAGGATTTTATCTAACTTCTAATGTACTTTTAACCTATTCTATGCAGCGAGGATGATATCGAAGATATCCAAAAGGTTTTACTTCCACCTTATGCGCTATGCTGAGTATTAGGTTATCATGGCGTATCAACTTACTGTGCAATTAAGACAGAAAAAGCTTTTCTAAAAGGATTTGTTTCATGTTGCAGGAGATATCTGTTTTATCACAATGCCGGTGTCCATATATAACTGACTATTATGGCTCTTATCTTCATCAAACCAAACTGTGGATAGTAATGGAGTACATGGCTGGTGGTTCTGTTGCTGACCTAGTATGTCCTGTATATTCTATATCTTGATGGTCACAACACAATACTTGACACCATGTAGATAGTAGATCAAGTGTATTTGATGAATATTCCAGTTCATAGTCAGCGCAAACTACTTGGTTCAAATTGTGATGTTCCTGCGACTTCTATTTCCACATGTAGCTTCAAGCTGGCCCTCCTCTGGATGAAATATCTATTGCATGCATTCTAAGGGACTTGTTACATGCAGTTGAATATCTGCATTCTGAAGGAAAGATTCATCGTGACATTAAAGGTCTTTATTACTCCTCTTGACTCCTTTCTTTCTTATTATCTGCATTTGCCTTGCAAACATTCAATACTGTTTTGAGAAAATACCAATCGGATAACCCCTAGAACTCCCAAGCAGCATCAGTCTTCTGAGGATGCAAAATGGAAGTGATCCTACCATTAAGCTGTGTTTGCTTCAGATGCTTTCTGGGTAATTTGTCTGTCCAGATTGATCCCCTTACCGCTTAGTGTGTTAGGTCTCTCTTTCTAGTTGGTATTCTTTCCTGCCTTGGCTGCTGCGGCTGTTATGACCACTGTAGTCAGCCTTAGCACCACTCTGTTAAACACAACAAAGAACCCCATGGAATCGAATATCTGATCACCCCAGCGTTCTCTTGCGATCCTTACTCGGTCACCCTTGAAGCACATTGAACCTGGCCTGCATTACCGTGTTCTCCTTTGTCTAATGGGCAAGCAACCAATCATATTTTTTTACTGTATCAAAGGTTACACGCACGGACACGACCTTTCAAATAGATGCCTTTCCGCAATGGAGAAACCGTTTCTACAACTGTATTGTCTCTCATGTAATCTTGCACATAAATGCTATTGTTACACATGCATGAAAAGGAAAGGAAAAGGCAGGAATGGAATTAAGGATTATAGATAGCCATGTATACTCCAACTAAAAAAAAAGATAGCCATGTATATGTATGTGTGGCACAAAGATTCCTTTGCGATAAGTTTGTATGCAAGCCTTTTCGTTCCCTTGTTTTGCTAATGTGAGAGCAAATGACAGTTTTGGTTGGTTGTTCGTAAGGATTCAATGCTCCGGTGATGCATGTTAGCTAAAGGATGACACAAATTAATATGTAGCAGTCAGTTTTAGATTAAATAAGGACAAGCTATTGTGCAAGCATTAAGGACTTATTAATATGGGGATGTGTTCTTCAGTGCATTGCATATATTTTTATATACCTCGTTATTTACTTCCAAGTATAATTCAAATCGTAACAGACAACACCATGTCATGTTCTGCAGCGGCAAATATCCTCCTGACTGAAAGCGGAGATGTGAAGGTATCACTTCTGTAGAGCATGCGGATGATTCTGTTTTTTGTAAGGTTATTACTGCATAACATATAATATATATTCCTAAAGTTAATACGTGTATTTATATTCCTTAGGTTGCAGACTTCGGCGTCTCTGCACAGCTGACTAAAACAATGTCTAGGAGGAAGGTAACGTCTAAACCTCTAACCATATGCATTAGGAACCTACCGACTCTTCTCAGCTGTAGTTTTAATTGACTGGGCTGTATATATAATGGTTATAAGGGAAGCTTTGAAAAAGAATTAGATTTAGTGTTGTTTGGTATTTACTGTAGTTGCACTCACCTAAATAATTGTTATTTTACACGTGTAAACTGGCAGTTTCTATCGCTGACAAATTTTGCTGTGTTTTTATATCCTATGCTCTGAATTATTCAGAAGCTTTAATTCGTTCCAGCTTGAGTGAATGCTGCATATCAATTGCCACCTCTTTTCTTTTTTTGATGTTATGTCTTTTAGCGCAAAATATAGCTTCTCCCCATTGTACTGAATGGACTTTTGTTGACATCATAGTAGCTTGTCCTTCACTGAGTGCATGCGGGCTGTTTTAGTTGCGGAAGGCAATTTATTCAGGGTTCTAAAATTGGATACAAATAGGCTAGCTGGCTGTTCACGAGGAACTAACTAACAATGGCTAATTTTCAGTGGAACTTGGTAAAGAAATGTTATATATGTGTCATTTTGGGAGAACTTGTTCACCCACCTGCAAGGCACGCTCGGTCGGGTTGCGATGAGCATACTTCTTGAAGCGCTTCTAGGCTCGCTCCAGTTGGGCATGGAGCCGTGTAATGTGCGCCGCCCAGTCCCACTTCCACTCCTCGACTTCTGGCACGGTTGGTGGTGACTCGGGCCAGAGGTGCATGCTCCCTAGGTTTGCTTCCACTCCATAGAGGGTCTTGAATGGTGAACAACAGAGTGACGCATGGAACAAAGAGATGTACCAGAATTCCGTGGACAGCAGCCACCTTCCATTGCCGAGGTGTATCGTGGACGGCGAGCTCGCGCAAGAGAGCATTGGTGAACACCTTGTCGCCGTCAGAGACAATGATGCCAGGACGCCGTGGAGCTTGACGACGTTGTCCAAGAATGCCCGCGCTACTTGAATGGCAATGAAGGGGTGGCACAGAGGGATAAACTGCGTGAATTTGGTGAAGCGTTCGACTACCACCATGATGGCATCATAGCCCTCTGACTTTGGCAATCCTTTGACGAAGTCCATCGTCAGATTTGCCATGGCGTGATAGGCACACGAAGAGGCGCTAGTTTCTTGGCCGGTTTCTTGAGCTCGTGTTTCACTTGTTGACAGAATGTGCACTGTCGCACATGGTTGTCGACGGCGGCCTTAAAACCATTCCACTCGAGGAGTTTCTTGGTACGGTGGTACGCGTCCGTTGCGCCGGAGTGGCCGACCACCGCACTGTCGTGCATCAGACTGGTTAGCTTGGTGTGGAGTGCGGTGTTGGCGCCGATCTAGAGCAGCGCCCCTTGCGGCGAATGAGCCCGCGGTGGAGCTCAAACCCCTTGGCGTCTGGGCTCTGCAGAGCCAATTGCTGGAGTAGGCCCCGCGCGTCTTTGTTGGTTTCATATGAATTGGCCACCTCGTGAACCCATGCTGGTTGGCACATGGACAACGTGTCAACATTGAGCCGATTGCCGACACTGGAAAGGGCGTCTGCCACGTCGTTGTCGATACTGCACTTATACTGGAAGCGGAATTGAAGTCCAACCAACTTGGACATCGCCTTTCGCCGAACTTCCGTCTTCAGATGTTGTTCCCCCAGCTTACACAAACTTTTGTGCTCGATGACGATCTTGAAGGGGCAATGCTGGAGGTAGGGCTGCCACTTGTCGATGGTCATCAGACGGCGAGGAACTCTTTCTCGTTTGTTGGAAGCTTTTGGTTACGAGCGTCGAGGGCCTTGCTGAAGTAGGCGATGACATGACCATCTTGGACGAGGACGGCGCCAATGTCTATGTCGCAGAGCGAGAACCTTCGTGGTCACAATCGCCTTGAGCATGTTGAAGGCGAGCTGCGCTTGATCCGTCCATGTGAAGCCTTTCTTGGTCAGTTATTGTGTCAGCGGCTTGGCGATGATCCCATAGCTTGGCACAAACTTACGGTAGTATCCAGTAGGTCCAAGGAATCCACAGAGCTCCGTGGCATTCGTTGGTGTTGGTCAGCGCGCCATGGCCTTGGTCTTGTCGCTGTCCATGGCGACGCCTTTCCGAGAAATGGCATGGCCGAGGTAGTAAATGCGATCCCCCGTGAATGAGCACTTGGACATCTTGGCATAAAGCTTAGCGTGCAGTAACAGTGTCGAGCACCGTGAGCAAGTGCAGTTCATGCTCCTGGAAGTGGCACTGTAAACCAAAATGTCATCAAGGAAGACGATTACGAACTTACGAATGTAGTCTGCGAAGATGGAGTTCATCAGGCATTGGAAGGTTGTTGGAGCATTTGTTAATTCGAATGGCATGACGTGAATCTTGAAAGCGGTCTTCTCCTCATTAGCTTCATTCATGCGGATTTGATTATATCCCGCATGGAGATCGTGCTTGGAGAAGCATGCAGCGCCGGCCAGCTCATCCAACAACTCATCAAAGATCGGCCACAGAAATTTGTTTTTGGTCGTGACGTCGTTGAGCCGGCGGTAGTCGAAGCAAAACCTCCATGTAGTGTCCTTCTTGACCAGCCGCGCATGGGTTGCATAGGGGCTCATACTGTGGGTGATTATGCCCGAACGCAGCATCTCATGAACATGCCGCTTGATCTCGCCCTTTTGCAAGGGTTAGTATCGGTAAGGGTGGGTGTTCGCTGGTTGCCCCATCCATGAAAGTGACCGCATGGTCGTATTGCGGTTGCGGAGGCAGTCTCCCTGTGGCTTGGCAAACGCGTCTTTGAATTCGTTGATGAGGACGCGGATCGGCGCGGTTATGTCAATGTGTTGCGCCGTCGTGGTGGCTGTCGCATCCACTGTAGCAAGTGCCCATACATCATTGCCCGCGAGCAGTTTGCGGAACTCCTCGGGCTCCAGTGCGGACAATGTGCTTGCGGTTGATGGACGAACACCTTGGAGGGTCGCGGACTCGCCGTTTGTAAACAGTGACAGTCCATTGGAGTAAACTGGGCTAACCAAGCTCCAGTGCAGACAATGTGCTTGAGGTCGATGGGCGAACACCTTGGAGGGTCACAGACTCGCCGTTTGTAGACGAAGGAGACAAACTTGTCTTGCCAGTGACAGTTCATTGGAGTAAACTGGGACAACCAGACCATGACAAGAATGCCGTCGTACGCGTCGATGTCCAACTCGCACATTGGTGTCGTGAATGTGTGCCCTTGCATCTACCATTTGAGCTCGGGAACAATGCGGGAGCAGGTGAGGCTGTTGCCGTTAGCGGCGTGCACCTCCACTGGTGGCAGCGCCTTGGTGACGGCACCGACGTGCTCGACGAAGGCCATGTTGACGAAGCTGTGTGTACTGCCCGAATCGAGCAACATCGACATGACTTGGTTGCCCACAAGCGCTCGCAGGCGAATCATAACCGTCCAAAGCATGCGCTGACAACAGCAACATCGGGCGCGGGTCGGCCGACGCAGTGATCGCCGAGAAGGGCGAGAGCATGAATTGCCACGTCGGAGAGGAGCTCTCCATGCTCGCCCACCTAGATGGTGAGCAACTGTGCTTGGTGATTGCACTAGTGCTCCCTGCAGTAGCGGTCCCCTCACTTGAAACACAATCCGTTCGCGTGCCGAAACTTGCGGAGCTGCCGCTTGCTGCTATAGTCGTCACTCGGCAGGCGAGGTGCCGCCGCGGGATGAAGGGGAACTGCTGGTGGTGGTGGACTGTTGAAGTGCATATGTGGATTGCCTAGCACTTTCCATCAGTTCGGACTTTTGGATGCATTTGCTAGTGCATGAAGCTTAACATGGTATCAGAGCCCAAGGTCTTGAGTTCAAGTCATGGCTTTCGCAATTTATCCAAAAATTGCTGCTGCCTCCCTTTTGGCCTTTTGAGCCATACAGTTGACTTTCTGCGTCACACGTGAGGGGGTTTGAAGTGTATATGTGTGTTGTCTAGCCCTTTCCATCAGTTCAGCCTTTTGGTTGCGTTGGCTAGTGCATGAAGCTTAACAGGCCGGCAGGTAGAGGTCGAGCACGCGGTCGCTGTGCCCCCAGCTCCTCATGTATGTGCGCTAGGACTGACGCCTGCATGATGCTCGACGGTGCCGGAAGGCGCATCGCAGCGCGGTGATGAAGAATTTGGGACTGAGCGACGGGTCTAGCGCGAGCAAGCGGTACATGTGGGCGTTGAATGCTGCCTCAGATTCGATGTCGCCGCCGATCCGACGCATTGGAGAAGTTTGTGCATGTCGAGTTTGAACTCGTCCGAGCCAAACTCCTCGGTGATCTACGTGCCCTTTACGCCCAGTCATTCCGAAGAACCCTCCCCCTCCCCCCCCCCAGTGTCATGCCTCTGCGTGTTTGATGAAATGCATGAAGCTAGTGGGCTGCTTGCCCTTTGATGTATAGCTCGCCGTTGTGACCCAGTTCGGTGATATGGCAGTGGTGCGCTGCCGTTGAATCGAGGGAACTCATGTTGTGAGGCTTGGTGTAGTAGTCGTCGCGTCCAAGCGGTTAGGGGTGGCGCTTCCGGGATCTACGAGTGCGCTGCCTCCTGAGTCGATGCGACGGCATGATTCGGCACTCCTGGTGTTTGCGGAATCAGAGGGGGCCGCTTGCCTCCAAGCCGGGCGAACGGGTCAGCCCGTGGTGCTGGTTATTAGCTTGTGGGGTGCGCGGCAAAGGCAGTGGTGGCAGCACGAGTACCGGAACTGAGCCATGTGGGGATGCCGACGCCTCCAGCGTCTTGTGCGTCTCATCCACATCTGCCTGGGTAAGATCAATTTGCTTGGTGAAGCTCGGAGCTCGTGCTGACACCTGATACCTGATTGTTGAAGCTGACTTGCGTTGCTTGTCGCTGTTGATTTTCTGCTCATCGAAGTGAGTGATCAGGCCTTTGATGAGGGCCTTGAATGAGTTTGTGTTCTCCTCCATGGCCGACAGGATGTGACGGGTCTGCACGGAGGGCTTGGTGTTCGCCGTCGTCGCACTCATACCAGATCCAACCCTGCTTGGGACTTTAGGTGGATCTTGCTGGAGCGAAATATACACCCTTAGCGGTGGATGTCATGGATCCGGAGAGAGGAACAAGCAACTGACGACGAAGATTTCTTTTGGGGAAAACGCAGGTGGCTCTGGATACCGATTTGTCATGCCCTGATCTCTGGATCGTGAGCGACCAGTAGTAGGCAGGAAGAAAGGGTAGTTGGGGTGAGAGACTTGGAGAGGAAGAAGGTGAGAAGAGAGAACGGGGATGAATTCAGATCTCACTTCAATGCATAATTCTCACGTTACAACACAGAACACTTAAGTATCTACGAAACGCACACACACACGCCAGCTGGCCTAGGCCACACACGCAACAACCCTGCCTAAGGGCCCAACCACTAGTCACACTGCAGTGGTGTGCGGTGCAGGTGTGACAACCACACGTATGTTTCCACCAGCCGAGCATGCACTAAATGGAATTCCCCTTATCAGTTGTGGTGGGCCCGTGGCAGTGTTTTAGCTTAACAGTGAACTTGTTGTTTCCCTTTGTTGGAATTGTGTACAAGAAACATAATTTGTTTTTTATTTCAGATAGATCAGCTAAGAATATTCCATAGTATATTGCTAATGCCTAATGGCTTTGATTTGCCCAGACATTCGTCGGAACTCCCTTTTGGATGGCACCTGAGGTTATTCAAAATTCTGATGGGTACAATGAAAAGGTGCTTGCCAATTTGTTGAACCTTTTGCTTCATAATGAACTTTGTTACATAAGCTTTTGTCTCAATGCAGGCGGATATCTGGTCTTTAGGTATAACTGCTATAGAAATGGCAAAAGGTGAACCCCCCTTGGCAGATATTCACCCCATGAGAGTTCTTTTCATGATACCTCGTGAAAATCCTCCTCAGGTCACTGGAGTACTTTTAACAACTATTATCAAGTACTTCATTTCAGTTTATCAAAGCATCTGTTTTGCATTTTTTGCAAGAAAATAAGTATTATATTTTTTAACATGCAGCTTGATGAGCATTTCTCTAAACCAATGAAAGAGTTTGTGTCACTATGTTTAAGGAAGAATCCAGCAGAGGTAAAATTCTTATCATGTACCAGGAAGCACTTCCTCTGCACTTGTTCAGTATAGAAGTTTCAGATTCAGAAAAAGTTACCGTGTGTTCTCACTTTGCTTTGTTCTTTTGAACATATGCAGTGTCACTCTTCTTTTTATAATTTCTTGTTGTCCGTCGTGACACTAGTTCTGTACTGGCCAAATTTGGGAGTCCCACTAGCTAGAAGACTACAACTAACATTACGAGATGCCATGAAGGGTTCCAGTCCTGCCAGATGTAACCTTTAGTATAAATCTAGTACATAATTCTACCTAGAAGTATTTGACAATTTAGTAGTTGCTATGCTGAAATTCAGAATTTTCTTTTTTTGTGCAAGTCCCTGGGTCATCTTATTTGAGACTAAGGTAGTGTCATGTCTAAGCTGGAAAGAGTGCATTTTATAGTCTCGGTCGTTTTTGCTTAGTTCTGTTCATGTGTATTACTTTCTCACAGAGGCCTAGTGCTAAGGAACTTCTTAAGCACCGTTTCATAAAAATGCCAGAAAAACTCCAAAGCTTCTGGAGAGAATAAGGTACATGATGTTGTTTTTCTTTACACTTTTTTAGTGAAACAATGTTTGACTAATAGTTCAAGTGTATCGACATCTCATTGTCTTCGTGTGCCTCTGTTGGTGTTATTGGCAGAGAGAGGCCAAAATTTACAGTAAAAGGTAGCATCGGTGCCACGCAAAATGGTCAAACACATATCGAAGAAGATGATTATGGAGGTACTATTAAGGTTGATAGAAATACAAGACATGCAGCCTCTCCTTCCAGGTATGTTTGTCAAAATAGTTAATAAGCTTTGCTTTGTCTTCATGGGCTTGATTATTTTTGATCTACTATAGTCAAGGAACAGTTAGGAAAGCTGCTGGCTGGGATTTTCCTGATAGATCAGAGGGCACGGGAACTGTTCGAGGTGGTTTGAGGCCACCACAAATAACCTCCACCAAGGATGGTAGATTTGATATGCCTCAGAATCCAAGTACACTAAAACGCATTACAGCTGATCGAGAAAACCAATGGAGAACATCTGGGACTGGATCTGAAGAATCATCCTCAACAAACATGTCTAAGAAAGAAGCTCAAACTGATCATGGGAGGCTAGAAAGTTCTACAGAATACGTGAGATTTCCATCTGCACGTGCAATCTGTAAACTCCTGATTAATGGTTAATTCTGATTTTAACCATGGCTTCTTGTCAGAATGACCAATCTGTAAGTGGGTCTGGAACTGTGGTGTTACGCTCTCCAAGAGCGTCTCAGGTCTACCCAGCAGGTCCTAATCACAGTTCTAAGGTACATTGATATCAGTTTGGGGTTTTTAATATTTGCAATCCTACCTTACCCTGCAAGCAAGATACTAAGATAAGCAGCAGCATCTGATTCATCATATTCATTAGCCTCCCAGCAGATTCTCCTCATACGAAGATATGTCTATCAGTGGGACAGTTGTTAGGAATCAAACTGAAGAAGCAGAAACGCCACGATCTTCAAGGTCAAGGCTGGGGACTCTAGAAAAAACATCAAATGCTTCACTTGAGGATAGTGCTACTAACCTTGCAGAGGTAGCGGACATGAATGTTTTGTTGCCAAATGCTCGCTTGCTTGGTTGATGCATATTTATAATGCACTTGAGCAATATATGTAGGCAAAGGCTGCTCTACAAGCTGGGTTCAGAAAGGGAAATGCTCGAGAAAGACCAGCCACCAACAAACATGAAAAGGAATCACATGAACCTAGATTTTCTGGGGTAAACAGTCATGAGGTTCGAAGGTATTTCAAGTTTAGTTAAGTGTTGTTTGACTTACACGTGTGCTGTTTATATCATTCCTTAACGAAAGTATGTTCTTTGTCTAGTGAGAATATTGACTCGCAAAAAGGTCGCAAATCACGGCAGCCATCCGATGGGCAATCAGCTCCCCGAGCTTCTGCAGCTTCACCTGCACTATCATCCTTGATAATTCCTTCTCTGAAAGAGGTAAACTATATTAGACGCGTTAACCTCGTGCCCTGTTATTGGAGTACATTGATTTTGCATTAGTGCCTCTTAACTCTCGTGAAGACCAGAGTGGGTTCAAGTAAATGCTGATGGTCTTTATAGGAACCAAATTGAATGCTAGATAATCAAATCCCAATAACGGTTTAGCTGTGCAATCACTGTGATATTCCAATATTGACCTTTGCATCCCTCCAGAAGTGTCTTCCAACTTTAGAACTTCTCTTGTAGGCTTCTGGTGACAAGTATGAAGGACCTGTTGTTCATGCAGTCCTCAGTTCTTTGATGGATCTAGAGCAAGAAATACCTGGATCCTGTGAGGTATTGGTTGGCAGAATTCTACATCGGCTAGGGAGGTACGACCTTGACTCTCACCGTGTGTGCTTGCTCACTTTCATACTGTGTCCTTAGCTTATTGTGCCTCATGTGCAGCTCGAAGGATTTGTCGTTGCAAAGTCTAAATGAGACGGCAATATCAATTTTTACAAAGAAACCTGAGCCCCCCTCGGAAGCTGGAAGCAACAAGAAACAAGCTAGTACGCCACCATTGGCTGCTCCTACCGTAAGCCCTCTGGCGAGGTTCCTTCTTACCAGGTTAGTCTAGAGACATTACACTCTTTTGCTCATCTTGATATTATGCACCCAAAACAAAGGGAGGTGTAATAGCTGCTATCATTGGTGCAGGTGGCAAAACCAAGTTTCCCAAGACCTTAACTCCGTTTGATCGAAAATTCTTCCATGTTTTGATTCGGTGTATAATTAATTTTGAGTGTACATAACTCTTTAGAAGAAACCCCATTCTGCTAGATGTTCTCAGCGGCTTGTGCTGCCATCTGTTTGTTCTATTTGTTTTGTTTTACTAGAACAACATATTTGCTGCCCATTTTCTAATGTAACTGCTACCGCCATACGTGCATGACATCTGAGATGCACAAATAACATTTCCAAATCTTGCTGGTTATACTTGGGAATATTTGTGAATGACTTGTTTCAGGACTGGTGACAAAATCTAACCATGCATTTGTCCCTGGATGTGACCAACTGACCATGTGTAGCCTGTACATCTATTGTTGTCAACGGTTTACCGAGTGCAGAGGCAAAACCACGCGGGTTGCAACCTGAGTGCTCAGTTGGTTGTTGGGAAGTGGAAATCCAGAGCAATAGGGGCTCTTTGATATGTAAAATGTAGGAATAGGAATAGCATAGGAATAAGTGGCATGACATCTTCAATGCTATAGGATTAGTAGTCTTTTGATAGTGATAGTGCACCGGAAATATGTTGGATGCTTCACATGAGGTTGGAGTGGATGAAAATTTCCCTATGAAAACTAGCACAAATGAATCCTATGGATTGTAATACTACGAATCAAACAAGCTACATAGCAAAAAAAAAAAAAACTACGACTTGGAATGCTCCAAAATTTCTTTAGGAATTCTTTGAATCAACGAGGCCTAAACCTCTAGGGAGAGATTTTCCTATGCATATGGAATCCCTCCCACTACCCCAGGTGCCCAAATGGCAACAAGGGGAGGGAAGGAAATCCCTCACAAGAGCAGGTTCGTGGATCTGCGGCCTTGTCCACCATTCATAAGCAAGAACGCTGGGGTGGAAGAGGGAGGTGACATGAGCTGAGCTGACGGAGGGGAGATTCAGGAAAAGAGGAGGGTGACAACCCCGATCCACTGGCATCGTGGGAGTGCCTTAGAGCATATCAGCGTCGCTGAAGGGGATCACGGGCTACCAAACAAGGCCTGAAGGATGGTAGGGGTTCATCACCCATTTGCCAGGGCAAATTTGTAAGCATAGAGATCACCGAATATTGTGTGAAATAATCCTCCCTTTCCAAGTGCTTAGAAATCAACTTGTTGAATTTCCAAATAAGATCCAACACAGTAGGGCGAGTTGTTAGGCGAGAAGAAGGCATCCTGTTATTCTAAGCAAGTTTTACATTGCATCATGACCGTTAAGCTACAACCAACATGGGCAGTCTGTGCCCGATCGATAGCTGTAGCAGTACCACTAATCTGTTGGTCCCTCGAAAAGTTGCTAGTCCGGCGGACCATTAATCTGAGTGGGCACCGCTGGCAGCCGCGCCGCAAAAATAGCCGTTGCGCACACAGCGCCGAGATAGATCTCTCTCTCGCAGCACCCAACCACCCAGGTCCAGTCCTCCTGTCCCTCCTCCCCTCCCCTCCGTTAAGACTTGCCCCTTTGGCAATCGGCAAACACTTCAAATCCCCCGACCGTTGGACTCGCAACGTTCTTCTCCAACCCAACCCACCAGGCTCCTCCTCCTCGATCCAGCCGATCCCCTTCCCTTCCCTTCTTCTCCCCCGCCTCCAATCAAAACCACACATCACACACCACCACATCCGGAGCGAGCGAGAGAGAGAGAACCCTAGCTCGCGCGCTCCTAACCCTAGAATTCTGCCCGTCCATGGCGGCGGAGACCAAACCCTCCTCCGGGACGGAGGCGGCGGCGGCGGCCGTGCAGTTCCAGGTGGATGAGGCGTACGAGTACCGCGCGCCCAAGTACTTCGACTTCGTCGTCGACGAGACGGAGGCCGACATCCGCGCCGCCGAGCGCTGGTTCGAGGCCGGCGCCAGCCACGCGCCCTCGCGTACGCACCCCGCCCCCGCCCCCTCCCCCTCCCCGCGGGTTCTCTCCCGGAAATTTACCCTGACTTGCTCTTCTCTCTCTCCTTCTTGCGCGCAGCCTTCGCCCCGAGGATCAAGGAGTCGAGAGCGGAGGTCAAGATCGACGCACTCTGCGACTTCGCGGACGCGGAGGACCCGGCTCCATCTCCAAAGGTAACGAAAATGGAAAGAGATTGCCTCGATTTTGCTCTGATTTGGGGGGTTGTTTTTCTTCCCCCTTCTCATCACCCAATCTGTGTTGGTGTTTGCGGCGGTAGAACCAAGCAACGGAGGAGGCAGCAGTCAACGTCACAAATCCGGCAGGGGATATCGATGGGTAAGCGCTGGGGTGATTCTCTTTCTTCTAGAATTTACATGTCTTCTGTTTCTGCCAGTTAATTGTTGGGGTGATTCTGTTTCTGCCAGTTAATTGTGTTCTGTGACACCCCCAAAAATTGCCTATTTGGACCTCGTATCTCTCCTTCTGTCTTTGGCATACTTTTGTCCTCATACCATGTTTGCCTGTCTTTCTTCATTTGGTCAGCACGTCTGCTTGTCCTGACACCATGTCAGAGTCGCCGCCAACAGAAGAGAAGGAGGAGTCACCCAAGTCTTTCGAGTTCCCCCTGTCCAAAGATTTGGCTGCAAAATGTGAGTCACTAACTAGTATTTCTTGGAGGAGTGCCGGCTGGGAATTGATTCCTCAGTTCTGATATTTGACATTGCCGTGGTTTTAGCAGCAGATGTTGGGTCTAGCACGCCTAAGATTCAGAGGCCGCCTCCACCTGCGGAAGTTACCACTGCTGCGACCACTCGTGCCAAGTCAACAGTGAAGGCTGAAACGTGCACTCCCAAGGTGCAGGGGAGCTCATCCACTCGCTCAAAGACCGTGCAATCGTCTAATCTGAAGCAGTCCTCGCTGGCATTAACGAAGAAGAGTGTGATCAAGTAGGGGAAATATATGCTGACTCGTAGATACTGATACCGTTGTCCAAAGTTTGAGATGGTTTGCTTAACGATGTCCTGGGTTGTTGGTTCTTAGGGGGGCTCGTGATGCGGTGGCCGGAAAGGCAGCTGCTGCTGCAAATGATATTAGGCAAGAAAATCAGGCTGTGAAGAAGCAAAAACTAGATGATGGAAGTACAAGACAGGTATAGCAGGAACTTATATTACTGGCAGAACTTGTCCATGTACTGTGAACTTACAAATCACTGCAATGACCAGATATTGAACGTCAAGTCCCGGGTGCTGCCTCACAAAGGAAGATGTAGTTTAGCAGGAAGCACCGAGGTGGGACAGTCTTCCATGAGGCACCGCCATGATGACGCTCACTCTCTGAAGGTGGGGATATCTTCTTCTGACTCTAAATAAAGGTCATTTTGTTGCGTAGTGGGGAGAGATATGAAACTGCAGGTGTAATGTGATTTTATTATTTTGTGAACTTGTACTTACTGTAATTGTTGCCCGTTTTTTCAGGAAGTGACAGTGACTCCATATATTTCAGCAGCTGAAATGGTCAAGAAGTTTGAGTCAGGGACTAGAGATTTGGGCAGCCACTACAGCAGATCAATGTCTAATGTAAGTTTAAGTATTCCTTTCCACATATCTTGTGGGTGTATGTTGCTTAATTTTTGTTATTCTTGGCGCATGATATAGCAGTTCGAAGTTTGATAAAAAAAATCATACCTTTATCATCAATCTGTGAATATTTGATGATGAAAACGGTATTAGTAGTTGACTAGGAGCTTTACATCCATATTGCAGTTTGTATGCTCATTGTGAATTGCTGTTGTTTAATTTATATTTCTTGGTGCCATGATATGGATATCTCCACTAGCAATCCAGAGTTTGATGAATTGTAGCATTTATTACATCTTAATACTTGTCCATGAAAAATATATTATAATTTGCATTAACCATGCAGGAGGATGCAGCAACTGCCTCACAAAGAAGGCCCAAACTTATGCTAACAAGGCCAAAGGAACCTGAGTTTCAGACTACCCACAGGGTGCGAGCAGTCAGAATGAAAAGCTCTTCAGAACTAGAGGAGGAAATGCTGGCCAAGATTCCAAAGTTCAGAGCACGGCCATTTAACAAAAAGGTGGGAAAATTTCCTGTGTTTCTGTTTAACTAAATGAATTGCATGCTTCAGGGCATGAAGCCTAACTAATTTCTTGCTTCTGCTTTTAGATAGCTGAAGCTCCGTCTTTCCCTCCTCTTCCAAGGACAGCTCCACAGCTCCCCGAATTCAATGTACGTATTTGACTGTCATAACAAATTCACCGAGTGATCGTCCACTAATTAAGTCATGCCTTTGCATTGACTACAGGAGTTTCACCTTAAAACGATGGAAAGAGCGTCTCGACATGCTGACACGTGTTCAGAAGCTTCTTCCGTAGGAACTATGCGGGTAAGCATACTAGCACCTGGTTTTGCCACGTTATGTTGTTGATTGTGGCAATTACTGAAAGTTAAATACATCTTGTAGAGTCAGGGTAGTAAGCCACTTAAACTTGCTGAAGCGAAACCCCCACAACTTGAGACAGCACTGCGCGCAAGGCCATCAAGGTACATTTATTGAGAAAACAATAATCACTTTTACCGTGCTGCAACCTTGTATATTCGATTCTAACATCAGCTTTAACAGGGTGAAAAGTACTCAGGAATTGGAACTAGAAGAATTGGAGAAAGCCCCCAAGTTCAAGGCCAAGCCACTGAACAAAAAGGTCTTGTACATTTCAAGCTTGTATACATTCAACTATATAATGCTTCGGAAAATTAGTCTGAACATCATTCCATGCAGATTCTTGAGAGCAAGGGTGATATTGGTGTTTTTGCCCACCCGAAGGCCCAGGCAACAGAGCCCAAGGAGTTCCATTTTCGTACTGACGACCGCTTGGGACCTCCTGCAGTTGCGGATCTTCTCGACAAGGTGTGTGCTGAAAGTAAACCAAATAGTGTTGTCAGCAACCTTTTCACCTTTTTAAATCTGTTGTCCTTTTTTTGCAGCTTTCTCTGTACTCTGAATCTTCTTCCTACCATGACAAGAAAGATATGCCGAGACTGACGATACCCAACCCTTTCAATCTACATACAGATGTATGTGAAATGTGTTTATACTCTCTTGCCGATCTTTGCTTCAAGCGAATAACACTGTACCCATGTTTACAGGAAAGAGGGCATGACAAGGAGAGGCAACTAGAGGCACAACTGTTGCAGAAGAAGCTAGAGGAAGAGAAAGCCCGGAAATTCAAGGCTAATCCCTATCCTTACACCACAGACTATCCAGTGGTACGTGCAAAGTGATAGATATATGCTGAACATATCCTGGTCCCAGGCCATCTCTTAACATTTTCCACTCAGGTGCCACCGAAGCCTGAAGCGAAACCATGCACAAGGGCAGAAGGTTTTCAGCTGGAGAGCTTGGTGAGACATGAGGTGGAGCAGCAAAGGCTAATGGAAGAAAGAGAGAGGATGGAGAGGGAAGAGGCTCAGAGGAGAATTGTCAGGGCACAACCGATACTGAAAGAGTAAGTAGCATATGCAATCTCTTGTCCTACGTACGACCTCTTGATTTATGATTTATCTATATCTGGGAGGAAGGCTAACTTGTAATTTGGTTGCAGGGATCCTATTCCTCTTCCACAGAAGGAGCGAAAGCCTCTTACTGAAGTGCAACAGTTTGAACTGCATGTTGATGAGAGGGCGGTTCAAAGATCAGAATTTGATAACAAAGTCAGTAATTTTCCCTGCTTTTGCTCCTTGTATACTAGTATACCTCTGAAATGAACTAGCTTTGTAGGAAGGAGGGTTTATGGAGCATTTCATTGTGATGCAGGTGAAGGAGAAGGAGATCACTTACAAGAGGTTGCGAGAGGAAAATGAATTTGCACAGAAGGTACGAACATACATACACGCGACGCATCCCTGCCTGTTCGTCAGTCTTTTTTCTTGTGTTGTACCATAGCGGCTAACCAACCTCTCTGTATATGTAATGTGTGTGTGAAGATCGAGGAAGAGAAGGCGCTGAAGCAGCTTAGGAGGACCTTGGTGCCACAAGCACGGCCCCTCCCAAAGTTCGACAGGCCGTTCCGTCCACAAAGGTCGACGAAGCAGGTGACCAGGCCCAAGTCGCCACAGCTTCAGGTGAATGAAAGAGGGGCGAGAAGGCACCCGTTCATGAGATAAGAATAGATGATCTCAGTCTCCAGTTCCTGCTCTCCATCTGCTGTACCTGTTCCCCTGACGCCAAGATCATCCCTATCTGGTCACCAAAGTATTGTTGTCATTCTTTCTCATCGTTATATAGGCCTCAGAGTTCCGTGGTACTGTAGTATATAGTCAGTCAACACAGCTGACTCTGTGGATCTGAGATGGGGCTATTACGGATTGCTGATTGATTGATGTTATTGTGTCTATATTAATTCCAGTTTATCTGTTGTTTGTGCACGTCTCACTATTTTGATGAACAACTTGTAGTGCCGCTTAATTGTCTGTCCCGTTGCTGCAAAACTCGTGCTGCTTTTGTTCTATTTGATTGAAGGGCTTGAGTTTTGTTACATTATGGCAGCCAAAACACATGCACAACATCGTCTGCAAGAAGAGGATGAAAAGAATATGTTTGGATGAAATGAACACTAAAAATAAAATAAACTTGTACTCCCTCCGTCCGAAAATACTTGTCATCAAAATGGATAAAAGGGGTATCTAGACGTCCCTCCGTCCGAAAATACTTGTCATCAAAATGGATAAAAGGGGTATCTAGACGTCTCTCCGTCCGAAAATACTTGTCATCAAAATGGATAAAAGGGGTATCAAGACGTATTTTAGTTCTAGATACACCTCTTCTTATCCATTTTGATGACAAGTATTTTCGGACGGAGGGAGTACATGTTACCAGCTCCACCGCGGCTTCTCTTTTCATCCATACCAGCTCCACCTCGCTTCTTTTGCCCTCGAATGGAAGCGGCTTCGCGAGTTTCTTCGTTAGCCCGTCTGTGGGGTGGTTTGAACGTGACTCCTGTTTTTGTCCACACAGCCATCGCCAGCCTCTCGAGGTGGGCGACGCCGGCCGGATGTTTTTTGAGCTTTGCCTCTTAGGGCACTGTGACCTCCTTCACGTGCTTCGGTTGAGGTGGGTTTTGGAGCATACACGAAATCTAGGTGAGCCATTTCTTTGGGCATTTTCGTGTGCTCCGCTTAACAAAGTGGGTGTGCCCGACCCTTGTTTCTTTGGCAGGTTTGGTTGCTTCGTGCGCCTGGAGGATTCGATGATGTTGTCGTTCGGTTGAGTGCGCCGTCCGTCGTCGTCTTTCGTCTTTGCTGCACTGAGGTTTGCTCGTTTAATTTGCGTGTGTAGCGTAGTTTGTTCTCTTCGTGTTGATATCCATGCATTTTGTTTTTGTGCGTGTCTTCTTGCTGCGATAGAATTTATCTCTTCGAAATTGAGATTCATGCGGGTATATTGTGTTCGGGAATTGTGGGTGGATGATGAGAGGATTGGTGAGTGGCTTGACCTTGGGGTCACGTCATGGGGCTCCACTCGAGCTCCCTGGTAGACCGCCGCGAGAAACCAAGTGCACCGTAGGGCCCAAGCCACGAGTTCTAAGTCCATACATTCTGAATAGTTTGGTCGGTGATATTGAACGACAAGGCACGAACAAGGAGGGCCAACTATGGAAAAGGATTAAGTGGTTGGTTGGAAGGCCCGGGCAACCGCTCTCCAGCAGATGATGCATCACATGAGAGGTCGGGTAGGCTACCTGACAATTCCGAGCAGCCTCACACTCGGTGACAGGCCCGAGTAAGGCACACGCCCACCAATGTGTGGATCGCCGGTGCCAAACCAGGACGCTATTGTATATGTGACGTGTAATAGTCAGATTTGTTGATGCGGGCTGACCTCTAACTGACTTGGAATTTTATGATGGGCGTGTATTGGGTGCTATTATTTGTTCTTTCTAATTCCACATAATGTATTGCTTAGCTTTTAAGCTCTGTAATTGCCTTGTTGACATGGTCACAACTGGGGATCCTCTCGCCGGCTCATGGGCGGATGTGGGCTTGGCCATGGAGGAGCTTGCGGGTTTTCATTTTGTGGGTTGTTTGCTCGACTTGCACGTGCATGCCATGTTTCTGGCCGTACAATCGGGTCTGCTCCAACTACATCATTAACCTATGCGATTGTATGTGGAACGCACATTGTACCGTGATATATCATTGGAGGGTGTCTAGTTCATGCATGACTATCAATAAGCAACAAAGAAGGCAAGAAAAGCATATGAAATAGACTCAACAAACTATGCTTAAAAGAAACATATTTTATCCATTGCGCTTTGGCAAAAAGACCCTTCTAAACCAATAGCAAGAGTGGACCACACACTCCGTTTGGGCTTGCTTTTTAATGTTGTGTGGCTTTTCGAAACTGTTGGAGTCGGCCAGGTGTGGTCTGCTGGTGCTTCTCAGTTCTAGTACAAGCTTATTTTTCGTGTCAACTTACTCCTCAGGTAAGAAGTGTCCATACACTACTGCAGGATACTGTTAACGCGACACTAAGATCAGAGACCCTTTCACGAAACTGTGTGCGATGCATTAATCACAAATGGGGATGTAAAAAACCCGTCAAAAAGGTGCAAAACGTTTGCGATGAAGGATGCATCAAAAACGGTTCAGATTTTAGTTGCGTGTGCGATGCAGGGCACACGGTTAACCCATTCGAACTATTTGCGATGAGGCAGAACAATAGAAACGGGCAGCCATATCAATGTGTGTGCGATATACGGCATACAGTTCGCTCGATGAGCCGCTTGCTATTAGGGAGTGCAACATAAACGGTTAGCCATATCAAGGTGTGTGTGATATAGGGCATACAGTTCACTCGGACGAATTACTTTCGATTAGAGAACGCAACAGAAACGGTTCAACTTAACAAGATGCATGTGATACGTGGCAAACAGCCGACTCAGATGAACTGTTTGCGGTGAGAATTTACAATACAGACGGTTAATACAGTTAGGTATGCGATTACGTGTACAAAAACTTTAAAAATACAAACTAGTTGCTTGCGGTGGTTAGGAGTATCGCAAGATGCGTCTGCGAGTACTCGTGTGCGATGATTAGTAAGTTACACATGCAGTTCCTTATGTTAACACTTGTGTGATAAATAACACGTGGCACCGGATACAGTATTCGGGTTGTGTGTGTGCTCCACTTAGTCTTCCCGCGCTCCAGCGAATGCTTCCCGCGCTCCGCATGGGTGAATTGTAAAATCCACGCCTATTCCGTCGTCGGTTTCCCGCCACCAGCTAATGGCTTGCTACATATAACCTAGGCGGCAACGCACCGCCGGGACACTCTGCGAAGATCTAGTCCTCACCCATCTACCATTAGTTATTCCAAGCATGCCAGGCAACGACCAAAGCTTCGATGTCGACGCCTACCTGCGTTACATCTTCGGCGAGGAGAACGAGCCGGAGCAGGTCGGGGAGCGAGAGCTTCATCGGCCGGTGCAGGCACCATGGCCCATCGGCAACGATATCGGCGTCACAGTCCTTGGGAGCGCAATCGACATATTGCAGAGGAAGTGTGATGAGCAGTTTGCCATCCACCGTGCAAAAGATCGAGATGAAGGAAATATGCCCTAGAGGCAATAATAAAGTTATTATTTATTTCCTTATATCATGATAAATGTTTATTATTCATGCTAGAATTGTATTAACAGGAAACATAATACATGTGTGAATACATAGACAAACAGAGTGTCACTAGTATGCCTCTACTTGACTAGCTCGTTGATCAAAGATGGTTATGTTTCCTAACCATAGACATGAGTTGTCATTTGACTAACGGGATCACATCATTAGGAGAATAATGTGATTGACATGACCCATTCCGTTAGCTTAGCACCGATCGTTTAGTATGTTGCTATTGCTTTCTTCATGACTTATACATGTTCCTATGACTCTGCGATTATGCAACTCCCGTTTACCGGAGGAACACTTTGTGTGCTACCAAACGTCACAACGTAACTGGGTGATTATAAAGGTGCTCTACAGGTGTCTCCGAAGGTACTTGTTGGGTTGGCGTATTTCGAGATTAGGATTTGTCACTCCGATTGTCGGAGAGGTATCTCTGGGCCCTCTCGATAATGCACATCACTTAAGCCTTGCAAGCATTGCAACTAATGAGTTAGTTGCGGGATGATGTATTACGGAACGAGTAACGAGACTTGCTTGCAGAACGAGATTGAACTAGGTATTGAGATACCAATGATCGAATCTCGGGCAAGTAACATACCGATGACAAAGGGAACAAAGTATGTTGTTATGTGGTCAGACCGATAAAGATCTTCGTAGAATATGTGGGAGCCAATATGAGCATCCAGGTTCCGCTATTGGTTATTGACCAGAGATGTGTCTCGGTCATGTCTACATAGTTCTCGAACCCGTAGGGTCCGCACACTTAACGTTTCGATGACAGTTATATTATAAGTTTATATGTTTTGATGTACCGAAGGTTGTTCGGAGTCCCGGATGTGATCACAGACATGACGAGGAGTCTCGAAATGGTCGAGACATGAAGATTGATATATTGGAAGCCTATGTTTGGATATCGGAAGTGTTCCGGGTGAAATCGGGATTTTACCGGAGTACCGGGAGGTTATCGGAACCCCCCCGGGAACTTAATGGGCCTTAGTGGGCCTTGGTGGAAGAGAGGAGAGGCGTCTAGGGCAGGGCCGCGCGCCCCTCCCCCCCTAGTCCGAATAGGACAAGGAGAGGGGGGCGGTGCCCCCCCTTCCTTCTTCTCCTCCACTTCCTTCCCCCTCCCATGTCCTAATCCAACTAGGAAAGGGGGGGGAGTCCTACTCCCGGTGGGAGTAGGACTCCTCCTGGCGCGCCTCTCCCCTTGGCCGGCCGCACCCCCCTTGCTCCTTTATATACGGGGGCAGGGGGCACCCCATAGACACAACAATTGATCATTGATCTTTTAGCCGTGTGCGGTGCCCCCTCCACCATAGTCCACCTCGCTAATACTGTAGCGGTGCTTAGGCGAAGCCCTGCGTCGGTAGAACATCAACATCGTCACCATGCTATCGTGCTGACGAAACTCTCCCTCAACACTCGGCTGAATCGGAGTTCGAGGGACGTCATCGGGCTGAACGTGTGCTGAACTCGGAGGTGCCGTGCGTTCGATACTTGATCGGTCGGATCGTGAAGACGTACGACTACATCAACCGCGTTGTGCTAACGCTTCCGCTTTTGGTCTACAAGGGTACGTGGACAACACTCTCCCCTCTCGTTGCTATGCATCACCATGATCTTGCGTGTGCGTAGGATTTTTTTTGAAATTACTACGTTCCCCAACAGTGGCATCCGAGCCAGGTTTTATGCGTAGATGTCATATACATGAGTAGAACACAAGTGAGTTGTGGGCGATATAAGTCATACTGCTTACCAGCATGTCATACTTTGGTTCGGCGGTATTGTTGGATGAAGCGGCTCGGACCGACATTACGCCAGACGCTTTACGCGAGATCGGTTCTACCGACATGCTTTGCACACGTGTGGCTGGCGGGTGTCAGTTTCTCCAACTTTAGTTGAACCGAGTGTGGCTACGCTCGGTCCTTGCGAAGGTTAAAACAGCACCAACTTGACAAACTATCGTTGTGGTTTTGATGCGTAGGTAAGAACGGTTCTTGCTAAGCCCGTAGCAGCCACGTAAAATTTGCAACAACAAAGTAGAAGACGTCTAACTTGTTTTTGCAGGGCATGTTGTGATGTGATTTGGTCAAGACATGATGCTAAATTTTATTGTATGAGATGATCATGTTTTGTAACCGAGTTATCGGCAATCGGCGTGGAGCCATATGGTTGTCGCTTATTGTATGCAATGCAATCGCCCTGTAATGCTTTACTTTATCACTAAGCGGTAGCGATAGTCGTAGAAGCATAAGATTGGCGAGACGACAACGATGCTACGATGGAGATCAAGGTGTCGCGCCGGTGACGATGGTGATCATGACGATGCTTCGGAGATGGAGATCACAAGCACAAGATGATGATGGTCATATCATATCACTTATATTGATTGCATGTGATGTTTATCTTTTATGCATCTTATCTTGGTTTGTTTGACGGTAGCATTATAAGATAACTCTCACTAAATTTCAAGATAAAAGTGTTCTCCCTGAGTATGCACCGTTGCCAAAGTTCGTCGTGCCAATACACCACGTGATTTTTTTTGACACCTCATACACCACGTGATTATCGGGTGTGATAAGCTCTACGTCCATCTACAACGGGTGCAAGCCAGTTTTGCACACGCGGAATACTCGGGTTAAACTTGACGAGCCTAGCATATGCAGATATGGCCTCGGAACACTGAGACCGAAAGGTCGAGCGTGAATCATATAGTAGATATGATCAACATAGTGATGTTCACCATTGAAAACTACTCCATTTCACGTGATGATCAATTATGGTTTAGTTGATTTGGATCACGTGATCACTTAGAGGATTAGAGAGATGTCTTTCTAAGTGGGAGTTCTTAAGTAATATGATTAATTGAACTTAAATTTATCATGAACTTAGTACCTGATAGTATCTTGCTTGTCTATGTTTGATTGTAGATAGATGGCCCGTCTTTGTTGTTCCGTTGAATTTTAATGCGTTCCTTGAGAAATCAAAATTGAAAGATGATGGTAGCAATTACGGATCGGGTCCGTAATTTGAGGATTATCCTCATTGCTGCACGTAAGAATTACGCCCTGGAAGCACCGCTAGGTGCCAGCTCTTCTTGATGCAACTGACGGCGTTAAGAACGTCTGGCAGAGCAAAGCTGATGACTACTCGATAGTTCAATGTGCCATGCTTTACGACTTAGAACCGGGACTTCAACGACGTTTTGAACGCCATGGAGCATATGAGATGTTTCAGGAGTTGAAGTTAATATTTCAAGCAAATGCCCGGATTGAGAGATATGAAGTCTCCAATAAGTTCTATAGCTGCAAGATGGAGGAGAATAGTTACGTCGGTGAGCATATACTCAAGATGTCCGGTACTGCAATCACTTGATTCAACCGGGAGTTAATCTTCCGGATGATAGCGTCATTGATGTAATTCTCCAATCATCGCCACCAAGCTACAAGAGCTTCGTGATGAACTATAATATGTAAGGGATGGATAAGACAATTCCCGAGCTCTTCGCAATGCTAAAGGCTGCGGAGGTAGAAATCAAGAAGGAGCATCAAGTGTTGATGGTCAATAAGACCACCGGTTTCAAGAAAAAGGGCAAAGGGGAGAAGAAGGGGAACTTCAAGAAGAACAGCAAGCAAGTTGCTGCTCAGGAGAAGAAACCCAAGTCTGGACCTAATCCTGAAACTGAGTGCTTCTACTGCAAGCAGAATGGTCACTAGAAGCGGAACTGCCCCAAGTATTTGGCGGATAAGAAGGATGGCAAGGTGAACAAAGGTATATGTGATATACATATTATTGATGTGTACCTTACTAGAGCTCATGATAGCACTTTTGGGTATTTGATCCCGGTTCTGTTGCTAATATTTGCAACTTCAAACAGGGACTATGGATTGCGAACACCGGCCAAGGACGAGGTGACGATGCGTGGGAAATGGTTCCAAAGTCGATGTGATCGTCGTCGGCACGCTACCTCTACATCTACCTTCGGGATTAGTTTTAGACCTAAATAATTGTTATTTGGTGCTAGCGTTGAGCATGAACATTATATCTGGATATTGTTTGATGCGAGACGGTTATTCATTTAAATCAGAGAATAATGGTTGTTCTATTTAGATGAGTAATATCTTTTATGGTCATGCACCCTTGAAGAGTGGTCTATTTTTGATGAATCTCGATAGTAGTGATACACATATTCATAATGTTGAAGCCAAAAGATGAAGAGTTGATAATGATAGTGCAACTTATTTGTGGCACTGCCGTTTAGGTCATATCGGTGTAAAGCGCATGAACAAACTCCATACTGATGGACTTTTGGAACCTCTTGATTATGAATCACTTGGTACTTGCGAACCGTGCCTCATGGGCAAGATGACTAAAACGCCGTTCTCCGGAACTATGGAGAGAGCAACAGATTTGTTAGAAATCATACATACGTATGTATGTGGTCCGATGAATGTTGAGGCTCGTGGCGAGATATCGTTATTTTTCACCTTCACAGATGATTTAAGCAGATATGGGTATATCTACTTAATGAAACATAAGTCTGAAACATTTGAAAAGTTCAAATAATTTCAGAGTGAAGTTGAAAATCATCGTAACAAGAAAATAAAGTTTCTACGATCTGATCGTGGAGGAGAATATTTGAGTTACGAGTTTGGTCTACATTTGAAACAATGCGAAATAGTTTCGCAACTCACGCCACCCGGAACACCACAGCGTAATGGTGTGTCCGAACGTCGTAATCGTACTTTAGTAGATATGGTGCGATCTATGATGTCTCTTACTGATTTACCGCTATCGTTTTGGGGTTATGCTTTAAAGACGACTACACACGTTAAATAGGGCACCATCGAAATCCGTTGAGACGACGCCTTATGAACTGTGGTTTGGCAAGAAACCAAAGTTGTCGTTTCTTAAAGTTTGGGGCTGCGATGCTTATGTGAAAAAACTTCAACCTGATAAGCTCGAACCCAAATTGGAGAAACGTGTCTTCATAGGATACCCAAAGGAGACTGTTGGGTACACCTTCTATCACAGATCCGAAGGCAAGACATTCGTTGCTAAGAATGGACCCTTTCTAGAGAAGGAGTTTCTCTCGAAAGAAGTGAGTGGGAGGAAAGTAGAACTTGATGAGGTAACTATACCTGCTCCTCTATTGGAAAGTAGTTCATCACAGAAACCGGTTTCTGTGACGCCTACACCAATTAGTGAGGAAGTTAATGATGATGATCATGGAACTTCAGATCAAGTTGTTACTGAACCTCGTTGATCAACTAGAGTAAGATCCGCACCAGAGTGGTATGGTAATCCTGTTCTGGAAGTCATGCCACTAGATCATGATGAACCTACGAACTATGAAGAAGCGATGGTGAGCCCAGATTCATAAAATGGCTTGAGGCCATGAAATGCGAGATGGGATCCATGTATGAGAACAAAGAGTGGACTTTGGTTGACTTGCCCGATGATCGGCAAGCAATTGAGAATAAATGGATCTTCAAGAAGAAGACTGACGCTGACGGTAATGTTACTGTCTACAAAGCTCGACTTGTTGCGAAAGGTTTTCGACAAGTTCAAGGGATTGACTACGATGAGACCTTCTCACCCGTAGCGATGCTTAAGTCTGTTCGAATCATGTTAGCAAATTGCCGCATTTTGTGATTATGAAATATGGCAGATGGATGTCAAAACTGCATTCCTAAATGGATTTCTAGAAGAAGAGTTGTATAGGATGCAACCGGAAGGTTTTGTCGATCCAAAGGGAGCTAACAAAGTGTGCAAGCTCCAGCGATCCATTTATGGACTGGTGCAAGCCTCTCGGAGTTGGAATAAACGCCTTGATAGTGTGATCAAAGCATTTGGTTTGTACAGACTTTTGGAGAAGCCTGTATTTACAAGAAAGTGAGTGGGAGCTGTGTAGCATTTCTGATATTATATGTGGATGACATATTACTGATTGGAAATGATATAGAATTTCTGGATAGCATAAAGGAATACTTGAATAAGAGTTTTTCAATGAAAGGCCTCGGTGAAGCTGCTTACATATTGGGCATTAAGATCTATAGAGATAGATCAAGGCGCTTAATTGGACTTTCACAAAGCACATACCTTGACAAAGTTTTGAAGAAGTTCAAAATGGATCAAGCAAAGAAAGGGTTCTTGCCTGTGTTACAAGGTTTGAAGTTGAGTAAGACTCAATGCCTGACCACTGCAGAAGATAGAGAGAAAATGAAAGATGTTCCCTATGCTTCAGCCATAGGCTCTATAATGTATGCAATGCTGTGTAGCATACCTGATGTGTGCCTCGCTATAAGTCTAGCAGGGAGGTACCAAAGTAATCCAGGAGTGGATCATTGGACAGCGGTCAAGAACGTAATTCCGTTGAGACGACACCGTTTGAACTATGGTTTGGAGAAACCTAAGTCGTCGTTTCTTAGAAGTTTGGGGCTGCGACGCTTATGTGAAAAAGTTTCATCGTGATAAGCTCGAACCCAAAACGGATAAATACATCTTCATAGGATACCCAAAAATGGTTGGGTATACCTCCTATCTCAGATCCGGAAGCAAAAGTAATTGTTTCTAGAAATGGGTCCTTTCTCGAGGAAAAGTTTCTATCGAAAGAATTGAGTGGGAGGATGATGGAGACTTGATGAGGTTATTGAACCATCACTTCAACCAAAGGTGTAGCAGGGCACAGGAGGTTGTTCATGTGGCACCTACGCCAATTGAAGTGGAAGCTGATGATAATGATCATGATGCTTCGGATCAAGTCACTACCAAACCTCGTAGGTCGACAAGGACGCGTACTACTTCAGAGTGGTACGCAATCTTGTCTTAGAGGTCATGTTGCTAGACAACAATGAACCTACGAGCTATGGAGAAGCGATGGTAGGCCCGGATTCCGATGAATGGCTCGAGGCCATAAAATTCGAGAGAGGATCCATGACTTTGGAAGAAATACTTGATGGTCGTAAGGCCGTTGGGTACAGATGGATTTTAAAAGGAAGACAGACAATGATGATAAGTATCACCATTAAGAAAGCTCGACTTGTCGTTAAGATTTTCTGACAAGTTCAAGGAGTTGAATACGATGAGACTTTCTCACTCGTAGCGATGCTAAGAGTCTGTTGGAATTATATTAGCAATTACTGCATGATTTATGAAATCTTGCAGATAGGATGTCAAAACATTGTTTCCTCGACGATATCCTTGAGGAAAGGTTGTATGTGATACAACCAGAAGGTTTTGACAATCCTGAAAAACGCTAACAAGTATGCAAAGCTCCAGCAATCCTTCTAGGACTGGAGTAAGCATCTCGGAGTTGGAATGTACGCTTTGATGAGATGATCAAAGATTTTGGGTTTATACAAAGTTTATGAGAAACATGTATTTCCAAAGAAGTGAGTGGGAGCACTACAGAATTTTTGATGAGTATATGTTGTTGACATATTGTTGATCAGAAATAATGGAAAGCATATAGGGTTATTTGAAAAGTGTTTTTCAATAGAAAACCTGGATTAAGCTGCTTGAACATTGAGCATCAAGATCTATGAGGATAGATCAAAAACGCTAAATGGTACTTCCAAATGAGCACATACCTTGACATGATCTTGAAGGTGTTCAAGATGGATTAGTCAAAGAAGGAGTTCTTGCCTGAGTTGTAAGGTATGAAGTTAAGAGTTAAAACTCGACCACGGCAGAAGAGAGAGAAAGGACGAAGGTCGTCCCCTATGCTTCAGACGTAGGCTCTATAGTATGCTATGTTGTGTACCGCACCGGAAGTGTGCCTTGCCATGAGTCAGTCAAGGGGTACAAGAATGATCCAGGAACGGATCATTGGACAGCTGTCAAAATTATCCTTAGAGGAATAAGGAAATGTTTCTCGATTATGGAGGTGATAAAGAGTTCGGTGTAAAGGGTTACGTCGATGCAAGCTTTAACACCTATCCAAATGACTATGAGTAGCAAACCGGATACGTATAGTGGAGCGACCATTTGGAATAGCTCCAAATGGAGCGTGGAAGCAACATTTACAATATGACCTAGAGATTTGCAAAATACATACGGATCTGAATGTTGCAGACCCGTTGACTAAAACCTCTCTCACAAGAAAAACATGATCAAACCCCAGAACTCATTGAGTCTTAATCACATGGTGATGTGAACTAGTTTAATGAAACTAGTAAACTCTTTGGATGTTAGTCACATGGCGATGTGACCTGTGAGTGTTAATCACATGGCGATGTGAACTAGATTATTGACTCTAGTGCAAGTGGGAGACTATTGGAAATATGCCCTAGAGGCAATAATAAATTAGTTATTATTATTATTATATTTCCTTGTTCATGATAATCGTTTATTATCCATGCTATAATTGTATTGATAGGAAACTCAGATACATGTGTGGGTACATAGACAACACCATGTCCCTAGTAAGCCTCTAGTTGACTAGCTCGTTGATCAATAGATGGTTACGGTTTCACGACCATGGACATTGGATGTCGTTGATAACGGGATCACATCATTAGGAGAATGATGTGATGGACAAGACCCAATCCTAAGCCTAGCACAAAGATCGTGTAGTTCGTATGCTAAAGCTTTTCTAATGTTAAGTATCATTTCCTTAGACCATGAGATTGTGCAACTCCCGGATACCGTAGGAATGCTTTGGGTGTACCAAACGTCACAATGTAACTGGGTGGCTATAAAGGTGCACTACGGGTATCTCTGAAAGTGTCTGTTGGGTTGGCACGAATCGAGATTGGGATTTGTCACTCCGTGTGACGGAGAGGTATCTCTGGGCCCACTCGGTAGGACATCATCATAATGTGCACAATGTGACCAAGGGGTTGATCACGGGATGATATGTTACGGAACGAGTAAAGAGACTTGCCGAACGAGATTGAACAAGGTATTGGCATACCCACGATCGAAGTCTCGCAAGTACAATACCGCTAGACAAAGGGAATTGCATACGGGATTGCTTGAATCCTTGACATCGTGGTTCATCCAATGAGATCATCGTGGAACATGTGGGAGCCAACATGGGTATCCAGATCCTCATTGTTGGTTATTGACCTGAGAACGCCTCGGTCATGTTCGCATGGTTCCCGAACCCGTAGGGTCTACACACTTAAGGTTCGGTGACGCTTAGAGTTGTTATGGGAAATAGTATGTGGTTACGAAGGTTGTTGAGTCCGGATGAGATCTCGGACATGACGAGGAGCTCCGGAATGGTCCGGAGGTGAAGATCGGTATATTGGACGAAGGGTATTGGAGTCCAAAATTGTTCCGGGGTACCGGTGATGACCAGTGATGTCCGAAAGTGGTTTGGAGGCCCTGCAAGCTTTGGGGGCCTTATGGGCCAAGGGAGAGGGCACATCAGCCCACTAAGGGGCTGAGCGCCCTCCCACCCCATCTCACGTAACCTGGAGGGGTGGGGCGCCACCCTAGGGAAGCCACCTCCCGGCTTGGGGGCAAGTTTCCTAGGGGTGGGGGCGCCAAAACCCATCTAGGGTTTCCCCTATGGCCGCCGCCTCCCTAGGGAACCCTAGGGCGCCTCCTCCTCCCTTCCCCTATATATAGTGAGAGAGAGAGGGCAGCCGCACCTTCCCCGGGCGCAGCCCTCTCCCTCCTCCAACACCTCCTCCTCCTCCGTAGTGCTTGGCGAAGCCTCGCCGAGAACCACGAGCTCCATCACCACCATGCCGTCAGGTTGTCGGAGTTCTCCCTCAACTTCTCCTCTCCCCTTGCTGGATCAAGAAGGAGGAGACGTCCCCGGGCTGTACGTGTGTTGAACGCGGAGGCACCATTGTTCGGTGCTTAGATCGGAATCAACCACGATCTGAAGCGCTGCGAGTACGACTCCTTCATCCGTGTTCTTGCAACGCTTCCGCTTAGCGATCTACAAGGGTATGTAGATGCACTCTCCTTCCCCTTGTTGCTAGATTACTCCATAGATTGATCTTGGTGTTGCGTAGAAAATTTTGAATTTCTGCTACGTTCCCCAACATATTATTCTTGGAAGACCTTTCCTTAATACTGCAGGGGCTGTCATTGATTGCAACAAAGGCAATGTCACTTTTCATGTTAATGGTAATGAGCATATGGTACACTTTCCGAGGGAACAACCTCAAGTTCATAGTATCAACTCTATTGGAAAAATTCCATCGATTATATTTGGAGGTTTTGAATTTCCTCTCCCTACTGTCAAGAAGAAATATGATATACTTATTATTGGGGATGTCCATATCCCCGTTGAGGTAACATAGTGTTATTCGGAATTTCTCCGGTTCCATGTTAATCGGAATGAGTTTGTTAACAAGACTTGATCAACCTTGTTAATGGATTCCTTTTGATGAGCATGAGATGGATGAAACTAGAAGCACAACCTTCTGTACCCTCTTTATATTTTCTGTTCCTTAGTAGAAATAAAGTAAAATAGTATTTCTCTGTCTGTCTCCCGACTTATCTGTGCAATATAAAAATATCCCAAAAATAAAAGTCCTCAGAATGCCATGCCAATTTAATATGATTTCTTCGGGAACATTTGAGGATTTTTAGTGCAAAAATTACCGCGGGGGGAGCTGCCACCTGGCCACGAGGGTGGAGGGTGCGCCCTACCCCCCTGGGCACGCTCCCCTGCCTCGTGGGCCCACGGTGGCCCTCCTCCACTTATCCCTGCACCCATCTTCTTCCTCTGCCTCACACACACCCGAAAAACCAACTCAAGCTCGTGTTCCAACCGCTTTTGGTGTGATTTTCGATCTCCCTGCTCAAAGCACCTCTCGCAAAACTGTTTGGGGAGATTGTTCCTTTGTATGTGACTCCTCCATTGGTCCAATTAGTTTTTGTTCTAGTGCTTCTGTAGCGACCAGACCTCAAACAGTCTAATCTCTATGCATCAGTGTCATCCCTGGATCAGTAATGCTGACACGCACAGTACTCGAAGGATTTATAACAGAGTAGCAATCACACACTTATTACATCGAATGTCTCCAAAAGAGAAATTATTACAATAAATATGGCTTAAGGCCATCTAATAACGATAACAGCGGAAGGCTTGGAAGATAAGCGAGTCCATCAACTCCAACGGCATCACTGAGTATAGAACCACGACCTAAGGCACCTTACTCATTATCCGAGAAGTCGCAACATGAACGTTGCAGCCCGAAAACGGGTCAAAGACATGGAATATGCCGCAATGTAACACATAGAGAGTAATATGAAAGAGTAATGCTATACTACATGCATATATGGCTGGTGGAAAGCTCTATGGTTACAGTTTTGCATAAAGCCAATTTTTCCCTACAACAAAGGAATAAATTTTATTTAACTATCATGGTGGTTGTTAAACATTGAGAATGGTTGACAGCATTCTCAATCCCAATTAAAAATCATCATTAAAACCCAACAATATTAATTAAAGTAACATGATGAGATTCACATGATAATCCAAGTACTAGATACTCAAGATGTCCATAACCGGGGACACGGCTAACCATGATTAGTTTGATACACTCTGCAGAGGTTTGTGCACTTCTCCCCACAAGACTCGATCTCCTCTGTTGGGATTCTCGCACTACATGGTGTTTGAGAAACGGATGACCTAGACATAGTCTTTCAGAAGCGCTAGCACCTTACGAACGGGTAGACCGTACAAACCTACATCCCCTACATCAGCTAGTCTACCACCGTAAGAGTTCGCACAACTTAGTCAACTATGCTAGAGCCCATAGTAGCTTGTGGCTGCACACGAAAGTTTCTAGCATGGATAATCTCATGATCCCTTTGAGCCTGGGTGGCGGTCCAAAAAGAAACAGGCAATCCTGGAATACCCAGGTACCTTAATCCACCCAGATGTGTGTTTAAGTTGCCACCTTAAATAAACCATTAATTAAAATCTCACCTCTCTCATGGATACACTCACCCAATCCACGTCTACTAGCATAGCATGGCATAATAAGCAAACGTAGAAGTAACTCCCAAGGGTTTGATAATAAAACAGGTAATAGGTACTACCTCAACTACTTTTCCCAAAACCCACAATTTAATTAGATCCTAATCATGCAATGTTTGAGGATTGGTCTAATGCATAAAAACTGGGTATGAAAAGGTATGATCAAAGTGTTACTTGCCTTGCTGATGATCTGTGAAACCTAGAGATTCAAAGTAGCAAGTAGCGCACTCCCGGTACTCTATCGCAAACAAACACACACACAATAAGTACTCAACTAATGCACAGGTAAACCTCAAATAAAGGATCTAACCAGAAAGTTCAACTTAAGAACTCCGGTTTGCAAAAATAATCAAATCAAACGAAGCAACGAAAAACAAACGGCGAAAGAAACAGGCTTCGTTTTACTAAATCTGGACCTAGGTCAAATTTTACAGAAAACTTGTTTAAGTTGATTATTCAGAAAAAGGGTTTCGAGACGAAACTCCAGGTGCTTGAATCGCCTGATTCCGATAAACGAGCGAAAAGTTATACTAGATCGAAAATTGGATCAGAAATCGCGATCAGAAAAATCGCGGAATAAATCCGAGAAAAAGAAAAACGACGAACAGCTTAACGAACGAACGTTCGTTATCTAGATCTAAACGATGAATGCGTTCGTTAAAACGAACGAACGAGCGAACGCTCGCTATTTAACCTAAACCGGGAAAACAACCGATCTAATAAAAAAACGGAACTAAAAAAACTGGCGAAAAACGATGGAAAAACCGAACGGTTTTTCTAAAAAAACGGCGGCGGCGAGGTCAACCTCGGGGTGCGGGTCCGACGAGGCGGCGGCTCCAGCGAGGGCGGTGGTGGTCGGCAGCGACGGCGAAGGCGGGTCCGCGGGCGGATCGGGCGGCGAGGGCGGCGGCGTGGTTTCCGGCGGCAAGGCGAGGCGGCGGCGGCGGATCGGGCGGCGGGCGCTTAAGGTTAGGATTAGGTAGGCGGTTGCTGGGCTGGCGGTGGCTTGGGCTGGGGGTTGGCTCGTGGCGCGGCTATATAAGTCCTGGCCGGTTACGGCCCAGAGGCGGTTCGCGTTTTTTTAAAATAATTCCACGCAGAAAAACTAACGAAAGAAATACTAAACGGACTCCAAAAATCCCGAAATAAATTTTCTCCGACTTCTAAAATCAAGCCGGACAAGATGAACATTTATTTGGGGCCTAAATGCAATTTTGGAAAATGCACATTTTTCCTAAATTCAAATAAAATGGCAAAAAACTCCAAATAAAAACCTTATTTGATTTTTTATTAAATCTTCATTATTTCTTTATTTTGTGAAAATAATTTTATTCCCTCTCTCATATTTTGACAGTAGAAATAATTGAAGATAAAATAAATAAAATCAAATGATCCTATTTTCAAAATTTGAGAAAACTCAAATATGAAAATAACGAAATCTCCAACTCTCTCCGTGGGTCCTTGAGTTGCGTGAAATTTCTAGGATCGAGCCAACATGCAATAAAATATGATATGCAAGTGATGATCTATGTATAACATTCCAAATTGAAAATTTGGGATGTTACAGCTTCATTCTTTGCAAATTTGTGCTGCATAGGTGACCATGTTCTTGAGCTTGCATGTCAAATTTATATGGTTCCAAGTAGTTCTAATGCTTGATATATGCTCTGGGCACTTGTATGAGTAGTTGCTATCAGTTTTATTGAAGTTGGTTCACTTTTTTTTGAAGTTACTAAAAATTTCAGATTATTTCAGAAATAATGAAGAGACTTTTGAGGGGCTCGTCGAGCCGAAGCTCGAAGGAAGAACAAAAGGAAGAAGAGCAGAAGCCCAAATTTAATTTGCCTCAAGACCACGGAGGTCCGCCGTGTGAATGGCCTTCCGATGACTTCTTGAGGAGAGCCGGATTTATGAGGATTTCTATCCATTAGTTGAGAACGCCCGGCCTCACCGACTTCCTCCGCGACCAACGTCATCGATCTCTTACTCACAAATACTTTTGTGCAGAACTTCTACTTTTTCCCTAAGAAATCACCTCCAACAGTAGAGTTTCATTTATGTGACGTTGTTAAGGAGATGACATTAGCTGAATTTTGCAAGGTTTGCAAAATACCCTTTGAGGGCACCTTAGATGAACCACACCGTAATGAAGTGGAAGCTTTTATTAACACTATCACTGTGGGAGAAACCAGGAAGGTTTACGATGCAAGAATTACTAGCATACTTTTTCCTGCTCGCGCTACTTTGCCTTATTTGCTAGTCGTTGCTTGATTGGTCGCGGGAACTGTGGAAACCTTAGTGTGCCTGATATTATTATTTTGTTCCATGGTTTATACCGCAATAACTCTGTTAGTATGGGTGGAATTATTGCTAGACGGTTAAGTATGAACCGTACTAAGGGCCCCATCTTTGGAGGCATTTATGCTTCACGCCTAGCTGAATATTTTGAAATACCTATTAGGCATAAGGAGAAAGAAGAAACAACGTCGCCCTGTGCTTATTTAGATTATAAGAGTATGCTAGCGCATGATTTTCTTGTTAAGAGTCACGAAGGGGAGCTCAAATATAAATTGTACTTTGATAAACATCACCCTGAGACTATTACTTTGCCTGCTCCCTCTTTGTTTAACTTGTCTACAAGTCGTTACATTGTTCCATGGGCGGCTGTTCAAGCCTATCGGAATCCTGCACCAGCCCCGGAACCGGAGCCACAAGATGAGCCTCCACGACAGTCTGTTTATTCTTGGGATCCTGAGGCGGTTGCCAGCCAGTGGCGATCGAGTCCTCTTCATCACATTATGATCCCAACTATTCTGCATCGCAAGACGTAATTCCCCAAATACACCTACGAGTATCCGCCAGCTATCCTCGGCAATAGACCAACTTAGGCCAAAAGCCTAAGCTTGGGGGAGTACGTATTTCTCACCGACATTACATTCATGTTCACACACACTCATTGCTAGATGTCGGTGCTCATACTCTTTCACTGTAATATCCATGCTAGTTTATTTACTTTTTCCTGCTTTCTTCTTGTGTGTTTGATAAACCTTAGAAAAACCAAAAAAAATTAGTAATAGTTTATTTTTCCTGCTGTAGTAGTAATAATTAAAAACAAAACCCAAAAATATTTCCCGTTCTTCTTTTGCTTGTTGGGAACTTTCCCGTGTAAATAGTTTTTATTTCTTTTCTTTTCTTTGGGGGTCAGTAGGAGAAGACCATGATTAAATTGTTGAAGTGGCTCTTATATGCATTATTGTTGATTTAACGAAGAGCCCATATTGCCTTGTCTTCTCCTGTTTATTGAATACTCGCAGATTCCAGCTTAGTCCAATGCACGTGCACTCTTATTATTATTCACATCGTTCGGTCGTGCAAGTGAAAGGCAATTATGATGATATATGATGGACTGACTGAGATGGAAAAACTGGTATGAACTCGACCTCTTTTGTTTTTGTAAATATGATGAGTCCATCGTTCCTGATTCAGCTAATTATGAATAAACATGTTTGCAATGACAACTAGAGATCATAGTTGCTTGTGCCATGCTTGATTAGCTATGAGTTATAATGGTTTACCTTGCGTGCCAACATGCTATTGAGATGATTATGATGTGGTATGATGGGGTGGTATCCTCCTTTGAATGATTTAAGTGACTTGACTTGGCACATGTTCACGCATGTAGTTGAAACAAATCAACATAGCCTTCATGATATTTATGTTCATGGTGGATTATATCCTACTCATGCTTGTATTCGATGTTTATTAATTTTAATGCATGTTCATGACTGTTGTCGCTCTCTAGTTGGTCGCTTCCCAGTCTTTTGCTAGCCTTCACTTGTACTAAGCGGGAATACTGCTTGTGCATCCAATCCCTTAAACCCCAAAGTTATTCCCTGAGTCCACTATACCTTCCTATATGTGGTATCTACATGCCGTTCCAAGTAAATTTGTATGTGCCAAACTCTAAACCTTCAAATAAACATTCTGTTTTGCATGCTCTAATAGCTCATATATCAACTAGGGCTGCCCTTATCTTTCGTGTTAGGCGGGTTATTCTCAAGAGGAGTGGACTCCGCTCCTCACTCACGAGAAAATGGCTGGTCACCGGGATGCCCAGTCCCATGCTTTATGCAAACTAAATCAAAATAGTTGCAAACAAAACTCCCCCTGGGACCCGTTGAATGTTGGAGGCACTCGTTGTTTCGAGCAAGCCATGGATTGATGCTAGTGGAGGGGGAGTATAAACTTTACCATTCTATTTGGGAACCGCCTATAATTTGTTTAGCATGGAAGATATCATCATCTCTTAGTTTTTATGTTGACAATGAAAGTATGCCGCTCAAAATATAATTTATCTCTATTTCAAAATCGAGCTCTGGCACCTCTACAAATCCCTGCTTCCCTCTGCGAAGGGCCTATCTATTTACTTTTATGTTGAGTCATCACCCTCATATTAAAAACCACTAGCTGGAGAGCACAACTGTCATTTGCATTCATTACTGTTAATTTATATCGGGTATGACTATGATTGGATCTCTTTTACCATGAATTACAATGTCTAGTCAGTCCTTGATCTTTGAAGGTGCCCTACATTTATGTTTTGCGGTCTCAGAAAGGGCTAGCGAGATACCATCTTGTTATATCATATTATGATTGTTTTGAGAAAGTGTTGTCATCCGAGATTTATTATTATGACTTGCTAGCTGATTATGTTATTGATATGAGTAAACATGAGACACGAGAATTATTGCAAATGTGGTTAGTTATGATCTTTCTTTGAAAACACGGATCTGGCTTGACATAAGTACAACAACAAGAGCAAACAGAGTTTGTAAAAGTTTTTCTTTTTCTCTTTCGGTTTGTCAACTAAATTGCTTGAGGACAAGCAAGGGTTTAAGCTTGGGGAGTTGATACGTCTCCGTCATATCTACTTTTCCAAACACTTTTGCCCTTGTTTTGGACTCTAACTTGTATGATTTGAATGGAACTAACCCGGACTGACGCTGTTTTCAACAGAATTGCCATGGTGTTGTTTTATGTGCAGAAAACAAAAGTTCTCGAAATGACCTGAAACTCCACGGGATGTCTTATAAAAAAATAATAAAAGACCTCGCCAAAGATGAAGACCAGGGGGCCCACACCACATCCCACGAGGGTGGGGGCGCCTCCTAGGCGCGCCCCCTACCTCGTGGGCCCCCTGGAGACCCTCCGACGCCAACTCCAACTCCAACTCCATATATTGGCTTTCGGGGAGAAAAAAACCGAAGAGAAAGTTTCATCGCGTTTTACAATACGGAGCCGCCGCCAAGGCCTAATCTCTCTCGGGAGGGCTGATCTGGATTCCGTTCGGGGCTCCGGAGATGGGGATTCGTCGCCGTCGTCATCATCAACCATCCTCCATCACCAATTTCATGATGCTCACCGCCGTGCGTGAGTAATTCCATCGTAGGCTTTTGGGACGGTGATGGGTTGGATGAGATTTATCATGTAATCGAGTTAGTTTTGTTAGGGTTTGATCCCTAGTATCCACTATGTTCGAGATTGATGTTGCTATGACTTTGCTATGCTTAATGCTTGTCACTAGGGCCCAAGTGCCATGATTTCAGATCTGAACCTATTATGTTTTCATGAATATATGTGTGTTCTTGATCCTATCTTGAAAGTCTATAGTCACCTATTATGTGTTATGATCCGACAACCTCAAGTGACAATAATCGGGATACTTCTCGGTGATGACCATAGTTTGAGGAGTTCATGTATTCACTATGTGCTAATGCTTTGTTCCGGTTCTCTATTAAAAGGAGGCCTTAATATCCCTTAGTTTCCAATAGGACCCCGCTGCCACGGGAGGGTAGGACAAAAGATGTCATGCAAGTTCTTTTCCATAAGCACGTGTGACTATTTACAGAATACATGCCTACATTACATTGATGAATTGGAGCTAATTCTGTGTCACCCTATGTTATAACTGTTACATGATGAACCACATCCGGCATAATTATCCATCACCGATCCGGTGCCTACGAGTTTTCCATATACTCGTTCTCGCTTATTTACTTTCCCGTTGCTATTGTTACAATCACTACAAAAATACCAAAAACATTACTTTTGCTGTCTTTACGTTTGTTACCATTACCACCACTATCATATTACTTTGCTACTAAACACTTAGCTGCAGATACTAAGTTTCCAGGTGTGGTTGAATTGACAACTCAGCTGCTAATACTTGAGAATATTCTTTGGCTCCCCTTGTGTCGAATCAATAAATTTGGGTTGAATACTCTACCCTCGAAAACTGTTGCGACCCCCTATACTTGTGGGTTATCAGAAGCCGGCGAAGACGTTGACTACGTTGCCATGCCAAAGGCTTCATGTCAGCGGACTAGCATATTACTGTTTCTCGGGAAAGCTGGCTACAACATAAAGCTCGTCCACACCGACGGCTTCACGCGGGCCATGTCACAGGTTGAGTGGTCCTTCCCCAACCCTCTGGTTCAACCGCCATCGATCTCTTCGACGGCCCTGCCGCTGATCTCCTCCGCCAAGCGGTCAAGGATTTGCGAGCTTTATACGCCATCGAGCCCATTTTGTCACTTCTAAAGGACATGTTCTACGGCGGCGGCTTGGGATCCTCAACTGCCAAGTCAGATCTCATCGACCACGACCACGACCACGGGGAGGGCACCCATGAAGGTTCTTCCAAGGTGAAACAGCCCATCTGTGACATCAGAGAGCGCACCATGGGTATGTGCTCTTCCAACTGGAAGGATCCTTTCCATGAAATGTGAGGCAACATTCTATCAGCAAATCTTACCTTTTCTAGCTTGCCAACCCATACCCTTTGTTGTAGTAGCATTTGCCGTGCGGTGCTTTAACTGTGTCATGTTTAATTATTTCAGTTATGCAAAAATGTATTGTTCAATAGGTCTATGTGATGTTTAAGTATGAATTGTCCACTTCAGTTTCACGAATGGCTATATTTGGTTGTTTATAGTGAGTAGATGCCTTGTTTATCTGTATTTGGTTGTTAGGTTAGTTGGAGTGAGCATTTTTCCAGTTATCGAGCAGATGCCTTGTTTATCTGTATTTGGTTCTTAGTTTGGTTGCAGTGAGTATTTGTCCAGTTATCGCGAGATGCCTTGTTTATCTGTATTTGGTTATTAGGTTGCTTTTTTTAGCATTTGTCTAGTTATCAAGCAGATGCCTTGTTTATCTGTATTTGGTTATTAGGTTGCTTTTTTAGCATTTGTCCAGTTATCAAGCAGATGCCTTGTTTATCTTTATCTGCTTGTTAGGTTGGTTGCAGTGAGCATTTGTCCAGTTTTCAAGCATATGCCCTGTTTATCTGCATTTGCTTGTTAGGTTGGTTGCAGTGAGACCCTGTCCAGTTTTCAATGGCTATATTTGGTTGTTATACTGGTCATTTAGGCCTTGTTTATTTCAGTCATTCATAATGTGTTGTTCATTATATGAAAGTCGGAACCGTGCCGCTCGACTACATCAATACCAGTTTGAACGACTATATTTGGTTCGAGTTATTCCTGGTGTAGTTAACACATGCCCTTTATTTTAGTTTTACACATTTATCCAGTCTGATGTTTAAGCATTACCTACGTTCTATTCATTTTCAACAATACAAGTTTGAGCTGCAATATTTGATGGCTGTTAAGCCTGCTGTCGGTAACATCCGCCCTTCCATTTTATATCTGCTTTAACAGCATGCTGAAACCAACACATTCAAGCTATCATTTGGAGATGTTGTTTTTTACCTTTGCTATATTTGTTTGATTTTAAGATTGCTATACTTATCATGCCTTTCCACTACTTATGCAGGAGAACAACAGGAGTGGCCACCATTTTCCGCCGAGGTTAGCTTCATCCCTCGGCTTGTACTCCCCCTATCGTTCCATAATGTAGTGCATATAGATCCAAGCCTGGACACTAGTTAGCTTCTAATATTGAATTGTTGCTTGTAGGTACATATGCCCATGGCAAGGATCCATGCATCGACCCTTTTTGCGTATGGGGCAATGAGATATTGATGAACAAGAATCAAGTGAGGAAACCGATAAGGATTATTAGCAAAAAGTATTGGGGAACGTAGTAATTTCAAAAAAAATTCCTATGCACACGCAAGATCATGGTGATGCATAGAAAGGAGAGGGGAGAGTGTGTCCACGTACCCTCGTAGACCGTAAGCGGAAGCGTTAGCACAATGCTGTTGATGTAGTCGTACGTCTTCACGATCCGACTGATCAAGTACCAAACGCACGACACCTTCGAGTTCTGCACACGTTCAACTCGATGACGTCCCTCGAACTTTGATCCAGCCGCACATTGAGGGAGAGTTCCGTCAGCACGACGGCGTGGTGATGATGTTGATGTTCTACCGTCGCAGGGCTTCGCCTAAGCACCGCTACGATATTATCGAGGTGGACTATGATGGAGAGGGGCACCGCACACGGCTAAAAGATCCAAGAGATCAGTTGTTGTGTCTATGGGGTGCCCCTCTCCTCCGTATATAAAGGAGGGGGGAGGAGAGGGCCGGCCAAGGGAGGAGGTGTGCCCAAGGGGGGAGTCCTACTCCCACCGGGAGTAGGACTCCTCCTTTTCCTATTTGGAGAGGGAGAGGGAAGGAAGAGGAAGGAGGGAGGAAGGAAAGGGGCCGGCCCCCTCCCAGTCGGATTGGGCTTGGGGGCGCCTCCCTAGCTCCTTTCCCTCCTTTCCACTAAAACCCATTAAGGCCCATATACCTCCCGGAGGGTCCGATAACCTCCCGGTGCTCCGGTATTATCCCGATCTCACCCGGAACCATTCCGGTATCCAAATATAGTCGTCCAATATATCGATCTTTACATCTCGACCATTTCGAGACTCCTCGTCATGTCCGTGATCACATCCGGGACGTCGAACTACCTTCGGTACATCAAAACATATAAACTCATAATATAACCGTCATCGAACTTTAAGCGTGCGGACCCTACAGGTTCGAGAACTGTGTAGACATGACCGAGACACGTCTCCGGTCAATAACCAATAGCGGAACCTGGATGCTCATATTGGCTCCTACATATTCTACAAAGATCTTTATCGGTCAAACCACATAACAACATATGTTGTTCCCTTTGTCATCGGTATGTTACTTGCCCGAGATTCGATCATCGGTATCTCAATACCTAGTTCAATCTCGTTATCGGCAAGTCTCTTTACTCGTTCCATAATACATCATCCCGCAAATAACTCTTTAGTTGCAATGCTTGCAAGGCTTAAGTGATGTGCATTACCGAGTGGGCCCAAAGATACCTCTCCGACAATCGGAGTGACAAATCCTAATCTCGTAATACGCCAACCCAACAAGTACCTTCGGAGACACCAGAGAGCACCTTTATAATCACCCAGTTACATTGTGACGTTTGGTAGCACACAAAGTGTTCCTCGGTAAACGGGAGTTGCATAATCTCATAGTCATAGGAACATGTATAAGTCATGAAGAAAGCAATAGCAACATACTAAACGATCAAGTGCTAAGCTAACAGAATGGGTCAAGTCAATCACATCATTCTCCTAATGATGTGATCCCGTTAATCAAATGACAACTCTTTGTCTATGGTTAGCAAACATAACCATCTTTGATCAACGAGCTAGTCAAGTAGAGGCATACTAGTGACACTCTGTTTGTCTATGTATTCACACATGTATCATGTTTCCGGTTAATACAATTCTAGCATGAATAATAAACATTTATCATGATTTAAGGAAATAGATAATAAATTTATTATTGCCTCTAGGGCATAATTCCTTCAGTCTCCCACATGCACTAGAGTCAATAATCTAGATTACACAGTAATGATTTTAACACCCATGGAGCCTTGGTGCTGATCATGTTTTTTTCGTGGAAGAGGCTTAGTCAAAGGGTCTACAACATTCAGATCCGTATGTATCTTGCAAATCTCTATGTCTCCCACCTGGACTTGATCCCGGATGGAGTTGAAGCGTCTCTTGATGTGCTTGGTTCTCTTGTGAAATCTGGATTCCTTGGCCAAAGCAATTGCACCAGTATTGTCACAACAGATTTTCATTGGACCCGATGCACTAGGTATGACACCTAGATCGGATATGGACCCCTTCATCCAGACTCCTTCATTTGGTGCTTCCGAAGCAGCTATGTACTCCGCTTCACATGTAGATCCCGCTACGACGCTTTGTTTAGAACTGCACCAACTGACAGCTCCACCGTTCAATAAAAACACGTATCCAGTTTGCGATTTAGAATCGTCCGAATCAGTGTGAAAGCTTGCATCGACGTAACCATTTACGATGAGCTCTTTGTCACCTCCATAAACGAGAAACATATCCTTCGCCCTTTTCAGGTATTTCAGGATGTTCTTGATCATTGTCGATGATCCACTCCTGGATTACTTTGGTACCTCCCTGCTAAAGTAATAGCAAGGCACACATCAGGTCTGGTACACAACATTGCATACATGATAGAGCCTATGGCTGAAGCATAGGGAACATATTTCATTTTCTCTCTATCTTCTGAAGTGGTCGGGCATTGAGTCTTACTCAACTTCACACCTTGTAACACAGGTAAGAACCCTTTCTTTGCTTGATCCATTTTGAACTTCTTCAAAACTTTGTCAAGGTATGTGCTTTGTGAAAGTCCAATTAAGCATCTCGATCTATCTCTATAGATCTTGATGCCCAATATATAAGCAGCTTCACCGAGGTCCTTCATTGAAAAACTCTTATTCAAATATCCTTTATGCTATCCAGAAATTCTATATCATTTCCAATCAACAATATGTCATCCACATATAATATCAGAAATGCTACAGAGCTCCCACTCACTTTCTTATAAATACAGGCTTCTCCAGAAGTCTGTATAAAACCATATGCTTTGATCACACTATCAAAACGTTTATTCCAACTCCGAGAGGCTTGCACCAGTACATAAATGGACCGCTGGAGGTTGCACACCTTGTTAGCTCCCTTTGGATCGACAAAACCTTCCGCTTGCATCATATACAACTCTTCTTCCAGAAAACCATTCAGGAATGCAGTTTTGACATACATTTGCCAAATTTCATAATCATAAAATGCGGCAATTGCTAACATGATTCAGACAGACTTAAGCATCGCTACGGGTGAGAAGGTCTCATCGTAGTCAATCCCTTGAACTTGTCGAAAACCTTTTGCAACAAGTTGAGCTTTATAGACAGTAACATTACCGTCAGCGTCAGTCTTCTTCTTGAAGATCCATTTATTCTCGATGGCTTGACGATCATCGGGCAAGTCAACCAAAGTCCACACTTTGTTCTCATACATGGATCCCATCTCAGATTTCATGGCCTCAAGCCATTTTGCGGAATCTAGGCTCACCGTCGCTTCTTCATAGTTCGTAGATTCGTCATGGTCAAGTAACATAACCTCCAGAACAGGATTACCGTTCCACTCTGGTGCGGATCTTACTCTGGTTGACCTACGAGGTTCAATAACAACTTGATCTGAAGTTTCATGATCATCATCATTAACTTCCTCACTAATTAGTGTAGACGTCATAGGAACCGATTTCTGTGATGAACTACTTTCCAATAAGGGAGCAGGTGCTGTTACCTCATCAAGTTCTACTTTCCTCCCACTCACTTCTTTCGAGAGAAACTCCTTCTCTAGAAAGGATCCATTCTTAGCAACGAATGTCTTGCCTTCGGATCGGCGATAGAAGGTGTACCCAATAGTTTCCTTTGGGTATCCTATGAAGACACATTTCTCCGATTTGGGTTCGAGCTTATCAGGTTGAAGATTTTTCACATAAGCATCACAACCCCAAACTTTAAGAAACGACAACTTTGGTTTCTTGCCAAACCACAGTTCATAAGGTGTCGTCTCAACGGATTTTGATGGTGCCCTATTTAACGTGAATGCGGCCGTCTCTAAAGCATAACCCCAAAACGATAGCGGTAAATCAGTAAGAGACATCATAGATCGCACCATATCTAGTAAAGTACGATTACGACATTCGGACACACCATTACGTTGTGGTGTTCTGGGTGGCGTGAGTTGCGAAACTATTCCGCATTGTTTCAAATGTAGACCAAACTCGTAACTCAAATATTCTCCTCCACGATCAGATCGTAGAAACTTTATTTTCTTGTTACGATGATTTTCAACTTCACTCTCAAATTCTTTGAACTTTTCAAACGTTTCAGACTTATGTTTCATTTAGTAGATATACCCATATCTGCTTAAATCATCTGTGAAGGTGAGAAAATAATGATACTCGCCACGAGCCTCAACATTCATTGGACCACATACATTAGTATGTATGATCTCCAACAAATCAGTTGCTCGCTCCATAGTTTCGGAGAACAGCGTTTTAGTCATCTTGCCCATGAGGCATGGTTCGCAAGTACCAAGTGATTCATAATCAAGTGATTCCAAAAGTCCATCAGTATGGAGTTTCTTCATGCGCTTTACACCAATATGACCCAAACGGCAGTGCCACAAATAAGTTGCACTATCATTATTAACTCTGCATCTTTTGACTTCAACATTATGAATATGTGTATCACTACTATCGAGATTCATCAAAAATAGACCACTCTTCAAGGGTGCATGACCATAAAAGATATTACTCATATAAATAGAACAACCATTATTCTCAGATTTAAATGAATAACCGTCTCACACCAAACAAGATCTAGATATAATGTTCATGCTCAACGCTGGCACCAAATAACAATTATTTAGGTCTAAAACTAATCCTGAAGGTAGATGTAGAGGTAGCCTGCCGACGGCGATCACATCGACTTTGGAACCATTTCCCACGCGCATCGTCACCTCGTCCTTAGCCAGTGTTCGCTTAATCCGTTTTCCCCGTTTTGAGTTGTAAATATTAGCAATGTAACCAAAGATCGATACCCAGGTGCTATAATGAGCTCTGGTAAGGTACACATCAATAACATGTATATCACATATACCTTTGTTCACCTTGCCATCCTTATTATCCGCCAAATACTAGGGGCAGTTCCACTTCTAGTGACCAGTCTGCTTGCAGTAGAAGCACTCAGTCTCAGGCTTAGGTCCAGACTTGGGTTTCTTCTCTTGAGCAGCAACTTGTTTGCTGTTCTTCTTGAAGTTCCCCTTGTTCTTCCCTTTACCCTTTTTCTTGAAACTGGTGGTCTTATTGACCATCAACACTTGATGCTCCTTCTTGATTTCTACCTCCGCAGCCTTTAGCATTGCGAAGAGCTCGGGAATTGTCTTATCCATCCCTTGCATGTTATAGTTCATCACGAAGCTCTTGTAGCTTGGTGGCAGTGATTGAAGAATTACATCAATGACACTATCATCAGAAAGATTAACTCCAGTTGAATCAAGTGATTGTTATACCGGACATTACGAGTATATGCTCACCGATGTAACTATTCTCCTCCATCTTGCAGATGTAGAACTTATTGGAGACTTCATATCTCTCAATCTGGGCATTTGCTTGAAATATTAACTTCAACTCCTGGAACATCTCATATGCTCCATGACGTTCAAAACATCGTTGAATTCCCGGTTCTAAGCCGTAAAGCATGGCACACTGAACTATCGAGTAGTCATCAGCTTTGCTCTGCCAGACGTTCATAACATCTGGCGTTCCTCCTGCAGAGTTTGGCACCTAAGCGGTGATTCCATGACGTAATTTTTCTTTGCAGCAATGAGGATAATCCTCAAGTAACGGACCCAGTCCGTGTAATTGCTACCATCATCTTTCAACTTTGCTTTCTCAAGGAACGCATTAAAATTCAACGGAACAACAACACGAGCCATCTATCTACAACAAACATAGACATGCAAAATACTATCAGGTACTAAGTTCATGATAAATTTAACTTCAATTAATCATATTACTTAAGAACTCCCACTTAGATAGACATCCCTCTAATCATCTAAGTGATCACGTGATCCAAATCAACTAAACCATAACCGATCATCATGTGAAATGGAGTAGTTTTCAATTGTGAACATCACTATGTTGATCATATCTACTATATGATCCACGCTCGGCCTTTCAGTCTCAGTGTTCCGAGGCCATATCTTCATATGCTAGGCTCATCAAGTTTAACCTGAGTATTCCGCGTGTGCAAAACTGGCTTGCACCCGTTGTAGATGGACGTAGAGCTTATCACACCTGATCATCACGTGGTGTCTGCACACGACGAACTTTGGCAACGGTGCATACTCAAGGAGAACACTTTATCTTGAAATTTAGTGAGAGATCATCTTCTAATGCTACCGTCAATCAAAGCAAAATAAGATGCATAAAAGATAAACATCACATGCAATCAATATAAGTGATATGATATGGCCATCATCATCTTGTGCTTGTGATCTCCATCTCTGAAGCACCGTCATGATCACCATCGTCACCGGCACGACACCTTGATCTCCATCATAGCATCGTTGTCGTCTCGCCAACTATTGCTTCTACGACTATCGCTACCGCTTAGTGATAAAGTATAGCAATTACAGGGCGATTGCATTGCATACAATAAAGCGACAACCATATGGCTTTCGCCATTGCCGATAACTCGGTTACAAAACATGATCATCTCATACAATAAAATATAGCATCATGTCTTGACCATATCACATCACAACACGCCCTGCAAAAACAAGTTAGACGTCCTCTACTTTGTTGTTGCAAGTTTTACGTGGCTGCTACGGGCTGAGCAAGAACCGTTCTTACCTACGCATCAAAACCACAACGATAGTTCGTCAAGTTAGTGCTGTTTTAACCTTCTCAAGGACCGGGAATAGCCACACTTGGTTCAACTAAAGTTGGAGAAACTGACACCCGCCAGCCACCTGTGTGCAAAGCACATCGGTAGAACCAGTCTCGTGTAAGCGTACGCGTAATGTCGGTCCGGGCCGCTTCATCCAACAATGCCGTTGAACCAAAGTATGACATGCTGGTAAGCAGTATGACTTGTATCGCCCAAAACTCACTTGTGTTCTACTCGTGCATATAACATAAATGCATAAAACCTGGCTCGGATGCCACTGTTGGGGAACGTAGTAATTTCAAAAAATTTCCTACGCACACGCAAGATCATGGTGATGCATAGCAACGAGAGGGGAGAGTGTGTCCACGTACCCTCGTAGACCGAAAGCGGAAGCGTTAGCACAACGCGGTTGATGTAGTCGTACGTCTTCATGATCTGACCGATCAAGTACCGAACGCATGACACCTCCGAGTTCTGCACACGTTCAACTCGATGACGTCCCTCGAACTCCGATCCAGCTGAGCTCTGAGGGAGAGTTCCGTCAGCACGACGGCGTGGTGAGGATGTTGTTGTTCTACCGTCGCAGGGCTTCGCCTAAGCACCACTATGATATTATCGAGGTGGACTATGGTGGAGAGGGGCACCGCACATGTCTAAAAGATCCAAGAGATCAATTGTTGTGTCTATGGGGTGCCCCTCTCCTCCGTATATAAAGGGGGAGGAGAGGTCCGGCCAATGGGAGGAGGCACGCCCAAGGGGGGAGTCCTACTCCCACCGGGAGTAGGACTCCTCCTTTTCCTATTTGGAGAGGGAGAGGGAAGGAAGAGGAAGGAGGGAGGAAGGAAAGGGGGGGCCGCCCCCCTCCCAATTCAGATTGGGCTTGGGGGGGGCCTCTTTTGCTCCTTTCCCCTCCTTTCCACTAAAACCCATTAAGACCCATATACCTCCCGGGGGGTTTCGATAACCTCCCGGTGCTCCGGTATTATCCCGATCTCACCCGGAACCATTCTGGTATCCGCATATAGTCGTCCAATATATCGATCTTTATGTCTCGACCATTTCGACACTCCTCGTCATGTCCTTGGTCATATTCGGGACTCTGAACTACCTTCGGTACATCAAAACACATAAACTCATAATATAACCGTCATCGAACTTTAAGCGTGCGGACCCTACGGGTTCGAGAACTATGTAGACATGACCGAGACACGTCTCCGGTCAATAACGAATAGCGGAACGTGGATGCTCATATTGGCTCCTACATATTCTATGAATTACTTGATCGGTCAAACCGCATAACAACATACGTTGTTCCCTTTGTCATCGGTATGTTACTTTCCCAAGATTCGATCGTCGGTATCTCAATACCTAGTTCAATCTCATTACCGGCAAGTCTCTTTACTCGTTCCGTAATACATCATCCCGCAACTAACTCTTTAGTTGCAATGCTTGCAAGGCTTAAGTGATGTGCATTACCGAGTGTGCCCAGAGATACCTCTCCGACAATCGGAGTGGCAAATCCTAATATCGAAATACGCCAACCCAACAAGTACCTTCGGAGACACCTGTAGAGCACCTTTATAATCACCCAGTTACATTGTGATGTTTGGTAGCACACAAAGTGTTCCTCCGGTAAACGGGAGTTGCATAATCTCATAGTCATAGGAACATGTATAAGTCATGAAGAAAGCAATAGCAACATACTAAACGATCAAGTGCTAAGCTAACGGAATGGGTCAAGTCAATCACATCATTCTCCTAATGATGTGATCCCGTTAATCAAATGACAACTCTTTGTCTATGGTTAGGAAACATAACCATCTTTGATCAACGAGCTAGTAAGTAGAGGCATACTAGTGACACTCTGTTTGTCTATGTATTCACACATGTATCATGTTTCCGGTTAATACAATTCTAGCATGAATAATAAACATTTATCATGATTTAAGGAAATAAATAATAACTTTATTATTGCCTCTAGGGCATATTTCCTTCAAAAAGATACGAATGGTGGCAAGCAAATTATTTGTTTATGCTCTATCCAACAGAACAATGAGCTGTAGGATGGTAACTACAAACTCTGCAACCTTCTCTTTTTACTGCCCATAATGAGTTGTTAGACAACAATGTTTGAATCTTTTTCATTCCCAGTTGTTCTTGAAGCAGTTCACTCAAGATTACCTCGCAAAGTACATGATTGATGGACACGCAATGAAGGTTAAAGTATTTCATCCCGACTACAATGAGCATCGAGAAGTCCTAATGAAGACAGTGAAGGATGGACGTGCAGCCATCACGAGGGGTTGGCCTAGAGTCGTGCGCGCATTACGCATGGAGGAGGGCACAATATGGGCATTCTGCTTCACCTTCTCCAAAGAACCGTAATGTCTTTCGCCTCTCTCTTACTGATCTTTAGTACAACTATGGTTCATCATTCTTTACTTGGTGCTTCTGTAGTTCTTCAGTATATGTACCTGTGGATCGAATTATGGATTCGTGGTTGAACCTATATTTGTAATAAACATGGTTGGATATGAAATAAGTGATTGCCTACTTTGAAATTCAAAACATGTGATTTTTAAATTAGGGATTACACTGCACACGGTTTGCGAAAGCGAAACGTCTGCCATATACGTGGAGATCAGAAATGTTTCTAGGATCCATTAAGTGTGCGATCAATATCCACTACACACACGACTTTCTCTTGAAAACTGTTTGCGTTAGGCCACCTTGCGCAAACTTTTACCACATAAAAAGTGTGTGTGATGGACAACCTTTGCCACACAGTTTCTTCTACGCACCGTGTGTGATGCATTCAATAACACAAATGATAAAATTATTAATATCGTGTGCAATGGCAACGCTATCACAAACGATTTAACGGGAAAAATTGTGTGTGATGTACCTATGAATGGAAATGTTTTCCTTGGAGCGACTGTGTGGGATGTACATACGAATGGAAACGTTTAGCGGGGACTGACTGTGTGGGATGTACTTGCGAACAGAAACAATTTCGCCGTATAATTGTATTTTTAGCTCTATTGTACGTATTTTCGTATTTGAGCGCTGGCCGGTCGCACACGACCTCATTTTGCCGAGCGTGTGTGCCAGGAGGGCATATCCCCGATGGTTTCTGGGTCGTGTGGGAGGGACCCCCCTATCGCCCACACTCACTTGGTGACGGTTCCAAATGCCGTCGCGGAAAGGGGTTAAAAACCGTTTGTTTAGGACCGACGCGTACCAGTGACACTTCCACATTTTACAAGGAATGAGTGTTGTAGTACCCACACTTCCACATCTTAGAAGGAATGGGTGCACAACACTCAAAGGGCTTGAAAATTTTGTGTCAGCTTACTGCTCTTTGTGGAATTTTACCATACCAACACTTCCACCTCTCAGAAGGAATTGGTGCAGAACACTCGAAGAGCTTGAAAATTTGAACAACGTGAACTTTTCTTCCAGAGAGTGAATACATTAACGAAGAACTCGACTATTAGGTTGCCACGACAAATTGTGTGATGCCCTGGGTCGCATAGTTCTTATACGGTGAGTTACGCCACCAACATTTCTATTCGGTTCTCAATTCTATATGATATTTTCTCTCATATTTCTCTTTTCTATTTGGATTATGTCCCCTCCCCTATAAATTTCACTCATAGCTATTATTCAGGTATTTGTTTTTCGGAGTGAAATGTTGTAACACCCCAAAAATTGGGTTATCAATTTTTGTGCTGTTATTCTTTCCTAGTTTTCTTTTTCCAAATCTTTCTCTGGAGTTTGCTGGATGATCGAGTGAATTCATGCAATTTTCAACTTTTCAGAGCCTTTCCCATGTCTTTGATGCTAGCCAAGACCCCATCTCCATCATCCCAAAATCCATCCAAACCCTAATTCCAGAAATTGGAATTTGAAATCCTGCCTTTGATATTACAAAGGGGCCCAACTTTCTTTTGCTATGTTGATCCTCCAAAAATTCCTAGAGATCCTCCTACACCTATAAACCCTGGATATGCAAAAATATTGCCAAGTCATATGCAGTATTTTTCATCTGGGGTTAATTCCTTTTCCTGTCTTTCTGAGGAATTAAATCCAGAGGCATAGCTAGACATCTCTAAATTTCATGAGAATTTGTGGAGATGATCTTGATGCCTATTCCAAGCTCTGGTAAAAATATTGGCCAATTAATTAAGGAAAATTTGATTTTCCATTGACAAGACCAATATTGTATATCTGCCACTTTCCAAAAGAACTACCATTTTGGTAGCCAGGAAAATTCCCAAATAATATTTGGACCTTCTACTTGCTATATCTTCACCATTTCCACCCAAACCCCATGATCCACAGTTCAAACTTTGAGCACATGATCCAATACAAGGTTCTGCCTTGTGTGGAACTTTGTGAAAGAAGTGCTTGATTCTTTGATCTAATTGAGCTGAAATTTTGCACGGCAGTTCATATTGATATACTACTACTGCAAACCAAAAATCATCTCAACCCATTTATCCAATCTTCCCCTATAATTTTCTCAAGTGTATGTTCAGATCCTAGCTTTGTGAAGGAAGTACCTTCATAGGGCATCCAAATGAGTTGCGATTTTACCAGATCATTCTCAAGACTACATCATTGGTCTTCACCAAATCTCAGCCAATTCCACCTAGCCATTCCTCCCCACCATCCTCATTTGCATTTCTGGCCAGTTGGGCACTTTGCAAACGAAGTACCAGCTAGCCTCATCTTTTGGAGCTGAGATTTTGCCACAATAATAACCTTAGTAGACGACCACCCTCACCCAAATTTCAGGCCAAATAGAGATGTTCATTGCTCTCACCTTCAATCAAACACTTTGCTGCTGATTAAGGTTTGTGCACCGTGCAGTCACATAGTGGGCCATGGATGTTGTTTCTTTGCACTACACAGTTAATGGGACAGTGCCTAACCCGCCAAACATGCCCGGGCTGCCCAGAACACGTGGCAAAGCCACGGTCACGCGGTGACCACGTGTAGAGTGCGCGCTTGCATGCAGTGAGAGTGCACTATGCACTGAACCCACGGGAGGCCCCTCCCTAGTGGCCCAACTCGCCATGGCGTGCCACGACCTCGCACCACGTCACTTAGTCACCCCTTCCCCGTCCCCTAGCTTCTGTCCGTGTGTGCCGGCATCGGATGCTTCGTCGAAGCGTCATCACATTGCCAAGCTTCGTGCCACCTCTCCCCTTCCCGAGCCTTCCCCGCGGCTACTTTAGCGTGTCCCGAGCCCTCTCTCGCCACCCACAGGCCTCCCAAAGCCTCAGAGTTCCGTTTTCCCCCTCCATTGATGGAGATTGCCACCGCTGATCCACTTGGCTAGTCCATGCTCGAAGCCCACCCCCTCCCTTTCTTTGGTGCCCTTGACCCTCCCTCGACGCCCGCAGACCGCCGCCCCCCTTCGTTTACTCCAGGGAGCCCTGCCGGCGCTACTCCTCCCTTGCTGTGCTCCGGCTATGGCGCCAGTGCTGTAGGCCGCCCCGAGCAACCTCATGGCAACCCATGGACATGGCGTGGAGCGGCAGAGCTCCTGCACGCGTCGGCCGACCCTCCCACGCTGCCAGTCGTTGGCTGCGTCGGCAGCCGCATCCCCTCTGCCTTCGGTCAGGAGCAAGAAGAAGACGAGGAAGGAGGAGAGTGAGAGAGGACGCGGTGGGCTCCGCGTGTCATTGTCACAGCGCTGACCTGGCGGGCCCGTTGACCAGTTTAAGTGAAGGCGTATTTTGCCAGAGAAGCTTTCCACTTGAGGAAACGTACTTTGCCACGACCTCGTGCGAGAATGCGCTTTCTCTATGCGGAGGCATATTTTCGGAAATGCGCTTTCAGCCCAGCCCGCCGGCGACATAGTTACATTGTTAATGTTCGCCCGTTAAGGGTAGAAATGAACAGATTTTGTCTGTTTTTCTGCTTAACGAACGAACGACCGTATTTTTGCGACTGTAATTCCGATTGAGGTAATTCCAAAGCCCACGTTCTCAGTTCGTCGAGCCCATTTCGATGGTGCCATTTTCATAATGATGTCACATGTTGAAAATGCCATCTTTTCCCTTCTTTTATTCTAGGCCCCTCTCGAGAACACCAGTTCCGATGAGTCGTATTCTGCGGATCATCGCATTTGCATCGATGCATTCGTCCACCCCAAGGCAAGCCAACCTCTTATCATGAGCCCAGTCTTGCATGTTGACTTTGCTTGAACCATGTGTGTGTAGCGACAGTATATTTATATCATGTTTCCGTCTGCATTTATATTATATGTGATGTATGTTCGTATTGCTTGCTATGTCATGCCATGATTTAACTTTGTACTATATGTTGCCACGTTAGCTATAATACCTTTATTGACAATATCACATTGATACCTTGATTTAGTATCATGTTATGGTTGTCAATACTATTATAGTTTTGTTGCATTGTTGATATGTTTTATCATGTGTTGCCTTGCCTCATATGCTATGTATGTTCACTTGAGAAATTTGGTAATAATTGCTCATCAATGTATTTGTAATACTCATGTTCATAAATTTTGATGATATGATAAGATGATGGAGATGTTATCTATGGGGTCAAGTCATAGTGCCACCGAACCGAGCTTTTACAACGCATCCACATTTGCCTGGATGGGGAGGCCCTAGTTCGGTCTATTGTCATGCCTCTCACTGGTGCCGCCTACCAGGAAGGTTATGTGCTCGCGCTACCCTGGCCCGGTAGGCGGTCATTGTCGGCGTTCTGGGAACGGGTGTACCCAGACTTGCCTACCTGCGGCGTGGCTCAAGGGGTGGCCCAGTGTGGCCCATCTTCATCAACACAAGTTCAAGACCCTCGCGAGGGTCCAAGCCTCGCGGGGCGTACGACAGGAAGCTCCCTCATGCACGGCCTCGTCAGGCTGGCTCGCGAGGAGGCGGAGAGATCAAGGAGGGGTACCTCATGAGGTGCCCATGACGCAAGCCATGACGACCAAGGGCGCCAGGCGGGCGCCAACCCGCGTAGTGTCCTCGTTTCCTCTTTGGTGCAAAGGGCAAGCGCAGCGAGAGCATCAAGCAAAGGCACCCGTTCGGTGCAACAAGACCAAGACCGTCGCAACGGGCAGGAAGGAAGTCATCATGGAGCCCAAGCCAAGGCGTCACCACGAGCCTTTGTGAAAGCGAGGACCAACTTTAGTCAGGATAAGTGTACTAGATGTTCCTCTTCAAAATGGCCAATTGTTGGCGCCCTTCCCGCTCAATATTTGGGAAGAGGCCCAGGGCCTCTGCCTATAAATAGGACTAGCCACCCACAGGGTAGGGGCATCATGATCATCTTGGATCCAGAGGGAGAGAGAGAGAGAGGGAGCGACTGAACTCCCCCTAGCAGTTCATCGCACCGGCCAAGAACAGACCCTCGCGAGGCTGTTCTTCCTTGTATTGTTCTTTATCAGCCCCTGAGGCAATCAACCACACCGCACACTGGAGTAGGATGTTACACCACAATGGTGGCGCGAACCAGTATAAACCTTGTGTCTCTTGTGTTGTTCCTTTGGTAGTTTAGATCCTAGCGAGGAGACAAGGTCCAGGTAGGTAGGGGGCGAGATCTCCGCGCGCACCCCAGAGTTCGAACCTAGAGGGTCTGCCGGAACCCGAAATCCGACAGTCATAACCTTGTCTACCCGGTTTTGGAATTAAGCTCATGTCCCCGTTTGGGACCGTTTTTGTTTGGCCACGACAATGGCGGCCACAAAGGTGGCAGATGTCACGAGTTGACATCGGGGCCACCGATGACATAGCCCAAAGGGGAGTTTGTCGGAATGGCCAGGAGAGTGTCATGCAATAGATTGGGTTTGTTGGAACATCGTTGGTCCACCCGAATGGGAGCACGAGGCCATGAGTTCCATGGTATGGGTACAGTGTGCTAATCTCTGCAGAGTGTATACTCTACCGATAGTCGCGTCCTCGGTTATGGACACAATTCGTACTAGTTCAAACTATCAGGTCTTTGTCGTCATGGAGGATAAACTTGATATAATTATTTTGATAAAGAATGTGCTATAAAGAATTTGGTGACCTGGACTATGAGATAATCGTGAGAAGTCACGGTGTTGTTCTAACATGATCCCAAGATGAGATCTGGGTGAGTCGTGAGCTAGCCCAGAGGGGCAGTGGCAGTGAAACTGATTAATGAACAATATATTACTTTAACTCTTCACGGGAGGTCAGTGGAGTTTATTTTTCAGCCTAGTTTCATGCATATATCCATGTCGTGCAGATACAACTATGCCATGCCATGATATGTTAAAGATTTGCTTGATCCATGTTCCTTGTTAATATCATGCCATGCTTATCCATTGCCATGAGATACACTCATGTATTAGCATGGGACTTGCTTGGTCATATGCTTGTTTGGATGATATGTATTTGGTTGTCTTGCAAGTTCATTCGAAGTACTCACCTGGCCTTGCACGTGGCTAGTTGCAGGACAAGACTTGTCGTGCTAGACCGTAATCTTGCCATGCCTGTGAGTTGTGAAGCCCAATCAAAGTCGACGTGCCGCCTCTGCGGTCATTCCCCTTCCCCGCGTCGACCTAGTTGCTCATTGTCACCAAGTTAGGGTACATGCAACCTCGGACTTGTGCTTCTATCTATTCTCGCTCAAGTTTGTTCGCGGTATTTTCTCTGGAATTTACCATATTTTCAGATCCATATTACTTAGGGTGAATTTTTGAATGCGGTTTGTACTTCCTCCTCGCATCTGATTCTAGATCTAGGGTTTGTGTTATGCTTAAGTAGTTCAAAATAGCTAGTATTCGTCTTAGTGCATTGTCTTCAGATGCACTAGCATGAAACCTATGAGATTTCATTCGACCGAAATCCAACTCAAGGCCTAAGTCTAATCTCTCGGGGAAACGATTTTCGTAAAAAAATGTCTATGTGCACATTCATAACCCTATCCCTATTTCCCCTCGCGTCTATCTATATTCATAGGGCAATGGATTCTATTGAAGACTCTACCAAGCCTGCTGGTCAAAATGATAGAGTGGAAGACACTGTTATGTGCACAACAGATGAATCAAAGGCACCAAATGTGCCAGGCCCAATGGTAGGCCCCTCAACTTCCAAGCAAAAGAGATCTAAAGAGCCAGCTAATAAATATGATGCAGAAAATTCCCCAAAGAAGAAACAGGGTGGTCGAAAACCATATACCAACTTAACGGAACTGACGTCTCGTGACCGATACAATACAAACTCTCGTACACAAGTAGAACAGAGAAGTGAATAATTTAGAAGATTCGAAGATATTGGGTCACCAATGGTTCCAATACAAGCTTGTGCATCCTTGGTTCAATAAGAATTTTGCGTTTCATCCACCTTGGGGATATTTTCATGCTCTTTGGCTACTGAAAACAAATGATGCAAATGACCGTCCTCCACCTCCTTGGATGCTCATGAATCCTCTCTCAAGCACCCAATTGATTATCCCCATGAGCTTGCTTGACATCAAGAATCTCGAGAATCGAGCCGAAAAGAAATTCAAGGAAGATGCCAAGAACACTAAAAATGTGAAGTTTATGCATCAAGACATTGAAAAGCGCAAAGCCTTTGGTCTTAATGAAGGCCGTTCCGAGTGCAAGCACGACAAAAATGCCTCAGGTTCTTCCACGCAGAAGAAATTAGCACCCAACAAGAAAAAGAAGTAGCTTGTGGTAGATCCAGCAAATGATTATTCTTCAGATGATGATGATCCTCCGTGCTCAGCTGAAGAAGTTGCTGCTGTCATGAGTGAGTATGTGAATATCACCACTGATACAACATAGACTGACTTGACTTTGCCGGCTACTCCTCTTGTCCTGTCGAAGATCAAGATCCGCAAGACACTTGCTTTAGTTGTTACTATGAAAGAGCATGTCAATACACTCCTCATTCAGATACAATCAACTTGCAAGGTCTTATTGTCTCTGCATCGATGCGCTCTGCTAAGCCCAGTGAAGCAGTTCCAAAACCTTTGGTGTGCCGAAAATCTAAGCACCTCCCATACCAGATGCCAAAATATCTGAAAGAATTGTTCCCGAAGCAGATGCTTCAAAGAAGAAGGATGTTGTGTTTGCTTTGAAACTTTTGCAGTCATTGGCATTTTTGCCTCCCACTGCATTGGCCCAACCCATTGAGCCACAAGTTGCAGATGCTTCACCTGAAGGAGATGCAGCTCCTCACAACTACAATCATAGTTTCATCATGGAAAAACATGACCGTTTTGTTGAGAATCCATTCAATGGTCAAGTGGCATCATTGCCCATTCCTGTTGAAGTGACTGAGCAAGCCAGCACCCTCGTCAATGAGCTTCGTGAAGCTGCTATGGAAGTAAATGCTCTAATCGTTGAATGTGATGAACTTGATGGCCGAATGAAAACCACCACCTCTAAGTTTGTCATCAACGACCTTGAGGTTTCTTATCAGGAGCTCAACCGAACAATTTCTCTTCTCTGAAACAAGCATCTGTGTGTTCATTCTGATCTTGATCGAATTGTGCACAAGATTTGCAGTGATCATCAAGCCAAGACAACCAGATGCACTGAGTTAGTTGAAGGCCATATTGATTAAGTTGTTCAGCAGAAGAAAAGAAGGAAGTGGACTGCAAGAAAGAATTATTTCCCTCCTCTACCGACAGAAAACAATGACGAAACGATTGTCGAGGAACAACCCAAGGAAGCGGCTCCCGAACCTATTATGCATACGGAGCCCGTCTAAAAAATTTAGTTTCAAAACCCTCAAAGGTTGCCGAAGAAGTATATCCGCCTAGGCCATCCGGTGATGTTCCCGCGGCCTACCCTGTCAAGAATGATTCCCCTCATCTGTTCAAATCAGTGACAGAAGAAGGTGAAATTCATCAATCTGAGCCAAGTACTCTACAACACGAATTGCCAGTAACCTCAAATGTTTCGAATCCTCTAAGGACCAAACCAACTGCTGCTGAAAAGTTGAGACTCATGTATCTCATTCTCTGATAAATATCGAGAAGCAAATTGTACCAGACGGTGTTGAGCAAACTTCTTAAGCCAAGAAAGACTTCGAGACCAACGTGCTCGAAGAGAGAGAAGGTGAAGAAAAATCTAAACAAGAAAAGGCCCTTGTGCCACCGCTTGTTGAGGCTGAAGCTGTTTTGAAAGAAAACCAGGATCTGGCCAAAGAGCCTTCCTCCGCGCAAGAACTTTGAAGGTTGTCACTTCTTCTGCACATCCAAATGATGAAGCTGGTCCCTCTAAAAGAGTTCCTCCTGCCCAGCCCCAACCCCAATAGTCTGAACGACACATTGGTTCTGTGGTGTATGGAGATGAATATCTCACAACCGAAGAAGAACTACAACTTTCATATCATTGGGAGTGCATGCCCATTTTCGCTGAAGGCGATGGTGTTAAAGGACCTCACTTCAAACAAATTTTTCATTGGAAGAAGTTGGCTTTCATTCAAACCAATCCATATGTTGGATCTCACACTTCTCATGTGAATCGCTTCTAGACCAGAGAGCAAGCCATTTACTATTCCAGGGTGCTTTATGAGAGACATCTGATATTCCCCCACGAATATCCCGATGTCCCTACTATGCACAATGTTGACTGCTTTTAGCAAGTTCTTCAGGAACTCAGTGACTTCCGACTGCTCAAAGTATTCGAATTCCACCATCATTGGAAACGTGAATGCATTCTTAAATTCTATCCACACTGTACACCACTAGAAATGAACAAGACAACATAACACGAGTTATGGAATGGATGACTGAAGGGCGATATATCAAATGCCTGACAGTGGATTTCATGCATCACTTTCATTTTCCTCCATTTGATGGTAATGGGAATGAAATTCGAGTGCATCACATAGATGATGTACGTCCTGAAGAATTTATTTTCACCATGGACCCCAACAAAGTTGGTAACTATATGGGTCCTCCTCGTCCCAATGATCTATCATTTGCGAATCAAACCATCTATCATTTTCTTACATACACCATTTTCCCTCTGGCTTGTGTTGCCTATGATGGAACCATCACTGAAGTGTTGCAAAGTGCTATCTATGATCCGGTTGGCATCTATGTATTCGATATCAAAGACACATTCATTCGTATTCTTGCAGCCTCAGCTCAGACCCAACATAGCTTCAAAGTATTCTCTCCTTGGATTCAGAAACTACTCGATCACTACAATGGCCCACCTTTCTTGGCAAAGGAGCCTCACAACAGTTTCATACTGCCAGTTCATGACACCTTACAAGGTATGCAAGATATTTCTTTGGGAAAAGCTCCAGTATCAAGCCCTCGGAAGAATGCTCAAGCGTTCGATGGCCCCACATTCCTCGTCGAGAAAGATCTGTGAAACCTTCACCTCCTACACAGATGGAAATTAGTCTACGCGTGCAACAACTCCTTTTGAAACATATCGAGAAAGATCGGAAAGAAAAAGAACATTTGACAACTAAAATCAATTCTCTTCACAACTGGACTTGCCTGCTTCATCTCATCGCCTATGAGAACAAGAAGCGTTTGTGGAAGTTGCTTCAAAAGTTTTTCTCTAAGAAGAAACTCACTCAAGAAGATGTCAAGAAGATTTATGATTACATTGATGTTAATTTCACCATTGAAGACTTTCGGCAATGCAGTACACCAACTCTTCCACTCATACTCAAACCATGAATGTGCTTAGACTTAAGCTTCAACAATTAGTCGCCGAATAGGAAGCCACTTCAACAGTTAAGTCCGCCGAAGGACATCAAGTGCCTCCCGTCAAAGACAATGCTGCTCTAACTGTTCAAGGCCCTTCCTCTTAGCCACAACATGTTCGCATCTCCATGAGCGCTTCTGAAGAAGTTGAAGAGGCTCCTTTCACTTCCTAAGAAGAAACATCAAGCAATTCAACCCCTTCAGGACATGCTTCAGATTGATCTACACCGGCTTTTCCCTCATGTTCTTCAATACCTTCTTGACACTTGTTGAAAAAGAGGGGGAGAATATATCGAGTATATAGATTTGTGCGTCTTTTGTTGGTCGTGTTTATCTCGAGTTTACAACACTTTCTCTTCATTGGATTCTTATCTTGTTGTAAAAATCTTTCGTGAACTTCTGGTTTGTAATATTTAAATAACCCATGCCGCTGTATCTCTCCCGAGAATCTATCTTGCAGGTGGAACTGTTCATCAGAACTCACTCATTGGACGCGCTGCAATATTTCACTATTATATTTCTTCAGTGCAATATATTATCGTGGAAGATATGCAATGTCTCTCCATTGACACTAGTTTAATATATGCAGGATATTGGACTTCAATTCTTTTAGTCTATGCATGCATTTAGGGGGGCACACTCATTTTATCTTCGAGATATTTATCACAAGTTACTTTTCCCTCACTATTGGTTGCATACCTATCCTAACTTCGATGTTATCTGTTTTGTCAACAATTGTCCAAAAAGGGAGAGATTATTGGTGCAATAATTTGCCTCCTAGTTTTTGAGATTGTTGTCGGAAACATAGAGGGATTAATGTGTTTGCTAGTGAATACAAAGTGAATAGGTCCCTGCAGTCATGTGGAGTTTGCAGCAAACTCTGAAGATAATCTCTTGCAATGCAGCGAAGGTTATCACCAAATATTATGCGTGACAAAATTGGCTCCCCAAAATATAGTGGGAGCAAACTCAACAAAATAAGTATCATGTGATACTTGATTGACAAAATCAAATTGAACATTAAAATCATCATGACAAGTTTCATGGTTATCATTGCTCTTTATAGCATACGTGTCATCACCATAATCATCATAGATAGCAACTTTGTTGTCATAATCAATTGAAACCTCTTCTGAAGTAGCGAATTCATCACTAAATAAAGTCATGACCTCCCAAATCCACTTCTATCAATCTTGTGATAAGATTCAACACCCTCCAAATTAGTGGGATCATTAATACCTAGAGTTGACACTCTTCCAAACCCACTTTGATCATTGTAATCATCATAAATAGGAGGCATGCTATCATCATAATAAATTTTATCATCAAAACTTGGGGGGCTAAAAAGATCATTTACATAAAACATAGCTTCCCTAAGCTTATGGCTTTGCATATCACTAGCATCATGTACATTCAAATAATTCATACTAGCAACATTACAATCATTCTTATCATTCAAGGATTTTACACCAAACATTTTATTGAATTCTTCTTCTAACACTTTGGCACAATTTTCCGATCCATCATTCTCAAGAAAGACATTGTAAAGATAAAGCATCTGAGGCAACCTCAATTCCATATATTTATAGTTTTCTTTTATAAACCAAACTAGTCAATAAACAAGAAACAAAAAGATTCAATTGCAGGATCTAAAGATATACCTTCAAGCACTCACCCACTCGGCAACGGCGTCAGAAAAGAGCTTGATGTCTTCTACACAACTTATTCTTGTAGACTCGTGTCGGACCTCCAAGCGTAGAGTTTTGTAGGACAACAGAAAATTTACCTCAAGTGGATGACCTAAGGTTTATCAATCCATGGGAGACGTAGTATGAAGATGGTCTCTCTCAAACAACCTTGCAATAAATACAAGAAATCTCTTGTGTCCCCAACACACCAAATACAATGGTAAATTGTATAAGTGCACTAGTTCGGCGAAGAGATGGTGATACAAATGTAGTATGGATAGTAGATATAGGTTTTTGTAATCTAAAAATATAAAAACAACAAGGTAGCAAGTGATAAACGGAGCACAAACGGTATTGCAATGCTTGAAACAAGGCCTAGGGTTCATACTTTCACTAGTGCAACCTCTCAACGGTGCTAACATAATTGAATATATAACAATCGCTCAACGCGCGACAAAGAATCACTCCAAAGTTCTTATGAAGCAGAGAACATAAGAAGAAATTGTTGTAGGTAGCAAACCACTTCAAAGTTATCCTTTCCAATCAATCTATTGAGCTATTCCTATAAGTGTCACAAACAGACCTAGAGTTCGTACTAAAATAACACCATATGATATGCATCAATCAACTCTAATGTCACCTAGATACTTCGATGTCACCAGAAGTATCCGCGAGTCAATTATGCGATATGCATAAAAAACTTCAGATTCATAATATTCAATCCAACACAAAGAACTTCAAAGAGTACCCCAAAGTTTCTATCGGAGAAAGTAGGACAAAAATGTGTATCAACTCCTTGCCTAGATTACCCCATTGTCACCTCGGGATTCCGCAAGTTGATTACCAAAACATACATCAAGTGACTCAATAGAATACCCCATTGTCACCACGGGTATCCACATGCAAAACATATATCAAGTGTTCACAAATCCAAAATATTCAATCCGACAATAGTGAAACCTCAATTCATCACAACAAGATAGAGATAGATAGATAGAGAGAGAGAGAGAGATAGAGAGAGAGAGAGAGGGAAAAAACCATATGATCTGACTATATTAACAAAGCCCATGGTTACATCAGAATCATGCCGGGTAAAGAACACGAAAGAGAGAGATCAAACACATAGCTACTGGTACATACCTTCAGCCCCCAGGGTGAACTACTCCCTCCTCGTCATGGAGACCGCCAGTATGATGAAGATGGCCTCTCATGATGATTTCCCCCTCCGACAGGGTGCCAGAATAGGGCTCCAAATGGGATCTCTTCGGAATAGAGGTTTGCGGCTCCGGAGTCAAAATTCTAGGTTAACTTTTGGGGGTTTCTGAATATATAAGAATTTTCAGCGTTGAGATCACACGAAGAGGGGCCATAGGGGGGCCACAAGGTATCTGGGCGCAACGACCCCCTAGGCGCATCGGGATACCTTGTCACCTCTTGTGGGTTTTCTGGTACTCCCTCGAAGCTTCGGGGGTCTCTTATGTTCCAAAAAAATCATTAAAAAGTGTCGTCAAATTTGGACTTTGTTTGGTATGGATTTTCTGGAAAACCAAACACAAGCATAAAACAACAACTGGCACTGGGCACTAGGTTAATATGTTAGTCCATGAAAATCATATACAATTCATATGAAAGTGCACCAAAACCATATAAAACTGTTGTAAACATGGCATGAATACTTCATAAATTATAGATACGTTGGAGACGTATCACACCGCAGTGCGGCATCACCTTTGTGTTGCTTCCGCGATGCGGCGGGACCTCTGGGATGCTTCTGCGGTGCGACAAGACCTCTCTGCTGCTTCGGCGGCGTGGTGGGACCTCTCTGCTGCTTCAGCGGCACGACGGGACATCTCTGATGCTAACTCGACGCAGTGGTACCTCTCTGCTTCTTTCTCTTCCCTGTGTGTTGCGCCCTATTTATTGCTCGACCCAGAACTCCTCCTATGGGCCATGGCAGACGCAAGGAACGACGCAGAAAGACTTGTTTGTTTGTTGATGAGGAGGAATGTGCAGTCATTTTGAGTAGGCAGTATTTATAACTTGGTAATAAGCTGCTAAGTGGGAAAATGTTTAGGTTTTGATCGGTGTGAATAGGTTTGCAATTAAATATAGCATGGTAATTTGGAATGTGATAGGAAACAAGCTCAAAATTTACTGACGGTTCCGGTTTCGAAGCGTGAGGCGATTCTCGGATGGCATATGTGGGCACGCATTCTCGGATGCGTTGGCGTGTGCACCATAGGATGCACTGCAATCGGTGATGTCAGCCCACGACTTGTTGAATCAACCGTGCACGCTCGTTATTACTATCGCGCACGATTCTTGTAATTAGAATGTGTGCCCATTAGAGCACAAAATTCCCATCACACAATCATATTCGGTGTCAAGTGTTATCACACGCATGTTTTACATAAGAAACCATATGTGTAACTTCCAAATCATCACACATGAGCTATACAAAGCGTTTGCTAATAAACATGCATGCATCTTGTTAAGCCGAATCGCTTGTGTTCTTCTCGAGCATCGCAAACAGTTTATCCGCATGACATGTATGCCTTCTATTGCACACACCTTGATCTAGCTAACCATTTCTGTTGTTTTGGCTCATCGCAAACAGTTCATCCAGGTGACCTGTATGCTGTCTATGGTACACACCTTAATCTGGCTAACCATTTCTGTTGTTTTTGCTCATCACAAACAGTTCATCCTAGTGAAATGTATGTCGTCTATTGCACACACCTTGATCCAACTAACCTTTTATGTTGTTTCGGCTCATCAGAAACATTTAGTATGGATCAACCGTATGCCACGTATTGCACACACAACACTTTTCTAATCGTAGTTGATGGATCAACCATCGTACATAATTCATTTTATTGGTGATGGTTTCATTACGACACCGTTTGTGATTAATGCATCGCACATGGTTTGGTCGATTGGTCTCCTATACATGTGTCACATTTGGACCTTTCTACAGTGGTGTGTTTTCCTTAGCAATTATGTTCCTTGATGTGACAAACTTGTTATGTCATCCATAAGGTCACATTACTCCAATTCAGTCAATGATCATACCATCCTTCCTCGCTTCCATGGGTTACTGCCCTTATCCATACCGACCCTCCCTGACAAAACTCTCGTACTCATCTGGGTTCTGGTGTTTGCTGCACGGTGATCTCATCACTACGACATCTGTTCCATTCAGTCATACTCTCAGGGAATTTTGGGTCTTGTACTCCTGGCATGCCTAGATTTCACAAGGTTAAGGTAATATCTTGACTCAAGTCATTTGTAACGGCCCAACCTCAAATGGTCAAGCCTCTGTGTATCTGTGCCATCCCTGGATCAGTATGTTGGCACACACAGTACATCAATGTATATACCAAAGTGCAATCACATGTATAAATAACGCAAAACTGACATATACCTCATAAGTCTCAGCGCAAACAACTAAACGGGCGTGGAGTCACATCAACGCCATCGGCAGGTTGAGTGTAGACTATAACCCTACGAGGAAACTCACTCGTCATAGAAAAAAATCTACAACATGATACGTTGTAGCCGTGTAGGTCAGTACATTGAATGTACCGGCAAGATCACAAATAAGAGAAACATATGATAAAACTATTTTATATGCAGTATGGCTTTGTGGCTCTGTGTCTATGTTTTTTTTTGCGTAAAAGCTGGTTTTATTTTTGCTACGACAAAGGAATGTCCCGAAATTCTCTACTACAAAGTAGATACGTATATATGACATGGTTCTGCCAATTGATGTCTCATAGCCCATATCATCATAAGTTTCCCACAATTAAGTTTTCGATCCAGTGTTGAGAGTTCAGAGATAGATCCAAGTCCAGCGGCTCAAATTTTTCGTAACCATGGACACGACTAATCAATTAGGTTTTAACTCTAATAGATTTTTGTGCACTTTACCCACAAGATTTGTTCCCTCCTTGAAAGTTCTCGCACTGCTAGTTGTTTGAGAACGGGACGAACGAAACATGGTCTTCCAAATAGTTCCTCTGGCCACTGTCCAGTGCCCATCCTATCCTACCGTAGTTCTACATCAGCTGACACTGTCCCAACCAGAATCACAACTAATGTCAACCAAGCAGAGCCCATAGTGACTTGTGGTTGCACATGTAAGCTTGCGGACATGAAGTATTCATCCGTCTCTTTGAGTTTGGGTGGAACTTTCCACATGAGTATTGGCCAAGTCTAGCTCACAACTCATCCTCTGGGTGCTCCAGGGTGCCGCATGATGACCCAGAAGTACGGGGGATCTATCATAGTCCTTTCAATAAGTAAGAGTGTCGAACCCAACGAGGAGCAGAAGGAAATGACGAGCGGTTTTCAGCAAGGTATTCTCTGCAAGCACTGGAATTATCGGTAACAGATATTTGTGTGATAAGATAATTCGTAACGGGTAACAAGTAAGAAGTGTAAAAAAGGTGTAGCAAGGTGGCCCAATCCTTTTTATAGCAAAGGAAAAGCCTGGACAAACTCTTATATAAAGAAAAACGCTCCCGAGGACACATGGCAATTATTGTCAACCTAGTTTTCATCATGCTCATATGATTCACGTCCATTACTTTGATATTTTGATATGTGGGTGGACTGGTGCTTGGGTGCTGTCCTTACTTGGACAATCCTCCCACTTATGATTAACCCCTCTCGCAAGCATTCGCAACTACGAAAGAAGAATTAAGATAAATCTAACCATAGCATGAAACATGTGGATCCAAATCAGCTCCTTACGAAGCAACACATAAACTAGGGTTTAAGCTTTTGTCACTCTAGCAGCCCATCATCTACTTATTACTTCCCAATGCCTTCCCCTAGGCCCAAATCATGGTGAAGTGTCATTTATTGGACGTTCACATAACACCACTAGAGGAAAGACAACATACATCTCATCAAAATATCGAACAAATACCAAATTCACATGATTACTTATAATAAGACTTCTCCCATGTCCTCAGGAACAAACATAACTACTCACAAAGCATGTTCATGATCATAATCAAAGGAGTATTAATTATCATTAAGGATCTGAACATACGATCTTTCACCAAATAAACCAACTAGCATCAACTACAAGGAGTAATCAACACTACTAGCAACCCACAGGTACCAATCTGAGGTTTTGAGACAAATATCGGATATAGGAGATGAACTAGGGTTTGAGAGGAGATGGTGCTAGTGAAGGTGTTGATGGGTATTGACCTCCTCTCGATGAGAGGATCGTTGGTGATGACGATGTCGATGATTTCCCCCTCCGGGAGGGAAGTTTCCCCGGCAGAACAGCTCCGCCGGAGCCCTAGATTGGTTCTTCCCAAGTTCCGCCTCGAGACAGCGGCAATTCGTCCCGAAAGCTCTCTCTTGATGTTTTCTAGGTCAAAACCCTTCATATAGCAGAAGATGGGCACCAGAGGCCTGCCAGGTGGCCCACAAGGCAGGGGGCGTGCCCAGGGGGTAGGGTGCGCCCCTCACCCTTGTGGTTACCTGGTGGGTCCCCTCTGGTGCTTTCTTAGCCCAATATTTTTTATATATTCCAAAATAATTCTCCGTAAATTTTCAGGACTTTTGGAGTTGTGCAGAATAGGTCTCTCAGATTTGCTCCTTTTCCAGTCCAGAATTCCAACTGCCGGCATTCTCCTTCTTCATGTAAACCTTGTAAAATAAGAGAGAAAAGGCATAAGTATTGTTCCATAATGTGTAATAACAGCCCATAATGCAATAAATATCAATATAAAAGCATGATGCAAAATGGACGTATCACCGCACGGTCCAATTTCCACCTAGTAGTGTGTACTAAAATCTTGTCTCGAGTCTTCAAGTCTTGGTCTTGAAGAAACAGGCCTTGAAGATGCCATCATGAAGTTGTTGTCTTGATGTAGAGTCATCATGGAGTTGTCGTCATTGCCATAGGGTCCTCCATCTCACACCACTCTCGAACACTCATACCAACCCCGTCTACCTTAACCTGGCATTAAAACTAAACAACGTCTCGGGCTTGGTAATAGGGAGATGGGTTCCTACCTCATGCATTCTACTCAACTACAAGAATTCAACTTCACTACTGTAGGAATTGATGAAAATATGACACTAAATGCAAGTAAAATCATAGGTATAAAAAAACATGGTCAAGGTGAACTTGCCTGGTAACAAACAACTAAGTTAATAGAAAGTATTTTTCATAATTTTTGACTAGCAAAAAGAAACAAATAAAAAGCTTTTACAAAACTCTATTTATGACCTATGCAAGTTTTACTACAGAACTAAAGAAAACAAAAATAAAATTTTATTTTGACTACAAATAAAAGTGCCCACTGTTCCTAACATAAACAAACAAAAAGTTGTCAGAAGTTACAAAAGAAATAAGTAAAAACAAATAAAAGCAAAAGAGTTAAAGATAACACAAAACTATAAGTAAAACCGTACTGTTTTGCCTAAAACCCTAATTTATAATTTTCTAAAATATCCCAAATCAAACCTATTGTTAGAAAATATCACAAGTGTCGAGGAGCGAAAAGAATCAATTCAAAAACTATTTTCAAACTCAAGTTATGGCCAAAATACTAATTTGAGGAAATTCATGCAAATTCAAAGTTAAACAATTCAAATTTGAAAACTAATGGCACAAACAGAAACTTCAGTACATCATAAAACTAATGCAAAAAGAATCACTCAATTTGGACTTAAAACTTGAAAGATATAAGCAATCTAAAATTGAAACTATTTCTGAAAAGAAATTAAAACAGAAAATAAAGAAAAACACTATGAGCCGGGCAATGCTACGTGGCGCATTCCTACTGGGCCATGATAGTGACCAAAAATGTATAGTGGTGGACGATCTATATTTAGCAAAAAATGCTTTGGTGAGCAACAAAAAAAAAACAGATCTAGGTTAGATCTCGATCGGACGGTCTAGGGCTGCTCGCTGCTAAAGTAAATTAACGAATGTCCGATATATAACCGAAATTGTATCAGAAAATAAAATGTCGATCTAGTCTGTATTGTCAACCCTAGACGAACGGCCGGGAGGAGTTGGTCGCCTTACAGTGGTGTGGCACCGACAATAGACAAGAACAGGACGCGGCGGTGGTCGGGGTGGCTGCTCCGGCGGTCCTCCGGTGATGGGCGAGGGTCGAGGGTGTTCGGCGCGGCGCGGGGAAGGTGAAGGTGATGGTGATGCTCCTCAACAATGCATGGACGAGGCGGGGCGACAACGGCGTGGTGTCGTCGGCGTCAGGGAAGATGGCAGCGCGCGCGTTGGCTCGAACGAGGTGGCGAGTCCGGGGCTCCTCGGCTTCAGGCGAATACACGAAGAGGTGCGGTGCTCTGCGACGAGTCCGAAGATAGAATCGACGGCGATCTACAGCGACAGTGGCTCGCGGAGTAAGGTGGCGGCGCTCCGGCGATCTCGCAAACTCCGACGAGTTCGATGCAGAGCTCTAGGGCACGGTGGGAGAAATTTTTGGCAAAAATTGGGCGAGGGGAGGCGGGGGTTTATATAGGCGGAGTTTTGTGGGCGAGGGGGGAAAGCACGGCATAGGCGATCCCGAGAAGATCAGGATTCCGGCAGCATTGTGCGCGCTCTGCTCTGGGCATGTTTTTGTCAGGAAGAAGAAGACGGGCGGGGCCCAACGTCAGCGGGATAGAGAGAGGTTAGCGAGAGGGATAGGGGTTCGGGCGTCCGAGTGATAGCGCTTTGGCACTAGAGAGGGTCCCAGGTGGAGGCGGGCTTCGGTTCAGGATCCAACTATGTTGGGTTCTACGGTAGGGTGCGTCAACTGCAAATTAAAAATTCCTACGCGAAGATCAACCAAGAACATGCTATGGGAGATAGATCACAGATTGTTACCCCTAGACGGGCAGTGTCGTGCAGCGAAAGAAGAGTTGGGGCAGCGGCGTCCGCGTGGTTCGTCTCCTCCTCGTCTGATCTCCCTCGAACAACCGGTCGTCGGATCCTGCGTACTGGTTCGCCGGAGTGGCGCAAGTGCACCACCTCTAACAGTATCCGCGCGTGCAGGAGGAACACCGTGCGGCGGACTGCTAGGTTCGACCACACAGTCGGCGACGAGTGGAGGTGGCTATTCGCAACACATGCAAAACCTAGTGACAGCACCGAAGTGATCAACCAAATGAGTGTGCCACAATCCCACTATATATAAGCATCCATCGCGGGCTCAACACTTAGGCCTCGCACGGATCCTAAAGCCCAAAGTCTGTTCAGTCTGGATCCGAGTCCGAGTAGGATCACATCCGACTCGTGGAGTCGTGTCGAGCCTCGTAGGTTCCTTCCCTTAAGCGCGCGGCCCCTTAGGTTCTAGTTTACTTGGTCGTGAGTCAGATCATATCTGGCTCATCTAGTCGGTAGCGGCCTCTAGCAAAGTGTGCCTACTCCAATTGTCTGATGAAACTGGTTAGGCGAACATGTACACTGTGTCACACTTCTATTCCCTTTGCCACACGATATATGTTGTCGGGCTCAAGGAAAGTCTGTCATCCTTGTTCTAGCTCAACCTCTTTCTCGTTCCAGTGATGCCGACCACAAACCGGATTATCTCATAATCTATGTTGCATGGCCATGCTTACCTTGGTCGGATCACACGAGGGGCCCAACGTATATCTATCCTGGTCGGAGGGGCAAATCCCATCTTGCTCGACCATGTCTCGCAGCATGGGTCTGGAGAAGCCTGAAACCTACCTTTGTGGCTACCCAGTCACAGAGTAGCCTTTGGTCGGCCCAAAGCAGGTATGTCGCCATCCCGAGTACATGCGCCAAGTCAGGTCTTAGGACATAGAATGTATGTTGTACTATAGACTCACAGATGACATATCGCTGCGTCTCATAGTTGGGTCTGTCCGACTTGAACCTTATCTCGAGTCGGATCCGACCATGTCGAATCCGAGCAGATCCTTCCGAGCCCATATTATCCGGTTAGCATCTAATGCTCCATGGCTAGTGAGACCGAGCCATCCACCGTGTCATATGCTAGTCTAGTTGGCTGCGCATCCACACAACCCTTTTGACTAGGGACCTTTTAGGACAATCATCATACAATGCATAGTCCCACAAACAAGTCATGTACTTGCTGATACACATCATTGATAATGTCCAAGGACTATCTTTATTCATAAACATATTGGAAATATCATCATGCATGATTGCCTCTAGGGCATATGTCCAACAGTCTCCCATTTGCACTAGAGTCAATCAAACAGACATCGTATGACCGTAGCTCTAACGTGCCCCTCATGCTTGGGTTGTGGAAGCGGCTTAGTCAGCGGATCTGCAATATTTGCATACGTGTGAATTTTGCATAACTCTATATCACAATTCTTTACGATCTTTCGTATCAGGTGATATTTCCGATCTATGTGTCTGGTCTTGTGGTGATTCCTCGGCTCCTTGGCTTGTGCGATGGCACCAGAATTATTTCTACTCCTAATGGAGTAGTTGGTAGTCTCGCTTCTAGGTTTTTTTTGTCCCACCTTCCATGGTTCTTTTGGTACCTCCTCCCATCTTCGCTGGTTTTTTTCATAGATTTTTTTCGTCCCCTCCCCCCACTTCATCCATTTATTTTCGCGTCACCCTCTCACACAACGGAAGAAATCTGAACAGATCAGAACTTTCCATACTGGCGCAAGTTATTTAGTAATGTAGAATCAATCACGAACAATCTCTAAAGATCAAATCTAAATTAATTAACCTTACCTTAAATCACTCAATCACATTAATTAGAAAACAAATAATTGATTTTCAGAAAAATCGCTCAATCGCATTAACCTTACCTTAACTCACGGATGGTAATCAATCTCCAAACAAAGGAAACAATACATCGAGGGAGCAGTAAATAAACTCCCTTTCTTATGACATGTATATGATATTCCCTTCCCTCTCCGTTGTCGAGGCCGATGCTTGGGCTGTGTCACTGGGTCGCGACGGTGCCGGAGGACAAGGACAACGAGGCTGGGTGCCGCGACACCATGTTGGCCGTGGCCGGTGAAGGGGGCGAAGAAGGGCGGCTTCCCTGGCCGTGGTCGTGGCCGTGGCCCTGGGAGTTGGTGCGGTGGAAGCGGCACTTGAAGGACCCGGCATGGGTGGCCGGCGCGCAGACGCACTTGGAAGCGGGCCCGTGGCCCGCGCCGGACGGCGCCGACGCCGACCCGGGCCACCTCCTCCGCGTATTCTTGGAGCTGTGGCTGGCCGATTTACATGAAATTAATTCCCTCAGTTGTGGTGGCAAATATAATACACATAATCCATATTGTTATGCACTAGCGTGTGTGTGTGTGTGTGTGTGTGTGTGTGTGTGAAATAGATGGATTATGGTCCCGTACCCAATAAGATGGATATGTGTGTGTGTTAGAGAGAGAGAGGGAGAGGGGGAGAGAGAGTGAGGAAGAGGGAGGGAGAGTGTGTGTGTGAGGATTTGATGGTAAAAGGCCGCCAATGTCACTTGATATGTATGAGAATATTAATATTGAACTCTTAAAGTTAATGTGGCCCCGTTGCAACGCACGGGCGTTCTTCTAGTCACAATAAAGGTCCAACAGTTTTACCGGGGCTGGGAAAATACCAAGATCATCCAGAAAGTTCCAGATCCAAACACCTTCCTTTGCAGCTTCACAAGCCGCAATGTATTCGGCTTCTGTGGTAGAATCGGCCACCGTTTCTTAGTTGGAGCTCCTCTAGCTCACTTCTCCTCCATTCTTGATGTACACGAATCCAGACTGTGATCGACAATCATCTCTATCGGTTTGGAAATTAGCATCAGTGTAACCCTTTACAACGAGCTCTTCCTCGCCTCCATAAACTAGGAACATCTCTTTAGTCCTTTTCAGGAACTTCAGAATAGTCTTTACTGCCGCCCAGTGACTCTCACCTGGGTTGGCCTGATATCTACTTGTTAGGCTTATTGCAAAAGCAACATCAGGTCATGTACATATCATGGCATACATGGTGGATCCGATTGCCGAGGCATATGGAATCCGACTCATCCTGCTTCGCTCATCAGATGTCGAAGGACTCTGAGTCTCGCTTAGCCTTATACCATGTGAGACAGGCAAGTACCCTTTCTTGGCCTCACTCATGTTGAACCGCTTCAACACTTTATCTATGTACGTGGTCTGGCTCAAGCTGAGCAACCTCCTAGATCTATCTCTATAGATCTTAATGCCTAAAATATACACTGCCTCACCTAGGCCCTTCATTGAAAACTTGCCATTCAATGATTCCTTGTCTGAGTTCAGCATCGAAACATCGTTTCTGATCAGCAATATGTCATCCACATATAGGATCAAAAGCACTATCGAGCTCCCATTCAACTCCCTGTATAAACAAGCGCCCTCTTCGCTTTTGATGAAACCGAGGCCAGTGATGACCTCATCAAAACAAATATTCCAGCTCTAAGATGCGTGCTTCAACCCATAAATGGATTTCTTAAGCTTGCATACCTTACTAGCACCAGTCGGATCGACAAAACCCTCGGGATGTATCATATACATGTCCTCGGTTAAATTTCCATGAAGGAAAGCCGTTTTGACATCCATCTGCCATATCACGTAATCGAAATATGCAGCTATAGCTAGTACGATCCTTACCAACTTCAGCATCGCTACCGGCGAGTAAGTCTCATCGTAGTTAATTCCTTGAACTTGTCCATAACCTTTAACGACAAGCCAAGATTTGTGGATCTGAACATTTCCATCCACATTGGTTTTCTTCTAAAGACCCATTTGCAGCCAATGGTTGTTACGCTAGGCGGCGGATCAATAAAGTCCTGGACTTGATTCTCATCCATGGACTCTCGGATCTCATGGCATCTAGCCATGCCTCGGAATTCGGTCTCACTATCGCTTCCGCATACATAGCCGGCTCGTCGCTCTCTAGCAACAAAACATCATGCACTCTGCGCAATCTTTCCGACCTCGGTGGTTCCGATGCCGCTTCCACTACGGGTCCCCTGATAGACTCCGGTATGATCACATCATCAGTCGAGTTGTCCCCAAGTGGTTTTTGAATTTCTTCGAGCTGCACCTGCCTCCCACTGGCTTCCCACCCGAGAAACTCTTTCTCAAGGAAGACCCTGTTCCGAGCAACAAACACTTTGTTCTCTTCGCAGTTGTAGAAACTATATCCCAAGGTTTCCCTTGGATATCCAACGAATATGGACTTATACGACTTGGGTGTAAGCTTGTCCGACATAAGTCACTTGATAAATGCTTCACAACCCAAAATCTTTAGCAAAGACAACTTGGGACTCTTCCCAATCCACATCTCATGTGGTGTCTTGTCTATGGATTTATATGGTACTCTTCCCAGCCATCTAGGGCATATCTCCAATAGGCTAGGCCTCACGGCTAGCACCGGCCGGTGCTGTTTTTTTAAAACAGACAACAAAATGAAAAGAAACAAAATAAAATAGAAATAATATATAGGCATATAATGTATCAAAATGTTCAGAAAAGAAATCCTAAATCATGAACATTTTTCTAAAGTCAAATAAAATCTGCAAAAACTCAAGTGAGACAAATAGTACTAGTGTTGCATTTAAAATTCAAATCAAATTATTTTAAAATACCAAAATGATTTCAAATTCATTTTGCTCCACTTTTCTATTGTAGGGAATAATTTTACCCTATTTCCATATATCTTATATATGGATAGATATAATTTAAATAAAAACCAAATAACTCATAATTGGTTTTGAATTTGAGTTTCAAACCAATTTCAAATCTTTTTTGTTTTTCCTTGGCCAAATATATTCGAAATGCCTCTGAGTTTGTAAGTGTCATATTACTTCTCTCTTTATGAATAAGTTTTAGAGACTTTGAAATTTGAAAATTAAAATAACTTCAAAGTGACTTTCAAGTTATTTTTTTGAAACTTCCAACTCATCTTTGAAGAAGTCATTTTATCTTCTCTCATGATATCATTGAGCTGCATAAAGTTTCTGAATTTGAAATGTTTTCAGATGGAATTCAATTCTTTTCGAAATCACTTTCATTTCTAATGGAAGAAGTCATATTATCTTCAGTCTAGGGTTTTGTGAAGGCATGAATTTGAATTCCTTGATATCAAAATACAAGCAAAAGTTTGGGAAAGTCATTTCATTCCCTCGCATTCAACTTCCAGAAAGTTTCAAATTGCACTTAGTTTCACTCAATCATTCACACAACAATCAAACAAACAATCAAAACTATTTATTTAATACAACATTCCAAAATTTAGAATTTTGGGATGTTACATCATCTCGTAAAAACAATCCTTAATATCCATAACGGGGTTTGCTAACATTCCAATTCTTTAGTTCCTTACTGACTCGGTCCCTCATTCTGGGAACAACAATACTTCTCTGTTCAAGGTTCCATTTGGTCTTGCCCTTTGATTAACTTCATGTTAGGGTAGTGGGTATGATGTGTCTGACACCTTACAACTTCCTAGCCAGTTCTCTTGCTTTTCTTTTAACCAAGTTGTCCAATTCAGTCTCTCTTTCTTGGTTTCTGGTATATGGCAATATGAAAATTAGGTCAACAAGACTTTCATTCCTTGATAATCGCGTTGATACCTAATTGTTTGTACTTCCATTGCATCATGACTACTTCTTCTACTATTTACAATTATAGGGGTGTATCTACAACTACACATCCTTATAGTTAAATGGTCTCCAACGGTTCTGGGTGTTATTGGCACTTCAGGCCCTTCCTCCTTTGGAGTTCTTGCCGCTTCATAAACTGCCTCCATACTTCTTTCCATCACGGTTCATGGCACGTGGCTTCTTTTGTGGTTTCTTCTCCAACATTACCTGTCAGTCTATGCCTTGTCTGCTCACTTCTTTGACTTCTTCTTTCTTAACAATGTGGTTCTCATGGATCTGGTTGTGTCATTTTTGATTCATATCCTCCGGGTCTTCATCCTCGCTTTCCAACTCAGGGCAATCTTTGGCAAGGTGTCCCAGATCTCTACATTGGAAGCAAATCTGTTTTGATGAGTAGTGCATCCTTCCAAGTCTCCTTTTCTTGGTCATGTTGCCCTTTATCCATAGTATCTTAGTCTCTTGCCCTGCTGTTGACATGATTTGGCTCCATCCCTTGGGTTTCTCTCCTAGTCATGCTGGCGTGTTGATGTGAACTGGGGCCCGACCTTTCGATGAGAGGGAGATAACTATGATTTTTGGGTGGGACTTGATCCTCATGATCCGGCTACCAACCGTATAGGGAGAATCGTACATGACTGATATCCACAATAATCGCTGAACCAACTCCGCGGTGTTATTAACCGAGCCAACAGCGCTATCGACCTATCCACGAAGGATTTTTCCTGGAAGCAAATCGAAGAACATGCAAGAAAATAATAGCCAAGCAATCTAAAAATTGCGAATATGCTAGATGGATAAATCTCACAGGGTTCTGATAGGATGTCTTTTGACGGTCGCACTAGCCGCTACGAGCGAAGAAAAATAAAAGTACCTAAAGCTAAACTTCTCTAAACAAAACCCGAGTCTAAACCGTAATCTAGGGTAACTATTTATTAAAGGCAGACGCGCGTCCGAGTCGGTTTGTTGGTATGTCCCATCCGGACTGCTTCGGTGTATGTCCACATGCCGGCAAGTAGAGGATGGAACATTGCAGAGCCGGACTGCGAGTCAACATTTTGATTCCTGATCCATGTGCTTTGCTCCTGGTGCCCTCTATCCTTGTGCACGTAACATCAAATGATGGTTGTGATGGATGGTTAGCTGGGTGCATGCATGTGATACGTCTCTGATACGTCCATTTTGCATCATGTTTACCTACTGTTATTTATAATATTTTTATGCATAATAATGCTTTTTGGAGTAATTCTAATGCCTTTTCTCTCATAATATGCAAGGTTCACACAAAGAGGGAGAATTCCGGCAGCTGGAAATCTGGACCTGAAAAAGCTACGTTAGGCTACCTATTCTTCACAACTCCAAATGAGCTGAAACTTCACGAGGATTTTTTATGGAATAAATAAGAAATACTGGAGCAAATATACACCAGAGGGGGCCACCTGGTGAGCACAAGACACCAGGGCGCGCCCTTGTAGGTTGTGCTCAGCCCAGCCCACCTCCGGTGCCCATCTTCTGGTATATAAGTCATTTTGACCTGGAAAAATAAGGAGAGAACTTACGGGACGGAGCGCCACCGTCTCGAGGTGGAACTTGGGGTAGGAGCACTTTTGCCCTTCGGTGGAGCGATTCCGCCGGGGGAACTTCCCTCCCGGAGGGGGAAATCATCGTCATCATCATCACCAACAAATCTCCCATCTTGGAGAGGGCAATCTCCATCAACATCTTCAACAACACCATCTCCTCTCAAACCCTAGTTCATCTCTTGTGTTCAATTTGTGTACCGGAACTATAGATTGGTGCTTGTGGGTGACTAGTAGTGTTGATTACATCTTGTAGTTGATTACTATATGGTTTATTTGGTGGAAGATTATATGTTCAGATCCAATATGATATTTAATACCCCTCTGATCTTGAGCATGATTATCATTTGTGAGTAGTTACTTTTGTTCTTGAGGTCACGGGAGAAACCGTGTTGCAAGTAATCATGTGAACTTGATATGTGTTCGATATTTTGATAGTATGTATGTTGTGGTTCCCTTAGTGGTGTCATGTGAACGTCGACTACATGACACTTCACCATATTTGGGCCTAAGGGAATGCATTGTTGGAGTAGTTATTAGATGATGGGTTGCGAGGGTGATAGAAGCTTAAACCCTAGTTTATGCGCTATTCCGTAAGGGACTAATTGGATCCAAAATTTTAATGCTATGGGTAGAATTTATTCTTAATACTTTTCTCGTAGTTGCGGATGCTTGCGAGGGGGTTAATCATAAGTAGGAGGTTTGTTCAAGTAAGAACAACACCTAAGCACCGGTCCACCCACATATCAAATTATCAAAGTAGCGAACACAAATTGAACCAACATGATGAAAGTGACTAGATGAAATTCCCGTGTACACTCACGAACGCTTTGCTTATTATAAGAGACCGTTTTGGCCTGTCCTTTGCCTCAAAAGGATTGGGATATCTTGCTGCCCTTTTGTTACTACTATTGTTACTTGCTCGTTACAAATTATCTTGCTATCAAACTACTCTGTTACTTACAATTTCAGCACTTGCAGACATTACCTTGCCGAGAACCACTTGTCATTTCCTTCTGCTCCTCGTTGGGTTCGACACTCTTACTTATCGAAAAGGCTAAAATTGATCCCATATACTTGTGGGTCATCAAGTCTCTTTTCTGGTGCCGTTGCCGGGGAGTGAAGCGCTCTTGGTAAGGAAAAATTATTACTACATGCTGAAATTTATTGTCACTTGTTACTATGGAAAACAATCCTATGAGGGATTTGTTCGGGGTATCGTCACCTCGATCGGAACCACAATTAGTTACCCCTCAACCTACTGCACCTATTGAAAATATTGAATATGAAATTCCTTCGGGTATGGTAGAACAACTGCTAGCTAATCCTTATGCAGGAGATGGAACCGAACATCCTGATATGCACTTGATATATGTGGATGATATTTGTGGATTGATTAAGCTTGCAGGTTTACCCGGAGATGAAATCAAGAAGAAGGTTTTTCCTTTATCTTTGAACGGGAAGGCATTGGCATGGTCTAGGCTGTGCGATGATATTGGATCTTGGAACTAGAATCGATTGAAATTGGAGTTCCATCAGAAAATTTATCCTATGCATCTAGTTCATCATGATCAGAATTATATATATAATTTTTGGCCACGTGAAGGAGAAAGTATCGCTCTAGATTGGGGGAGGATTAAGTCAATGTTATATTCATGCCCCAATCATGAGTTCTCAAGAGAAATTATTATCTAGAATTTTTATGCTCGACTTTCTCATAATGATCGATCCATGCTTGATACTTCTTGTGATGGTTCTTTTATGAAGAAGACTATTGAATTCCGGTGGGATCTTTTGGAAATAATTAAACACAACTCTGAAGATTGGGAACCTCGACAGAGGTAAAGAGTCAGGTATTAAGCTTAAGTTTGATTATGTTAAATCTTTTATGAATACTGATGCTTTTCAAAAGTTTAGCAATAAATATGGACTTGACTCTGAGATAGTAGCCTCCTTTTGTGAATCATTTGCTACTCATGTTGATCTCCCTAAAGAGAAGTGGTTTAAATATCACCCACCTATTAAAGAAGAAATTAAAGAACCGGTAATAGCTAAAGATGAAAGTATCATTTATAGTGTTGATCCAGTTGTTCCTACTGCTTATATTGAGAAAGCACCTTTCCCTGTTAGGATGAAGGAACATGCTAAAGTTTCAACTGTGGTAAACAAAAGTTACATTAGAACACCCAAACCAATTGAACAAATAAAGGTAGAACCCAGTGTTGCTATGATTAAGGATCTCCTGGAAGAAAATATAGATGGGCATGTTATTTACTTCTGTGATGAAGCTGCTAGAATTGCCAAACCCGATAAAAAGGATAAACATAGACCCGTCGTTGGCATGCCTGTTTTCTCAGTTAAAATAGGAGATCACTATTATCATGGTTTATGTGACATAGGTGCTAGCGTGAGTGCTATTCCTTTTACCTTATATTAATTAAATTATGAATGACATAGCACTCGCTAAGATAGTAGACATAGATGTTACTATTAAACTTGCTAATAGAGACCCCATCACACCACTTGGGATTGTTAGAGATGTTGAAGTCTTGTGTGGGAAAATAAAATACTCCACTGATTTTCTTATTCTTGGTTCCCCACAAGATGACTTCTGTCCCATTATCTTTGGTAGACCTTTCTTGAACATCGTTAATGCTAAAATAGATTGTGAGAAACAAACTATTGGTGTTAGCTTTGGTGATGAGTCTCATGAGTATAATTTTTCCAAGTTTAGTAGAAAACTTCATAAGAAAGAATTGCCTAGTAAGGATGAAATAATTGGTCTTGCTTCTATTGCTGTACCTCCTACTGATTTTTTAGAACAATATTTGCTAGACCATAAAAATGATTTGCGTATGCATGAAAGAAATGAAATAGATAGAATCTTGTTCGAACAACAACCTCTGTTAAAGCACAATTTGCCTATTGAAACGCTAGGAGGTCCTCCTCCACCTAAGGGTGATCCTGTGTTTGAATTAAAACAATTGCCAGACACTTCGAAATATGCTTATCTTGATGAGAAGAAGATATATCGTCTTATTATTAGTGCCAACCTTTCATAATATGAAGAAGAAAGATTATTGGAAGTTCTAAGGAAGCACCGAGCTGCTATTGGATATACTCTTGATGATTTAAAGGGCATTAGTCCCACTCTATGTCAACACAAGATTAATATGGAACCTGATGCTAAACCTGTTGTTGATCACCAACGTTAGTTAAATCCAAAGATGAAAGAAATGGTAAGAACGGAAATATTAAAACTTCTGGAAGCAGGTATAATCTATCCGATAGCTAATAGTAGATGGGTAAGTCCTATTCATTGTGTCCCTAAGAAAGGAGGTATTACTGTTGTTCCAAATGATAAGAATGAACTTATTCCACAAAGAATTGGTACATGCTATAGAATGGTAATTGATTTTAGAAAATTAAACAAAGCAACTAGAAAAGATTATTACCCTCTGCCATTTATTGATCAAATGCTAGAAAGATTATCTAAGCACACACATTTTTGCTTCCTTGATGGATATTCTTGTTTTTCACAAATACCCGTTTCACAACCTGATCAAGAAAAGACCACTTTTACTTGTCCTTTTGGAACTTATGCTTATAGACGTATGCCTTTTGGTTTATGCAATGCGCCTGCTACCTTTCAAAGATGTATGACTGCTATATTCTCTGACTTTTGTGAAAAGATTGTTGAGGTTTTCATGGATGACTTTTCTATTTATGGGAAGTCTTTTGATGATTTTTAAGCAATCTTGATCGAGTTTTGCAGAGATGTGAGCAAACAAATCTTGTTAGGAATTGGGAGAAGTGCCACTTTATGGTTAATGAAGGTATTGTTTTCGGCCATAAAATTTCTGAAAGAGGTATTGAGGTGGACAAAGCTAAGGTTGATGCAATTGAGAAAATGCCATGTCCTAAAGATATCAAAGGTATTCAAAGTTTTCTAGGTCATGCTAGTTTCTATAGGAGATTTATCAAAGACTTTTCTAAAATTTCTAGGCCCCTTACAAATCTTTTGTAAAAGGATGTTCCTTTTTTTTTGATGATGATTGTCTAGAAGCCTTCGAAACACTCAAGAAAGCTTTAATTTCTGCACCTATTGTTCAACCACCTGATTGGAACTTGCCTTTTGAAATTATGGTTGATGCTAGTGATTATGCTGTTGGTGCTGTCCTAGGACAAAGAGTTGATAAGAAACTAAATGTTATTCATTATGCTAGTAAAACTATAGACAGTGCTCAATGAAATTATGCTACTACTGAAAAAGAATTTCTAGCAGTGGTGTTTACTTGTGATAAATTTAGATCCTATATTATAGATTTAAAAGTAATTGTTCACACCGATCATGCTGCTATTAAATATCTTATGGAAAAGAAAGATGCTAAACCTCGGCTTATTGGATGGGTTCTCTTGCTACAAGAATTTGATTTGCATATCACTGATAGAGAAGGAGCGGAGAACCCCGTAGCTGATAACTTGTATAGGCTAGAGAATATCCTTGATGACCCACTACCTGTTGATGATAGTTTTCCTGATGAGCAGTTAGCTGCAATAAATGTTGCTCATAACACCCCTTGGTATGCTAACTATGCTAATTACATTGTTGCTAAATTTTTACCACCTAGTTTCACATACCAACAAAAGAAAAAATCCTTCTATGATTTAAGGCATTACTTTTGGGATGACCCACGTATTTATAAAGAAGGAGTAGATGGTATTATTAGGCGTTGTGTACCTAAGCATGAATAGGGACAAATCCTACGGAAATGTCACTCCGAAGCTTATGGAGGACATCATGCGGGAGACAGAACTTCTCACAAGGTATTGCAATCCTGATTTTATTGGCCTACACTTTTCAAGGATGCTCGTAAGTTCATCTCATCTTGTGATGAATGCCAAATAATAGGTAATATCGGTAAGTGTCAAGAAATGCCTATGAATTATTCACTTGCCGCTGAACCATTTGATGTTTGGGGTTTTGATTACATGGGACCTTTTCCTTCCTCTAATGGGTATACACATATTTTGGTTGTTGTTAATTATGTTACTAAGTGGGTAGAAGCTATTCCAACTAGTAGAGCTGATCACAACACCTCTATTAAAATGCTTAAGGAAGTTATTTTCCCAAGGTTTGGAGTCCCTAGGTATTTAATGACTCATGGTGGTTCACACTTTATTCATGGTGATTTTCGTCAAATGCTTGCCAAGTATGATGTTAACCATATAATTGCAACACCCTATCATCCTCAGTCTAGTGGTCAAGTTGAACTTAGCAATAGAGAAATAAATTAATTTTGCAGAAGACTGTCAATAGGTCCCGGAAGAATTGGTCTAAGAAATTATTTGATGCACTTTGGGCTTATAGAACAACATATAAAGATCCTATGGGTATGTCTCCTTATAAAATGTTTTATGGAAAAGCTTGTCATTTGCCTCTTCAGTTAGAACATAAAGCTTATTGGGCAATCAAAGAACTCAACTATGATTTCAAACTTGCCGGTGAAAAGAGGTTATTTGATATTAGCTCATTAGATGAATAGATAACCCAAGCTTATGAAAATGCCAAGTTATTTAAATAAAAAGTTCAAAGATGGCATGATAAAAGAATCCAAAAGCGTGAGTTCAAAGTTGGAGAATATGTTTTTTTTACAACTCTCGTTTTAGATTCTTTGCAGGAAAACTCCTCTCCAAGTGGGAAGGACCCTATGTTATTGAGGAGGTTTATCGATCAGGAGCTATCAAAATAAATAATGCCGAAGGTACTAATCTGAAGGTTGTTAATGGGCAACGAATAGAACATTATATCTCAGGTATGCCCATTAATGTTGAAAGCAATATTATCCAAACTATGACACCGAAAGAACACATAAAAGAAACCTTCCGGAACACTCCAGAATCGTGAAAATGAGGAGGCATGTGATACGGTAAGTAAACGGACTCCGAAAAGTCTGCAAAAATATTTTCTGTCTGTTTTGGAATATAAAAAAATTTAGGAAAAATAAGAAATAACCAGGAAGGTCACGCTGGTGGGAACAAGACACCAGGGCGCGCCCAGGTGGGTTGTGCCCACCTCGGGTACCTTCTGGACTCCGTTTTTCTCCTGTTTGCTTGTTTCCCAAGATAAAAAATCTTTATATACCCACCCGAACCTATTGACCACCGTATCACAGAGAAATCTTCTGTTTGCTTTTCCTTGTTGTTTTCTGACAGATCCCATCTACCATGGCCGCTTCAAGCTCCTCCAAGGACAAGTTCTTCAAGAACGTCATCAAGCCATATTTGCGGGAGGTGGTGCAGCACCCTCAGGTTATCCAGATGCATGAGGGGGTGCTTCACATCCACGGTTGCAAGGTCCCAAGGGGAAGGGAACAGAGGAGGCCAGGCTTGAAGCTCTGGAGCAGGAGGTCTTCTGGTGTAAGGGGATGGTGGAGCGTGGACTCAATGCCAATCACCTCATGATCATGGACTTTACCCGTGATCTTAAGGTGGATGGCAAGTCCATGAAGGACATCGTCTTATCCCTCAACGAGCAAATCAAATTCCTCCAAAGCCAGATCTATGATCTCCGAAACCAAGTCTTTGAATATGAGGTGAGGTTTAAAGGTATGAGTTTGGCTGCCAGTTGCAGGACCCGTGAGACTCATTCCTCCTCTTATGATGCTGGACATCTGCCATGGAAACCTAAGGACAAGATCGTTACTACTTCATCACCACCACCTCCTTCTTCATCACCAAAAGAAAATTGAGTATCGGGTATGGGCACTCCCCTTGGCTTTCGCCAAGCTTGGGGGAGGTGCCCCGGTATCGTATCACCTCCACTATCTTTTGCCATTACTTATCTTAGTTTGATCCATAGTTATCTTTTGCTTTAGATGAATAAAAGTTTAGTTCGATCCTTTCTTTTTGAGAGTTTGCTTAGTGATCTATCTTTGTAATCGTGTGCGAGATATATAATAAAGTTTAGTTTGAGTTTTTGCTTTCTTTACTTTCATGTTTCAATAAAAAGAAAGGAAATAAATGAAAATATCATATTAATCTTATGGTAAGTAATGACACCACATAAGGAAAAGTATAGGTAGAAAATTTTATTAGAGATTGACAAACATAGCATTGGTCAATGATGCAATTCATGAAAGAATTAATAAGGGAAGAGAAGATTCACATACAAATACAATCACCGGAAATCTTTTTGTGATTGTGAGCCCCCATCAAAATATTATATGCCAAAATTGTTGACGTTGGACAAGGAAGACAACATAATGATTTATGTTTGTTCATATTCACATAGAAGATATATTGTCATAGATCCTTCAACATGTGGTGCTTGCCCCCATCTTTGCTAGCAAAAAATTCCACACCAAGTAGAGATACTACTTGTGCATCCAAAAACCCTTAAACCCTAAATCTTATTTTCAAGAGTCCACCATACCTACCAAAGGATTGAGCAAGATCCTTCAAGTAAGTTGTCATAGGTGCAATAAGGCAATAAAAATTGCTTCTAAAAGTGTTAGATCATTTAGTGTAAGAGAAAATTAAGTGTTGTACGAACTTGTGATAGCAAAGAATAAAAGCAACAGACCGCATAATAAAGGTTGCTATCATAAGGGGCAATATAACGTGACGTTCTTTTGCACTAAGGGGTTGACCATACAAACAAAAAGCGCATGGCAATGCCCGTGTTCTCAGAACGGGGGTACCCAGACTTGCCTGCCTGCGGCCCATGGCGTGGCTCCATCAACGGCCTAGTACGACCCAGCTTGAACATCAACAACTCAAGACCCTCGCGAGGGGCCAAGCCTCATGAGGCGAATGACACCAAGACCTCCACGGGGGGCGGCCTACCCAGGCTGGCTCCCGAGGAGCGGAGATATCTATACAAGCCTCACCCCGCGAGGTTCAGATGACGTGAGCCGTGACGACCGCATCCGTACCAGTTTCCTCTTTGGTGCTAAGGAGGCAAGCGCAGGCGCGGGGTCCCGAGGAATCAGCCAAAAGGTTTCCATTCCCGTGCAACAAGACCAAGACCGTTAGGACGGCAGGATGGAGGTCATCGCCGAGCCCACCGCGGCGTCACCACTAGAGGCTTTTGCAGGCGAAGACCACTTTTGTCAAGATAGCATGTACTAGTTGTCTCCCTTCGAATTTGGCCGTTGTGGGATCCCTTCCCGCCTACATTTGGGAAGAGGACCAAGGCCCCTATAAATAGAGAAGCACCACCACCATAGGAGGGGACGGATCATTCAGTTCACCCTCACACCCACCAGCTCATCGAGCACAAGAACACTCCTCCTCCTGAGGTTGTTCTCCCACTGTACTAGTTCATCCTCAGCCGCTCGAGGCCAATCCACCACAAAGCAGGAGTAGGGTTTTACACCGCAAGGTGGCCCGAACCTGGGTAAACTGCTGTGTCTCTTTTCCATTCAGTTCGTCGAGCTAGGCTGTGAGATTAGCGCATAGGAATACTGGGAAGGACGATTTCTTCACACGTACCCCAGAGTTCGAACCTCTCAAGGGTCTGCGGAACCCAAAATCCGACATTTGGCGCACGAGGTAGGGGTGCGTCAGAGCCTCTCTTCCACCAGTCGACTCGCCACCGCTCCACCGCTTCCATGGATGACGCCCGTCGAGCCCGTGCTGAGCATCGGGCCGCCCTCGCCGCCCGCGTCGCCCAAACGGCACCTGCGGGCGGGCCTCCCGCCGTTCTCCATTGCCTGCCGCCAACACCGCTACCGGCCTGGTGGGGCACGAATAACAAGCTTTGTCGCTGCACCCCTCTGTGCGGCGTGATGGGCGCACCGCCACCCCGTTGCTGACTCCGCCTGGTTCGTCGTCCCATGCTTTTCGCGGCCCAACGGACGCGCAGGCTGTGCTGCTCATGGCACGCGAGCTCCTGCGCTACCGCCCCGTCGATGACCTCTACAAAGACTCGCTGGACCGCATCGCCGAGCTCGTCAGCGCCGCCGGGGGCTCTCCTACACCATCTCTCTCGCTGCCTTGCCCGCCACCTGCTGCGGGTGACGTGGCCCACGGAGCACCTCCTCCACCTCCCCATCAAGGCGTGTCGGTGCGGAATGACACCTATGGGATCACAAGAATCCCTACTACGGTTGCCGAGGCGCAGGGTTGCGAGGAGAGCAGGGCTAGTAGACAGCACAAGGATCGTTTACCCAGGTTCGGGCCGCGGGGGTGCGTAAAACCCTAGTCCTACTTTGGTGGGTGTATTTCTGAGAGTTCTTGAGCTCTCGAACTAGCTATGTTCAGTGCGTGGTTCGAAAAAGCCGAATCCTCTCCTGGTCGCCTTGGGCCTCCTTTTATAGGAAAAAGGGGTTGGCACACAGGAGGTAGAAAGGTCTAAAGTGGCACGAGGTTATCCCTCCAATTATAGGACAAGGTGCATTTAATGCATCGCTTAGGTGTCCTCTTGCTTTATCGGGGACGGGGGCGAGGCCCGTCCCGTTCGTCGCCGCTCCTCCTCATTTCGACACACGCCTCGGCCAGGGATGTGTGCGGTGCCATCTAGGCAGGCAGGCAGCTGAGTTGGCGCGGTGGTGGAGCCTTCACGAAGATCTGCATGCCGCCACGCAGGCGCTTGATGAGTTGGCCTGGGAGCCGCGTGTTGCCACGCAGGTGCCCGCCCAGCCGGTTGGGCTGGCAGCTACATGTGAATGGCAGTGAAGCTTGGTTGACGTGGGCTTGGAGGTGGCCTCGCCGACGTCTTTGGCGAGGGCCTTGCCGGGTGGCCCGGCAAGGGTCTTGCCAGGGCGTGCTGTCGTCCCCGGCAAGGATCTTGCCAGGGGTCTGGTGGCCTTTCTTGGCAAGGATCTTGCCGAGAATCGTCGTCTTCTAATCCTCATCTGATCTTGAATATGTCTTCACAAAGATCTGCATGCCACCACAGAGGTGCCTTCTCGAGCCCTGCCCCACGCTGACGATGGCGTTGGCGGCCGTGGGCTCAAGGGTGGCTCGCTCTGTTGGTGCGGGGCGAGCTACTCTGGCAAGGGTCTTGCCGGGGCCGCTGAGGCTGCCTGGCAAGAGTCTTGCCGGGGGAACCTGCTTCGTCCCTCTGCTCTTTGTGGTCTTGGCCTTGGCATTGCTTTGATTGTCTTGGGCTTTGATCTTACCTTGGCTCACCTCCCTCGTTCTGCTTGGTGTGGCCGTGGCCGCGGCTCTGTTGCCTGCACAGGAAAAGGGGTACAAAAATGCGCCCCTATTTTTGTACACCGACAGGAGCCCCCAGGCCTGGGCCACACATAAGCACGACACGTTGTTGGGCCAGGCCCAAAACGGTGCGCGGGCAGGTGGGGTGGTTTTTGCCATGGTAAGGTTCTTCACGCGCTCCGCCTCCCACGACCCGTGCGCGTGGCGTGGCGTGGAGGGGTGTGCGTGACGTGGGCGGCTTGCGTGGGGGGGTTTCCACATGCATGCGTCACATCATAGTAAAGAGGCGGCTCGCGCCTTCCCCGTAAAAAGAGGGAGGCGTGGAGGTGCGGCTCATTTACTGAACGGGGCCGGGGCGCGGTCTTCAAGGCGTCCACTCCCCACGATCACGGGGTGGGGAGAGGTCGCTTAGCCTGTCCCCTCGGTTCTACACGTCCGCCACACGTCCTCCATGCACTTGGGGTAGCAAACGGCAGGGGCGGGAAACCAGGCCGTCGCTGGTTGGGGCAGCGGGTTAGTCCTGATACCGCGCGCCTCTGGTGGCTGGATTGGCCGAACGGGGCGGCCGAGCCCCGACCCCACTCCTTTATAAGGAGGGGGAAGGGGGGATCGCGTCCTGCACTCTTCTGTCATCTATCTCCTCTTGCTTCTGCTTCTTCCCTTCACTCGCCATGGAGAAAGGGAATCCTGGTCCTTCGACGGTGGCGGCAAGGGTCGCTGCTCGACAACGCGTCCCTCCTCCTCCTGAGCCCGCGGTGGTGGAGCCGACCTCGAGGGGAAGGGGGCGGGGGCGAGGCCGTGGGCGAGGCCGGGGCAGAGGTTGCAGTGCTCGGGGAAGAGGAGGACGGGGTGGCGCGCCGGCTTCGCCCCGCCAATGATGCCTTTCCTGGTGGAAGGCCATGTCGGAGACCAGCCCTGTGAGTTCTTCATCAGGCTGCACCGGCCTCCGCGTCGCCGTCTTCGTCTTCCCGCCCCGTTCGCTCGGGAGATGGAGCATGACCGACCCCAATCCCTCAGACTGCACATGAGGTGTTGCGGGAACGGGGGCACGCGGGTCGACATCAACTTCCCGGCTCCTCGAGTCATGTACCTCCGTCGTGGGTGGAAGACGTTCGCCCGCATCCACAGCCTGACGGCGGGGCTCGTACTTTACTTCAAATTAATGGAGGACGACCTACTCTCCTTCAAGTTCTTCGGAGAGTTCAGGACTCGCCTGAAGTGCTGCGTGGAGAGCTCCTCCGATGGAGATTCTGACGATGGAAGCTCTTCCTCGAGCGAAGGTGATGAGGAGGACAGCGGGGCTGATAGCGGGGACGAGTCCGACTAGGCGTCGGACGCCCCGCGCCTGGGCGGGTGCGGCAGCAGCAACATCTACACCTGGCCGCCTCTGCCGGGGGCGGGGCCAGCTCCTTGAACTTCTCGAGGCCGTCTCCTTAGGCGGCTGGCGTCGGGAGGCTACAGAAGAGGAAGAGGGCGGGCGGCAAGGCCGTCAACTCTGAGTACGCGGGCACCGACGCCTTCATTGCGTATTGCCGGTCCTGCCGCCTCGTCTTCAAGCTCCTTTCCCGGCACCGTCATCACCGGCCCGCCCGTGGGCGGCCACCGAGGTGTTCTCTTGGTGCTTTCTGCTGCTCATAGCTTGCCTAGGCACCCCTTCTGCCCTTTCGCCTCCTTGACCTGCCTCCTAAGGAGAGGGACAAGAAAGGGATTACGGGCATCTTATCTCTTTTTTAGTTTGTAAGCCTGTGGGCCTTTCTTAAATTTAAAACTTGTAATCCCCTTGCTCATGTTTTTCATCTCGCACGGACTGTACCTGTATGGGGTGTTTTAATGAAAAAGGGATGCTTGCCGGGTTTTTCGTTCGCGGGTAAATCCCGCGATAAGGACCGAATCCTTGTTATTGTTTAAGATAAACGTTTTTTGCCCGGCAACAGGCCTTGCCGTCCTCCCCACTCTACTCGACCGTTCTCGCCCTCTTGGCGGAGGCAGGGATGAAGTGGGCTTCAGGCTCCTCATCCCACCTCCTTGCCGCCGCGGCTACAACCAAATCCGGACCCAGGAAATAATCCTTAGGTATAGGAAAAGGGGAGCATGGCAGCCTAGAGATAAAAACGAGGTTTCACATACCCCAGTCCGGTTCTGAAATGCATGACAGAGGATAAAAGACTTATCGTGATCTGCAGCTCCCGGCAATCTTATCCCGCCGCGGTTGGATCCTTGTGCTTGCAGCCCCCGGCAACTCTGGTTTGCCGGGGTCGGGGCGCCGGTCTATTTCCTTCTTTCCGATTAGCTCAGTAGAAGTGCTCATGTGCCCTGCGAACAAAAGGAGGACAGAAAAAGGAACATATAGACGCGCACTCGACCTCTAGGCTAGGGGTTAGTCGCCGCTAAGCACTATCAACCCTAACCAAGGAAGAGACTCGACCTAGCATGCATGCTATAACTTAGGGCGCCAGCGCTTCATTTATTTATGCTCGTGGTCTCATACCGCTTTGTACAAAGGGTCACATGCCTTGCCGGCAAATCTTGTACAAAAGGTGGCTTGTCGGGAGGCCCGCCAAGCCGTGCATTATGGGTAAAACTTGCGAAGATGCTCGATGTTCCAGGAATTGCTCACCGGGACGGCATCTTCAGCCCAAAGTGATCGTGCAGGCTCGGTGACTCAGATACCCGATAAGGGCCTTCCCACTTCAAGGCCAACTTGTTGGAATTCTTGGCCGATCGAACGCTACCAAGAACAAGGTCGCCTTCCTCAAAGCTTCGGGCATGAACCTTGCGGCTATGGTAGTGACGCAAGGCTTGCTGGTAGCGTGCCGCTCTCACAGTCGCCCGAAGATGATCTTCCTCAAGGAGCGTCGCGTCATCTTGGCGCAATGGCTCTTGCTCAAGCTCATCATAAGCGAGCACTCGAGGTGACTCGTATATGAGTTCCGCGGGGAGAACTGCTTCGCCCCAGATACTGTGGCAAACGATGTCTGGCCGGTGGCTCGATTTGGCATCGTCCTGATCGACCAAAGAACCGCCGGCAACTCATCAATCCAGCGCCTTCCACTCTTGTGCAGCTTGTCAAAGGTCTTCGTTTTTAGGCCTCGCAACACTTCAGCATTTGCCCTCTTCGCTTGGCCGTTGCTCCGTCGATGTGCCACGGAAGCAAAACAGACCTTGCCGCCGAGGTCTTGGATGTTTTGCATCAAGGTGTGGCTTGTGAACCGCGTGCCGTTGTCGGTGATGACTCTGTTTGGCACACCAAAACGGCAGAACAGTCCTTTGAAGAACTTGACGGCTGACTGAGCAGTCACCTTCCTCACTGCTTCCACTTCTGGCCACTTTGTGAACTTGTCGATTGCAACGTACAAGTAATCAAAGCCCCCAACAGCATAGGGGAAAGGGCCCAGTATATCGAGCCCCCAGACCGAGAATGGCCAGGAGAGAGGGATTGTTTGAAGGGCTTGAGCTAGCTGATGAAGCTTCTTTGAATGGAACTGGCACACTTCACACTTGGTTACTAGTGCCGTTGCATCCTGAAGGGCGGTGGGCCAGAAGAAATTCGCCGGAATGCCTTCCCGGCAAGGGACCTTGACCCTATGTTGGAGCCACATATGCCTCTATGTATCTCCGCCAACAGCTCCAGTCCTTCCTCCCGGGGGATGCACTTGAGTTTCACACCGTTTGATCTCCTCCGGTACAGGACATCATCGACAAACTAGTACAGGGCGGACCGACGGGCTACTTTCTCTGCTTCTTCCTGCTCCTCAGGAAGCTCCCCTGTTTGGAGGAAGTGGACGATATCTGCGCGCCCATGCCGGAGCACTGGGGCTCGACGGCAAGGACCAAAGGCATTTCTTCGCCATGGGAGCAGTTGTCTCTATGGCTGTGGCTTGACGCCTGCCGGAGCTGATTGCTCTTGGGCAGGCTCAGCGTCCACGGCAGGACCCTTGCCGGCAGCCCCAGGGGGCTCAGTAGGAAAGTACTTGCCGGGACCTGATTTCCTCCGCTTGCTTTGCCCTGCTGATGGTGTAGATGTTGAGGAACTCGGACGGATGGGTCTTGCCGGTGTACTTCTCGCCGACGTCGGGCTTGAACGTGCGGTGGGACGGCCACTGGGACTGCCTCAGCTCACGGGTAAAAGCCGGGCAGCCCACCTCGTAAGGTAGGCCGCCGGGGCCCCCCGATGCCGGGTGGTCCATAGCGGGTCCCGCCCGCTTGTCCGACTGGCGGCGCATTTCGCGCCGGCGCTCGACGGTGGTTCGAGCGTCTTCATGAGCTTGCTCCCGAAGGACCTGGCGCTGGTCGCGGAGGGTCCGTGGGCCGGACGACGCTATGGAGATGTTATCACAAGCGTCGTCACGACGGGCCGACGCCAAGGGGCCGGGCGAGGAGGAGGAGAGTGCATCGTGGCGCAGCCTGGTCCTCGGCGCCAAAGATGTGGTGGCTCGGTGGAGCGCCGACCGAGGGCCCCGCCGGTCGCGGATCGCCTTTTGTTTGCGACGGCGACGAGGCTCCGGATGGTGGCCCTCCACTCGTCGAGCTTCTTCACAGCAGGAGGGAAGTCAAGGAGCAGCTGTGCGCGCGCCAAAGCTTCTGCTGGCGTGGGTGGCGGGGACAGCTACGTGGATTGCGGCGCGCTTCGACTTCTAACTATGTTAGAAGGAGCTCCGTCACGACCCAGTGGCTGCGTGCCATTTTCACCAGCGCTTCGGCGAGCGTGCTGAACCCCTTCATCTTGCCAATGATGCACATGGCTCTTCCCACGGCGGTGCCCAGGGTCACCAACGTGGTGACGCTACTCGGCGCGCACACCTTGGGAAGAATGCGCGGTGGTCGCCGGTGTAGGTGTCCTGGAGGTCGCCGCGCCGCGGAGTCGGCACAACGACGCGCCTGGAGGGCCCCGCGCCACCTGCGGGGGGCCCAGCTCCGTCTTTGGATCCGGCGACGTGTAGCCGGTCGTCTGGCGCGTGAACGACGCCGCTCGCCAGGCTACGACTGCCTGGGCGATGCTGGTGCTCGTGGGCCGCGGCCTGGGTCCTGTTTGCGACCAGTTCGCTGCTCGTCCGCACTGGCACGGGTCGTTCGGCTCCCAACGAGTCGACCGCCGTGGCCGTCTTCTTCTTAGGGGCCATGGCGACGAAGAACTGCTAGGCTGACAACTAGACCAGATTCTCACAATTGCGCCCCCTACCTGGCGCGCCAAAGATGTCGGTGCAGAACGACACCTATGGGATCACAAGAATCCCTACTATGGTTGCCGGGGCGCAGGGTTGCGAGGAGAGCAGGGCTAGTAGACAGCACAAGGATCGTTTACCCAGGCCGCGGGGATGCGTAAAACCCTAGTTCTGCTTTGGTGGGTGTATTTATGAGAGTTCTTGAGCTCTCGAACTAGCTGTGTTCAGCGCGTGGTTCGAAAGAGCCGAATCCTTCTCCTGGTCGCCTTGGGCCTCCTTTTATAGGAAAAAGGGGTTGCCACAGTGGCACACATGAGTTGGAAAGTTCTACAGTGGCACGAGGTTATCCCTCGCATTACAGGACAAGGTGCATTTAATGCATCGCTTAGGTGTCCTCTTGCTTTATCGGGGACGGGGGCGAGGCATGTCCCGTCCATCGCCGCTCCTCCTCGCTTCGACACGCGCCTCAGCCAGGGATGCATGCGGTGCCATGTAGGCAGGCACGCAGCTGAGTTGACGCGGTGGTGGAGCCTTCACGAAGATCTGCATGCCGCCACACAGGCGCTTGATGAGTTGCCCTGGGAGCTGCGTGTTGCCACGCAGGTGCCCGCCCAGCCGTTTGGGCTGGCAGCTGCATGTGCACGGCGGTGGAAGCTTGGTTGACGTGGGCTTGGCGGTGGCCTCGCCGGCGTCTTTGGCGAGGGCCTTGCCGGGTGGCCCGACAAGGGTCTTGCCGTGGCGTGCTGTCGTCCCCGGCAAGGATCTTGCAGGGGGTCTGGTGGCCTTCCTCGGCAAGGATCTTACCGAGAATCGTCGTCTTCTAATCCTCATCTGATCTTGAATATGTCTTCACAAAGATCTGCATGCCGCCACAGAGGTGCCTTCCCGAGCCCTAGCCCCACGCTGATGATGGTGCTAGGGGCCGTGGGCTCAAGGGTGGCTCGCTCTGTTGGTGTGGGGCGAGCTGCCCCGGCAAGGGTCTTGTCGGGGCCACTGAGGCCGCCTGGCAAGAGTCTTGCCGGGGGAACCTGCTTCGTCCCTCTACTCTTTGTGGTCTTGGCCTTGGCATTGCTTTGATCGTCTTGGGCTTTGATCTTACCTTGGCTTACCTCCCTCGTTATGCTTGGTGTGGTCGTCGACACGGCTTTGACTGCCCGTGCATAGAAAACTGGGTACAAAAATGCGCCCCTATTTTTGTACACCGACAAGGCGTCGCCCTTGGGCCGCGGCGCGAGGCCCTACGGCGCGACCCGCCGCGCCGGGCGCCGACGTATCAGGGAGAAAGCTGCCAGGTGGTCCAGCGGCTGCAAGGAGAGGCACGTGCGCTGCCAGCACCACCGCTTCAAGACCGCGCGCCACCTGTGGGGGTGGCGCGCGAGCTCCAAGATCAAGCTCCACCTCCACGACGGGCGCCCGTGACCACAGCGGGTTGCCGCGCCTTCACTCCGGAGCTACGCAGCATCGTCTGGCCGGGGAAGTTCAAGCCCGACCTTCCTCCACGCTATGATGGCACCCCCGACCTTGCTGAGTTCCTGCAGCTCTACGAGCTGAGCATCGAGGCGGCCAACGGCGACGAGAAGGTTATGGCAAACTGGTTTCCCATGGCCCTCGAGGATGGCGCACGCTCGTGGCTCCTGAACCTGCCCGTGGGAATGCTCTCCTCCTGGGGCGAGATGCGCGAGCGTTTCATCGTGAACTTCCAGGGCACTCGTGACCGCCCGCCGGCTACGGGTGACCTGCGGCGCATCAAGAAGTAGCCAGGCAAGACCTTGCAGAAGTACATCCAGTGCTTCAACAACGTTTGTCTCAAGATCCCCAAGGTGTCGGATGAGGCGATCATCTCCGCGTTCACTGATGGCGTCTGCGACGTCAAGATGAAGGAGGAGCTCGCCATACACGAGGAACTGTGCATGGCCCTGGAGATGTTTAACATGGCGACCAAGTGCGAGAGAGCTGAGGAAGGTCGCCTCTCCCTCCTCGAGATCCCGGAGGCTAATCTAGAGGACAAGAAAGCCAAGGCCAAGGACGTGATGCGCAAGGGGGCAGCCGTGCTCACGGCCGAACCAAAGATGAAGTCCGGCTGCGATCACCCGGAATCATCCAAGGGAAGCCGCCCGTTCTACGTCTTCCACAACATCCACAACACCAACGACTGTCAGGAGCTAAAGGCCATCCGCGACGGGTGCCTCGGTCGTCGCCCCGAGCGCAACGATCGAGGCTACGGCCGTGGAGGAGGCCGAAGTGGAGGACGCTGGGACGATCGCGACCCCTGCCAGGAGTGGCACGATCAGCCTGGTGAGGAACGCTGGTAGGGCCTGCCTCGCGAGGGCCCCTGGAGGGATCAGCCTCGCGAGGACCGTCCTCAGGGCAACACTGGTCTCCTTCCGCTGCCACCACCGCCAAGAAGGAATGACGACCACCACCAGGACGAGAGGGCTGGGGGCTTCCAGGAGCCTTGTGTCATCGCCTGGATCCTGGGTGGCGCTCAGGCCCCTGCCTCTCATCGCATCTTTAAGCAGTTTTCTGTGAGGTGAACGCGGCCCTCCCCAAGCTCGAGGCTACGCGCCCACTCAGGTGGTCCAAGTGCACCATCACCTTCAGCTCGTCCGACCAGCTCAAGTGCGCGGCAACTACCGGTGCCCTCCTGATGCTCTGCTCACACGTCATCAGCAACGTCCTTGTCACCAAGACCCTCGTCGATGGCGGTGCGGGGCTCATCGACTTTGACGTCACCGACATCCGTCTTCCTTACAATGCCATCCTTGGGTATCCGGCCCTGGCCAAGTTCATGGTAGTGACTCATCATGGTTACAATGTCCTCAAGATGCCAGGGAGCCATGATGTCATCACGGTCGCCTGCGAGGAGAAGGACGCAGTGTGATCTCTCAAGCGCCCCTACCAGGCTGCAGCAGTCGAGAACCCAGACGATGAAGGCGCCACCTACCATCCTGAGGCTGTCCCCAACAAGAAGAAGCAGCTGCTCCGCCAAGAACCTCAGGGGAGCGGTGTGTCCAACAGCACCACCTCAGGACCTGCGCCCACAGATGGGGCACCTCTATCGCATAGGAAGTCACGCCCGGTGCCCCTCTCAGGCTGGGCTCGGGGGCTCTCCTCTGGAGGGCCTCTGACATAGCCAACGTCACGAGGGAGGTGCTCGGGCACCATGTGGAGGCGTGCTTCAGCGCGCGCTTCCGCCAGGATGGCACAAGGCACGTGGTGCCAGGTGCTTAGGAGTTCATCACCCGGGCAACCAGGAGCTTCAATAGGCGAGAGCTATACGGGGCGACCATCGCCCACCACCCGGCGCGGCTCCTTGCCCCGGCGAGGACAGCGAGCTACACGCCTGCGTTAACATCCCAGGACTCAACAGGGTCGCCTCTCAGCGGCTCTTCTCACCCTCCCGCATCGGCCGGTGTGAGGGTCCACCTCACAGCTACGTTCGCATGCATTTTGGCTTGCTGAACATGGCTGTTACGTTCCAGCGCCACATGCGGAGCGTCCTGGTGGCTCAGGAGGCCAGGCACAAGGCGGTCCTGACGGAAATGGTGACGGTTCTTCACAAACCTCCTGGGCCTCCGGAGCCTCCCGAGGTTCAGGACCTAGGTGGCTCATGAGGAGTGACTTCTTCAGCATGCGTCTTCAGCTACTCCAACACTTCTTCAACAACGGTGCCAGGTAATATCTTTTGGTTTGTTCAGTTGGGGGGCGCCCCCGGGCTGCATTATCCCCAGATCACATGGGCCCATCCCTTCGGCATGTATCCTTCTTGCATCTTTCGATTTGTTCAGTTGGGGGCACCCCTCGGGCTGCATCATCCCCAAGCCGCATGGGTTTGTCCCTGTGGCATGTATCATTTTTCGCATCTATCAGAGATGGCTTACCTCCTTCCATGACTTGCTTTATGATTATCACCTGCTTGCCTGATGTCTTATCGCCCTTCGCGGCCTCCCGTGCTGCTAACCGACCTCTTGCTCATCTCGCAACGGGGGCTTCACATGCTGGCACGACGCTTTTGCTTGGGTCCATCCCTGCAACGCTGACAAATCTAAGAGATCGAGCTCTGGCTTGTGGCCCGCCCTGCGCACGTCACCTCACCAGATCCTCAGCGCCTTCGTCTTCTTGCAGAAAGATCAGCGACAGGAGAGCAAGCACGCTTACGAGTTATGCCCTCTTCTTCGACTAACCCACAGGAATCCCCGAGTTTGGCTGCAGGCGGCCCATCCGGCCGTCCCTTTTTTTCACGCAATTCGCTTGCACGTTAAAGGGGGGCTCCTGGGCATCGCGACTCAGGAGCTCTTACGGACTCTCCAGCCCTCACCCCTGGCCTTGACCACGGCATCGCGACCTGGCATACCAGCGGCGGTTGAGCCTCGCTCGAGGGTCGGGACGGGAGGACGTAGAGCACTTAGATGAGCGGGAAAGGGAAGGCCGGCGGGAACCCTACCTGGAAGCATCACCACTAAGACACAACCAGGCGCTACGCAAAGGAATCACCTCAGGCCTGCTAAAGATAAGTCACCCGTACATGTCAGCGTGAACCTCACCGTCCGATGTTTACCACTCCCGCAATCTCGCTCTGGCAACGCTACTTCCCTTTTTGGCCTCCAAGGAGCTGCTTGCACGCCAAAGGGGACCTCTTGAGCATCGCGCCTCAGGATCTCTTACCAGACCTCGGGCCGCTCACCTCCTAGCCTTGACCACGGCATCGCGACCTGGCATACCAGCGACGGACGAAGCCTGCCTAGGGACTGGGTCCTGCCGGCGTACAACGCAAAGCTACCGCAAGAACGAAAAGGGGGAACGATGCCGAAGCGAGATACATAGCTGCAACCTTATACTAGGAGTAATAAACATTGAGTAAAAGCATTACAGTTTTTTACATACCCCCACGGGGTTTGTCATGATTTCGTGCAGGGAAACGAAAGATGGAAGCTTCAAGGAACCCCGGCCGCTAGGCATCACCGACGACGCCGAGTAGACTCCCCTCCCGTGCTCCGGGCACAGCGAGAGCTCGATGGCACGTAGTTGTCGTCACTCGACTCTAGAGAATAGCTAGGCTCAGGAGTGTCGCTGGACTCCCAGGAGTCGTCACTGCTACTGGATGAGCTGTCAGCGAGACCGGAGGCGGGCTCGACACCCGCAGCCGTGCCACGCAGGCTGCTTCCCCCGGGGCAGCACTCCAGGCGACGACCCTCCTCATCGAAGACCTTGAAGAACAATGTGGAGGCGCCATCATACTCTAAGTGGATGGCAAGGGCCCCTCCGCACAGCAGGCACGGGCGACCTTGCCCCATCCTCGGGTCATGAAGATTTTGCCTGGGGAGACGACCTCGACCTCCGCCCCCGTGGCCAGACTGCATCACCCGGTATGCTGCAGCCACAGCTCAAGCGGCCCTCTTGGCGGCATCTCCTCAGCAAAGAACCGTGGGAACTGGATCCACGTGCGTGGTGGTAGTGCAACCCACACCACGAACTCGCGTGAAGTGCCCTCAGTGTGGGTTCGGGGGCCGGCTGTCCGCGCAGCCTTAGCTTGGCCACCGTGGTCGCGGCCTGCGCGGCAATGGGCGCTGCCGCCCTCTCCGGAGCCCTGCGCGCGGGCATACAAAATGAGCGGGAAGCCAGGCGGAGGCCGCTCGTACTAGGGTCATGTCACCTCTAGCCTTTCGCCGACATCGCAAGGGCGGCTGAGCCTTTTCTTTGGCAGGAGCGGCCCCGGCTCCTCCCGGGGGGTTTTCATTTCTCCGCTGCAGAGAATCTCCTGATCGGCGCCATGGATACTACAGCGAGGCGATGGGACAAGCAGGAAGAAGAAGGTGCGGGCGGTGAGAAGATGGAGATGAGTGAAGAGGGCTCCGTCCCTCTCCTAATTTATAGCCAGAGGGAGGCCAACCGCTGGCCTCCACGATCGCATGCAATGATGGTTTTCTCTGCATGCAATAGGGTCTCACCAAGTCAAACGATTGCCTAGGAGCGTGGGGAAGTGGAGACGCCCACGTCCCATCAATCGCCACACGTCGACCAAGGCTGCAGGCGGTTAGGGCCCGCGGCGCTCCACACTTGCCCTCTGGCTTCGCCTCGAAGCCAAGTTCGAGCGCGCCTTGGGCCCGAGGGCTAATGTCGGCGTTCTGGGAATGGGCGTACCCAGACTTGCCTGCCTGCGGCCCACGGCATGGCTCCATCGACGGCCTGGTATGGCCCAGCTTCAACATAAACAACTCAAGACCCTCGTGAGGGGCCAAGCCTCGCGAGGCGGACGACACCAAGACCTCCACGGGGGGCGGCCTCCCCATGCTGGCTCCCGAGGAGCGGAGATATCTATGCAAGCCTCACCTCGCGAGGTTCAGATGACGTGAGCCGTGATGACCACGGCCAGGCGGGCGCCAGCAGGCGCAGTGTACCAGTTTCCTCTTTGGTGCTAAGGAGGCAAGTGCAGGCGCGGGGTCCCGAGGAATCAGCCGAAGGTTTCCATTCCCGTGCAACAAGATCAAGACTGCCAGGACGGCAGGATGGAAGTCATCGCCGAGCCCACCGCGACATCACCACCAGAGGCTTTTGCAGGAGAAGACCACTTTTGTCGGGATAGCATGTACTAGTTGTCTCACTTCGAATTTGGCCGTTGTGGGGTCCCTTCCCGCCTACATTTGGGAAGAGGACAAAGGCCCCTATAAATAGAGCACCACCACCACCATAGTAGGGGACGGATCATTCAGATCACCCTCATACCCACCAGCTCATCGAGCACAAGAACACTCCTCCTCCTGAGGTTGTTCTCCCACTGTACTAGTTCATCCTCAGCCCCGCGAGGCTAATCCACCACAAAGCAGTAGTAGGGTTTTATACCGCAAGGTGGCCCGAACCTGGGTAAACTGCCATGTCTCTTTTCCATTTAGTTCGTCAAGCTAGGCCGTGAGATTAGCGCGTAGGCATACTGGGGAGGACGAGTTCTTCACACGCACCCAAGAGTTCAAACCTCTCAAGGGTCTGTGGAACCCAAAATCCGACAGGTAACCTCTGATTCCCTCTGCGGAGGGCCTACCTTTTAATTTTATGCATTGACTTTCATGCAAGAGTCAAAGTTTTTCTCTCTATTCCTTTTTATTTTTCTCTTTTGGCAAGCATCATGTGGTGAGGAAAGATCTAGGCACATATGTCCTGTTGGATATGGGTAGCATGAGTTATTATTGTTGACATCACCCTTGAGGTGAATACGTTGGGAGGCAAAATTATAAGCCCCTATCTTTCTATGTGTCCGGTTGAAACGTTTTGCTCATGTGTATGTGGTGAGTGTTAGCAATCATAGAAGACTATATGATGGTTGAGTATGTGGACTTGCCTAAAGGCTCCAATACGTGACCCTTCCTGAAAAGATGATGAATTGTAGTTGCAAAGTTGACTAAGAACATACTTTGTTAGTTTCCAATAAAGTTTATGCTTTATACTTCGATATTGTGATGAATTGTTACTTATTCATGAGAAGTCTATGATAAAAGTTCAATGATAAAAGTTTTATGTTAAAGTTTCTTGCTGTTATAATAATTCACATGATGCTTCTATGTTCGTATTTTGTTTTTATCAACACCTCTCTCTCTAAGCATGTGGACATTTTTTTCGATTTCGGTTTTCGCTTGAGGACTAGTGAGGTCTAAGCTTGCGGGACTTGATACGTCCATTTTGCATCATGTTTACTTACTGTTATTTATAATGTTTTTATGCATAATAATGCTTTTTGGAGTAATTCTAATGCCCTTTCTCTCATAATATGCAAGGTTCACAAAAAGAGGGAGAATTCCGGCTGCTGGAAATCTGGACCTGAAAAAGCTACATCAGGCTACCTATTCTGCACAACTCCAAATGAGCTGAAACTTCACGAGGATTTTTTACTGAATAAATAAGAAATACTGGAGCAAATAACCACCAGAGGGGGGCCACCTGGTGAGCACAATATACCAGGGCGCGCCTGCCTCCCCCCAGGCGCGCCCTGGTGGGTTGTGTTCAGCCCAGCCCACCTCCGATGCCCATCTTTTGGTATATAAGTCATTTTTACCTAGAAAAAAATAAATAAGGAGAGGACTTTCAGGATGGAGCACCGCCATCTCGAGGTGGAACTTGGGCAGGAGCACTTTTGCCCTCCGGCGGAGCGATTCCGTCGGGGGGACTTCCCTCCCGGAGGGGGAAATCATCGTCATCATCATCACCAACAACTCTTCCATCCTGGGGTGGGCAAGCTCCATCAACATCTTCAACAACACCATCTCCTCTCAAACCCTAGTTCATCTCTTGTGTTCAATCTGTGTACCGAAACTACAGATTGGTGCTTGTGGGTGACTGATAGTGTTGATTACATCTTGTAGTTGATTACTATATGGTTTATTTGGTGGAAGATTATATGTTCATATCCAATATGCTATTTAATACCCCTCTGATCTTGAGCATGATTATCATTTTTGAGTAGTTACTTTTGTTCTTGAGGTCACGGGAGAAATTGTGTTGCAAGTAATCATGTGAACTTGATATGTGTTCGATATTTTGATAGTGTGTATGTTGTGATTCCCTTAGTGGTGTCATGTGAACGTCGACTACATGAAACTTCACCATATTTGGGCCTAAGGGAATGCATTATGGAGTAGTTATTAGATGATGGGTTGCGAGAGTGACAGAAGCTAAAACCCTAGTTTATGCGCTATTCCATAAGGGACCTATTAGATGCAGAAGTTTTATCTATGGTTAGAATTTATTCTTAATACTTTTCTCGTAGTCAGATGCTTGCGAGGGGGTTAATCATAAGTTGGAGGTTTGTTCAAGTAAGAACATCACCTAAGCACCGGTCCCCCCACATATCAAATTATCAAAGTAGCGAACACGAATTGAACCAACATGAGGAAAGTTACTAGATGAAATTCCCGTGTACCCTCAAGAACGCTTTGCTTATTATAAGAGACCATTTTGGCCTGTCCTTTGCCTCAAAAGGATTGGGCTATCTTGCTGCACTTTTGTTACTACTATTGTTACTTGCTCATTACAAATTATCTTGCTATCAAACTACTCTGTTACTTACAATTTCAGCACTTGCAGACATTACCTTGCTGAGAACCACTTGTCATTTCCTTCTGCTCCTCGTTGGGTTCGACACTCTTACTTTTCGAAAAGGCTACAATTGATCCCATATACTTGTGGGTCATCAGTATCCAATGTATCTATAATTTATGAAGTATTCATGCCATGTTTACAACACTTTTATATGGTTTTGGTATGATTTGCATGGAACTAATCCGGACTGACGCTGTTTTCAGCAGAACTACCGCGGTGTTGTTTTTTGTGCAGAAATGAAAGTTCTTCAAATGAGTTGAAACTTTTTGACTAATTTTTAGGAACAAAAGGGACCCCGAAGCTTCGTGGGAGGGCCAGAAGATCCACAAGGAGGGCACGCCTATGGGCCCGGCTTGCCCAGGTGGGTTGTTCTCACCTCGACGCCCATCTTCGCGTGAAACCGATGTAAAAAAACCATATAAATAGAGAAACCATAAGAAATAACCCTAGATGACAAGTTCTGCTGCCGCAAGCCTCTGTAGCCACGAAAAACCAATCTAGACCCATTCCGGCACCCTGCCGGAGGGGGAAATCATCATCGGTGGCCATCTTCATCATCCCAGCTACCACCATGATGAGGAGGGAGTAGTCCACCCTCGGGGCTGAGGGTTTGTAATAGTAGCTAGGTGTTTAATCTCTCTCTCTCATGTTCTTGACGGCACGATCTTGATGTATCGCGAGCTTTGTTAATATAGTTTGATCATATGGTGTTTTCCCCTCTCTATCTTGTTGTGATGAATTGAGTTTTCCCTTTGAGATTTCGTTCTTATCGAATTGAATACTTTTATAGATTTGAGAGCACTTGATGTATGTCTTGCATATGAATACCCGTGGTGACAATGGGGTATTATATTGATTCACTTGATATGTGTTTTGGCACTCAACTCGCGGATTCCCGAGGTGACATTGGGGTAATCTCTGCATAGGGGTTGATACACGTTCTCGTCTTTGTTTCTCCGGTAGAAATCTTGGGGCACTCTTTGAGGTTCTTTGTGTTGGATTGAGTATTATTAATCTGAAATTGTTTGATGCATATCGTATAATCAACTCACGTATACTCGCGGTGACATTGGAGTATCTAGGTGACATTAGAGTTGGTTGATGTGTATCATATGGTGTTATTTTAGTACAAACTCTTGGATAGATCAATCGGAAAGAATAGCTTGGTGTTATTTTAGTATAAACTCTAGGATAGATTGACTGGAAAGAATAGCTTTGATGTGGTTTCGTACCCTACAAACAATTTCTTCTTATGTTCTCCGCTAGATAAGAACTTTGGAGTGATTATTCATCGCACATTGAGGGATTGTTATATGATCCAATTATATTAGCATTGGTGAGAGATTGCACTAGTGAATGTATGAACCCTAGGCATCATTTTCAAGCATTGGAATACCGTTTGTGCTCACTTTGTTGCTTGCTACCTTGCTGTTTATTATTGTTCCTGTTACAAAAATGAATATCTACTATCATTACTACACTTGTATCACCATCTCTTCGCCGAACTAGTGCACCTATACAAATTACCATTGTATTTGCTGTGTTGGGGACACAAGAGACTTTTTATTATTTGGTTGTAGGGTTATTTTGAGAGAGATCATCTTCATCCTACGCCTCCCATGGATAGATAAACCTTAGGCCATTCACTTGAGGGAAAATTGCTACTATCCTACAAAACGCTGCGCTTGGAGGCCCAACACGAGTCTACAAGAATAAAGTTGTGTAGTAGACATCAGCATGTCATGCACATGCATTTGTATGTGTCGCATGCACATGAACTACTCCTCGTTTTCACACAACGTTGTCGTTTTCATCCTCCGAAATGCCGCTGTTGAAGTCTTCAAGGCATCACAAAATGTTCTTCACTTGGAAATCAAACATCCTGTCATCGCGCGATTGATGGGTGGGGCGCGGGAGGACGACAACTCGCGGCGTTGTGAGGTAGCGGTTGACGGCGGCGTCAGATGCCGTTGGCCGGGACGCGCGCACGGGCACGGGTGCAGCTGGTGCAGGCAAACGCATGGGGACCGGCGCCACAGTGGGTGCAGGGGCGTGCACGGGCGAGCACTGGCATGTACACAAGCTCGTGCGGGTCCGCGGAGACCTCGTTGACGCCCGCGGCTTCCAGCTCTACGATAGTGCTCGGTGGCCAGCCCGTCAATGCTACGGGGATGGTCTCTGGCACGGGCGTGGGAATGGTAGCTGAGATGGGCGGAGGGGCAGCAACCGCCACGGCCAGCTCGTTTAGGGCCATGTCCATGAGGCCCCATTCCTCCTTATTTTCTATCTCGTCCGGCTCGGAGTCGACTTCACCAAACTGGAAGACTAGTGGCAGATGATCCTTCTGCACCATGGCGTTGGTGGAGGTCTGCGGGAGGGGAATGGGAGGCGAATAGTAAGGCCACCCGTATTAAACAGCGGCTCAGGCGCCATTCATGGAGAGGACGCAAGCAAGGGTGGCGGCCATGGAAGTCAAAGGGCTCACTTCCAAGTGAGCCTGCGCATCGTACAACTCGCACGCTTTCTGATGAGCCTATGTATTGTAGGACAGCTTGCACACCTCTCGGTCAGCCTATGCAGCGGACTGCACGCGCACGCCTCCCGTCTACTCAAGCAGTTGTCCGCATGGCACTTCCTAGCCATTAAAAGTGTGACACATAGCGTCACATGAATGGTTAACAAAACACACACGATTTAAATTATACAAACATTCGAGATGTTAAAGTGGCAGTTATTTGTTTCAAAATGCCTTTCTTGGTTGTTATTCAAGGGCGCCTTCTCTCAAAATGAACACGAAAAATACCACAACATCTTGGGTGCCATTCCATGATACCATGCCAAGTTTCATGAATTTTAGACGAGTTTTGGATTTACTAGAATTTAGAAACAAAGTATCTCAACATTTTGCCGGCAAGCAACAGTGCCCTGGTGTTTGAAATTCATTCCCATTTCTTACATGGGACCTAAGCATGCACCCAAGGACACACATTTGATTTGTCAACCCATTTTTCTACACTGGAGCATGTGCATGTAGTTCAAATTTGAATTATGCACACAAAATGCCTAGAAAACTCAGTTAATGTATAAAAATGTCCAAATGACCCTAAAATTGCAAATGTTAACACGACACTCGTGTTGCTCTATGTTGCCACTAGGAAAAAAATTGAAAACAGGAAGAGGCAATGAATATCGTCCCATCCACCAAGGAGGCACAATCCCTACAGGAACCATGAGGTTTGTTGTCAGAAGCTCTGGTATGTGAGAAGCTTATTTCCAAACCTGCCCCAAATGAGATAAATTATTTACCACAGCATGTTGACACCGTTCCATGATAGCATGCCAAGTTTCATGAATTTCAGACGAGTTTTGGATTTACTAGAATTTTAAAACCATGTATCTCAATGTTTGCGACTGAGCGATGGTGGCAAGGTGTTTGATATTCATTCTCATTTCTTGCATGTGACCTAAGCATGCAACCAAGGACACATATTTGATTTTTCAACCAATTTATATGCACTGGAGCATGTGCCTGTTGTTCAAATTTGAATTATGCACATAAATGCATAGAAAACTCAGTTAACGTATAAAAATATCCAAACAAACCCCAAAAAATTTCCAAAATGTAACACAACACTCCTCTTGTTCTATGTTGACACTAGAAAAAAAATTGAAAGCAAGAAAAGGCAACGGATATCATTTCGTCCACAAAGGTGAACCGTTCCCTACCGAAACCATCAGGCTTGTTGTGAGAAGCTCTAGTTTGTGAGAAGCCTATACCCAAACCTGCCCCAAATGGGACAATATCTTTACCACTGCATGTTGATGCCGTTCCATGATATCATGTCAAATTTCATTAATTTTAGATGATTTTTTTGATTTACTAGAATTTTAAAACCATGTATCTCAATGTTAGCGGCCGAGCGACAGTGTGAAGGTGTTTGAAATTCATTCTCATTTCTTGTATGTGATCTAAGAATGCAACCAAGGACACACATTTGATCTTTCAACCCATTTTTATGCACTGGAGCATGTGCCTATAGTTCAAATTTGAATTATGCACATAAATGCCTAGAAAACTCAGTTAACATATAAAAATGTCAAAACGAACCCCGAAAAATTCCAAAATTTAACACGACACTCCTTTTGTTCTATGTTGACACCAGAAAAAAATTGAAAGCAAGAAGAGGCGACGAATATCGTTTTGTCCATAAAGGTGACACGTTTCCCTACTGGAACCATGGGGCTTCTTGTGAGAAGCTCTGGTTTGTGAGAAGCTTATCCCAAAACCTGCCCCAAATGGAATAATTTTTTTACCCTAGCATGTTGATGCCATTCCATGATAGCATGCCAAGGTTCATGAATTTTAGATGAGTTTTGGATTTACTAGAATTAGGAAAGAAAGTATCTCAATGTTTGCCAGCGAGCCATGGTGCCGTGGTGTTTGAAATTCACCCCCATTCTTGCATGGGACATAAGCATCAACCCATGGACACCTATATGATTTTACAACCCATTTTGGTGCACCGAAGCATCTGCATGTAGTTTAATTTTGTTGTGCACCTGAAATGCCTAGAAAACCAAGTTAATGCATAAAAATGTCTGAATGATCCCTACATAATTCCAATTTTTTATGACACACCTATAGTTGCATGTTCACTTCACATAAAAGTTCTAGCAATTCAAACACCCTCCTTTGCCGTTGTGACCCCATTATGCATTTCAAATCAAGACGAAAAATCAAGTAGATCGCACACATTTTATTATCACGAACCGTGTGAGATGAAGTACAAAATTTCTTGGAGCACCGTTGGAGTATAGTAAGCATATGGCTTACGCGAGAAGGTGTGTCGGCTACAGTCCACAGCCGACGTGTCAAGCACACTAGCTCACTCCCCAAATATCATTTCACTATTCAATCATCGCCGGTGAAAGATGGGGACATGGACCCGCGTTGTGAGGGCAACTTTGGCGGCTCACTCCGGCGAGAGCGCGGCCACAACCACCATGCGCGTGCTAACAAGTTGCGTGAGTGCGGCCGCAATCTGCGACCGGGCAGCCAAGGCAGCCCAAACAGCCGCTGTTGCTTCTCAGGTGGCGGCAGCAATATCTGCCTCGGGGATAGCAACTTGCGAGAGCGGCACAATAGCTGTCTGTTTTGCAGTGGCGGCCTTAGCCCCGATGGAGGCCGCACACGCCCAGCTCATGGCAGTGACCGCACAAATCAAAGAAGCTTCCCCGACAACGGTCGGCAACCCACGGCCGAAGAGTTGGCAATCGCCGAGAGCGTTCGAGCAGCCGTCCGTTCCTTCGCGTCATACCTTGCCACGAAGGAGCCTACCCAAGCCCAGATCGCGGCCCCCCATGCCCAGCTCGTGGCGGCCTATTCTAAAGAGAAGGCGGACGCGGATGGTGAGATGCTTGCTGAGTATGGTGCGATTGATGCCATGGAGCCCCTTCCTTAGGAGATCGTCGGGCGCGAGCTGGACATGGAGGAGGCGGCGGAGATCGACGAGCACCAGCCGGAGTGTTAATCTTTGTTCAATTTAGAGCGCCGGTCTTTAATTTGTTAGATTAATGTTTAGGTCAGCTAGCTCTGCTTAATTGCTGAACTTTCTCGATTAAGAAGTGTGGGTGTGTTGTAGGCTCCTTTGTGTACCCAAATTATGCAATGACGTGGATAACCACTGTAACCAGGGATATTCGAACCAAAATTTCCAAGTTCAACCTCATCACACACGGGGTAAGATATATGAATCGTTTGTGATGTTCACATATCGTACACAGCGCTGAATAAGGGACCGTGTCCGATGACACTTTGTGCGCAAGTTTTTTCGTTGCACCGATCCAAATTTTCGGCTTCCGCGGAAATATCTACCTCCCCGCCCCCTCCCCTTACCAAAAGCCACATTTCCCCTGTTTCCTCCTTCCTTTCCAAGTTGAAACCTTCACTCCTTGCTTGTAGTACCGCCTCCTCGCCGGGGACCCTCCTTCACGCTGCATGGCCTCCTCGATCCAGGCAGGTAATCCACACCTGACCCCCATCCTCCTCCTCTTTCCACATCCCACATGACCCGATCGTCGACGCAACACCTTCCACCCAAATCACCGACCCCTCCCCAAAAAAAGCGCCGCCCTAAGCCTTGGTGCATGCAGTATAGCCAGGAGCTCAAGGAGCATTTGGCGACTGAGAAGCAAATCACGGCCGCACGCGCAGATGAGGTTGCAATGGCTGCCATTCGTGCCAACCCCCTAATCTTGGAGGAGCATCTCGCAGTCGAGGCCATCTTTGATGCCTTGCGCACCGACGCCGCGACACTGTTGGCTGCTTTAAATGACAGTTCCTGGCGTTTTCTCGAGGCCCCCGTCGGTGCCTTCGACGAAGACTATGAGGTGTTTTCTCAGCGTGCCCATGCTTACCTCAACTCGAGAGCCAGGTTGGTGCCCGGAGTGGCTCAGGCAACTCACCACTACGAGGAGGGCACCCACGATGTGGAGGCCTCGCCCTGTTTCATGTCCAAGGAGCCATCATCATCGATATCTCTGACGATGAGGAGTAGCTTGTCTTATTAGCTCACTATAAGGACCTATGTTCAGTTTGCTAGCTACGCCGGTTAAGCATGCTCGGTTTACCCGTTGCATGTGCTGCTCCTGCCTTTCCTTAAAAAATTCTAGTGAATTGTCCTTTCTACTTTTACCATGCAATCTATTGCTCTAGTGTATATGTTCTATATGTCATGCAATATGGTGCTCGCTTATTAACTATTTGGTTAATTAGTTGTCGTGTTCAGTTAACTGTTTGGTTCAATTCTGCAATGTATTGTTCAACTCTTCAGGATGCAATTTTGTATTGTCTTCCATGTGAGAAATAAATCAAATTTATATATACAAAATACATGAGAAACAAATACAATTGCTACATCTACAAGTTGTCAAGCATGCTTGGTTTGGTTCACTGTCCGATCTTCTAGTATGTTATATATTGTGCAATGTGGTGGTTAGTTAACGTTTGGTTCATTTGTTGTGGTGTTTAGTTAACTATTTGGTTCAATTCTGCAATGCGGTGTTCAATTATTGTGTGTGCATTTTATTATTGTATACCATGTGATAAATAAATTGAATTTGGCTATACTAAATACATGAGAAACAAATACAGTTGCTATATTTCCAAGTTGTTAAGCATGCTTGGTTTGGTTAACTGTCTGATCTTCTATTAGGAGTATGTTATATTGTCCAATGTGGCGCTCAGTTAATGTTTGTTCATTTATTGTGGTGTTTAGTTAACTTCTTGGTTCATCTGCAATGCGATGTCCAATTGTCGTGGGTAGAATTTTATATTGTTGTGCATGTAGGAATAAATCGAATTTTGGTTGCACTTAATACATGAGAAACATATACAATTGCTATATTTCCTAGTTCTTAATCATGCTTGGTTTGGATAAATGGGTTTTCCATGTGGCTCAAATTAATCTGATGAATCTGCAATGTGCTTATTTTTCATCAACATTTTTTACTGATGGCATGCCAACCCTCACTTAAACCTGATCACTAACTACCTTATATGTGTTGCAGGGAAACAATGGGAAGCACGGAGGTTTACAATCGAGGTTTGCACATGCATGGTCCTTTGTCTAATAACATTATTGTGCAATTGCAGGAACCATTCTAATATTTAGGTTTTTAACAATTTGGTCTTGCACATGTAGGTCCTACTGTCATAGGTTTTGACCCACTGTTCGACCCTTTTTGCATATGGGGAAATGAGTTGTCCATGAATATCAGCCAAGCCATGAAACTCCGAAAGATTGTTAGGATAAAAAAATCAGTGACAAAAAACAACAAGATCTTTGTCTGCACAATGAAGAAGACATCAGTTCACTACAGGATGGTACTAACTATTCTACCTTGTCTTTTTTATTCCTTTGCCCCATTTCCAATCTAGAGAAGATATTTATGCACATCCTTGTTTCCAGGCCTTTCCACAGCAGTTCACTAATGATTACCTCTCAAACCACTTGTATGGTTAGGAGGCGAGGAAGGTATTCATACAAAACCCATGGTTCAATATTGAAGTCTTCCCGAAGAGGACGAAGGATGGACGACCAGTCATCCACAGGCACTGGCCTAAAGTTGCAAAGGCCTTCAACATCAATGAAGGCTCAATATTTGCTTTCCGCTTCAGCAGTTTTCCAGATGAGATTCATCAGTCTATGTACCATCTATGTTGCTAATTTCGAAAGGTTATAGATGTTGCATGTGAAACTTGGTGCTGTTGCAGTTGTGTAATGAGGTAGCTGTGTGCTGAAGCTATATGATGTTGTACTCTGATGTATTTCAGTTATGAAATCCTGCTTCCTTAATACGAAAATAAAATATATTGTGTGCTTAATATGAAATGTCAATTAGATTAATAAATATATTATTAATAATAGGCCAATTAGCCTACTAATGGCCAATTAGCCTGCTAATTGGGTTTTTCTATAGCAAACGGTCATTGAGAAAACACCGTGGGCGATGACCTCAAACAACACACACAGTTTCTAGGAATAAAACGTGTTGGATCAATGAACAATCACACATGACTTCCTCTTGAAAACTGTTTGTGTTAGGCCACCTTGCGCGGTCATTTACCACATAAAAAGTGTGCGTGATGGATAGCCTATGCCACATAGTTTCTTCTACGCACCGTGTGTGATGCATTGAATAAAGGAAACGATAAAATTGTTAATATCTTATGCAATCGCAACACTATCACAAATGATTTAATGCGGAAAATTGTGTGTGATGTATGTGCAAACGGAAACATTTTCCTTGGAGTGACCGTGTGAGATGTATATACGAACGGAAACGTACTTCTTGGATTGACTGTGTGGGATGTACATACTAACGGAAACGTATTCCTTGGATTGACTGTGTGGAATGTACATATGAACGGAAATGTTTAGCCAGGACTGACTACGTGGGATGTACTTATGACTGGAAACGATTTGGCATGTATAATTGTATTTTTAACACAACTGTACGTATAATCGTATTTAACCGCTTGCCCCTCACACACGACCTCATTTTGCCGAGCGTGTATGACCAGAGGGCCTATCCCTGACAGTTTCTGGGTCGTGTGGGAAGGACCCCCCTATTGCCCACACTCACTTGGCGATGGTTCCAAATGCCGTCACGGAAAGGGGCTAAAAACATTTGTATGGTAGCTCGTTGTACCAGTGTACCAGAACATGGGCACCAGAGGTGGGCAGGGCTGACCACAATCCACCATGGCGCGCTTGGGGGGCCTTGCACGGCCTAGTGACTTGTGGTCACCAGGTGGCCCCCCTCTGGTAGTTATTTGCTCCAGCATTTTTCATATATTCCAAAATAATTCTCCTTAAACTTTCACCTCATCTGGAGATGTGCATAATTGGTGTCTTGACGTAGCCTTTTCAGGTCCAGAATTCCAGCTGCCGGTATACTCCCTCTTTGTGTAAACCTTGCATATTATGAGAGAAAAGGCATTAGAATTACTCCATAAAGTATTATTATGCATAAAAACATTATAAATGACAGTAGAAAAATGTCGGGGGGAAACGACATTTACGGGATCACGAGGAATCCCTTTTGCTACGGTTGGCGGGCGCGAGGCTGTGGAAAGAGCGGGATTAAGAGATCAACGCTGGGGGATTATCCAGGTTCGGGCCGCAAGTGATGTGTAATACCCTACTCCTATTGGTTTATGTTTATCTGGTGTTCTTGGACTAGCTACAAAGCGTGCAGGGTCCAAAAAATCTGAATCCTCTCTCTGTACGCCGCGGGCCTCCTTTTATAGTCAAAGGGGCTGCCACAGTGGCACACAAGAGGTGGAAAGTTGTACAGTAGTCAAGTCTATCTCCTGGCGCCGTAGGACAAACACATTTAATGTGCTGCCGACGTGCCCTTATTGCTTTATCGGGGATGGCAAGGAAGCTTGTCCCAGCTGTCGCCGCCTCGCCTGGCTTCGACGCGCGTCCGAGCTGACAAGGCCTATAGTGCCATGCTGGCTGGCTGGCTGCTGAGTTGGTGCGGTGGCAGAGTCTTCATGAAGATCTGCATGCCACCACGCAGGTGCTTGCTGAGTTGGCCTAGAGGCCGCACGTCACCACGCAGGTGCTCGCCTAGTTGGCGGGCTGGCAGCTATGTGGGAAAGGCGGTGGAGTATTGACAGGTGTGGGCCTGGCTGTGGCCCCGCGGATGTCCTCGGCAAGGGCCTTGCGAAGGCCGCCCCGGCAAGGACCTTGCCGGGGGAGCTTCACCTCGCCCCTCAGCTCTTCATGCTTCTGGTCCTGAGCACGGCTCTGGTAATCCTTTGCCTCTTCTGCCCCGCCAAGCGTGGCCACAAGCGTGGGGTTGCGACTGCCCGCGCACAAGTAAAGGGGTACAAAAAGGGACCCCTACTTTTGTACACCGACAGGAGCCCCCGGGCCTGGGCCACATATAAGCGCGGGGCGTTATTGGGCCAGGCCCAGAACGGTGCGCGTGCGCGCGTGCGGCGGAGTTTTTACTGCAGTAACTCCCTCGCTCATTGCGCTTCCCCACAACCCACGTTGAATGTGCGACGTGGGGATCGTGCATGACGTGGGGGTCATGCGTGGGGCGGTTGCTCCCTCATGCATCACATCATGGTATATGGTAAAGAGGCGGCCCGCGCCTTCCCCATAAAAACGAAAAATCGCAGGTCACGCTGCTCGTTTACCCTCTGTGCTTCTTCCAATCTCGGAACCGCCATTCCTCTCTTCTTCCTCAGGCAAAAGATTCAAAGTTCTTGCCTCTGCTTGCTGCCGCTGCGCCCCCATTGCTCTTGATCCTTCACCCCCTCCCAGCTGCCATGGCGCCCAAAACTAGCAGGGGCAAGGGAGCGACCAAGGATGCCGGGGAGAAGGAGGCGCCGGAGAGCGAGTCGGCGGTGCGGTGGACGCAGCTCGCCTAATTCCGTCGACGGTCGACGCGGTCCACCTCAAGAACTTCTTCTTGCCCCTGTGGGGGAGGAAGACGACGGGGCACCCTGTCACGCGCGTCGACCCCGACGATTTTGCCAAGGACGGCCCAAATTGGTACCCCTTCTTCGTTGATTTCTTCTCGTGTGTGCTCTGCCCCCCTTTCTCTGACTTCTTCAATGACGTCATGCATACCTACGGCTTCCATCTTTTGGATCTCACGCCGAATGCCGTGGTGTGCATGGATCTCTTTGCCCACCTCTGCGAGGGCTTTGCTGGGGTGCTCCCTAGCACAGCGCTCTTCCGCCACTACTTCTCCCATCGCCTCCAACCAGGGGGTGCCATCTCTGGGAGCATCGCCTGGATCCCAAGGACCCAGGAGAAGGGTACGTACCCGGAGGGTCCCAAGAAGGAGAGGTGGGAGGAGTGGTGGGGCCGGTGGTGCTGGATCGAGGAGAAAGATCCGCAGGAGTTTTGCCGGGTTCGTCAGAGCCCGCCGACCCACCGCCAGGACTGGAGCGACCTCGACACCAACGACATGAAGCTTTCGATCGCCACCACCAGGATCCATCGCCTCACCACGGCCGGGTTCACCCTCGAGATGATTGGGGCGGACTTCATCCGTCGCCGAATTGCCCCGCTACACAACAAGGGGTGGTCGGCCTGGGACTTCAGGAATGCGGCCGACGTCATGAGGCTCCGCCCTGGCCTGAAGCATAACTTCACGGTGATGGGGCATGCCCATTTCTGTCAAAGGCTCTTTCAGCTCGACGTGGACAGCGATAGCAGGGCTTAGAGGACCGGTAGGGCCGCGAAGGCCGGCAAGGCCGTCAAGGGGCCCATTTTGGGTTGCCGGAGGGAGTGGTTCCGCTGAGCAACAACTCTTTCCAGTCTGCCATCATCGCCATGATGCCAGATTTCAACGCGCATGGCCTTGACCCGGCCTGGGCCGAGCTGCCAGCGGAGAAGGTGCATGAGTTCTTCGACACCTTGTCGGAGAGCTATATTCGTGACGAGCCGCTGCTGATCCAGGACACCACCAAGGCGGAGCTAGATTACATCGCCGCCAGGGTGGCGGAGGCGGCGCTCGCCAGGGAGGCCGGCAGCGTTGGCACCGTGGAGGACGAGGCCGACGTGGCCGCGGAGGAGACGAAGCTCGCCCAGTGGGCGGAGTCTGCCGGGGAGGCCAGCGGCGCCAACGCCGAGGCCCCCCTTGTTGAAGACGCGGGCGACGAGCCGTCCGAAGAGGAGGTTGAGGTGAACGACCCCCCGGTCGCGGGGAGGTAGCGCATCCTGCGGCGGGCCAGCTCTGGTGAGCTGGTCCGGCCCGGCAGATCACGCGGCAACCGCCGCCTGTGAGCAGCTTCAGGCGCGAGACGAGGGCGGCGATGAAGGCCGTGGCAGCGAAGAAGGCGGCGAAGGCCGCGGTGGCGAAGAGGACGGCGACTGCTTCTTCCTCGTCCAAGCGGTACCGGACCCCATCCCCTTCCCCTTCAGGCAGCACCTTGGAGGCCGAGTTTGACCCCGGATCTTTCAGCCCGGCGAGGAAGAGGAAGCTAATGGAGGAGGAGGTGGAGGAAGAGTAAGTATTTCACCCCCCACATCACCTCTTGACTTTACTCCTGTGTTATCCTTCTTTGATTTGATGTTATCTTCACAGGGATGTGGAGACGCTGGCCCAGAGGGTGGCGAAGAGGGCCAAGGCCTCGACGGGTGACAAACCCCCGTCGGGTACTTCGCGTTTGCCGTTGCTGGTGGAGATCAGCCCGGATAGCAGCCCCCGGTGTAGCCCCCGCTTCAGCCTCCAGCGTAAGCTCATCACTCATCCCTCCATTGATGAACATTGGGGCATGAATCCTTGATGCTGATCTTGCCGGGTTTGCAGGAGGAGCCGCCAAGGGCCACCCCCAACAGGAGGAGCCGCCAAGGGCCACCCCCAACACGCCGTCCCTCTCGACTACACCGCCCCGAGGGGCGTCCCCGACAAGGGCATCCACCACCGAGCCCACACATATGAAGGATGAGGAGGCGAACTTGGGTGCCGGGGGTTCTGTCCCGGCAACGAATGCTGGCGGGGAGGGCGCCACTTCTTCCCAGCCCGGTGTGGGTTAGTCATTTGTTTCCCATCCCCGTTCTTTCTTTTTCTTATTGAACCTTGACCTTGGCTCCATCTCATTCCCCCTCTTGGTATCCAGACCCTTCCTCGGCGGGCCGGGAGGACATTGACACCGTCATCGAGGAGGTCGCCAGGGACGCCGAGGCCGAGGCCGACAAGATCGCCGCTGAGGAGGCCGCCAAGACTGCTGCTGAAGAGGCCGCCAAGGGGCCTGCCAGGGAGGCCGGCAAGGCCGCTGCCGAGGAGGCCGGCAAGGGGCCTGCCGGGGAGGGGGTGGTTGACGACCAACCTTCACTACAAAAAAATACACTTCCGTGATGATACGTGTTTGTCATAGTAGGTCACGTTTTCTGTCATGCATGTACATCCATGAGAAATTTATGACAGAATCAAGATAGTCATACTGTGGTCGTCAGAGAAGTGTTCCATGACATTACCAAAATTATCATCACAGAAGTGTCCACTTCCACGACGATAAATCGCGCGTCACAGAAGTGCTTTCGTCAAGGGTGACCGACACGTGGCATCCACCGTAACGGAACGATGTTAAGCTATCGGGTCTGGTTTTGGATCTGATAACCCGTTAACAGCCGGGACCAATGGGAAATTTTCATGTGTAAAATTCTGATTGGCCAGAGGGAACACATGTCAGCTCGTCAGTGGGCCAGATGTCGCCCGTCCATTGGAGGAGACATGCCTACGATACGTCGACACATGGCTGGGCCCAACAGAGGCCCATATAGGTTAAAAAGGCTGGCCCAGTCAAAGGCCTCTAGTACTTACTCAGGTACTAGTGGGCTAGCCAAATAACGGCCTGCTTAATAAAGGCCCATTTACGGCCCGAAGTCACATCTGGCCCGTTAATTGTTCGCCGAATATTTGGGCCCATTTACGGCCCGAAGCTAGATCTGGCCCGTTAATTGTTTGCCGAATATTTGGGCCAAATTAGAGCCCAGTAACTTTCGGCCTGTTAGAGGCCCGATGTAGACATGGGCCCATTTCAGCCCGGCGTGACCTCCGGCCTGGGAATGGCCCGTGCTGCCCATGGGCCATATATGGTCCGATGGGACATCGGGCCCACTAACGGCCCATGATAAAGGTGGCAACAGTTAAGCCCAACGTGACTTTGGGCCTGTTAAAGGCATGTCGCATAATTCGCCCGTTGATGTACGTACTAAGCTTTACCTCTTAAAGGCCCATGATATCAGTGGGCCAACTAAGGCCCGAGATATGTTTCGGCCTGGTAACTGCCTGTGATATAACTGGGCCCAAAAAGGCCCGGTCTACATTTCAGCATGTTGAAGGCCCATCGACGACTAGTGAAAATTGAGGCCCAACATGCATTTCGGCCTGCTAAAGGCCCATGGTTTCATCTGGGCCGTAACAGGCCAGTATAATATTCAACCTATTAATGGCCCAACGCTACCTGGGCCAAACTAAGTTACTGGTCCACAAAAGGCCCAACTAAAATATAGGCCAGTGTAAGTTGTGGGCCTCGCGCAAAGTGTGAAGGCCCCAATCATTCGGGCCCAAGAAAGATGCAGACCGACCCAATTGTGGCCTGCTAAAAACCAGGCCCGTTAGATAGCGAATGATGGCAGTAACTAGTAGGAATTAAGAACAAACCTACTCTATACAATAAAGAAATTCCGACATAGTAGCTAAGAATAAACCTACACTATACAATAAAGGATTTATGGTACATTACATCCACTGGGCATCGATGTTCGCCACCAGTGATCATAAAGCGCAAGGAAGAAGCAGATTACAAAAACTGGGCGCCATTGCAGCATAACAAAATAATACTGAACCGAGACCATTTCCAAGACAGTTCAAGAAAGGTTAGCCTTGCGCTGGAACTGTTGCGCAAGCTGCTGAGCAAGGCTGTGAGACCGGCCTAGCATGTCGGTCATAGCTTCCAGGTGTAGCTATTTAGCGATGGTGTTCTCCGCAATCTTTCTTAGAGATAGGACTTCAAGTCGAAGTTGAGTTGCAGAATGCCTTTCTGCTAGAACTTGGGACTGAAGAAGTTGAACTGATTCAGACAACGAATTATGTGAGCTTGTACATTGCTAGTCTCAAGTAACTTGAACACTGCATCAAGACAAGACTTTGGGGTTGTCTTGCTATCTTCAAGGTGGTTTGCCTTCTTTGCTGCAATATATGTTGGGTTTGTCTCACAGCCTTCAGCAGACTTGTGCATGCCATCAGGCATATCACCCTAAAACAAAGTAGAGATATGACAGGTTTTGCATGTGTATAAACAAAGATGATAACTGTGCTGTCAATTACATCCAATTTCAAATTAGAAAATAAAGAGTAAGTTCAAAAAATCAATAGCATAATTTGGCATTGTTCATAATGCGGGGAGCTTCACCACACTACTGGATTACCATGTCAACATAACAAGCATAGATGAAGGGCAAAGAAAATCATCGTATCTATTTTGGTTAATGTGCATGGCATGTTGTTCATATCATCAGCCACATCAGTAAGATAAAACAGGAGATGACAAGGTGCAAACATGGGCTGCCTCACCACACACTAGATTATAGATCCACAAAAACAAGCATACATATAGGGAGTATTGAGTAATGTGCATGGTATGAATAAGGAATTTGGTTTTACAAGTAAAACTTAGAACTTACGGTTCTTGCGAACATGCATTTTGGTAGAAACAGGAGTAAACGATAGGGAGTATGAGCAAATTAAACAGCAGTTGAGAATAAAGGCTTTAGAAGGACTGACTTACATTAACAGTTAACACTGGCTTTATAATGCCCTTCTCCATGTCAAGGGAAGGATAACTCAAGAATTTCAGCACAAAATCTTCTTCATAAGCATTGCGTGTACTCTACATTTTGTAGAGAGTAATTATAGATATGATAATACTTTGGAAGGGATAGAGGATAATGAAGATAAGATGCAGATTGATGCTACATAATCAACTACCAATCCCTAGAAGTACAAGCGTTACAGGACAAAATGTCTTGACAAGAGCAATGGGCTACACTTCAAGACCGGCATTGTCTATGTATTCTATTTTTGGTAAGATTAAATATAGATCTGATCTTTTTAGTAAATGGTGGGCGAGGGAGATAAGATGCAGAATGCTACACAATGAACCAATTTCTCTTCCCATAATACAAGAGTGTTTTGAACACTGGTGTACTGTACAAAACGTTCTTATATTATGGAACGGAGGGAGTAGCTGTTAATGTAAGTACAGTGATAGGCGACGTTCAGTCCTTACAAGAGGACTACAGAGCTAAACCTCTTCAAAAGCATTGGGTTGATTCTAAATTTATGTAAGAGTCCATACGGATCTTATAATGTCCACCAAATGGACGATAACGAGGCTAACATGTGTAGTGATGCTACATAATCAAACAACTATGAAAGTAAGTATGGTCATACAGGGCAAGAGGTACTCACAAGAGCAATGCAAAGGTGCAAGTATAGTTGCGAGATTCTGTGGTCCCTTGAGAATGAATGTTCTTCTGCTAATAGTTTTCGTACAAGTGAGACGTTAAGGAAAATGCATAAATGTAGTTCAAATTGTGATGTGATATCATAGACAGTACCTTACGCTGCAGCCGAGACTAATGTGTAACAATATTATTCCAGTCACCGTCGGATAAATGTAGCACCGGAGACTTTACAGAAATTTTGTTTAGAGGCTTGCCATCGAAGTGCACTTGCCTCAGGTAGGAATGATACTTCATCAACGAGTGCTTGAAAAGCGCAACCAACCCTTGCTCGTCTTCACAATCCAGTTTGGTCCTCACCTATTTAGAAGAATGAAATCTTGTGTCTTCTGTCAGCAGAAACATATGCAGTAATGACCAGGAATAACATTAGTACATTACTTACGCGTAAGTTGCGGAGGAAGAGTGGAAATTGTTCTATGTCTGCGGTATAATCTTTCCATGAAGGAAAGATGCGCACAAAGTTCCTGTCAACAATATAAGCTTCGTCTTCTAAACTGGGAAGAAATGGAACAAGGGTCCTATTTGCTGCAATTGGGGCTCTCTCTGGTTCGAAAAGGGATTTGGCAACTGGATTTGGTGTACTCTTTGCTGGAATGGGGGTTTTGCATCGTAGAGCTGGTGCTATGTCAACTGGCATAATCATAATGTTTGCTGCAGTTGGGGTCTGCTGAGTTGGGGCATCAGAAATGACCAGTGTAGTAGGGCTAGAGTCTGCTAGAGTTGGGGTGTTTTGTGGGTCAGGTGATATTGCAACTACACCAAATGGGCTATTTGATTTATCAGGTGCCACTACCTTTTCCAAATACTTTGCTTGTGCTCCTCCACGATCAACAATCGCCCTCTTCCTTTTGAACGTCTGATACACAAGAACAACATTTGGATGGATAAATATGGTATGATGACAGATGGAATATGTACTGAAAATGGACATGCAGGGCGTATTCACATACACGATGTGTAAACTAAGCTAATGGCAGTTCAACAAAGTAGAAGCAATGCAAAGCATCAGTTGCAAGATATGTGCGACCAATATAACCTTGGAAAGTTAGAGCAAGCACCTTGATAGGTGAATAAGATAGGGCATCTTCCTCTGACTCGTCCACTAGGGAGCTACATTGACTTAGGTCTCCCTCTAGCTCAGAATCACTGTTAGGTTCATATTCTGAGCATGAATCTGTAGGTGGAGAGCATTTGCATTGCATTGCATCCAGACTTGATTTCAGTCCCTTAATGCTAAGTTTGACAGCCATGGCATTGTTCTGCTTTATTCTTTTCATGCGCGCAAGCTCATAATCATTGTGATGCTGTTCAGAATCTGAGATTCATGAAAATGTTAAAAGTAGTCAGATTATCTATGGAATGCATTGCAGATTCAACTCGAAGAGTGTCTCCCTATAAACCCCTACATATGCAAAGTTCACCCCCAACCGTCTTTGACGGACCACACAGAAATACAAACCCCTTATGTCTATAACAGGCAGACACACATTTCAAAACTGAACTAAGAACATTAGAATCATATGAAATTCATATTTGAACAAATAAACTAAGGAATTATGAGTGGCACAATGTTTAGCTTCAAGGGTGGAGTGTTGGTAGTGCGACACAAAGCAAGGAGGCAGATTGTATTCCATGTAGAAGATTGAAGCCTATGTAAAAGCTGGAAATGACACTTTCTTTCTATAGAATGCAGTGTTCGTTGCCCACACATGATGGAAGAGATCACATAGAGAAATACTATTCACTCATGTCTACGGTTCCAATATTTAGAAACAGGGTGGTCCACCCTAAAAGAATATTGACAACAAATATGACAAGGCAAGCATAGATGTAGTGAATTAATCATTTACTTGTGAGCTTACTAGGACAAGTATGCGTAATCAGAACTAGTAAAGAAGAGACCGTCCAAAATCTGAATAAGAAGTTTGTCTAGCACTTATTGTTTGCAACTAATCAACGTGAATAATTGGATATTATATCGAATGAGTAAGAAAGACAAGTAAAATTGTCAACAAACCTGGCTTGCAGTAGTAATCTGGGTCAATGTCACTACGACCAACAATCCAATATGACTAGTGTCTGTTCCTAGGGCCAGAATTTCGAAAACCCTGTGAACTTTACAGGTATTAAAGATTACCGAAATACATCTGAACCATTAAGTGTAGGTAGCAGTAAGCACACAACAAGTCCTAATGACAGTCCTGCCTAATGAGTAATGAATCAATTAGAAAATGGGTGATGAGGAGTGGCTGCTGAGTGTTGAGGACGTATCTCAGGATAAATCGGGTTGGCTTAGAGGGTGTTGCATGCCTGAGCCTGAACGGCAATTTGGGAAGGTAGGCACGGCGGCGCCGGGCAGCGGTGACGCTGTTGGGCGAAGCGGCTCTGACCTCTGTTACTCTGGGGTCTCCTCCTAGAGTCATGCCGTCCGGGACTGATGAAGTCGCCAACAAGGCGGTCAGGGGGGTGAGTAGAGATCGAGCCTTGTGAAACAGTAGAGGAATCGGGCCTGGGATGACCCAAAATCCTGTGGTGGAGTCGGCCCACCGTGGGCACCACAGAGATACACACTCGAGCGACGAACATGCATCTTTGAAACTAACTTAGGAACATTTAGTGACCAATTAAACGACTGCTTTTAATAATATCAGATTCGTATTTGAACAACTAAGCTTGTTTAGCTTGATGGGTGGAGAAGTGCTATTATGACACGAAGCACGTATTCTGATCGTATAGTGATCAAAAAAGGGGGAAACTCTAAGCATAATTTTTTATCAAAAGAGGGTCTCCCCTCCGATTTCTATTAAAGAAACCACCACGGAAACAACATGATCAATTAAACCGTATTATGACTGTGCCATGTTTGCTTCGAACCAAGAACTAAATTCTAAGAGCTGAAAAGAAAGTAGAGTAACCAAGTTAAGATCTACTCCCTCCGTCCGAAAAAACATGTCATCAAAATGGACAAAAAAGGGTGTATCTAGAACTAAAATACATCTAGATACATCCCCTTTTATTCATTTTGATGACAAGTATTTCCGGACGGAGGGAGTATTTTCTGGTTGAGATCAAAAAGTTGAGGAGATATGAAGTACCACCTCTCTTGCGGTGCCGTGTAGGCATCGGGGGTGCGATGGCTGTCGGTGGCGTTGAAGCAGATCTGCGACGGTAGATGGGTGCATCGGGGGATAACTCCTGTTGCGGTGGAAGAGAAGGTCGTGTGAGCGGCCCCGGCAAGCAGGACGACGGCGCCGATGAAGCGAGAGGACGTGATGCAAGGCTCTTGGTCCGTTGCCGTGGATGAGAAACATCCATCTCTAGCAGTGGACGACGCGGTCTTGCTAGGCGCTCCGACATGGTGGAGGATGGTGGCGATGGATGTGGTGGAGGACGGCGACGATGGATGGGGTGGAGGACGGCGGTGATGGATGGTGTGGCGGACGTAGGCTGGTGCGGGGATGGTGTTCTAGCGCGGATGGTGTATGAATGGGAAAATGGAGGGAGAGGTACATGGAACCATGTTTTTGGGACGCGCCTGCCTGAAATATGGGAAAGTTATGAACTTAGCCCCCATTAAAAATTTGGACGTCTCGTCGGTTGGGGATAAGACGGTAATCTCGCATCTCGCCAATATTTGCCCAGAGCGATTTCGGGCGAGGAGAGGGTGGTTGGCGCCCATGGTGTATGAACGTGGCTGACAGGTAGGGCAGTTGTGTCACGTCTGTGTGAAGTTACAAACCAGCCCCTATTGAAATATTTGCCTACATCGATTTCGGTCGAGTCGAGTTTGTTTTGCCGCCCACCGTGTATGAATGGGGAAATGGAGGGAGAAACAGAAGTCTTTTGGACAAGCTTGAATCAAATGTGTTTTGCCGCCCACTGTGTCGAAATGGGCTCAGAGGCGGTTGTGTCACGTCTAATTGAAGTTACTAACCTACCCCTATTTAGAGAAGTGGGAATCGGGCCGATGGTTTGTCCGTGTAATGGGTAGACAGTAATTTCCATCCCCCAAACACTTGTCTTCGGGCAGCCGACGTGGGAGTGAGACATTTCTTCACTTCTTTCGAATTTTGGGACAATAAGCATCCATGTTTACCCTGGCAACTAAGTTCGAATCCATTTTGTATTCCTATATGAATCTTTATAAATCATCTATGTGTTTTTATATATCTTCAAAAGGACGACAAAAGATGTATTCATTGTCATATATGAATATGGTTTACAAATGCCGATACTCAAATTCAGAAGCTAGAATCCAGTTTAAGGTGAATTCGAATATTTGGAACACTTCATGTCCAACTCAAATGTCACACGCAGCATAATGTATACTCCCATTTAGATATGTACACAAGCAATGTATCAAGATTCAAATACCGAGTCAATCAACCAAGAATGTACAGAACTAACAGAAATATAAACACTTATAGAGTATATGGATCAATAATATCAACTAACATACATAAGCCAGGCCACTGTACTTTTTTTTCTCCAACAACATCCTTTTTTTAGCCAAGCTACTACAGCATCTTGGCCCTTTCCGATGCGTGCCACTTATGGTCCATCTAAACTACTATTATTGCTGAATGCACATTCAGCCCGATTGGCATATTTGTAGGTCTGGCACAGCAATCAAAATGAAATGTCTCCGAGTCTTATCAATTAATACAGACTTGTGCTCAAATAAAATTACAAACCAAAAAACAAAAAACAATTATTACATGATCTCTAAAAAACTGTTTGATTGATTACATGAACAAACAACACAAAGGTTATTCAACGATGGAAAGAACATTTCACCTATGATTTACCAAGTGGGAATTTAATTTCCTTTTTTCCTTCAGGACCTTAACAATGTGGTCAGTCTCAGCTTGCTTCGTTTTGAAATCCACCAAATATTTAATGGTTGTCTTGAGTACTGCTACTGATTGTGTTGTTTGCTTCCTCAACATGTCAACTTCATCTCTAAGTGCAGAAGCAGAATCTCTTTCTACCACTAGTTTAGCCTCTAGAGCACCAACAGTTGGCAATTCATAATGCACGATTGGGCCGGTGGCACTGCTGTGGGATGATACAACGTCCATGGGGACCTCGCTCTTTGATCTTGGGCTAACCTATTTTGCCATTAAAGTTCTGATTGGATTCAGAAAAGTTCAAGTTAGTAAAACATCACAAGTGGGAGTTATAACAGCAAACCAGTTAAACAAACAAGGAATTAAAGAGTTTCAATTGGATGCTGAAAACTAGTTATTAACATCATTGTAACCCGTTGTTGCAGCAACAAAGCAGTTAAACAAACAAGTAACTATTTAAGTTCAGGCAAACAGGTAATTCTTAACAGTAAGTATCAAACACATAGATGGGCGCAGTCTATAATAGGATTAACAGGTTGTGGCATTATGTAATCAGTAGCAAACTAAATTAAGCCAAGCAACGTAATTGAACAATTTTGCAATAAGTGGCTAACTAAAATTCGAGAAGCGTGTAACCGAACTTACGCTTAGTTCTTTGTACAGGCACACCGCAACTTCTTTTTCGCTTACAAGGTTGTACGAAGGAGTCCATGGCATCAATTGCTTGGATATGCAGTCCCAATACTTCTTTCTTCCCACACTACATTGGTAAGTCGAATGGTTAATCTGGTAAGATGGTGCGTCCTTGATATGTTATATGAGGACATATAGTCAGACTAGTTGTAGCCACACACATCACACTGGCTTTTACTATATATTTCATGCGATTACTTTTGGCATATCGAGATCTAAGCAATCTACAAGAGGATGAAAAGACTGGCATCCTTCACATTATTGGTGAACTCAGTTCATAGAAACAAGCAATTCAAACATCCTGTGGGTAAATCAAAAGCGCCACTGGAATATTTTTCACTACCCCAATCATACACGCAAAAAGGGGCGACGCCACCATAGGGGCTGGTATGGGCGGCCGCCTCGGGTGGCTAGAAAGTGTGCACCTAGTTTGAGTCGTCCAGGTTGGCCCACGCTAGTTTTATTCGTCCCAACGCACGAGCAGGCAATGTAAAAAATGAAGAAAAATGTTTCAGTTTGGCTGGGCCAATAACATAAGTGCAAGGCAGGCCCTATACCAGGCTCGCGGCCCAAACGAGCGCCTCCCATATCGATCGACAGCAGGAAAAATCCCAATTCATCCACTCCAGCCTCCAGTCTGGTTCGCTCCTAACCTAGCCGCTTGTTGACAGACCGACACAACACTTCCTCGCGCCCTCGTTGGAGGGCGGTCGCCGGGCTTCAAGCGAATGAAAGGACAAGAAGATGAAGATCCAACCCTGGGTGTAGCCTGCGTGGGAGGCAGCGGCGGCGGCACGGGCATGGCATCGAGCTTGCGCAAACGGACGGTCGCAACTTGCAAGAGTAGCATGCGCAACAAGCAGGTACATCACATCCTTGATTATATCTAATTCAACTCTTCAATTTTTGTCCAATAGTTAAACCTGACGGTGTTGTAAAATTGCTTGTATGTAGGGAATCTATGAGAAAATGAAACCAATTTCTACTTATTTTATAACTCCCCCAATCAATATTGAACTGACTGAATCTGATGTATCTAATCAAGTTTCCGGTGCAAACATCCAAACTCATGTTGTTCTTGAGCCTGAAGTGTCCAATGAACAGACTGCTAATGAAGGATTTGACGCAAACATTTTACATGATCCTGGTGATGAACATATAGTGTCTAATGAGGGATCTAATGCAAGCATTTTGCAAGCTCCCATTGAAGGATTTAGTGTCTAATGATGATCTGCTATGTTGAGAGAGACATAGAGATTTGCAGGCATTGATGACAAGCAAATTATAGTGCATTTTCATGGCTTGAGGAAACGTCGAGGCCATCTACCATAAAGTCCTCGTATCATGACAACGTAGCATAAATACTTTTCTAATATGTTGTTTGAAACTATTGGCATACTTGTGCAGGATAGATATATTGACATGCAGTTATGACCGGTTATACGTGCAATTACACTTGATATTTTCAGCCAGAGAATGAATAATTCAAGCAGGTACAGACCATGTTTGTAGTCCTTGTACACCATGTTGCATTTTGTGTTTTTTGGTGCTTGCATCATTTAGTGTTTATAATCTAAACTACTTTGGATCATTAGCTGGTTTTCAAAGTGCATGTAGCTTCACATTTCTCAAGTTATGTTGATTTCGAGTGCAAGTGCCTTTGTATTTTTAAGTTAAATGTTAGCTTCGGTAACTTGAATTCATGGATCCGCCACTGCACACAAATCATACACAAATGCCAGTACGAATTAAATGAAATGCAGGGACTTACGCTAGCTCGTTGTACAGGCTCACTGCAGCTCTGCTTGCGCTTGGGATGTTCCATGTACAAGTCCATGTTACCACTTGCTTGGATGTGCAGGCCTTGTGCTCCTTGCACCCCCTCTGCATTTTTTACATGGCGAATGGTTGATCAAATAAGAGGAATCGACCTTGCTGTTGTACTGGATGACATATACTTATACGGTTATACGGGTGTGCAGGATGTGTACCAGATCCCGTAGCACCGTCATGCTTCGCTGAAAAATGGATTTGCTTGTTTTAGATGATATCTCCAGAATAAATAAGAGTTAAACTCGGAGTTGGATAGGCGTGTAAGCTAAGAGAGCAGTGAAAGGATATCCAAACATCGTCAGAACATTGCATAAGGGAGTGATGTGTGGATACCTAGTTCGGGCTGGTGTTTGGGCATGCTCGCCTAGCTAGAGCGCGGGTCACTTCAGAGCCGTTAAGGGTGATGCGCTGGCGTTGGCTGGCCACGCACGGATGCAGATCTTGAGTGGTAGCGGAGCGCTATGATGCGGTGGACGAGACCGTTGGTGAAGCCCCAGCGGCCTCGAGGGGCGGAGGCGCGACGATGTACTCGGTGAAGTAGCTCCGGTGAGCTGGGAGACTGCGTCGGTGAAGCGCACCTGATGCGGTGGAAGTCGGTGTCTGTGAGGCACGTCGGTTGCGGCGGCCGACGTTGTCGGTGGACCACCCGGTGCGGTGGATGAGGGCGTAGATGGGGTAGCTCCGGTGCGGTGGTGAAGCGCGACCGTCGTCTTCGTCGTCCGACACAGAGGTGGGGAAAGAGACGAGACGAGGGGCGATTCGAACTTTTCTTGGGTTGCTGGGGAATTTGGGATTTAAGCAATCTGGGCGCGGAAGGGGACGGTGGAGAAGGGAGATTTTGCAGGGAAAATTTTGTTTTTGCCACTCTAGATTTTGACATTTCACTTTTGCCAATCTTGGTTTTTGACAATTATCACAATTGCCATTTCTGTGGCAAAAGCAAAATTTTAAGAGTGGCAATTGTGATAATTGTCAAAAGCTAAGAGTGGCAAAAATGAAATAAAATTTTCTTGCTTTTGCCACATAATGGCAATTGTGATAATTGTCAAAAACTAAGAGTGTCAAAAGTGAAATGTCAAAATCTACAGTGGCATAATGAAAATTGGCAAAATCTAGAGTGGCAAAAACAAAATTTTCCCGATTTTGCAGGGGTGGAATTGGGGCCGCCAGATATTTCAATCCGAAACATGGAAGCGCTTATTTTGTCGTCGTCCTTTTGGGGGGGGGGGAGGGGGAGGGAGGGAGGGGGTGGGTGGCTAGGTGCTAAGCGTCCGTCTGACACATGCGACCACCACGACATGACCCTGGTCTGCCTGGTGCGCCTACATTTTGAGAATGCAAATGAATCTTCTTTCATTTGCAAACGAATCTGTATGTATTACCATGCCCGTGTTTTCCTTGCAATAATTAGTCATTCAAAACGAGATACTATAAATTAATTAATGAGGAGTTATTTGAAATAAAATCGAAACAATATCCACGGTATCCACGCTAACATGGATTAGAGTGTGTGTCACATAATTAGTTATTTGAATTAGAGTGTGTGTCACATAGCGATCTCCAATTCTAACGCGGATTTCGCATTTCACTGTATCCACGCTACTTTTTTTGATAGAAATTCATATGTATATGATGAACACCATGGTAGTGAGAAAACTTTTGGATGGATTCAAACATATGACCTACAAAATAGCACAAAAAATCGAGTCAATGTTAACTTTTCGAAACCTAGTATGGCAAGAATTTGAAATAATTACCCATATGCATGGTCCGCAGTTCAAATCTTACAATGTACACCGAATTGAAACATGGATATTAAGTCTCGTATTATCTACATTAAAATGTTGTTTTTAGCCCCCCCCCCCCCCGCCCCCCCGCACATACGCTACATACTTCCTGTATTGGTCAATCTCCCTCTCCTAACCACCTTAGGAAGCTATCGGTTTCCAACACACATTCATTCTTTCTCTCCATGTTTCGATCACTAACTCTCTCAACTACACAACCCCCTTTTTCCACTCTGTTACCAAATGTATTTACCTCACACACCCGCCATTGCACCCCATGCCGAGCTTTCTCTCTCTCCATCTCCCTCTCACCCTCTCGCGCTAAATACATGCATTGCCTATCTAGCCCCCAAACCTCTCGCAAGACGCACGCACGTTGTCTATCTAGGTCACTCCCTCGAGACTGTCTCACTCTTTCTTCCGCACGGCGGGCCACACTCGCTCAATCTCGCTCCCTTTATCTGAGTCTTGTTTAACCTCATTTTCTTTTACACACAAATGATATATCTCCCTGTCGGGCCTCGATTGAAACACTCTATACTCTCTCACGCAGATTGTCTATCTAGGTCAGTCCATCCAAGCCGCCCCCACTCTTTCGACCTCATGGTGGGCCACGCTCGCTCAATCTCTCTCTCTCTCTCTCTCTCTCTCCCTCTCCCTCTCTCTCTCTCTCTCTCTTTGTGTGTCTCGATTGACCTTGCTCTTTCTCGTACAAAAATGATATATCACCATGTTTGAGCCCAATTCGACATATTCACATTATATACTCTCTCACGCACATTGTCTATCTAGGTCACTCTCTCCAACCCGTCTCACTCTTTCGATCGCACGGCGACCCTATGTGATTGATTGACCTTGCTTCCTCCCATGCACAAAATATATCTACGCTTGCGGATCGGATCATCTCTCAAGCTCTATCTTATAGCCCTCACCCTTGCCAAAAGCTCAACTGCATAATATCTCTCCAGAGCATATATATCTGTTCAATGAATGTCGGACCACACTCACTTTGTCTCTCTATCTATATGTCTCTCGATTGACCTCGCTTTCTCACGCCGTATCTTCCACACATTGAAGCTACCTCTCCATCCCTCGCAAAGCCGGAGCTATTTACATTGCGAGGGGCACTCCAACCTTGGATTAATTTGTGTAGGCATTTATTCCGATTGGTTTAGATTATATTTCCGTAGCATTCGGCCCACAACTACTCCAAACACTGTTGCAACCCCCGCAACTCCCCTAATTGATTTCCCTTTGGCTCGGTCATCGCTCTCTCGCACGTCCTTTCTCTCCTTCAACGTTGCACCATGGTATTATTGCAAAAAAACTCTGTTGTTCTCTTTAATTATTATAAATAAGCTACAAAACTACACACCGATACTCCACTTGGAATGGAACAAATTTCGACCCACAAATTAAAGTGCTACAAACTACACACCGAGGGGGCCACATGTCATGAAACAAATTTGGACCCATATACAAATTAAAAAATAAAGGACGAGGATCGAACATGTGACCACTGAGGGAGTCCCGGATTAGGGGGTCCTCGGACAGCCGGACTCTATCCTTTGGCCGGACTGTTGGACTATGAAGATCCAAGATTGAAGACTTCGTCCCATGTCCGGATGGGACTCTCCTTGGCGTGGAAGGCAAGCTTGGCAATTCGGATCTGTAGATCTCCTCCCTTGTAACTGACTCTGTGTAACCCTAGCCCCCTCAGGTGTCTATATAAACCAGAGGGTTTAGTCCGTAGGACAAGAACAATCATAATCATAGGCTAGCTTCTAGTGTTTAGCCTCTATGATCTCGTGGTAGATCAAATGTTGTAATACTCTTATCATTAAGATCAATCAAGCAGGAAGTAGGGTATTACCTCCATCGAGAGGGCCCGAACCTGGGTAAACATTGTGTCCCCCGCCTCTAGGTTACCATCCGCCTTAGACGCACAAATCGGGACCCCCTACCCGAGATCCGCCGGTTTTGACACCGACATTGGTGCTTTCATTGAGAGTTCCTCTGTGCCGTCGAACCAAAGGCTTGATGGCTCCTTCGATCATCGACAACGATGCGATCCAGGGTGAGGCTTTCCTCCCCGGACAGATCTTCGTATTCGGCGGCTTTGTACTGCGGGCCGACTCGCTTGGCCATCTGGAGCAGATCGAAAGCTACGCCCCTGGCCATCAGGTCAGGTTTGGAAGCTTGAACTATACTGCCGACATCCGTGGAGACTTGATCGTCGACGGATTCGAGCCCATGTCAGGTGCGTTGCACAGTCACGATGAGCATGACTTAGCTCTGTCGTCGGACAGTGTTCGAGAGATCACACCTGCGGCTACTCCGGCCCTCAATCTGGAGCAGATTGCGTTGTCCGAGGATGGGTGGATGGACCCTGCCACGGACGCCGCACACTCAGTGGCGATAGAGCCGAATACTGACTTCACCTCCTACAAGACCTGTGTTGCCGGATCCTTGGATTCGCCCTCGCCACGCGAACTCCGAACACTTTGCATCCGTGCCTATCAAATCCAATTGGGCGCCCGATCATGGAGTTTTCCTCCGTGGATATCTTTTCAAGATTACTCGCCACAGGCGATGTGCTAAATTCATTAAGGTCTCTCTCCTTGTCAGGAGGCCCTTGGCCGAACTGTGTCCGGCTTGAGTGGGATGCGGACGACGAAGAAATTCGTTCCCCACCCACCACCCACTTAATAGCTACTGTCGACAATTTAACCGACATGCTTGATTTCAGCTCCAAAGACATCGACGGCATGGACGACGATGTAGGAGAAGAACAGGAACCACTGCCCGCAGGGCGCTGGACTGCCACCTCATCATATGATATATACATGGTGGACACCCCCAAACAAAGCAATGGCAATAAGGCAGCGGAGGATAATCCCCTCGAGAAGCAATCTATCCACCGGCGCCAACGGCGCCGCTCTAAGGCCCGCCATAACGAAAACGGCGATACTGGCACAAGAGACAACAACGCTGCGGATAGTGCCGAAGACAAAGACAAACCCCTCTAGCCCGATTTCGAGCCGGAGGATGGGCAAGCTAGCCTTAAGGAACAGACAGCAGACGGAGAATTAGAGGGTGACAATTACATGCCTCTCTCCGAAGACGAGCTGAGTCTTGGCGACGAAGAGTTTATCGTGCCTGAGGATCCTGTCAAGCAGGAGCGCTTCAAGCGCCAGCTTATAGCCACAGCAAAAAGCCTGAAGAAAAAGCAACAACAGCTTCAAGCTGACCAGGATCTGCTAGCGGATGGATGGACTGAGGTCCTGGCGGCTGAGGAATACGAACTCGAACGCCCAACCAAAAGTTACCCAAAGCGCAGGTTGCTACCCCAACTCGAGGAGGAAGCATTAAAACCTACGCTTCCAGTGTATGATGCGGCTGATCGGCCACCTCGTGGCCGATACAGAGTGGTATATTAGCCCGAAGTTCAGCCCGCACCCCGTCGCCATTCAAACAAAAACACCAAGGCCCGGGGCAACATGCGGGACCTGCGAGACATACTGGAAAACAAAGTAGGACATACAAGATCGATCTACGGATCACGGGGGCACGCCCCAGCGCGTGACGATGATCGTCACGCTGGATACACTAAAAGCAAATCCGGCCGGGCTGAATACAACAGACAAGACTCGTATGAACTGTGTCGTGACATAGCCCGGCACAGAGGCGTCGCACACCCCCTATGCTTCACTGACGAAGTGATGGATCATGAATTCCCAGAAGGGTTTAAACCCGTGAACATTGAATCATATGATGGCACTACAGACCCCGCGGTATGGATTGAATACTTCTTCCTCCACATTCACATGGCCCGTGAGGACAATCTACACGCCATCAAGTATCTCCCACTAAAACCCAAAGGGCCAGCTCGGCGTTGGCTGAATAGCCTGCCGACAAACTCCATCAGAAGTTGGGAGAACCTGGCAGGACAACTTCCAGGGCACTTATGTGCGACCACCGGATGCTGATGATTTAAGTCATATAATACAACAGCCCGGAGAGTCGGCCAGGAAATTCTGGACTCGGTTCCTAACTAAAAAGAACCAAATTGTCGATTGTCCGGATGACGAAGCCCTAGCGGCCTTTAAACATAACATCCGTGACGAGTGGCTCGCCCGACATCTCGGCCAGGAGAAGCCAAAATCCATGGCAGCCCTCACGACACTCATGACCCGCTTTTGCGCGGGCGAGGATAGCTGGTTGGCCCGTAGCAACGACACAACAAGCAACCCTGGCACATCAGAGGCCAGAGATAGCAACGGCAAACCCCGACGCAACAAAAACAAGCGCCGCAAATATGGTGAAAACGCTGAAGATACGGCAGTTAATGCCGGATTTAGTGGCTCCAAGTCCGGTCAGCGGAAAGGGCCACTCAAAAATAACAATTCGGGTCCGTCCAGTCTGGACCGGATACTCGACCGCCAATGCCAAATTCATGGCACCCCATGAACACCAGCCACTCATACCAACAGAGAATGTTGGGTCTTCAAACAAGCCGGCAGGGCAGGCGCCAAAAACAAAGATGGGGGGTCCCAAAGCGATGATGGCGACGAAGAGCCCAGATCACCAAATACAGGAGGGCAAAAGAAATTTCCCCCGCAAATCCAAACGGTGAACGTGGTAAACAACACCCACATTCCCAATCCGGACCGGATGCGCACCCTTAGGGATGCCGACTTAATGGAACTAGTCGTCCCACAATATAAACTAGGGCCGGTCACCTTTAACCGCATGGATCGTCCGGTTAATGCCAATCAGGGCAATCCAGCGCACTAGTCCTCGACCCAATAATTGACGGGTTCCACCTCACACGAGTCCTTATGGACGGGGCAGCCGTCTAAACCTGCTTTACTGTGACACAAGGTCGCAAAGATGGGCATCGATCATTCGGTGATCAAACCCACTAAAGCCACTTTCGAGGCATTATACTAGGTGTGGAAGCCACCGTATGTGCTCCATCGCCCTTGAGGTAGTGTTCGGATCACCAGACAATTACTGTACCGAAGAGTTAATCTTCGAAATCGTCCCTTTCCGCAGTGATTATCAGGCACTGCTTGGACGAACCCTGTTTGCTCGATTCAACGCGGTGCCACATTATGCCTACCGTAAGCTCAAGATGCCCGGTCCACGCGCGTCATCACGGTTAAGGGCAAGGCCAAACTTTCCTTCGGCACCAACGAGTACACCGCTGCCTTAACAGCAGAGGCAACGAGCGGCACCTTGCAGCGGAACCTCGAGTCGACGGCCAGGCTCCCGGACACCGCCAAAGGACTCTGAACTACTTCGCGGCAGGATAGCCCGTCTCGTCCAGAGCTCAATTAAACACTCCGACGAAGGTCAGGACAGGCCGCACACAGCGGCTCAACCCTTCTCTGGCAAACAAACATTTCTTACATTTTCTTTGCAGGTTCACCTTTGCGCCGACCAGGACGGACGATATGGAGGCAGCTCGAACGCGCAAGGGAATCCTTAGATATTCCCCGCGATAACCATCCGACTATACTCCGGATCCGCACACAGCTTCTTCCCCGGTCTCAAAGAGGTTCCATACCATATTTATTTTTTATCACATTACCTGTACTCATACGCATCGACGTACTATTCAAATACAACATGTGGATTTATATGACGCTTTTCTGCTATTATTTCTTATTAAAATTCTTTTGTCAAGTGGCATCCGTACACCGCGATATGCCTTTAAACATGACAGGGGCTTCGTCTTACCCATAATACGGCAATAAAGTCCTAACACCTTCACGGAAGTTCGGCACCCCGAACCTATAGCATTATATGCATCAGCTCCGAATCATGTCTTGGGTCAATAGTTGGGTTTGCCCGGCTCCCATGTTTTGGTACCTTACGTTCAGCTATATCGGCTAAGGTAGCACTGGGAGAACTACTGCGATTTTGTCCCGGTTCTTCTGGACGAGCACCTCAGTAGAGAAAGCCGAAAACTGACTGTCATGATACGGCGAGAGCTGGTCAGCTGTTCGAGAGGTTGTAAAATCTTTAACGATTTCTCCCGCATAATGCCATAACCAATGCAGCGTGCGATGGATCGGTTTTTCTTCCGATCAGGTGCTTATAGAGCCCCTCATGCGGTCTTCCGAACACCAGGGGCTGCGCCTACCTTCCTCAAGCTCCTATGGCTAAGTGAGAGTGATAAAGCCCTATAGTCTGATTGCCTGGTTCGTTGTGCTGAACACCTCCTTCGAAGGAACCAAAACTGGGATAAAGAGTGATCAGGTTTATCCCGAACACCCCCGTACTTCTTACATGGGGGCAGAAGCCGACGACTGGACAACTCTCAGGATTAATATATAAAACAGCCGCGCAGGAGGATAAACTTTTATATAACAGGCAATATAAATGACCTTGTTCAAACATTACAAAGGACAACATGATTTGCATTCATGGAAATATAATGTCCTTGGTGCATAGCTCCGCTACAAGGTAGGATCCTTTCAGGACACTCTCATAATATAATTCGGGCTTGCGGTGCTCCTTCCCCTCTTGCGGTCCTTCGGTCATCAGCTTTTCAGCATCCATCTTCCCCCAGTGCACCTTTGCACGGGCGAAGGCCATTCGCGCACCCTCTATACAGACCGACCGCTTGATGATGTCAAGTCGAGGGCAGGCACTCACAAGCCTCTTCACGAGCCCGAAGTAGCTGCTCGGAATCGGCTCGGCGGGCGACAGCCGGATAATCAAATCCTTCATGGCTAGTTCCGCTGCCTTATGCAGTTCGATCAACTGTTTCAGTTGATCGACAAAAGGCACCGGATAATTCCGTGCCAAATACTGTGACCAGAAGAGCTTATACGCAGTGTTCCTCTCTTCGGCTCGGTAGAATTGGGCAGCATCCGATATGCTGCGGGGCAGCTCCGCAAATACCCCTAGAGAAATCAGAATTCAAAATTAGAAACATAATTTTCTCCTCAAATACTGGCTTTACCTGGAAAAAAGCCTTACCCGCCGCGATCTTCCTCGCCTCTTGGATCTCCTACAGGGCGCTCTGGGTTTCTCCCCGGGCATCGCTCGTGGCCTGATGAGCCTTGGTGAGTTCGGATTCTTTCTCCATTAAACTCCGCTCCAAGGTCTCGCATTTCTTCACGGCCTCTTGAAGCTCCTGCTCAGCTTCAACAACCCTGGCCTCATGCTTCTCACGAAGAGCCTGCTCTGCGGCCGCCATTTCATCGGCCTCGGCCACAGCCTTCTTAAGGGCCTCGACTTCGGTCATCATCCCTAGCGCAAATCATGAAACATATTTTATCATACTGAAAATTCGTGCACAATAAATGCGAGCAATCCTTGCGCATACCTTGTTTATCTCCCAACTGCATTTCAACTGGCCAAGTTCTTCTTTGGCCCGCTCCAGACTTTGATTCAGTCTGGATACCTCCACAGTATGAGAGGCAACAACCGCTACAGACGTCTGCTTATAAAAAAGAGAGATAGATGTCATCAAGTGAGTCTTCCTGCAAACATAAATTTGATCCTCTGTCCGGTTCTTTCTTTCACCAAACAGTGTATCAGGGGCTACTATCCATACCATGACACTCTTTGAAACCTCATAAAGAATAACTCAAAACCTTTTATAAGCTGATACAGGCTTCATTCAGTCCACTCTCAGCAGACTGAATCTTCTCAATCACCGCACCCATAAGGGCACGGTGTTCATCAACGATGGAGGCGCTCTTCAGCGCCGCCAACAAAGCATCCGACACCTCTGGTTGGACAGAGGTTGCCGGCGGAACAGGTACGCCTCCTCCAGCCGAAGGAGGCCGCCTGCTTGATCCTGGAGCTATATTGGTCTCCAGAATTGCATCCGGCTGGGAGCCGAATTCCAGATGGTCCCCGCCGTCAACTCCCATGGGAATCTTCTCCCCCATGTGTCCGACCCCTGAAGTTTGACCTCCAGGCGCCGCCTTCATGATCTTTTCCTCCCCTCCTTGGCCGGGGTCCTTCTGGGACGAAGCATCGGTGTTATTCACCTGTTTGGGGGAAGGGGCCTTCGGGGGCGTCCCGCTCTCCATTGCATCCGAGTTCAGCGAATCCTATGATGAGGATTGTTTGGTACGGGACCTCGCCGGACTACAAAAAATATGGCTCAGGTTAAAATATTATGCCATGATGAGTCTGGACGCATAAACGTATTCGGACTTTATATACTCACGAGTTCACCAGGGGCTGGGCCCTGGGATCCCACGCCGGGCCGCTATCGGCGGCATCAGCGGACTCTTCCTGAAGAGGAGCTTTTCCCCTTTTAGGCGACTCGGCCTCCAAGTCTGCGGAGGCCGTCCTCTTCTTTCTTCCCCCCGCGGGGGATTCATCTTCATCCTCCTCCTTGTCCTCTTCGGAGGCGGAACGGGCATTGGAGCCTTCGGATATTGTGTCCGAAGTGCCGCGGCGATGAAGGCCGCCCCGGGTCTTTTTGGCCTCCTTCTCGGCCGTCTTCTTCGGCACCTTGTAAGGCGTCGGGACCAGCATCTTCGTCAGAAGTGGGATGGCAGGTTCTTCGGGCAGCGGGGCCAGACATGGATCCGCTCTGCCTTCTTCGTCCAGCGCTAGGATAGTTGTGGAAAGGACATTAAGCATTTCCTTTGGGTTATGCGGATAAAATGCATGATGACTTACCAGGCTTGCAGGGCGGGACAGTTGGTACCCGCGGTCCTCGGCTGAGTCCGGCCATGATTTGCCGGACTTGAAAAGCACCTTCCAGATGTCTTTGTGCGAGGAGCCAAAGAGCTCTCGCAGGGTTTGGTGCTTGGCCGGATCGAATTCCCATAGATTGCAAGTCTGGTGTTGACAAGGTAGGATCTGGCGAACTAACATCACCTGGACTACATTGACAAGTTCGATGTTCTTGTCTTCCATATCTTTAACGCGCATCTGGAGCACCGACAGTTCGTCGGACGAAGACCAATTCAGGCCCTTCTTGACCCAGGATGTAAGCCGCAGAGGGGCTCCGGATCGAAACTCGGGGGTAGCGACCCATTCCGTGCCGCGCGGCTCGGTGATGTAAAACCACTGCTGTTGCCACTCCTTGATGGAATCATTAAAGGTGCATGTTGGCCATGTGACATTGGGCATCTTGCTCACCATATCACCCCCGCACTCGGCGTGCTCGCCACCCACTACCTTGGGCTTCACGTTAAAAATCTTCAGCCATAAGCCGAAATGTGGCGAGATGCGGAGAAAAGCCTCGCACACGATGATGAACGTCGAGATGTTGAGGAAGGAATTGGGGGACAGATCGTGAAGATCGATCCCGTAATAATACATGATGTCGCGAACGAACGGGTGGAGGGGAAACCCTAGCCCGCGGACAAAGTGAGGGAGGAATACAACCCTCTCGTGGGGTTCCGGAGTAGGGACGATCTGTCCCGCCGTCGGGAGACGGTGGCTGATTTTCTTGGCCAGTTACCCTGCCTCCCGAAGCTTTTTGATATCCTTCTCCCGGACGGTAGATGCCATCCACTTGCCTCCTGCTCCGGATCCGGATCTGAACATTCTCGGAAGGCCTTTGTAGGCAGAGAAGATGAACGCTTGGGTGCTGGGGCTCGAGCGAAGGGGAATGGATCGGGAAGAAGAAAGCGTGGGTGCGAAAGGGAGTCCTTATCCCTTTAGAAAGGCAGCAGGGATTCTACGCCTCCCCACTTGCCTGGTAAACTCGCTTATTCCCCAAGCGCCATAATTGATGGCACGGTTGGGTTACCGACACCTATATTGATGAGAATCCCGTGATAAGGGGACACGATATCTGCTTCGACAAGACGTGCCAAGAAAACCGCCTCGCAATATGTGCAGTAGCTGGTTGAGAAAAATGGTTTGAATAATGACCGGGCCACGACGTGATGTCACGCTACGAAATGTATCTGCAGTTTAGATTTGTGGAATATTAAACTCTCTACGGTGGTATGAGGAATTTATTTTGCAGAGCCGGACACGATCCTTGTGTTCAAAATCTTCTATGAAGTATTCGGAGGAGGAACCCGCCTTGCAATGCTGAAGACAATCTGCGCGCCGGACTCATCGTCATTGAAGCCTTGTTCAGGGGCTACTGAGGGAGTCCTGGATTAGGGGGTCCTCGGACAGCCGGACTATATCCTTTGGCTGGACTGTTGGACTATGAAGATACAAGATTGAAGACTTCGTCCCGTGTCCGGATGGGACTCTCCTTGACGTGGAAGGAAAGCTTGGAAATTCGGATCTATAGATCTCCTCCCTTGTAACTGACTCTGTGTAACCCTAGCCCTCTCTGGTGTCTATATAAACCGGAGGGTTTAGTCCGCAGGACAGGAACAATCATAATCATAGGCTAGCTTCTAGGGTTTAGCCTCTACAATCTCGTGGTAGATCAACTCTTGTAATACTCATATCATCAAGATCAATCAAGCAGGAAGTAGGGTATTACATCCATTGAGAGGGCCCGAACCTGGGTAAACATTGTGTCCCCCGCCTCCTGTTACCATCCGCCTTAGACGCACAGTTCGGGACCCCCTACCAGAGATCCGCCGGTTTTGACACCGACAACCACGGCCTTCAAGCCGCACGTCAATAGGCAACATACGTAGAACAGAAATGTTTGTTGTACCTCCCTTTGTTCACATAATGTTTTTATATTACCACATCCTATTTAATGGATAACATGTAATATTATTTTTAGTACTATTCGCCTTCACTTACTGGTGGGTTCCATGTGTGCTCTCTCTCTCTCCTCCCCTTATGCGTTTAGACGCATGGGCAAACACGAAGAACTCGCGGGTGATGTTGCCGTTGACCATATCTGGACGCGTTCACAAGTTACGGCACCAGTTTCATGTGCTAGCAGCACTAGTCAGTGTGTACGTGCAGTGCATGTTAATTTGGAAGTATATTAAGTGCATGCGGATATTAAGTAGGATACTATTTGCGTGTTATTATGTGATTAGCACTATTTTGGCATGAAATTAACTGCACACTAAACGTGTTGAGCGCTCGACATTGAAGCAGTCTAGGTCGTTGGATGACAAGGAATACATGTGGCTTGATGACGTTTTATATTTATTTTGATACGGCTCTAGCAGAACATTAAATCGACCAAACCATAGATTTCGTTCAGTCTAGCTCCGACTTTAAATTACACGACGATCGATCTAAAATAAACGGAAATGATAAACGTTCGGATTTTAAGAATGGCAATCTGAATGTTTTTCATGGCAAATTTAGATTACGCGGCGACGGCGTCGTCTTGCAGTGGGAAGCGGCTCCTCTGCCGTGCTCTGTGTGTCGTCGGGCCACTGACCGACGGCGACGGCGGCGCCTTGCGCCGTTGTTGGCGTACACCTGGACGTTGGCCTAGCTTCAAGGAAGGCCAAAATGTTCTGGACTTCGGAGCGAGTCAACTGGCGGGAGGAGGCGGCTCGCGTTGGTGCAAGGAAGCGGTCGACGGTGGCCATCCATTGCGCTGAGGGGGGGCACTGGCACCCGCACGGGGACATGCGCTATCAACGGCACGGCGGAGACATTCGTGTGCGAACGCTGACGGTGCGCACGCGTCGATGCCTGTGACGCATCGCATTTGGCAGTGCAGGCACCGCAGCTGCAGCGTCTTGTCGATTACCTGCACAGCGCATCTGTTGGCAGTGCGAACGCACGGGCGCTGCGAGCGTCTTGTCGGTGCACACCACAGGCGCATCGTTGGCAGTTGGGGACGAAGGTGGGCGGCGGAGCCTGGTCAAAGGCTCGCCTCCCGGTGAGCACCTGCAATGATGCTGCTCGCCGCCTCCTGTCGGCCAGGCGCAGCGGTATGCTCGCACGCCTCCCGTTGACTCACACGCTTACTCGGACGGCACCTGCCGATGAGAAGCGGGACTCGTGGCGGCACGTAAACTCCCACGGTTTCAATAGTGAAAGCGTTCGCCTTAGCGTGATAGGTCTTTGTTCCAAAATACCTTGGCTCTTCATTTGTCCAACTTGTCATAAGCAGCTTGTCTCAAATTGAAGAAAAAAATTACGAAGTAATATTTGTGCCATATCACGTGACCAAGAATATATGGTCGCTTTTGGGTTTTCTGAAATTTAAGATCCAGGATTCGAAACAATATCATAACCTGCATCATGCAATAAATTTTCAAGCCATACATCTGTCCTGTTGTATTTCCTAAGAAAGGATTTGGTCAAACATTTTTCTTAGTTAGACTTCAGACAAGTTATATATGCAGAGTAAAAGAATAATCCCTCCGTACCAGTGCATTGCCTGATATATTAACTCAAGCACTAGGCACGAACAAATGGGCTCAATTTTGTGCTCACCCTGGTGTAGTAGTAGTAGTAGTAGTAGTAGTAGTAGTAGTAGTAGTAGTAGTAGTAGTAGTAGTAGTAGTAGTAGTAGGCAATGCAGTTGACGGGTGACCTTGGTGAGCGGCGACCGAGGGAATTGAACCGTGCTCGGCATGGTAGGTAACGTTGTCTAGTTACTAAAGCATCCCTCCGTTGTTCATTGGTAGTCACTATGGACCGGGGACATGAGGGAATTTCCTAGGGCTGGAATTCTGGCCGCCAGATATTTTGACTCGAAACGCGGAGGCTCGACTGGTTGGGGTTGCCTAATGTGCTTACCACGCACGCCACCAGAAGGACACGAGCCCGGTTTTTTTTTATTTTTTTAGGATCAACACAAGCCAAGCTCTGGCTGGTACGCCATTGGGTCCCACCATTCGAGAATATGAAAGGAACCTTTTAAATTGCCGAATGAATCTATGTGTATTACAATGCCCGTATTTTCCTTGCAAATACCAATATCAACGTGGTAGCTGATTTATGACGAGTTGTTGAATTAGAGTGAGTTTTGATATAGTGATCTCAACGTGGATTTCACATTTCATGGTATCCCTAGTAAGTTTTTCAATGCAAATTCAAATTTAAAAGATGAACAATATGGAGGTGAGAAAACTTTGTATGTATCAAGCATATGACCACACACACACACACACACACACACACAGAGACACCCACACACGAACACAACAACAATCCAATAAGTATAGTGCATCTATTTTTCCAAACCATGCATGTATGACACGAATTAAAAAATACTCCTTCTGTTCCTAAATATTAGTCTTTTAAAGATTTCAACAAGTGACTACATACGGAGCAAAATGAGTGAATCTACACTCTGAAATATGTCTATATACATTCTTATGTGCCAGTCCATTTGAAATCTCTAAAAAGTCTAATATTTCGGAACGAAGGGAGTAAAATGTAAGACATGCATGGTCCTCAATTCAATATTTAAAATGAACATGAAACTGAAACATGAATATTAAGTCTAGTACTACAGTACATGCAAATGTTGTGTTTAATTAGGCAGAGCTATGATTGTTGGGGGTCAACCCCTCGACCTTAGATAAAATTGCGAAGCTCTGTTTAGGGTTGTTTAGATTATATTTGTCCCCACCTTCCAGCCACCGATTGGTTGTGCACCCCCACCCCTCCTCCCCGAGAGAATATCATGTGCCCCCATACCTTAGATGCTATATGCCGATACGAGTTGCTTGGAGCTTGTAGATCTGAGATATAGCAGCTCACATGATGTCTTAATATTTTCTTAGGAACCTTGATGAATTTGAGAATTGCACATAATTTGTACAAAAACTACTCAGATACCCTTGGATCCCATATCCAACGACCTCGAAGCTCGTATCACCGTAGCATCTAAGATGAAGGAGAACATCATATTCTCCTGTATGTAAGAATATCGTGTGCTACCACACCTTAGATGCTTTGGTGATACAAGCTCTTCGGAGCCGTTGGATTTGTGGCCCAACATCTCCTCGGTGGTTCGAATGCTTTTTTGTAGAAAAGCCCCCAAAGAGTTCGGCCACTGCTTACAAGAACAAAGACTGCTCAGATGCCATTGGATCTCAGACCAAACAACCTCGAAGCTCATATCACCGTAGCATCCAAGATGCGAGAGCACCTTATGTTTTCTCGCACGGGAGAAGATGAGGTGCGCCCGCACCGTACATTCTATGGTGATACGAGTTCACGGAGATCTAACGGCCCACAGTAGGAGGTTTGAATGTTTTTGCAATATACGGCTGAGAGTTTGGAAATTGCGCAGAAAGTACAAGTACTACGCATGTGCCATCTGATCACTGATCATACGACCTAGACGCTCATATCACCATAGCGGGTAATTAAGCTACGGGGGGCACCTAATATGAGCAACGGGGAGCCATTGGATCGAAGATGCAGTGGCACACACGAGGCCTGAATGTTTTATTTGTAAAAAAACCTTTGGAGAGTTTGGAAATTGCGCATAATTACAAAGACTACTCCCAAGCCATTGGATCTCACTTCCAACGGTGTAAAAACTCATATCACCATAGCATCTAAGCTGCAGGGTGGATGTGATATTCTATGCCGCTGTCATTTTTGTTCGTAAACTAGCAAAATACGTGTAACTCATGCCGTTACTTGTCTAACCGGGCAAAGTGTTTGTTCAAAAAAAAACCATCCTACACTAAAATATCGGAACAACACACGGGGGTCCCACTTGTCATTAATCAAATTTGGACCTAAAACTAACAAATCTGAAAGACGAGATTCGAACTGGCAACCTAGACTACTAAGCGTAAGTCGATAGCATGAAACAACAACAGTTGTTGGTTTTGTCCCATAACTTGATTTTATACAGTATTACGTTGAGTAGAGTAGAGGGAGTGCCTCGTCAACACGTGCATGACCGTTGACTCACTTACTGGTGGGTCCCAGGTATGCGATCTCTCTCTTCTCTCCATCGTGTAACCTTTGCACGGGCACACACGAAGAGCGGAGCTAGCTTGCCATGGTGTTATTACAACTAAAAAAAAGCTTGGAAAATAGAAGAATCGCCTAGAACAAGAGACGTTGTGGCTAGTCGATACGGAGCTAACCACACCTATCCTTCGTGCCACGTTAGCATGATGAAGCTATGTGGACAGTGGGGTGTTTTCGACCGACTGGCTGGGTCCCGAGGTCGAACCATAAGTACTACGTCTGATACAGTATATTTTTACACGCACATTTTTCCTCCGTGCCGAGACATGGCACACCCTATCGCGCGGTTTCGGGGTCCTCCCGGGTGGTGCACGCATATATTCTTCCTGACGTGGGACGCCCTACCGCGCGTTTTCGCCGGAGCAAGTAAATGAGTTGTCAAATCACAAAAGACCACCTTTCCTGCCGAGTACATCAGTGAAGCACAGTGGATAGCTAGTTGGGCTAGTTCGACCGATTAGCTAGGCCACCGCCACATTTGTTTTTTCACCCCTTTTTTATCTACTTGAAATATCCACCCGGCGTTGCTCTGGTGTTTGGGTGCGGCAGGATTTTTATGATTGATGGGAGCAGGCGCGGCAAGATTTTTTTATTTTTTGATTGACGGGAGCAAGCGCGACAGCAATTAGTCACGATGACTCCGCCTGTAAAACCCACTGCTCCCTGATGTGAGAAGTCATCGACTGGTGTTTTACCATGGTGAAAACCAAAAGATTCCCCGCTCCTCGGCTGGCTCCCTCCGCCTTCCTGTAGATTGCATTGCCTTTCAGACGTTTTGCCCCCTGCATCACCAACGTCATGCGCCTCGAGAAGCGAGGGACTTCGGTGGTGTTTAGGCGCCCTCTGCATGGGCATGTCCATGTCTCAGCGCAACATGACCGTTGGATCAAACTCAGACGATGCAGATCATTCACTGTAGCACAAAGCGTGTGGGTGTGTTTGGTTGCATTCTCATCTCAATATAGTTGTTTCCTCTTCGTGTATTTGTGTTAACCTACTAGTGTGGACTCATGCACCCTCCATGTACTCTGCCAAACACCCAAAAGTGGGTCGAGAAGGGAACTTTTGCTCCCATCCCATGCACCCTTCATAGACCCTACCTAACACTATTCGTGCTTCATATGGTTCATGTTTCGTGGAGTACTGTAGCACCGTACTCTCTGTGCGCTGTAGACCCAGTTCTGTTAACATTGATCTCACCGTTCATTCTCGACCAACGGTCGAAAAAGCGGTACCATGTTACTACATTACTGTTCATATAGTTGACATGTGCACAACATCATTTGTTGTCGTCATATCTTACTACACTAGCAACAAGATTATGTAGTACTGACGTATGAACCATTGCACATGCCTAGTAGTAGGAGCACTGTGTATGTTCAAGTGGCTGCCATGTTTCGCACTCCTCCGTCGTAAGAGTGGAAACGCTTGCTGTAATCATTTTTTTCTTCAGAAAAACAGTTGACATGTGTACCGTGCGGATCCTCCTCCAGCCATGCACTAAATTACTCACTTTCACCGACGTGTGGGACAGCCATCATCGGGGTCCACCGGCCATGCACTAAATTACTCCGTAGTAGAGTGACAGTAGAATACCCCGATCGAAGCGCCGCAGTAATGCCCAATGAGCCATCAAATCACAAAACCCCCTCCTTTCCAGCAGTAAGTTGGATGTACGAAGCAACCATCATTTCACTCTTCTCTCTCAGCTTCCTCTCTACCCCACTCGCTTCTCCCTCATCATGTTCCTCATTTCTTCAAGAAAACCCCGACCTGCTTCTGCCATTGTTCTTCTCTCCCAAAGAAGGAAAGGTGAGCGCATCAATGGTGTTGATTCTGGCCAAGGCCCGGTCTTGCAACCCCGAGACTGATCCTATAACTCCCTCTCTGTTCTTCTTTTGGGTTTGTGATTATGGTTTCTTTTCTTTTATTTCTATTTGACAGTTTCTTGATGGACGCTGGAGCACTAGCCGAAGTGATGTCTATGGCTCTGGCCAAAACCGTCAAGGCTCATGGTACGAAGAAGCGCAAGCACCCCGCCGAGACTACCGCAGACAAGCTCAAAGCCATCGCCCTATCCAAGCCCCCCTCTCTGGGATCCCTCATTAAGCAAGTCCAGGTAATATCTCTTCTTGACGATCTTTTTTTTGATCTTGATCGTGTTTTTTCATCTAACACGCAGTACTAGTACTAGTAGTACAACTTTCTGGGTGATCTTGCATGTGATTTTTGTGTTCCAAATGACGGTTCTAAATTCCTCTTTTGACCAAAACATGCGAGAGGTTGACACTGATTTCTTATAGATTAATTTCAACTACTCCCTCTGTCCCAAATTTCTTGTCTTAGATTTGTCTAGATACGGATGTATCTAATACTAAAATGTGACTTGATACATCCGTATCTAGACAAATCTAAGACAAGAATTTTGGGACGGAGGGAGTACTTTATGAACATCAATGCTACCTTTGAAGAGGGTATATTTGCCTTACTAACTTGTGTTATGGATATTGCAAGTTATCCCTCTGCTCTCATGGCATTGAAGACATGTTCTAGTGTCTTTGTTCACTCATTTCTGTGCGTATATGTAGTCATATATGGAGTACAATATCAAAAATCATCTTATATTTATGAACGGAGGTAGTAATAAAATATGGTTTCTGTTTGAATTAGAACCAGGTCCGCGGTGGAGATGAAGTTCTCAAAGTCATGCCGTGTGAATTGGAAGACCTGAGGATGAGTTCTACTGCTAAACTATCCAGCTGTTGTGTCCTTGTCGCCATGTGTCCTGAACTAGTGTTTTCCTGTAGCGTTGTTGTCAGGCGTGTTCTCGAGGCTGTACTTGACCACAACAATTTCCTGGCTGTGCCTTCGATTACGAAGGGTGTGGTTCTTGTAAAGATTCCCAACAAATCTGATGCAACATGTCTTCATCATCATGTTTATGAGTGGAAAGACCACTTTGTTAGGTTCTCCAAGGTTGACGAGATGGTGATGGTGCATGTAGACATCTCTCACAAAGTCCATGGCCTAGTCAGTTATGCGGGGTTCATCCCATAGGTCGGTGGCAAGAAATAGTCTGCAGAGTTTAATTAGTGCAACTTTGCTTGTCTGTAGTAAGTACTATTGTTCAGTACTTGATTTGTGTTTGTGAACCCTGTATTGTTTATTAGTACTGCCGCTTTTGGTGTGTGGTCAGTCCTGAGAACGGTCTATGTTAATGTCTGTCCACTCAATTCAGTCTGTATATTTTGAAGTATCCAAATCATCTTTTTTGTGAGGACGGTTTATCAATTATGGTTACACTCCAATATCTGTATGCATTGCAGGGTTTATCGCACCCACCAGGATTTCCAGTCCCATGGATGTTCCGTCCATACGATTTTCACGACCTTTGGATTGTCCTGCTTGTGGGAGTAGGTGGGGCCCCTGCATGCCACCCGTAGTTGGACGATCAATCTTCTGTTTAGTACTTCAACATAGTGATTTCTTGGTAAGGATTCACTCGTGTCACATCAAGTAAATCTTATTGATTTACTGTCTAAATCTTATTGATTTAATGTCATGTTTTCTTTCTTTTCCTACAATTTTATGATGCAAGTTTTTCCATGTGACATTCATCACAGAATAAACCGTTTGGTTTGCTCTAGGATGGCTATTTTGCAGGTTTCACTTATGTCGTGTCGGTAACGAAGGCACTGTCCATCAGTTATATTACTGGAAAAAATTGGATCAGTCTGTTGTCTGAGTACAAGCCGAATCCCTATGATGAACTGCAGTTTGGTTTAACAAAAATGCCACAATTAGTCCTTCTCGTGTTTAAAATAAATGAAGAAAAAAACTGGATCACGATCACGAAGCCTAGTCAAGTTAGAAAGCTGATCATAGCAGACCAGACACGATTGCCGCTGTCTCGCACATCGGTACCACCTTGACAACAGATCGAGAATCGGCGGTTGCTCTAGCTTGGCAATGACATCTCGATCTGATCGGTGAGGATTGGGCACCGACCGCGTCAGCGGATCAGGCTGATCTACCGGAGGATCGGGCATCGACACCGGCACCAGCTCTACAAGGAGCACCATCTCCGGCAGCAGCGGCGGCTTCGGCACCTGCACCAACACTTGCACTTGCATCTGCTCTGGGCCGTGCAGCGGCAGCCGAACGAGCAGTTGCACTGGCAACAGACTGGGCTGCAGTTCGCACTTCATATACCAAAGTCCTTACAAAAACCGACATGTCCACCTTCTTGGTAAGCATTGGCCGCCCAAGTGTTTCGTTCTTTTTTCTTTCCATGTTTTTTCGCATGATTCACTGTGTTGATCTAACTGTTTGGGTATGTCTTCTTGTTTGCAAACAGAGAACTCCTAGAGCAGCGAGGGAGTCGTTCAACAATCCGGGCGACAGCGGCCAAGTTTCTCTTACCATGCGCAGCCTTGGTGTGAATGAACCCCCTCAATATACCGTAAGTACAAAGGATGGTCGCATGATGATTGATGCTAAAGGATGGTCAAGGTTCAAATCTAAATCATATCTTGCAATAGGGGATGATCTCAAAATCGAACTTTCTCGGCAAGGAGAGCTGGTCCAAATCAACTTTGAAATTCTTCAGTAGCAGCACGCAACTGCTGATTGATCTATCCTCCGAGAGATTTTGATGTAATAATCTGGCATGGTGAAACAAGTGTCCTGTGTGTATAAGTAATGTCTGACAAGATTATTTATCACATGGTATATCGTTGATAGAATTGCAACTCTCATTTACGGTTAGGAGCGCTGTTCGATTTCATTCCAACATTTGCCGTGCTTTATTCAATTTTGTGTATTCGCCTTGCGACAGCATCTAAAACCAGCGCCATACCGATCGCTTGCAATATGAAAAGCGCTGAGGTAGAACACATGTGCCCCCAAACATGCAGGGTGGGCCTGTGGCCCAAAGTCCAGAACCGTGAGCCTGTCTGAGTATTATATTCTCAGCAAAACCCCCATAATGCCCGTGCATTGCACGTAACATCAAGATGCATTTGTATGAGTATTTTATCTTGTGAGAGAAAAGGATGAACAAGGGAAGGCCTTATTTGCAAATGTGGAGAGGTGTGTGGTTACCTTTTTGCAAAATTGACATAGTTTCCTTCCTATCCGCTAGATATAAATCGGACGGCGTATATTGCAGGATGGCAGGCACACCATCATCACCAACTAGTCTATACTGTGTTAAAAACAACTCTGTTTTTTATAATTATATATGTTATATATATATTCCCCTTGATTTTTCTTATGTATAAAGTTGTCATATAAAAGATTTGTATATTTCTTTACAGAGGGATTATCTCTGTGTCAAAAATATATTTATGTGTAACTAGTTACTCCTGTCTTTCTACTTCCTTACGCTGATATGTGGGGCATCCGGCAACGGGGTCCACATGCCATATGCACAAATTAGAGTGCACAACTGCACGGTAGACACACCCCGGTCGTAGCACCGCAGTAATGCCCATTGAGCCATAAAATCACAACCCCCCCTTCTAGCTTTAGCAGTAAGCTGGACGGACGAAGCGGCAATATTTCACTGGGCTTGAATCCCCTTCTCCCTCGTCTGCTTGTTCAGAGAAAAACCCCTCTCGACAATTGCATAGGGTTTTCTCATGGAGAACCAGTCTGAATTCTTCATCCATCCCGATAAATCCAAGTCCCTTGGTCGCGGGTAATCCTAGGATGGCAGCCGCCGCCGTTGATGCATTTTTCTTCCTACTGAATCTAGTGTCTTTCATTTGCAGTGCCCAAAGTGCGAGGACCCTACAGGTTTCTGCACCCTCAGCGAGACGCCAAATCCTTCTCATCCTAACACAGGATTTTAAAACGCGCACAGTATGTTCCTAGAATCCTCTTTTCTATCCGGGAGGGTGGGTTTTTTTGAACATGCTGTCGACTAATTTGGAAATTTGGATTGCTATATTTGGATAAAAGGTACTACCAGTACGATGGTCAACACTGACATGAAGGAGGAAGTTATTTCTAGATTTGGATAGGGAATACATTGTGTTCTCATATTATTTTTCTTGCAGTGCATTGTTTGCTCTGCAAGAACACATGTACTCAAGATGCTCGGCCTTGCCATAACTGAATACACCAGTTTAATGGTCACAGTGAAGACAAGCCATGGATATAAGTTCCGAGTTGGGTTCATGAACCAAGAAGATCATTGCTTTTTTTATGGACGAACTTGGATAAACTTTCTCAAGTGTTACAGACTAAAAGTTGGTGCACGAATGTTGATGGAAATAGCAGAACCTGGTCTCATCTTCACTGCGATCTTCCACCCCGACGCCGTTCCAATTGTTCATCCATGTTAGTTTTGTTTCTGGTTCTTGCTTGTTGCCTCGATTACTTCTTAATCCACCTATTACATCTAACTAATCACAATTTAACTTTAGAAGTAGCAATGAATCTCTCATGAAGATGCTACTTCTAACTAATATTTTCTTATAGTTGGTGGCACGTGTAGGTTTTTTCAAAGTTAAGCAGGCTGCTCGTTTGTTATTCTTTAACAACTCGGCTGTTACTGATGGCACTGAAGTTGACTGGGATGACATCCACAAGTTCCTACACTTTATTGATCGTCTTGAGGTCCTTGTGGGGCGTTTAAATGGTGGGAGGCCACGTGGGATATGTGTGCCACTGCTGCACTCGTTGAACAGGTCCAACTATGTCGAGAAACTTATGGTACGAGCTGTTTTCATTATATATGTTGTTCATAAACTATTGCTTATACACAGTTTACAACTGTGATCTTCTTGAAATGTAAACTGCCCAGTTCTATTGTTCCTATAGAGATGCTCGACCGTGTGGTCGGGTCAGACTTGCGCTTGGTCACAACATGATGTTTGTGTCGACCTACTCCATTCCGCTTGGAGGTGAAAAGATACTTATTCATGGGTGTTCTCAAATAATGAAGGCCCGTCCATCTTGGAGAATAGGACAGAAGATTATGTTCCTGCTTTTCCATGGCTCTAAAGCGAATATCCTGTTTATCGACCACATTGTGAGATGAAGCCGCTTTCAGAAGGTTGTGGATGCGCGGGGTGGCGCATGGGCCTTGTCCTGGGACTTGGCGGCCTCACCCTTGGTTAACTGTAGGCAAAGTAGCACTGTTCGAGGCGTGCTTATTACGGTTGAACCTGTATAAGTACTCATACTGCTTTCAGCTATGGTTGTTAAGTGCCCCTGCTGGTTTCAGTTAAGGTTGTTAAGTACTCCTGCTGCTTTTATAGTTTGTCGTGTTTCTTTAGTCCTGTCTTCCTCCAGCCGCCAAAACCAAACCAGCGCCAACGGGGCCACCTGCTTCCGCCTCCCACAGCTGGCTGCGCCTCAGCGCACGCATCGCCGCCCCACCGTCTCCTAAATCATTAACACCGATGTCCAAGGCCTCGCCATCGTCCTCTGCGCGCTTTGGTTCGCTCGTCGCAGCGCCACCCTCTCGCGTGGTCAACATGGTCAAAAAACAACAGGAATCGGCAGAAGTACGTGGAGAGGATGACAGTAGGGGCCCGCCATGTCAGCGTATGCAAAACTAAAATGCTTCCTCCTAGTGTTTTCCTGATATCTAGGACCCACGACATTGTGAGCGTATATAGTCAATAGACAAGAGAACAACACAAGATCGGCTGACACCTGGGATGTAGCTGCTCGAGCAGTATTTTTTTTGTTATTGTTGAGATGGAGCAGGGTTTGAACTGGGCTGTGGCCCGTCTAGCCCAGGTTTATATTTTATGTTCACCATGTGACCAGCCCAGCTATTTTTTCTTTGTGAAAATGAGCCCAGTTTAATTTTTCTGAAGAATACCCAATCCAGGCCTACTTATTTTTCTACGCGCTGATGGGCTGCAACTCTTTCAAGACGCCTGCAAATCTTGGAAGTAATATCAAATGGATTGTAAATATAAAAACAGATGCCAAATTGGCAATTACTTTATAATTTCTGATTTTTTTTTCACATTTTCAGATTCCTATTTCACTGGGAATTAACCTAATTTAAATATATCTTCAAAGTACATTAAATCTGGCTCGACATTTTGGTATTAAAAATAGTTTGGAACCCACAGAAATATGCGAAATTGGCCCTGGCCAACCAAAAAAACGGACTGCAATAAATTGCATAAGAAGTCGCAATGAGCTATATATAAATTATTAAAAAAGAGGGAATGGTCTGACTTGTGGGCGTATTAAGTTGACACGTATGAAAGAATTTTTTAGTTACTATATACGTCAACAAACGATTCTAGCAGACGTAACCGTTGGGTGTCAATCCAACGCCCGTTGTGTTTCTTCAATCTCTGATCTTCTTGCTCCAGCCGCCAAATCCAGCGCCGGTGGGACCGCCTGCTCCCGTCTCCCGTGGCCGGCTGTGCTGCCGCGCAGACCTCACCGCCTCCTACTACTCCCACCGCTGGCCAGGGCATCCCTCTACTCACCCACACCACCTGTTATTCTGCAGCGACGGCAGCCTCACACCGCAGCCGAACCAGTGAACCCTCGTACTCCTCTTCGCGTGGGCATCCACTGCCGCTTCTTCCCCGGCTCCGCGTCGTCCCCTTCCTAGGCCTCGCCGTCGTCCACAGCCCTGGTGCTCTCGGCGCAGCGTGGTCAACGTGGTCAAGGAATGACCATCCGAAGAAATCAGTCACGTGGAGAGGCCGACAATTTGGGTCCACGGCACCGCAAGGAAGTGCCTCCTTATTACGTGGAAAATAATTATTCCTCCACTTGACAGCAGGGACCCACCCGACGGGCCATCGTATTTGGTGAAAAAAACGTTTCCCCCTGACTTTTGGGACCCACTGGACGGTCCACCGTATTTCGTGAAAAAAACGTTCCCCCTGCTGTCAGCTCGGACCCATCGGAAGTGCCTACTTATTACGTACAAAAAAATGAATACCCCCCTGCTAGTTGGGACCCACCTTGGTGGGAGGCTGACTTGTGGGCCTACTAAGTTGATGGGGACGGAGTGCTTTTTCAACTTACTCAATATGAATGATTCTAGCTATAGTGACCGTACGATGTCCATCCAACGCCCGTAGTGCTTCTTCAACCTCTGGTCTTGTTGCTCCAGCCGCCCAAAGCAGCACCGGTCATGCCGCATGCTCCTGCCTCCCATGGCCGGCTGTGCTGCCACGGAGGCCTCACCGCGCCCTACTATTCCCACCACTAGCCAGACCCTGCATCGACGGCAACCTCACACCGCAGCCGAACCAGTGAACCCTCGTACTCCTTTCTGCGCGAGCTTCCACTGCCGCGTCTTCCCCGGCTCTGCGTCGTCCCCTTCCTAGGCCTCGCCGTCGTCCACTGCCCTGGTGCTCTCGGCGTGGTGTGGTCAACATGGTCAAGGAACGACTTCCATCGGAAGAGTACTGTACATGGAGAGGCTGACAGCTGGGTCCACGGCGGCCGCAAGGAAGTGCCTCCTTATTACACACAAAATAATTATTCCTGCACCTGACTGCAGGGACCCACTGGACGGGCCACAGTATTTCGTGAAAAAAAGTTCCCCACTGACTGCTGGGACCCACCAGCTACATCTTCACACGCAAGGAAGTGCGTTCGGGCAAAAAAACGATTCACCCCCCTGACTGCTGGGACCCACCAGCTACATCTTCGCACGCAAGGAAGTGCGTCTGGGCAAAAAAAATGATTCGCCCCCTAACTACTGGGACCCACCAGCTATATCTTCTCACGCAAGGAAGTGCCTGACAGTCGGGACCCACTTGGTTGAAGTGTACGTAGCGTTTTCATTCTGATCGCGAACATGTACGTACATACTTTTCGATGTAGAGGCGCGCACGTAGCATGTACACGTACATACAGCGGCCAGTGTGCAAGAAATAAAATACGACCACGTACATACATATGGGCGGGGTCTCGAACGCCTACTAGCGCATACGTACGGCCAGGGCTCGTGCACATGGCTGGGTCGGAACGGAGAAACATCGTCGTCGTCACCTGCAAAAAAAAAACGACAGCGTCGTCATCGTGTTCATGGGGGGCAACGGAACGCGTCGTGTTCATCGGGATGCAACGGAACGCGTGGGAGCCAACCGGCTTGGACGGAACAACCGATGGAAACGAGGCATGGCGTACCGCAGAATGGAGGAAACGGCCTTGTGTTCGACCGGCCACGTTCGAAACAGGATCCTGTTATCGGGAGGGGTCTGGCGTACCGCAAAACAGAGGAAACGGGCCTCCTACGGTCGAAACGGGGGTCCTGTTGATCGGGAGGGGTGTGGCGTACCACAAAACGGAGGAAACGGACTTGTGTTGGAGCGCTACGGTCGAAACGGGGGTCCTGGTCATCAGGAGGGGTGTGGCGTACCACAAAACGGGACTCCACGGGATACTGTTCATCTCCATCGTTCACCCTTCCAGCCTCCACGGGCTACTGTTCATCCACCGTCGACCTCCTCCAGCCTCCACCTGCGACTGTTCATCCACGGGCTCCTGTTCATCCAGCCTCCACCGCGCGCTACTCCACCGGCTACTATTCAACCAGCCCTCTCCACGGGCTCCTGTTCAACCACCCTCCACGGGCTACTATTCATCCAGCCCTCCACCGTCTACTGTTCATCCAGCCCTCCACGGGGTGGTCCTGTTCATCCAGCCCTCCACGGGGTCCTGTTCATCCAGCCCCAACCGGCTCGATCGATCGGGGTCCTGTTCATCCAGTGGCAACACCACGGGGTCCTGTTCATCCACCCCCAGTGGGAACTATTCATCCGAACCCCCCCAGCAACGCTCACTATTCATCCAGATGCAGCACCGATCGGCTTCAGTTAGCAGCAGTAGCGAAGGAATCGCTCGATCGGGTTCAGTTAACAGCCATCGATCGATCGCTCGGGTTCAGTAATGCGTAGCCTGCAGTATAATCGCTCGGGTTCAGTTAGAGCCCAACGCCTCGCTCGGGTTCAGTTAGAGTCCAACGCCTCGCACCCACGCGCGTGCGTGTACGAGAGAAATGTGCATCGCTTGGCCCCGACCACCCACCGTAACCGAGAACACCCCGATATTTTCCTCGCCCTCGCTTCTACCATGGTTTTTTCCGTCATGGATGGCCCAAAGAATGTCATGCAGCTGCGTCTCTGGCCCGCCCAGGACGAAAAGCCCATTTTCTATCATGATTTTTTGTCATAGAAGTAGGAGCCCACAACATCTATGATGATACCGGGTTTTGTCACAATTATCGTCATAGAAGTGTCATAAGTATGACATATTTTTTTTTCGTTCGGCCCAAAATGTCATGGATGTGTCTTTTTTGTAGTGCTTCTTCCTCTGCTGCCTCTGGCTCGGGCAAGTACTTGAAGGTGAGTGATGACATGTTCGTCCACCTCCCTGGGACGGCGAGCAACATGGCGCCCACCGAGGGGGAGGTGTTCGACGACGAGGCACTCGCCGTCACCGGGCTTGAGGTTGTTGATGAAGCGAGCGCTGGTGGCGGCGGTTCCCAAGAGTTGCAGCTCCTCCGGGCCATTAGCGCCAACTTCCAGAAGCTCCAGGCGCTTCACCATGCCCGCCTGGACAAGGAAAAATCTAGGATGGCGGCGGTGGACAAGGCGGAGGCGGATCTCGAGGGGCGTTTCGCCGAGACGCATGCCTGGTTTCGCCAGGCCCACGAAGAATTGAAGGTTGCCCAGGATCTGCTGGCTGAGCACAAACAGGAGCTCATCCTGAAGCAAGCCAATGCCGAGAAAGCCCAGGAGGCGGCGAAGGAACAGGCCGCCAAGGACGAGGCCGCTCGGCACCAGCACCAGGCCAAGCTGAACTCCCAGGAGGAGGACCTTGCCGCTCGTGAGGAGGCGCTCGCCGCCACCCTCCGCGGCAAGGATGAGGAGGTTGAGAAGCTTGCCGTGCAGCAGACCCGGAGCTGGAGCAGAGGCACAAGGAGGCACTCAATGCTCAAGTCATGGTCCATGCCGGCAAGGTGAAGGAGCTGGAGGTGGAGCGGGATGGGCTGAAGAAACAGGTCCTGGAGCTGGCGAAGGAGAAAGACACGATCAACGGTGCTCTGGTGGAGGCACAGGCCGCAGTCCTTGGCAAGGCCGAGCTGCTCTCCAAGGCCAACGGCTCCATCAAAGACCGGAAGCTGAAGCTGGAGGGCCTTGAGGGGACGCTTTCGGAGGTCAGGGCCCGGGAAGAGACCTTGACCAAGGACCTGGAGGAGGAGATGCAGCTGCGGAGGAATGACGCCACCAAACACAAGGAGTACGCGGAGGGCATAAACTGTTGGGTCAGTCGCCTCGCTGACGTCGCCGGCAGGACCACCAAGAAGCTGGCTGCCATGGGGATGCCAAATGTGAGGTACTCCCCGGAGCCGAACGTGAGTCCCAATGCCAAACTGACCCTATTCTTAGAGGGCGTTCTTGGATCCCTGGAGCAGCTCCGCTCCAACCGGGCAACTTATCTGGCCAACGAGTGCAGGAGGCTCTGCCGGGGCACCCTAACCAAGGTGCTCACCAAGGTGGCATTCTGGAACCCCACCGTCAACTTTCCCAATGCGTTGGAGAGCTTGCCAGAGGAGGCGAACCTCACGGTGCTCAAGGAGTGTATCAAGCCCATCATCGACTGCGTCGACGGAGTTGAGAGGGTGCAGGGCCAGCGCCGGGACTAGGCACCCCATTTCTCGTCGCCGCTGCGAGTTCAAGATCAAGACAATTTTATCTTAAGTTAGAACCACAACGATTATTTGATGTAATATAACTCTGCAGTACTTCAATATCACGCATGCTATCTTCCCGTTAGATCTTTCTTTGTATGTTTGCACCCTACGCTTGGTGAGATAAGGTTGCCGGCGCGTAAACCCATGCCGTGGTGCTTTGAGGAAGGATCCTTAGCACCCCGTCGGGAGGGCGCTTGTTGCCGGGCAAACCACCTTGCCGGCCCCAGCGCAGTCGCTTGAACTGTCGAGTGGACTCGGAACAGGACAAGAGCGCTGCTAGTAGCGGGTAGGCCACCTTGCCGCCCTCAGCGCGGCCGCATGAACTGTCGAGCGGACTCGAGACAGAGACAAGGGCGTTGTAAATAGTGGAAGGGTCCCACTGCGTGCAGGTTTCCCATACAAGGAACGAGATCTTCCGAGGAAGACAGACTTATATAAATGAAATTAACCAAAATTTTGCATGACTTAGCTTTTTGGGACCACGCGGATGGCTGTCGAAGCTGCGGACGGCGCTAGAGGGCGGCTGATCGACGTCACCCTCTCCCTTCGAGCCATCCCCACGAAAGAGTCGACGTGTCCGCTCCAAAACCAGATTTCCATGGCTTGCGCCCCCTACCTGGCGCGCCAAAGATGTCGGGGGAAACGAAACCTACGGGATCACGAGGAATCCCTTTTGCTACGGTTGACGGGCGCGGGGCTGTGGAAAGAGCAGGATTGAGAGATCAACGCAGGGGGATTATCGAGGTTCGGGCCGCAAGTGATGCGTAATACCCTACTCCTGCTGGTTTATGTTTATCTGGTGTTCTTGGACTAGCTACAAAGCGTGTAGGGTCCAAAAAACCCGAATCCTCTCTTTGTATGCCGCGGGCCTCCTTTTATAGTCAAAGGGGCTGCCAAAGTGGCACACAGGAGGTGAAAAGTTGTACAATAGTCAAGACTATCTCCTGGCACCGTAGGACAAATGCATTTAATGCACTGCCGACGTGCCCTTCTTGCTTTATCGGGGATGGCAAGGAAGCTTGTCCCAGCTGTCGTCGCCTCGCTTCGACGCCTTTCGTCTGGTGACAAAGGCGTGTCGTGCCATCTTGGCTGGGTCGCTGAGTTGGTGCTTGATGGCGAAGTCTTCATGAAGATCTACATGCCACCACGCAGGTGCTTGCTGAGTTGGCCTAGAGGCCGCCGTCACCATGCAGGTGCTCGCCTAGTTGGTGGGCTGGCAGCTATGTGGGAAAGGCGGTGGAGTCTTGACAGGTGTGGGCCTGGCTGTGGCCCCCCGGATGTCTTCGGCAACGGCCTTGCCGGGGCCCCGCCAAGGGTCTTGCCGCGGCGTCGTGGGCATCCCTGGCAAGGGTCTTGCCGGGGGGGGGGGGGGTCTCGTGGGTACCCTCGGCAAGGATCTCGCCGAGGATCTCCGTCTTCTAATACTCACATAGTCTCGTATGTTCTTGGTCTTCACAAAGATCTACATGCCACCACGAAGGCGCCCCCCGAGCCTTGGTTCCAATGTGGTTGAGGGCGTTGGAACTCTTAGGCTCAAGGGTGGCAGCCCTACTGGTGTTGGGCAAGTTGCCCCGGCAAGGTTCTTGCCGGGGCCGCGAAGGCCGCTCCGACAAGGACCTTGCCGGGGGAGCTTCACCTCCCCCCTCAGCTCTTCATGCTTCTGGTCCTGAGCACGGCTCTGGTAATCCTTTGCCTCTTCTGCCCCGCCAAGCGTGGCCACGGGCGTGGGGCTACAATTGCCCGCGCACAAGTAAAGGGTTACAAAAAGGGACCCCTACTTTTGTACATCGACAAAAAACATGATGCAAAATGGACGTATCAACCCCCCCCCCCCCAAGCTTAGACCTCGCTTGTCCTCAAGCGAAAAACTGATATCGAAAAACATGCCCACATGCTTAGAGACAGAGGTGTCGATAAAAAAAATACGGACATAGTAGCATCATGCTTATTATTATAACAGCAACAAACTTTATTACAAAACTTTATCACATAAATTTATCATATAACTTCTCATGAAAAGTAACAATTCATCACAACATCGAAGTAAAAGCCTAAACTCAATTGAAAACTAACAAACTATGTTCTTAGTCAACTTTGCAACTATAATTCATCATACTTTCAGGAAGGCCTCATATCGGAGCCTTTTGGCAATTCCACATACTCAACTATCATTTAATCGTCTATGATTGCTAACACTCACCGCATACACATGAGCAAAAAGTTTCAACCGGACACACAGAAAGATAGGGGCTTATAGTTTTGCCTTCCAACTTATTCACCTCAATGGTGATGTCAACAATAATAACTCATGCTCACTCATATCCAACTAGATATATGCGCCTAGATCTTTCCCCACCACGTGATGCTTGAAAAAAGAGAAAATCAAAAAGGAAATAGGAGAATACTTTGACTCTTGCATTAAAAGTAAATACATAAAGTAATAGATAGGCCCTTCACAGAGGGAAGAGGTTGCCATTCGCTTTTTGGTTTGTGTGCTCAATCTCGTAATGCAAAAGAACATCACGTTATATTGCCCCTTATGATAGCAACCTTTATTATGTTGTCTATCTCTTTTATTACTTTGTCATCACAAGTTTGTACGACACTCAATTTTCTCTTACACTAAATGATCAAACACATTTAGAAGCAAATTTTATTGCCCTTTTGCACCAATGACAACCTACTTGAAGGATCCTACTCAATCCATAGGTAGGTATGGTGGACTCTAAAAAAACAAGAGTTTGGGTTTGAGGGTTTTTGGATGCTCAAGTAGTATCTCTAGTTAGTGCGGATTTTTGGCTAGAAAATATATTGAGCAAGCACCACATGTTGAAGGATCTATGACAATATAACTTCTATGTGAATATGAACAAATATAAATCATTACGTTGTCTTCCTTGTCCGGCGTCAACAATTTTGGCATATAATAATTGATGGGGGCTCACAATCATAAAAGACGTCCAAGATAGTGTATTTGCATGTGAATCTTATCTTCCCTTATTAATTCTTTCATGAGTTGCATCATTTACCAATGCTATGTTTGTCAACTTTCAACAAATTTTACCACTTGTACTTTTCCTTATGTGATGTCATTACTTAACATAAGATTAGCATATGATCTTTTTCAGTATTTTCTTTTATTTTGTTTGAAGCATAAAAGTAAAGAAGCAAAATTGAAATGAAACTTTATTATATAATTCTAAATCCATTACATAGATAGATAGATCACGAAACTAAGACTCAAAACTAAAGCGTGCTAAACTTTTATTCAACTAATTCATGAGATAACTAAAGATCAAACTAAGAAAAGTAAAGGTGATAAAAGTGATGGTGATATGATACCGGGGTTCCTCCCCCAAGATTGGCACAAGCCAAGGGGAGTGCCCATACCAAGTACTCAAGTCTCCTTTGGTGGGGAAGATGATGATGGTGGTGGTGATGAAGTGGTAGCATCCATCTTCAGCTTACGCTTGAGGATGAAATTTTCCTCCCTCAATTCATCGATCTCCTACTCAAACCTTAATATCATTTCGCATAATGCCTGCTTGTTTTCCTGTAGAAGACAAAAAGGGTTAAACTGGATCTTAGGTTTCTTTGCTTTATTAGTGAGGCTTGACTTCCTAAATTCCACGTGCATGTCCCCAGGTTGAGGTAGTGGGGCCTCGTCTTCATCTGAGCTTATCTCCTCCGTTCCCTTCAAGTCATAATCTTCTTCTTCTTCTGTGGTCCAACCGTAGCGCTCTACATCCCCATAAACCTTTGGGTTTGCAATATAGTCTACGACATAGCTCTCTCCCTCTGAGTCTTGAGACAACATATTTTCAGATCTGTTAGAAAAGCAACATGAAACAGGAACAGAGGATTTCTTCGCGATGCGGTGGTCAATATGTCCGGGGGGTATATAATGATTTTTTATCTTGGGAAACAAGCAATACGGAAGGAAACACAGAGTCGGGAAGGTTCCCGAGGGGGCACAACCCACTAGGGCACGCCAGGTAAGGCAGGCGCACCCTGTTGTATATTCTGCTTGATACGTCTCCAACGTATCTACAATTTTTGATTGTTCAATGCTATTATATTATATGTTTTGGATGTTTTATATGCATTAATATGCTATTTTATTTTATTTTTGGGACTAACCTATTAACCTGGAGCCCAGTGCCAGTTTTTGTTTTTCCTTGTTTTTGAGTTTTATAGAAAAGGAATATCAAACAGAGTCCAAATGAGCTGAAAATTTACGGTGATTTTTTATGGACCAGAATAGACCCATGGAGCATAGGAGTAAGGCCAGAAGAGTACCGAGGCGACCACAAGCCTAGGGGCACCCCCTAGGGCGTGCCCCCTGGCTTGTGGGCTCCTCGGGAACCTCCCTGACTTGTTTCCGACACCAGAAATTCCTATAAATATAGAAACCTCCGAAAAGAAACCTAGATCGAAATTTCTACCACCACAAGCCTTTGTAGCCATGAATAACCAATTGGGAGCCTGTTCCGGCACCCTGCTGAAGGGGGAAACCATCACCGGAGGACATCTTCATCATCCCGGCAGTCTCCATGACGAGGAGGGAGTAGTTCACCCTCGGGGCTGAGGGTATGTACCAGTTGCTATGTGTTTGATCTCTCTTTCTCTCTCTCTCTCTCTCTCTCTCTCTCTCTCTCTCTCTCTCTCTTGTGTCCTTGATTTTGCACGATCCTGATGTACCGCGAGCTTTGTTACTATAGTTGGATCATATGGTGTTTCTCCCCCTCTGGCTTCCTGTGATGAATTGAGTTTTACCTTTGAGGTTTCACTATTATCGGATTGAATACTAGTATTTGAGAACACTTGATGTATGTCTTGCATGGGATACCCGTGGTGAAAATGGGGTGTTCTATTGATTCACTTGATGTATGTTTTGGCACTCAACTCGCGGATTCCCGAGGTGTCATTAGGGTAATCTATGCATAGGGATTGATGCATGTTTTCGTCCTTGTTTCTCCGGTGGGAATCTTGGGGCACTCTTTGAGGTTCTTTGTGTTGGATTGAATATTATGAATCTGAAGTTGTTTGATGCATATCGTATAATTGACCCACGGATACCTGTGGTGACACTGGAGTATCTAGGTGACTTTAGGGTTGATTGATCTATTTCCATATGGTGTTATTTTACTACAAACTCAAGGACTGTTTGTGACACTTATAGGGATGGCTCAATAGACTGATTGGAAAAAGAATAACTTTGAGGTGGTTTCGTACCCTACAAGCAATTTCATCTTATGTTCTCCGCGATAGGAACTTTGGAGTGACTCTTTGTCGCACGTTGAGGGATTGCCATATGATTTAATTATGTTATCATTGTGGAGAGACTTTGCACTAGTGAAAGTATGAACCCTATGCCTTGTTTTCAAGCATTGCAATACCGCTTTTGCTTACTTTTTTACTAGTTGCCTTGCTGTTTTTATTTATTCATATTATAAAAATATTTTTCTACCATCCATATTACACTTGTATCACCATCTCTTCGCCGAACTAGTGCACCTATACAATTTACCATTGTATTGGGTGTGTTGGGGACACAAGATACTCTTTGTTATTTGGTCGCAGGGTTGTTTGAGAGAGACGATCTTCATCCTACGCCTCCCACGGATTGATAAACCTTAGGTCATCCACTTGAGGGAAAATTGCTATTGTCCTCTGCGCTTGGAGGCCCAACACGAGTCTATAAGAAGAAGGTTGCGTAGTAGACATCAAGCTCTTTTCTGGCGCCGTTGCTGGGGAGGTTAGTGCTTGAAGGTATATCTTTAGATCTTGCAATTGAATCTTTTAGTTTCTTGTTTTATCACTAGTTTGGTTTATAAAAGAAAACTACAAAAAAATGGAATTGAGGTTGCCTATAATTCATCTTTATAATGTCTTTCGTGAAAATGATGGAAAGGAATATTGTGCTCAAGTGTTAGATGAAGAAGTCAATAAAATGTTTGGCACTAAATATTGGAATGATGAGCATGATTGCAATGTTGTTAGTATGAATCCTTTGAATATCCATGATGCTAATGATATGCAAAGCCATAAGCTTGGGGATGCTGTGTTTGATGAAGATGATATTTTTTGTCCACCAAGTCTTGATGAGCAAATTTATTATGATGATAGCATGCCTCCTATTTATGATGATTATATTGATGAAAGTGGGTTTGGAAGAGTGTCAACTATAGGTAATGATCCCACTATTTTGGAGGGTGTTGAATCTTATAATATTTATGAAAGTGGATTTGGAGAGGTCATGACTTTATTTAGTGATGAATCCACTATTTCAAAAGAGGTTTCAATTGATTATGAGAACAAAGTTGCTATCTATGATGATTATTGTGATGACATGTATGCTGTAAATAATAATGATAACCATGAAACATGTCATCGTTATTTTCATTTTCAATTGGATTATGCCTCACATGATAGTTATTTTGTTGAGTTTGCTCCCACTACTATGAATGATAAGAATTTTGCTTATGTGGAGAGTAATAAAATTTCTATGCTTGTGCATCATGAAAATAATGCTTTATGAGATGGTTATATTGTTGAATTCAGTCATGATGCTACTGAAAATTATTATGATAGAGGAACATATGATTGTACATATCTCAATAATATCAAGTTTCCTCTCTATGTGTTGAAAATCTTGAAGTCATGCTTGTTTTGCCTTCCTATGCTAGTTGATTCTTGTTCCCATAAGCTGTTTGCTCACAAAATCCATATGCATAGGAAGTGGGTTAGACTTAAGTGTGCTAGTCATATGCCTCATGATGCTCCCATTATGTTTCAATTCTTATCTTTTATGCGAGCATCATTGAAATCATCATGCCTAGCTAGAAAGACATTAAAGAAAGTGCTTGTTGGGAGATAAACCAATATTTACCCATACAGTTTTTGTGTGTTCACATGATTAAGCTACTTTAGTAATCATGTTTTATAGTTTTTGTTTGAATAAAGTGCCAAGTAAGACCTTTGAGATGGTCTATGGTGATAGTTGATTTGATCTTGCTAAAAACAGAAACTTTTGCACTCATTGCCAAAATTTTAGAAATTCACAGAAGCGTGTTGATCTGATTTTTTTACACAAGATTGATATACAAATTGCCTAGATTTTCCTAATTTTCAGAACTTTTGGAGTTACATAAGTATACAAAGTTTCCAGATTACTACAGACTGTTCTGTTTTTGACAGATTTTGTTTTCATTGTGTTGTTTGCTTATTTTGATGAATCTATGGGTAGTATCGAAGGGTATGAACCATGGAGAAGTTATAATATAGTAGATATAACACCAATATGAAACTGGAATGAGTTTATGACAGAACCTAAAAGCGGTTATTTGCTTTGTTTCACTAACGGATCTTACGAGTTTTCTGTTAAGTTTTGTGTGATTGAAGTTTTCAAGTTTTGAGTGAGATGTCCATATGAGGGGAATAAGGACTGGAAAGACCCTAAGCTTGGGGATGCCCAAGGCACCCCAAGGTAATATTCAAGGAATACCCAAGCAACTAAGCTTGGGGATGCCCCGGAAGGCATCCCCTCTTTCGTCTTCAACATTACCGGTAACCTAACTTGGAGCTATATTTTTATTCACCACATGATATGAGTTTTCCTTGGAGCGTCATTTTATTTTATTAGAATTTTCTTGCTGTTATTTAGAATAATCTTTTGCATCTTTTAGTTCAATAAAAAGGTCAAGTATAGCCTTAACCATGCTTGATTTACAAGTCTATATGTTGCTGTTTTGAAAATAGAAAGTTTTCTATCATTGTCTGAATTCTTCAGGAAAGTCAGAATGTGATAAAATCTTGAAATTTTTACACGTTGAGAAATAACAAATTTTCTACAGTGTGGTAAATTTTCAGAATTTTTGGAGTTAGGTAAGAATGATTCTTCTTGCATCCTTTACATACTATCTCGTTTTGACAGATTGCTGTTATGTTTGCATTGTTTGCATATATTTGCTTGTTTAATGATTCTATTTGAAGATAGGAGTATTAAATATGCAGAGAAATTTAGTATGCAATGTTAAATTATAATTTTGGTAATTTGTTATAGTAGAGAATGATAAGGTTATTGCATTGATTTATACTAACTTATCTCATGAGTTCTAGTTGAGTTTTGTGTGGATGAATTTTTTAAGATTTATGGAAACCATGATATAAAAGGAATTAAGGAGACACAAAAGCTCAAGCTTGGGGATGCCCAAGGCATCCCTAGTTAATATTTCAAGAAGTATCAAGCTTCTAAGCTTGGCGATGCCCCGGTTGGCATCCCACCTTTCTTCTTCAACCATGATCTGTCATTTTTGGTTGAGCCTAAGTTTTTGCTTCTTCACATGATATGTGCTATCCTTGGAATTTCATTTTATTTTGTTTTGCTTGCTGTTTGAATAAAATATTAAGATCAGAAATTTATGAATGAGAGAGAGTCCTCACATATCTACTTAATTATTTGACTACTCATTGATCTTCACTTATATCTTTCTGGAGTAGTTTCACTACAAAAAAAATACACTTCCGTGATGATACGTGTTTGTCATAGTAGGTCGCGTTTTTTGTCATGCATGTACATCCATGACAAATTTATGACAGAATGAAGATAGTCATACTGTGTCGTCAGAGAAGTGTTCCATGACATTACCAAAATTATCATCACGGAAGTGTCCACTTCCATGACGATAAATCGCGCGTCACAGAAGTGCTTTCGTCAAGGGTGACCGACACGTGGCATCCACCGTAACGGAACACCGTTAAGCTATCGGGTCGGGCTTTGGATCCAATAACCCGTTAACAGCCCCGACCAATGGGGATTTTCCACATGTAAAATCATCATTGGCTGGAGGAAACACGTGTCGACTCACCGTTGGGACAGATGTCATCCACTCATTGGACAGAAGGCGCCTATGATACGTCGACACGTGGCACGGCCCAACAGATGCCCATTCCTGTGAAAAGGCCGGCCCATTTGACTTGGTAAAAAGGTGGCGGGCCGGCCCATGTAAAGCCTGTTAACGGCTTGTGTCCATATAGCCCATTTACAGCCCACTAACCAAGGCCCGTTACGCCCTATCCGAATTAGGCCCAGTACCGTCATCTGGGCCACCTAATATGATTCCAGCCCGTTTTCACTTCTGGCCCATGTATGGCCCATGACGTCTTTCGGCCCATATGAGGCCCTATGTAACTTTTGGCCTATTAACGGCCCGTGGTGAAACTGGCCCATAATGAACAGTGTATTACTTTACACCCATTAACGGCCGTGGTGAAATCGGCCCGTAATGAGCGATGTATCACTTTATACCCATTAAGGGCCCGTTATTCCATTGGGCCGTTTCCAGCCCATGTTATCTTTCGGCCTTCTCAGAGCCCATTTATTCTTGGGCTCATTTCCAACATTCGTTTACTTACGGGCCGTTACTGTCATTTTCTGTTTATGGGCCAAATTCAGCCTGTGGTTACAGTCGGCCCATTTGTGGTTCGTTAACACGTTGGGCCGTTTTCATAGCGTCATCAAATACGGCCTATTGACGATGGCCCGTTATGATCGGCCCATGAACGGACGATTCCAACTCTAGCCCGTTTACGGCCATAATGCGGCCTGTTATTGGCCCATGTTTGGCCAATCGATAATACTGCCCGTATAAGGCCCATTGATGATACGGCCCATAGAAGGCCCATTGTTTCTACGGCCCGTAGAAGGCCCATCGCTTTCACGGCCCGTAGAAGGCCCATCGCTTCTACGGCCCGTAGGAGGCCCGGTGTCACTACAAGAAATACCCATGGTTATTGTGGCCTAGTTTTAAAAAATAGGTTATTGCAGCCACTAGCAAACCGCGAAAAAGAACCGCAATGACTACGTGCAAACAAATAAGCAAGACAACAAGGAAATAAATAAGCAAGCAACTTACGCTTAGGCTATCACGGCTATCGCACATATTACATCCTTGGGCGCCAAAGTTCGCCACCAAAGTGCAAATAAACGTCCGACAAAAGAATATACAAACCGAGAGCACTTCAAGGCACTAGGCCCGGCCAGGTCGGGCCCCCAAACATTGAAGAAGCTGAGTAGACCTCACCAGTGTCAACGATAGATGCATCAACACTAGATTTAAGGCATGATGGTGCGACGGCAGTCCTTTGACATCTTCATTGCATCTTTGTCTTCAAGTCGAGCTGAGTGAAGCAAGCCTTTCCGCTTTAAGTTGAGATCAAGAAGTCGAATCGATTGAGGCAATGATCGCACAGAGGTTGTTCCACACCTGCCGTGAGTAGCTTCAACTCTTGTCTTCATCAAGGCAGGACCTTGGGGTCATCTCGCTGTCCTCAAGATGGTTTGGCTCACTATCTTCCCTAAAGTTCTGCCTTTGGCGTAAGAGATACGACTACGAAAGAGAAACAAGGAGACACGTAACAGGTTTCACAATTACATAAGCAAATAAATGGATCTGTTACGCATAAGGAACATGTTTTACAACTACAATTTGAAATCGGTAGTTGTTGCAAACATCCAATCAGATGTAAACAAAGAAAGCAAACAAAGAGAGGAGGCAATGATGCCTATCCAAATCTATACTAGAACAAAGTTTGAAGGCTTGAGAAGGATGAACTTACATTACATGTTAACACGGGCTGGACAAAGCCCTTCTCCATGTTGATGGAAGGATAATTCAATAAATTCCCAAAGAAGATTCTTTATAAGCGTTGCCATTATTCTACATTTTGCAAAGAGTAAATATAGATCAAATAATATTGGAAGAAACAGAGGATAATGAAGCTCAAAAGTAATCGGTGATGATACATAATCAAATAGCAATTAATTAAGTACTGACGTTACAAGGCAAAAGGGAGAGAGGTACTGACAAGAGCAATGCAGAGCCCATTATTGTTTTGGGATCGTATGATCCTTTGAGCAAGGAGATTCATCTGAAATTAGTTTTCATACAAGAGAGAAGGTAAGGCACAAGTAGAAATTTAGGAGTTCAAATTTTGAATTGATATCATAGACGATTACTGTATTTGGGCTCCCGGCAGTTCTAATAGGGGTTTGGCCACTTTGGAGTAGGGGTAAAGTGTGGTACAATTGGTCCTGTGTTTTCTGTGGCTGCTGATCTATCTCGATTTAACAGTACCACTACCTTTTCCAAATACCTAGTTTGTACTCCTTGAGGATCTGCACTCACCCTCTTCCATTTGGACATCTATCACGAAAGAACAACATTTGACTGGAAAAACATAGTGTGAAGACACATGGAATAGGTACATAAAATGGAAAGTTATGGCATATACTCATATATGATGCTAAAACTAAGCAGAAGGTGTAACAAAGTAGAAGAAATGCAAGAGGTCAGATGCAAAATATGTGCGACCAATACAACTTTGAAAAGTTAGAGCAAGCACCTTGATGGGTGAATAAGATAGGCCATCCTCCACCATGCCAAGTTTGTTAGCCAGTGGATCGTTCCGCAATATTCCTCTTGTGCGCCCATTATCATATTCATTTTGATAATGTTCAATATCTGACATGCATGAAAACATAAAAACAAGTGAGATTTTGTTTGTAATGCAGAAGTGATTCTAATCCAATACTGCCTCCCTGTAAACCCCTTTGTGCTATCTCTGCAATTCTTTTAAAAGATGCCATGCATGCTGTAATTTGTTGTGTGCATTAATGTGGCCTACTACTCAAAATATGAGAGCTCCAGAAGTGATGACACTTCACAGATGATATCTTCAACATATAGTAAAGAAGAACAAGTCGACCTGACTGTGATTCAAAATATACTAAGGAGAACAACTCGACCTGACCAGTCGACCGCAAGAGAAGAGTATCATCTTAAAGAAGAGCAAGCAGATTGAAGATATTACAAGTGTTTCAATACAATGTCGGTTGGCCACCCATGATGAACCAGAGCGCACAGAGAAATACTATTATTTCCGGTCTCTCCATATGTGGCTCACATGCATTTCAAACTAAAGTAGGAACATTTAGCTAACCAATTAAACATCTCTCAGTTTACTAATATCAGCAATAATATCGATATGAATTTGTACAAGTAAGCTTGTTTAGCTCGATGGGTGGAGCAAAGTGCTATTACGACCACGAACCACGAGGGCTGATTGTGGTCATCATAAAATGGGGAAAACATAAGCATGATCAAGACAGTGTTGACCGTGGCAGTGGGATGGCAGATCTGAAGCTGCAAATCGCGCAAAGGGTAGTTAGCAACCGATGTTTGCTTTGAAATAACAACTAAGATTTGGCATGGACAAGAAAGTACGGTCAACAAGTGACAAAGAAATGCAATTATGCTGTCTATCTATATGTCGTGACATGCATGTGGAAACTCAAGTGGGACCTTTAGCTAACCAATTAAATGTGTCGGTTAACTAGTATCAGTATCATATCACAATCATATTTGAACAACTAAGCTTTCGAATTCTGAGTGTTGTGTTGTTTAGCTTGAAGGGTGGAGTAATGCTAGTACAACAAAAAGCACCTACGGAGATCATAGTAGAGTAGATAAAAGGAGAAAACCCTAAGCATCAAGAGAAAAATCAGGAAAGTGGAACTAGCTGGACCAGTGGGTGGGCACATGCTTTTCAAAATGAATATAGGAACATTAGGTGACCAATTAAACGTTCTCTATTTTAGTTATATGAGCATCATATCAGATTCGTATTTGAACACGTAAGCTTTGGGCTGAGGTCTTGAGGAGCAGTGCTAGCACGACACGAAGCACCTACGATGATGCTAGTGAATATAAAGGGGGAAACCATAAGCTTTACGAGTATAGTGCCCGTGCCATGGCGGATCTGAAGGTGCAAACCGGACAAAGCTACTTCGCAACCAATGTTTGCTTTCAACTAGCCACTACGATTTGGTACGGACAAGAAAAGTACCGTAAACAAATTACGATATATTTTCCAGGTGAGATCAATAACTTAAGCACATATGGAAGAGTACCACCTCTCTTGGCGACGCCGTAGGCCTATGGCGTCGTTGAGGGTGCTGCGGGTGCGATGGCTGTCGGCGGCGGGGAAGAAGACTTTAGACGGCAGACGGCCGGGTCGGGGGATATATCCTGTTGCCGTGGACGAGGCGGTCGTAGGAGCGGCAATGGCAAGGTGGACGACGGCGCCGATGAAGCGAGAGGAGGCGATGAAAGGATCCTGGTCCAGCGCCGTGGATGAGAGACGTCCATCTCTTGCAGTGGACGACGGGGTAGGGGTAGCGGCTCTAGCAAGGTGGAGGATGGGGTGGAGGATGGAGGAGGCTGGCCGCAGTGCGGAGGTTGTCGTGCCGCTGACGGTGTATGAATGGGGAAATGGAGGGGAGGGGGGCGATCTCAAACTTTGGGACGCGCTTCTCTGAAATGGGTGAAAGTTACGAACTTATCCCCAGTTTAAAATATCAGACATCGCGTCGGTTGGGGATAGGACGGTAATCTCGCATCTCCCAAATATTTGCCGGTAACTATTTCGGGCGAGGAGAGGGTGTTTTGCCGCCCACGGTTGGCGCCCACGGTGTCTCAACGGGGCTGACAGGTATTGTTTCACGTCTGATGGAAGTTACAGATCTGCCCCTATTTAAAATATTAGCCTACATCGATTTCGGACGAGGAGAGTTTGTTTTGCCGCCCACCGTGTATGAATGGGGAAATGGAGGAACAGACACATGTCTTTTGGACGAGCTTGAATCAAATGTGTTTTGCCGCCCACGTTTTGCGTCCACCGTGTCTGAATGGGCTCAGAGGCCGTCGTGTCACGTCTGATTGAATTACTAGTCTACCCCTATCGACAGCAGTGTAAATACGGTCGATAAGGATGTCAAGTGTCAGGGGTAGACAGTAATTTCCATCTCGCAAACACTTGCTTTGGGCAGCCCACAAATTATAGTGGGTGTTTAGCCGCTTCGTTCAAAACTTGGGAGAATTAGCATTCATGTTTGCCACAGGACCCGCAAACTAAATTCAAATCCAGTTTGTATTCGATTACGAATATCGACAAATAATTATACGTTTTGTTATTTATTTCTTCAAAACCACAACAAAGATTTATTCCACCTTTATATATGATTATGATTTAGAAATGCCATGATCTTCGAATTCAGTAGGTTGGATACACTCTGATTCAAATAGTTATTTCATCCAATACAATATGCTCACACGAAAAACAGTTCACCTTATGTCAATCATACAAGTACTGAGGATTACCTCGCCTAAAAAATTTGGATCATTACAACACATGTACAACATGGAATTCGGACAACATAGGGGGTCTTGCAACATAATCCATTCGGAGACATGACACAACATGCAAGTACAATAATCTAATGACAATTTCAATCGGTATCTAAAGAAGAACCGGATTTCCTTGGGCTTCAGCAGCGTAAAACAATGAGGACCTCCTCCGTCTTCAAATGCAACATTCTTACTTCCTCCAATTCTTGGTTGCTTGCATAATGCGTGCCGCTAATTCCGTAATTTCCAGCCTCAAGATAAAGATTACCTCATTCATGGCAGCCACACCATCTCTTTCTGCCTCTAGTAGAGCCTCAAGCACTATAATATATGTGCTCAGACTGCTCTCCGGCGGTGTTGCCTCTGAACTGCTCCCATCTGGTAACATGGATGGCGCCTTTGCTTCCACAAATAGATCACAGGGTTGTACATTGTGTCCTAGTGTGAACGGCATCCTGAAAGGTTTCCGCTGGACATAAGTAAGAGATAGTTATCGTATGATCCAGGCAGTAAGCTTACATGGTAAACGACAGACGAATTATTGCCGAGCATGGCAAACTATATTTAAATGGTTCAGAGCAGCATCAACCGAAAAGAAATTAAAATGGTAAGATGAAAGTTGAAAGGGAGTGGACAACCTCTATATTTAAGTTGCCAAGGCATCTAAGCAGTTGAAATAATCTGAGAAAGCAATTAACAGTGTGGCCTCATATAAAATACGAAGATAGTCTTGTGATGAAGTTGAGAGGAAAAGTTAAGGACTCAAATGAAATAGGCATGCATTTCTTTACGATAGTACTGAGTAATCACGACATATTGGCCAACTCGGGTATAACGTAACAACAAACAAGCATTCGAATCAAGCAATACATGAAAGCGCATAACCGAACTATTTGGAATTCGGTAGGATTACACGTTGAGGGCACAAGCCAAGAAAGCAGCCCACTCGCATTACATTTAACATGTACTAAAACACACCGGCTTACCATATGTTCTTTGTGAAGCCTAGCTGTTGTTGCAATGTTCTTTGAAGATATCACAAGATCCCGTGGTTGCAAATCTAGTGGTTGTAGTTTATTACGCACCATCTATTTAGGTAAAATTAATTTTAATCGCATGCACTTTGGTCCGAATTGATCATCAATGGTTCATCTATACTAATGAAAGAAGGGTGTGTGCATACACGACAATATATCTGCTTCCCTCTATTTTTATGCTTGTTTGAGGTGCCAGCACCAAAAGAACAAATATTTTGCTTGATGGGGTTGGCAGCTCCATAATTAATAGAAGCATCAAATTATTCATGCAACTTGGGAAGATCAAGAACACACAAACAAGTAATGAACAGAGGCTCGGAGCAGTGATGTAATAGCTAGCATCAAAAAATGTAGGGTAAAACGAACAAAAAGCAGCGGAACCACATGCTAGTTTGCTCATGTGTAATTAAGCATAGAGAACATCAAGCGATGCGATGGAACCAACAGGTGGCATCGTAACAAAACTAAAGCATATTAACTATATGTGCACCGGTATGTAATTTAACACATGTAACATGTTCATTGCCGTAAGTATGGCCCTCTGGTGCAAGCGAGAATAACGCATCTCATGAAAAACTGAATGATGCCCTGAAGAAATTCAAAGGTGCGGTGCTTATGCTAGGAAAGTGAACGTACGCGCCGCCGTTGGATAATAGTACCTGATTCTCGGCGACGTATGGGTATCGTTGTCATACTTGATAGCTAAGGATCGTCGATGGTGCTCGTGTTGCGGTTGAGTTTGGGCCGGCTGTCACTGTCGCTGAAGCTACTCCGGTGCTACGGTTGCAGCGCCTGTCGACATACAAGAAAGCTCATCTGTGGTAAGTGAACAGTTGCATGATAAAGAGAAAAACCGAAGGATTACAAATCGAAATAACCTGATGAGGCTGCGGTGTCGGTAAAGCAGGGCTGGTGGAGTTGGATATGGCGTCCGTGGAGCGGGTCCGTGCGATGGGACGAAGGCTTCGGCGGGCGCGTTGTATAGTGCTTTCGGTGAGGCGGATCTGTTGCATCGGACGAGGGCTTGTATGAAGGGCCAGCGAAGCGGCAGACAAGGGAGTCAGTGAAGGGCCTACGCTGTGGTGGAGGGCGCCAGTTAAGCAGATCCGGTGCGGTGGACCATGATGGCGGTCAAGGAGATCTGGAGCAGTGGACAAGCCAGTTGTTGAAGCGGCTCCGGTGAAGTGGTGAGTTGGCAGTTGGGGGTTCCAAGGTGCGGAAGGTAGATCCGGCGGGGTGTGAGGTCCACCGCTACGGCGGAGAACTAGATTCGGTGGCTTGCCGTGGTTGGGGGGGTCGGGGAGGGGAAGGGGAGGGGCTCTAGGGAAGAATGTTGGGGGCAAAGAGGGGAAAACAATGGAGTTACCAAAGCAGCCCTTTTCGTTCATGTGGCAGGGGTAAAATAGGAATATCGTATGGCTAAACTTTCGGGCGCGTGATATTTCGATGTGAGCGGGAAGTTTGAAAGCTTTTGGCGCCTAAAATTATAAGTATTCTGCTCAGACGGCCGACTATGATATCATGGCCGACAATTTGTTTGTTTTGAACGCAAAAAAGTGCAAGTTTTGAAAATCAATGTCTCCAACTCGAAACTTAGATTGTCCATTCAATTAAAATATGGATCATTGAGCTACTACAAGCAAATACCATCATACGGTCCAATTCAAATGAAATTCCAAATGTGTTTATCCTAAATATGATGACAAAAGCAAAAATGTGCATGTGTATGAATAAAGTGGATGATTATAAAGTTTGAACATGCCCGTATGTGTATTTCTCTAGGTTTGATATATGAATTTGAAATCATGAAATCCCGGCTTAAAAAATGTACCTCCATTCAAATGAATTACAAAATCTAATGATGGAGTCGAATTCCAAAATTCCAATCTTAGGTTTGTAATTCGGGTACATCAAGGTATATCACGCATGTTCAAAAGTATTGTTATCTCATAGTACAAACTGTGAAACAAATGGATCAACCATGAGTGCACAATATCTCAATTACGCTAAAGTCCCTCAAATATAGACACCTCACTCTTTATCTGAAGTCAACCCCCCCACCACCACCACCACCACACACACACACACACATAGAGAAGTCGTTCTCTCCCCCAAACACCAACACACGAGCACATTAACACCCCTCTCTCTTGTAAAGTCCGGACCCCAACATAGGTCTCTAACACTTTGTCTCTCGGGCATGCACACATCTCTTCCCTCACTCTCTAGGTCTCCCGCTATCTCTCTTACCCAAGCACACGCACTATGTAGAGTGTATATTTCCCATACACACAAAACGCCGCCCCCAAACGTCTATCTCTCTAGTTATGTGGTTCTCGCACTCACCTCACACACCACCCCACTGCAAACAAGCACACTTTGTCTCCTTGTGCACCAGTCTCCTCTTTCTATCTCTCCCACATGCGGACCCGCCCCAGCTCCTTCCCTGCATACATATATGTCGTGACTCTTTGCATAGCTCCCTAATGTATAATCGTTCTCGATTTCGCACATTGTCCTCTACACCATCTACTCTAGATCTCTCATGAAGTCCCTATCACACACACGATGACTCGCTTCCCTTGCATCTCCGTTGATAGGCCAATTTCGGACAACATCAACATTGTCTCCCTATATATACACCATTTATGGACACAAACGACCCCTCTCGCCCCCTCTCTTCCTCTCTCTCTCTCTCTCTCTCTCTCTGTCGCTAGCTCTCTCTTTCTCTCGCTCTCACACCCCTCTCCCACACACACACTCGATGTCTCTTCCAAATAGTCTGCTCCCCCAGCCCGCACCCGTGCTATCCCGCTACTACACATGTCACACCATTCCCCCCTTCCCTCATACTAGGTTTACATCATCAGTGGTCTCTCTATTCCACGTACACTCTCTCCCTCTCACACACAAACGCGTGCACAAACACACACAAACATGCACAAACACCCATTTATCTGGATCCTCATCTCTCCCCATGTCCGCATGTGTATCTCACACACTCACTCTCTAATTATATATATGTGTCTCCACGTTACACAACACAAAGCCCCATGTACATCTCTCTCTATCCTCCACACACATAGACACAAAGAATCTGTTATCATTGCCTCAGTCTCTAACATATCACACACGCACTCTCTCTCTCTCTCTCTCTCTCTCTCTCTCTCTCTCTCGCAAACACGCTCATCAAGGGTTTCCCCGTGAATAACTTACCATCTATTCATCAACAGTCGTGGCAGTACAGCGAACACGAGACATGAAAAAGAATAAATCTACACGTGCTTAGACCATCTAGTATGACTACTAGGACTAGAGCAAGCCAAAAAGCGCGCCGCCGTCACTCCCTCCTTGTCGGCGACGGGAAAATCTTTGTTTTACATAGTCACGAAGTCATTGTGCTAAGGCCCCACATGCCGAAGCGTTGAATAGAATGTAGATGCTAGTTTACGGAAGCAAGTATCGATAATACGTTTGTATCTCCATACTTATATTTCTTCTCTTATAAAAAACCGAGGTGGTGATGATGGTACGTGTGCCATCTTGCAATATAGACCGTCCGATCTATATCTGACGGATGGAAATTAAACTAAAAGATACCCGCACCCCTCTCCACATTTGCAGACAAGGCCTTCCCTAGTTCATACCTATCTCCAACAAACCTCATTGTCGAGCAATTAAGAAAGAAGCCTCTCGAACAATCGGCCTCGGTGGCCGCCGGCGTCGTCAATCCCCATGCCTCCGCCAGTCCGACCACCAACCACCACCACACCCCAGTCCTCTTCACCTTATCTCATATTTCTGGAGATATCATTAGTTTTACACATGGGATTACTCCCGCAAGGGTCAATCACAACAAGTGTTTTATAAAAAATGCATCTTGATGTTCCGTGCAATGCACGGATCTTCCTAGTACTCCTACACAAGACTAAGTTGGTGATGCTTTGGTGTATACGCCATCCGTCGCTTCGACCATTAGATCTACATCTAACGATCGTGAGGTAAGTTGTTGCCTTTTCTCACCAACATCCCACTTGTCTACCAATTTGCGTAAAACCCATAATTAGTATCTTAAAACCAACCACATCCCTCCTGACCTCACCAAAGCAGCCTAAGGAATATATTCTAATTGAAACATATGTATATCAAAATTAGAGTGTTTTGTACCAAGTTTGTGAATAAGTATTATTCTAATTATGATTCGTTGCAACGGACATGAACATTGCTAGTATTTCCAACCATGCATTTTTTCCCTAGTATTCCATAGTTTCGAGTTTTCCATCAAGATATTAGTCACTCATGGTTGATATTTACTTTAAATCATTACACATATGCACTATGTAACTAGCCTTGCTTATTGGTTACCAAAGCTTAACTTTCACTCCTACTTACAATATGTAGAGTATTTAACAAAAAACTACCACTTTCAACCAGCCCTAGGAAGAATCTATTGTACAAAAAATAGCAAAAACATACCCAAAATTTCTTAATCCACGCCAAAAACTACTACCTAATACTCCTACCGATTAGGTTCGTTTAAACCCATTTATGACAGGGTTTGCCCACACGTCCGTGCTGACGAGGCAGCTTAAACCAACACATTTTGTTTGACCATTGACATGAGGGACCAAATCTGACCTTCTATCCTGTTATTCCCCCTCAAATCATTATTTTTCCTGAACATTACTTCAAACAGTACTAATGCGTGTTCGTCGGTGGCGCCGGTGATGAGCGAGTTGGCCGCCCGCTCACGGACGGGCCGGACGCCTTGGCCTCCGCCGCAGGTTGGCAGGCTGGCCCGGCGTGACTCACGAAGCGAGCAAGCCGCCTTGGCCTTCGCCGAGCGGATGGCTTTGGCCTTGGCGCGCGAGCAAGCCGCCGCGCTGCCGTGCCAATCTAGCTAGCAAACCTTGCAGACAAGCAGCTGGACGGAGCTATCTTGGCTAGCTAGCGGCCACGAGCGCCGGACGGAGCTGGCATCCGGGCTGCCGCAACATGGGCTCCGCACCGCCGGCGATTTTGACCTCGCCTTTTGCCGGCAGCGGTAGCTGCGTCCCATGGCCGAGGATGACTAGGTGGACGGGCCGGAGGTAGGAGGTCACTCGAGGATTTTTGTTGGTAAGAGCATGTAGAATGGTTGATAAGGTAGTCTTATCTTAAGTCTGCCACGTATGCAAGTGGTAGTAGTTTCTTGGCATTTGTCGGGACCCCGATTCTAAGTCACACCGATCTAGCCTGTAACACCTCATATCACTTTGCGGCCTCACGCACGGTATTCCCACGGGTGTCGCCTTACCATGGCCCGGGACCGTTTGCGTCTTTTGGCTCACGTATATGATAGTGTCGCTAGCATCCATATGACAGAGAACCCGGGCCGACATGACTAGTCGTGAACCCAAAGTGGCACTAACTTATGGGAACAGGCATACATGAATCAACATCGAGCATGTCGGTCAGCAGCGTGCGAATCCGGGCTGTAGCACTGGGCTAACAGGACTCCGGGAACCCCGGGCTGTAGCAGGCTAGGCAGGACTCCGGGAACCCCGGGCTGTAGCAGGCTAGGCAGGACTCTGGATGTCACCGCGTGACATTTCCCCGAAGGGACGGACACAGGAATGAAGTGAATCACATGCCGTCCAGTCAAGTGTTCCGGAGCAGTAGTGCTGGGCTAGCAGGACTCCGGTAAACGGGCTGTAGCGGACTACCATGGCTCGGTGGAAGCACTAGACTACATTTCCCCATAAGAGAGGCTACCAAGGATAGACAACTAGGTTGTCGGATCCCACACATAGCAATACACGTTACACGTACGCATAACATGCAAGTATGTGTTGTACAACATGGCATCACAACATAACTCAAACTCATATAGATAAAGGCCCAGAAGAGCCACATAGCATTAAATACAAACAGGGGTCACATGACCCATCATTCAGAGCATACAAGAAACAGAAGCATTACATGTCTGAGTACATACAACTACAAAAGAAAAAGGCTAAAAAGCCTGACTATCTACAAGACCCTCCCAAGGGTACAAGATCGTAGCTGAGGTAACAAGCTACTCGTCAAAGTCCAAGCGGAACTACTAGTAAGACCAAAATCTCCGCTGCAAAAACATAAATAGAGCAACGTGAGTACAAAGGTACTCAGCAAGACTTACATCAGATCCTATTACACATGCATTAGTATCAAGAAGGTAATGTGGGGTTCAGTTGCAGCAAGCCAGCTTTGACTCAGTGGCTATCCCGTTCTACGACTACAAGAACTTCTTTGAGGTGATATGGCGCACACGAGTCCACTAGTCACCACACAATACACTACTATGGATTCATCCCCGTCTCCCTATGAGAAGGCCATCCATAGCACTCACACTTGTCTTGAGCATTTTAGAGTATCCACTTTAAGTTGTCTATGTACCACTTAAGCATCCAAGAAGTCCATAACCGCGGACCCGGCTATTCGAATAGATCATGTTAACCCTACAGGGGTGTACTTCTTCACACACGCTCTCGCCGCTTACCGCCATGTACACGTCATGTATCTCGGCAACCTTCAAGCGGAAGCCTGGCGAGGGTGTCGGCCACGACCTGACTAACCACACAAGACTCTAGTCCAGGTTTATCGCCTATTCGGGTTCCATCCGCAAGGAGATCCGGCCGGGGTGTCGCTCACGACCCCAAATGATGTGTGCAGGGTTCCCAAGCCCACCTCGCCGGATGGATCTACGCTTGGTACACCGTGCCACTTGTGCCTAGTCTGTCCCAAGCCCACTGGCGGGTGCCACTTGGTAGACTAGTAACACTACCTACAAACACCAGAAACTAGTTGCGACTCCTGGATAGAGACCAAGTTGGTTAATAAGTCGAGAGGGGCCGAGTTACCAGAACCCAATGTGTGGTAGTATCGAGTCATTGGACAACATACATAGAACTCAGTGCTTAAGGACGGTTCCTGTGACGCCCCTGATTTAACCGTACACTAATCATGCACGCAAACGTGTACGATCATGAACAGGGACTTACGGGAAGATATCACAACACAACTCTAAAAGCATAAATAAGTCATACAAGCATCATAATACAAGCCAAGGGCCTCGAGGGCCCGAATACAAATGCTCGATCATTAACGAGTCAGCGGAAGCAACAATATCTGAGTATAGACATAAGTTAAACAAGTTTGCCTTAAGAAGGCTAGCACAAACTGGGATACAGATCGAAAGAGGCGCATGCCTCCTGCCGGGGATCCTCATAACTACTCTCGGTAAATCGGCCGGGGATGCACGTAGTAGTAGGCACCTCCGTGTAGTAGTCGTCATCGACGGTGGCGTCTAGCTCCTGGGCTCCGTCTGCAGTTGCAGCAATCGCAAAGAAAGGGGGAAAGGGGAACAAGGCAACCGTGAGTACTCATCCAAAGTACTACGCAAGCAAGGAGCTACACTACATATGCATGGGTATATGTGTTAAGGGGCCATATCAAGGACCGAAGCTGCAGAATGCCAGAATAAGAGGGGGATAGCTAATCCTGTCGAAGACTACGCTTCTGGCAGCCTCCGTCTTGCAACATATAGAAGAGAGTAGGCTGAAGTCCTCCAAGTAACATCGCATAGCATAATCCTACCCGGCGATCCCCTCCTCATTGCCCTGTTAGAGAGCAATCACCGTGTTATATCTGGCACTTGGAAGGGTGTGTTTTATTAAGTATCCGGTTCTAGTTGTCATAAGGTCAAGGTACAACTCCAATTCGTCCTGCATCAAGATCACGGCTATTCGAATAGATTAACTTCCTGCGGGGTGCACCACATAACCCAACACGCTTGATCCCATTTGGCGGAAACACTTTTCTAGGTCATGCCCGCCGGAAGATCAACACGTCGCAGCCCCACCTAGGCCAACAGAGAGGTCAGACGCCGGTCTAAACCTAAGCGCCAGGGTGCGGGCCCATCGCCTCTTAGCACACCAAGACGTTATGAACGCTGGCCGGAAGCGTAACTAGCCCCTTAATACAAGAGCAGGCTTACGTTCCAATCCGGCGCGCGCCGCTCAGTCGCTGACGTCACGAAGGCTTCGGCTGAGACCACAACATCGAGTGCCCATATCTTTCCCACGTAGTTGGTTAGTGCGTATAGACCAAATGGCTAGACTCAGATCAAATACCAAGAACTCGTTAAGCGTGTTAAGTATCCGCGAACGCCAAACAGGGCCAGGCCCACCTCTCTCCTAGGCGGTCTCAACCTGTCCTGCCGCTCCGCCACAAGTAACAGTCGGGGGCCGTTGGGAACCCAGGCCCACCTCTACCGGGATGGAGCCACCTGTCCTTTCAGCCCCCTTCTCCAAACAGTATCACAGGTAATGCAATAGTGTAAAGTATATAGTATATGCCCGTGATCACCTCCTGAAGTGATCACAGCCCAGTAGTATAGCATGGCAGACGGACAAGAGTGTAGGGCCACTGATGGAACACTAGCATCCTATACTAAGCAGTAGGATAGCAGGTAAAGGTAACAACAGTAGTAGCAAGGACAGGCTATGTAGCAGTATAGGATTAACTGAAAGCAGTAACATGCTACACTACTCTAATGCAAGCAGTATAGAGAAGAATAGGCGATATCTGGTGATCAAGGGGGGGGGGCTTGCCTGGTTGCTCAGACAAGGAGGGGTCGTCGGTGACGTAGTCGACCACAGGGGCATCAGCATCGTCACGAGATCTACCGAAGAGAAAAGGGGGGAGAAAGAGTAAGTACATAGCAAGCAAGTGCATAACAGGATAACAGGCAGAGCTAGACGTGTTGTAACCCGGTATGAGGTGATACCGGTGAAGGGGGAAACATCCGGAAAATATCCCGGTGTTTAGCTGCAAGAGGAGCCAGAGGGGGAAAGTTGCGAGTTTGATATGATAGGGGTGTGTGGCGGACGAACGGATTGCGTATCCGAATTCGTCTCGTCGTTCTGAGCAACTTTCATGTTGAAAATAACTTAATCCGAGTTACGGATTAAAAGTTATGATTTTCCAAAGATTTTATTAATTTCTGGGATTTAATTAATTATTTAAATTAACTCAAAAAAATGATTTATGACATCAGCATGATGTCATGCTAACGTCAGAAGTCAACAGAGGTATTGACTGGTCAAACTTACGTGTGGGTCTAGTGGGACCCACCGGTCATACTCTGTTTAGGTTAATTAGGATTTAACTAAACTAATTACGGTTCAGTTAAACTAACAAGTTAATTAGACTAATTAAACATGGTTAATTAACGTAATTAATTCACTAATTAATTAATTATTAATTTTATTAATATTATTTTTTAATTCTTTTTCCTTTTTTTGTTAACGTTCTAGGGGTGGACCCGTTGTCAAGGCTTGAGCCCTAACGGGCATGGGGGTTGAGCGCCTACCCAGGCGCGACCGGTTGGGCGCTGGCGCCGATGGGGTCGGGGAGAGGCGGCCAACGGCGGCGAGGCCAGCGAGGCAGAACTGCAGCGGCGAGGCGGGACAAGGTGCGGGCGGCGGTGAGGGAGACGGTTAGGGGACGGGGGGGCGTCCTGGACCTGCGCGGGGGCGGGGTGGACGAGCACGGTGACCACGGACGAAAGGAAGGGGAGGCGGAGGCCGAGGGCCTCACCGGCGTTTGCAGGGGCACATGGGCATCGAGGCTCGAGGGCGACCTGTGGGGAGGAGGACGGGGACGAGGCGTCGTCGCGGCGTCGGGGAGGCGGGCGCAGTCCGGTGAGGAGGAGGACGGGGACGCGGCGATGTAGAGGAGGAGGTCCGGCGAGGAGGAGTCGAAGAGGAGGACGGCAGGGCAGCTCCGATGACGGCGGGGTCCAGCGGCTTCGGGGGCGATGGGCGTCGCGGTCGGCTCGGGCGATTCAAGGGGCTCGGCGTCGGCTGTCGTGGGCGAGGGCGACGGGCGGCGAACGGTCGCGGCGACGGGGCCGGGGCAGCGTCGGGCGGAGTGGTCGGTGTCGAGGGGCGAGCGGGGCGATGCGGGATCAGGGTCGGGGTCGTTGCCCCCCGATCCAGATCGAGGAAGGAGAGGGAGGTGTGTGGGGGAACGAGTGGGGGAAGTGGGGAACGAGGGGCGTGGGGGGGTTCGGTTGTCTAGGGTTAGGTCGGGTGGCGGCTGGGCCGATCGACCGGCCTAGTGGGTCCAGAGGCCACCGGGCCGTGGGCCTGGGGGGGGGGTTCTTCTATTTCTTTTTTTTGTTCTTTGTTAGTTTTGTTTTCTGTTTTTATATTTTCTTATCTCTTTTTATTTGTAGTTTCTTTTATTTTTAGTTTATAAAATTACCATTAGTGCCTAATTTGTATTTACCAATAAACTACTATGAGATTAATTCTTAACCCATAATAAAATAGTGTTAGCATTTTATAAATTCAATAGGCATTTGTTTAATTGTTTTCACTATTGTTTTCCTTGTTTTCGGGCCTTTAAACATTTTCTCCAAGTTTGGTTTCTCCACCATAATTACCTATGTATTATTTGGTTCACTCCAAACATTTAAATTTTAATATTTGAAAACTTTTATTGTTTGCTCGATTTTGAATTGAATTTAAATCGGTTTCGAACTAACACGAGATTAGTGATAGTAATCGAAGTGACGTGGCATCATTAGCAGAGAATTACTGTAGCTTAATTATCCGGGCGTCACAATTCTCCTCCACTACAAGAAATCTCGTCCCGAGATTTAAGAGGGGGAGTAAGGGGGAAAGATCTGGTTACGGATTTCTAACGAATCTTCTTGTTCTTGGTTGCTCTTCTCGAAGTGGTCGATCCATTACATTGATGTCTTCATTTTTCTGCTTCAAGTCATCATCATGAAGTTTGTCGTCCTTCCTTCAGGATCTTCACCGTACTTACGAAAGGGTAAGAAGGGAAAACTCTATATGGAAGGGTTCTAACAAGATCGAGCCTTAGACGGTTAACTCAGGGAAGAAGCATAAGTATCTCCCGATTTGAAACTTAAGAAGATATCAAGAGCAAAGTAAGAGGGTACCATGAGAAGTTTCAAACGGATAGGCAATCGTTCGATGCCTAATCAGAAGGTGGAAGGGTGTCAGGGCAACGAGAATAGGTATTGCGTCTGATACCCGAATAGATCACTTGGCAGGTGGCCTGGGAGTTACATAAGAAGTCAAGCATGAGGAATAACTTTGGAAACAGGGTTGTACAAGAGAGTCAGGTTTCGATCCAGTGGACCTGTGGGTTATGGGCCCACCATGTGGGTTAAAAGTAGGAGGAGCGGTTACATCTTGCATGGTCATGATAGCAAGGCATGTCAGAGGGTGGCCTGTCAGTTATGTCGGCAACAAAATCGATTCCAAGGGCAAGGGACGAAGAGAACCATTTTCCTGCTCGTTGAACGAGGCGGACCAATAGGCAAAGTTCCCGTCCGTCGGTGGCTACCGAAATGTCATCAACAGTAGAAACAGGGTCTTACTGACACGGTTTGTACACCAAGGTGTTTTACATAAGCAGAAGATTACTACTGCTTATATATTATAGATCACAAGAAGGGTTAAGCAGACCAATGGAAAGGAAAGGTGATTACCAGGTTAAACAGACAATGGGAAGGAAAATGTGTTTAAACACATATTTCAGGGATGTATCCTTCTCAAGGACAAACAGAGCATGCTATCCGTGGCAGGGTATAATGTAGAAAACTCTTTAGGTAGGGGAGAGAATTTTCATGATATTAGCCATACTACGGTGTTTGGATAATTGATAAGGAAAATTTAGCATGGTTCTTCAAATGTTCTTATTGAAGATCGGAGTACCACAGACATGCTTCGAGATAGCATTGACATGGTCTTCAAGCAAAGGTCGGACTTTGGATACACAAAGGATCCATCAGGATAACTTATTAAACAAGGCATTCAAGTTCCTCATGGAAAATTGGTTAACCTTGTTAAAAAGGAAACTATAACAATAGGCCCTTCGCCGTGTGTGCTAGGCATGACATCACCTTATCGAGTCATATAAAGACCGATGTTATAACTCTTGGAAATATGTTCCAACCATCATATCTGACCGATGTTCAGATCCGATTGGTGTCAGGATACCTACGACTTAGTATGCCTGAGAAGAAAAGGTGCAACACAATTGACGAGATGACAATGCAAGATTCTCAGGAAATGAACTATGAAAGTGAGTTCCGAAACAAGAGTTCATCAGTAAACCAATGAGGGGATGAGGAGGTGGCTGATGGACTCAGAGACAAATCATCGAGATTTCCAAAGGGTGGATTTCCACAACTATGTGAATAAGGAGATAAAATTTGTCAGATCAGATGACATAATGAGGTATGCTCGAGGAAAACATAGACCATTAAACATTGGTTGAAAGGTGCACCCGAAATATGGGGTTGGGTTGCACGACCATTGTCAGAATGGTGATTCAATAATAATAAATAGTCTAAGAGTGAACGACCGACCATAATCTTCAAAGCAATATGGTTGCTAGAAGGGCAGAATCCAAACATCACCGATCGAATCAACACGAGGACCAAGAAAGAATGGTGATGGTGAGAAGTATCACTATACCAAGAATTCTTAAGAGGTGGAGTAACCCTCACGACATTCTTGACATAACAGATGATAATACTTCAAGGTAGAACATCATACAAGCTGGATAGCAAGTACCATCCATAACATGAACAAGTTTGGGTTGGGGGAAGGCAAGAATGTTGTCGATGATAACACAATCATCGAGGGGCAAGGATGGTATTTCTCATCATGAACATAGTTGACATCTTGGAAGAAGTCAAAGTGTTGAAGGTGATCCAACACATTTGCCTGGAGGTTTCGAGAGGATGCAATCAAACAACAACGGCAACAAGCAAGGGAATGACGAAGTGGCAAGTTATAGGATCAATATATAAGATGCAAGCTCGGAACCAAGGTTGCCTTTCACGACAAGCAACATGATGTTGAAAGCTCGACGTAAGTCGTGCTCACACACTGAAGAATTCGTGCACCAGAGAAGGACGAGGTAGCACAGTCAAGATAGCAAGACCAGGATGCAGCCGATAGTCTACGAATGACCAAATTGAGTTCAGAATTTCCTAGTAAAAATGCTAGGGGTATTTGATTTGTAGTGCGGAAGAATTTCACTAGTCGGTGTCCTCGGTTGTGACAAAGAATCCGTAACCCGTAGAGTGATTACGACAAGGAAAGACATTACTTCAACAAAGTTAGTCAGATGTGGTGCAATGGCCAGACATCTTCGAGGTACCAGGGGTAATACTCGAAGGTTAAACATGATAAAAGTATAACCATGTCATTGACACATGGCGATGAGATACTTCAACCTCGCCAAAAGTAGACAAGGTACTAGAATGAATTCCCATCAGATATATCAGATCAGGACAGCATGGTCGGAACCATAACTATAAGGAATCAATTCAAGAATACCCAAAGAATCATACAATTTGGATAATCTTTTGCAAGAAGCTTCCGAGACGGTCTACATCGTTTTCATGGGCATGAACACAAAGTTCAAGGTCGACTCCCACTTCTTTAATGCATAACATTTCATTCACCTCTTGCTTTTCGAAAATGACATTAGTTGTTGAAAGTTTTTACCTGGTGCAATACCAGATAAGTATGACACGTGAAATCTTTCAGGATCACTTAACACATGCTCGAAGCAGAGCACATGGTTGACACAAGCATAGGATATAACTTGCCAAAGGCAGAGGACAAAATTTACCAAAGGCATTATGTATCAGGGGAGAAACTCTCAAGGTTATTGGATATGAAGGACACTGTCGGATAATAACCAAGCAATTGGTCTCGCGGACCACCCGAAATCTGATGTGAGTATCGGTACTCAATCAGAAGGAAAAAAGAATGCAAAAGGCATCGGTTTATAGAACATCTGAATAATTCATCGTTTAAATAACAAAGGAATTATGACTTTCAAATCAAGGTATCAGGAGAAAACGCTCTGATCAAGGATGGATAAGTTGAATAGACTTAGGGGTACAATCGATGGTAATCTGATTGGCCGAGAACCAGCTCATGTTCAAAATGACATCTGAGCAGGAAGGATGAATTCTAGGATCTGATTGAGGATTGTGAGCATTCACAACATATCAAATCAAGTGACTCGAAATGATAGGGACAGAGGATGTCAACAAAGATTACTAGAAGTATGGAATTAACCATAATGCCGGAAGGCAAGGAAATCAAGAGCAATGGGCTACTGAGGATTTTCAGAAAATCGAATGGTATTTCGAGGACTTATGTGAAACACATGAACGGCTAGGGATGAGGGGATACTCGGCAAGTGCGAGGAATTATCCGTTTGGGTATTCAGGTGACAAAGAACAGCAAGGCAGTAAGCTCAAAGGATTATCGAAACAACGACGAGTGTTTCGGGGTATCTTTAATAACAAGACAAGCGAGGATGAATGTAAGAATAACAAGCGCAAGTAGTTATCCGTAAGGGTTGACGGTGGAAGGAATTGCAAACGCGATGAACACAAGTTCTCGGGTTAACAGCAGAGAGTATCTTCGTGGTCTTCACGTGCAGCATTTATCATCAGTAATAAGAGGCTCTCCAGGTGAAAGTGATAACGAGATCCTAATGTTAGATTTAGTAAAATTCATTTAACCCGAATAGAAGAGAGATCAGAGTCCCAGAGTATAGATGAGGAATAAAAGATCCTACTACCACCCAATGGCAACATGTGCCCGTAAGACACAGAACCATGTTAGTAAAAGTTTTGCAATGTCTAGACTCGACTTCGGCCAAGGAGTTGGAAAGGGGGATTCCTACAGGCAGTCGGCTCTGATACCAACTTGTGACGCCCCTGATTTAACCGTACACTAATCATGCACGCAAACGTGTACGATCAAGATCGAGGACTCACGGAAGATATCACAACACAACTCTCAAAACATAAATAAGTCATACAAGCATCATAATACAAGCCAGGGGCCTCGAGGGCTCGAATACAAATGCTCGATCATAGACGAGTCGTGGAAGCAACAATATCTCGAGTACGGACATAAGTTAAACAAGTTTTCCTTAAGAAGGCTAGCACAAAGCTGGGATCTGAGATCGAAGAGGCGCATGCCTCCTGCCTGGGATCCTCCTAACTACTCCTGGTCATCGTCGTGGGCTGCTGCGTAGTAGTAGGCACCTCCGGTGTAGTAGTAAATCATCGGCGGTGGCGTCGCTCCACAGGCTCCGTCAAATGCAGTTGCGACAATCGGTAAAGAAAGGTGGAAAAGGGGGAACAAGGCAACCGTGAGTACTGATCCAAATTACTCGCAATCATGGATCTACACTACATATGCATGTGTATATGTGTTAAGGGCCATATCGTTGGACTGAACTACAGAATGCCAGAATAAGAGGGGATAGCTAATCACGCCGAAGACTACGCTCAGCAGCCTCCGTCTTGCAACATGTAGAAGAGAGTAGATCAAGTCCTCCAAGTAGCATCGCATAGCATAATCCTACCCGGCGATCCCTCCTCATTGCCCTGTTAGAGAGTGATCACCGGGTTATATCCGCACTTGGAAGGGTGTGTTTTATTAAGTATCCGGTTCTAGTTGTCATAAGGTCAAGGTACAACTCCAAGTCGCCCTGTTATCAAGATCACGGCTATTCGAATAGATTAACTTCACTGCAGGGTGCACCACATAACCCAACACGCTTGATCCCATTTGGCGGACACACTTTTCTCGGGTCATGCCCGGCCGCGGAAGATCAACACGCCGCAGCCCCACCTAGGCCAACAGAGAGGTCGACGCCGGTCTAAACCTAAGCGCCACAGTGCAGGCCCATCGCCTTAGCACACCTGCACGTTGCGTAACGGCCGAAGCGTAACTAGCCCCTTAATACAAGAGCAGGCTTACGTTCCAATCCGGTAGCGCCGCTTCGATCGTTGACGTCCACGAAGGCTTTGGCTGGTACCACGACGCCGAAAGTGCCCATATCTTTCCCACGTAGTTGGTTAGTGCGTATAGACCAAATGGCGGACTTCGGATCAAATACCAAGAACTTCGTTAAGCGTGTCAAGTATCCGCGAACGCCAGTGGCCAGCCCACCTCTCTCCTAGGCGGTCTCAACTCGCCTGCCCGCTCCGCCACAAGTAACGATGGGGGCCGGGGAACCCAGGCCCACCTCTACCGGGATGGAGCCACTGTCCTTTCAGCCCCTTCTCCTAACAAAGTATCACGGGTAATGCAATAGTGTAAAGTATATAGTATATGCCCGTGATCACATCCCGAAGTGATCACAGCCCAAAGAGTATAGCATGGCGTACGGACAAGAGTGTAGGGCCACTTGATGGAACACTAGCATCCTATACTAAGCGAGGGATAGCGGTAAAGGTAACAATGAGTAGCAAGGACATGCTATGAAGTAGTATAGGATTAATCGAAAGCGGTAACATGCTACACTACTCTAATGCAAGCGGTATAGAGAAGAATAGGCGATATCTGGTGATCAAGGGGGCTTGCTGGTTGCTTTCGACAAGGAGGGGTCGTCGGTGACGTAGTCGACCACAGGGGCATCAGCATCGTCACGAGATCTACCGAAGAGAAAAGGGGGGAGAAAGAGTAAGTACATAGCAAGCAAGTGCATAACAGGATAACAGGCAGAGCTAGATGTGTTCTAACGCGGTATGAGGTGATACCGGTGAAGGGGGAAACATCCGGGAAAATATCCCCGGTGTTTCGCGTTTTCGGGCAGAGGAGCCGGAGGGGGAAAGTTGCGAGTTTGATATGATAGGGGTGTGTGGCGGACGAATGGGTTGCGTATGCGGATTCGTATCGTCGTTCTGAGCAACTTTCATGTTGAAAATAACTTAATCCGAGTTACGGATTGAAAGTTATGATTCTCTAAAGATTTTATTAATTTCTGGGATTTAATTAATTATTTAAATTAATTCAAAAAATGATTTATGACATCAGCATGATGTCATGCTGACGTCAGCAGTCAACAGAGGTATTGACTGGTCAAACTTACGTGTGGGTCTAGTGGGACCCACCGGTCATACTCTGTTTAGGTTAATTAGGATTTAACTAAACTAATTACGGTTCAGTTAAACTAACTAGTTAATTAGACTAATTAAACAGGGTTAATTAACTTCATTAATTTACTAATTAATTAATTATTAATTTTAATAATATTATTTTTTAATTTTGTTTCTTTTTTTGTTAACGTTCTAGGGGTGGACCCCGTTGTCCAAGGCTCAGCCCTAACGGGCATGGGGGTTCGAGCCTGATAGCACCAGGGCGCACCCTGGCGTCTGGGCGCCCGATAAATGGGGAGAGGGCGGCCAGCGCGGGCGGGGCCAGCAGAACGGCTGCAGCGGCGGCGGGACAAGGTGCAAGCGGCGGTGAGGAGGCAGTTAGGGGCAGGCGTCCCAGACCTGCACGGGCGGGTGGACGCGGTGACCCCGGTGACCCTGCACGAAAGGAAGGGGAGGCGGAGGCCGAGGGCCTCACCGGCGTTTGCAGGGGCACATGGGCGTCGAGGCTCGAGGGCGACCCGTGGGGAGGAGGACGGGGACGAGGCGTCGTCGCGGCGTCGGGGAGGCGGGCGCAGTCCGGCGAGGAGGAGGACGGGGACGCGGCGATGTAGAGGAGGAGGTCTGGTAAGGAGGAGTCAAAGAGGAGGACGGCAGGGCAGCTCCGACGACGGCGGGGTCCAGCGGCATCGGGGGCGATGGGCGTCGCGGTCGGCTCGGGCGATTCGGCGAGGGGCGGCTCCGGCGTCGATGTCGAGGCGGCGGGGCGACGGGCGGGCGGCCGGGCGGAGTGGTCGGTGTCGAGGGCGAGCGGGCGATGCGGGATCGGGTCGGGTCGTTGCCCCGATCCAGATCGAGGAAGGAGAGGGAGGTGTGCGGGGGAACGAGTGGGGGAAGTGGGGAACGAGGGGCGTGGGGGGGGGGGTTCGGTCATCTATGGATTAGGTCGGGCGGCGGTTGGGCCGACTGGACCGGCCTAGTGGGTCCAGAGGCCAGCTGGGCCGTGGCCCAGTGGGGGGGGGGGGTTCTTCTATTTCTTTTTTTTTGTTCTTTGTTAGTTTTGTTTTCTATTTTTATATTTTAGTGTCTCTTTTTATTTGTAGTTTCTTTTATTTTTAGTTTTATAAAATTACCACTAGTGCCTAATTTGTATTTACCAATAAACTACTATGAGATTAATTCTTAACCCATAATAAAATAGTGTTAGCATTTTATAAATTCAATAGGCATTTGTTTAATTGTTTTCACTATTGTTTTAATTGTTTTAGGGCCTTTAAACATTTTATCAAAGTTTGGTTTCTCCACCATAATTACCTATGTATTATTTGGTTCACTCCGAACATTTAAATTTTAATATTTGAAAACTTTTATTGTTTGCTCGATTTTGAATTGAATTTAAATCGGTTTCGAACTAACACGAGATTAGCGATAGTAATCGAAGTGACGTGGCATCATTGGCAGAGAATTACTGTTCTTAATTATCCAGGCGTCACAGTTCCAGTGAGACAACCCACCATGTACTCCTACATGGCCTCTCACCGCTACCTTTACCAAATCGTATTCACACACTTAACTCTCAGCATCAGAACATAGCATTGCACTCCAACTCATTCCCAATGAATCAGACACGACACACTCTTAGCAATAGCAAGCATGGCATGGTAGGAACACAACAATGGCTTCAATCAACTCCTACACATGCTAGTGGGTTTCAACTATTTATCGTGGCAATGACAGGTCATGCAGAGAGGAATGGGTTCAACTACCGCAACACAAAGTAGCAGATGAATCGTTGTTGTCCTAATGCAATAAATGAGAGCAGGAGCGAGAGAGTAGGATTGTATCGGAATGAACAAGGGGGTTTGCTTGCCTGGTAGATCAACAGGGGGGCCACTGCTCCTCTGACAGGTACTCTGGTTCGGTCTCCGGAGCAAGACCTATCGAGAAGGAACGGTGTCGGCAATCAATACACAAGCATATGCAACAACATGATGCATGAACATGGCATGTAGATGTGATGTTGTTTGAGCTAATGCAGCTAGAGTTCATTTGGTTGAAGTCCATTTGAACCAAAGATTCAAATGCATTTCCAAAGTAAGCTCTTTATATAAGCCATTTTAGTGTTTCACTTATACAGCAGGTATAAGTTGGTTAAACATGCATGAAACTGGTACGAATGGATAGTTTGCATTTTTCTGATAATTTTTCATATATAAATTATTTCTATCTGAGCTACGGTTGAATTTCTATGATTTTTTTAAGTTTGGATCATTTTCTGGATTTTCCCGATTAATTTTAAATCCAGAAAATGAATAACTGCATCAGCATGACGTCTGTGTGACATCATCAGGTCAACAGCGTTAGCCCAGGTCAAACCTGACGCTGGGGTCCACATGTCAGCCTCTTACTAAACTAACCTAGCTTAGTTAATATTAACCTCTCTGAATTAGCCGGGGGGGGGGGGGTTATTAGCACTAACCTAAACAGGGTTAGGCCGGGGGTCAGCGGTCAAACCCAAGAGGCGTTTAGCCGCCGGGCGAGGCTTAACGTGGCGGAGGGGTCGGGGTCGCTGCTCCGGCGACCAAAAGGACCGCGGAGACCATCTGCGAGGAGCCCAGGCTCGCGCGCATCCAATGGGACACGCGGGAGACCGTAGGGGTGCCGGAGCTCGCCGGAGCAGAGCTCGTGGCGGCGGCCGGAGCACGGGCTTTGAGCGGAAGCAGCTGTGGGGCACGGGGAGGCCACCCGAGGGGTTCTGCGGCACCCTCGTGGCACCAGGAGCACGGTGACGTGCTCGGTTGCGGGCTGCGGTGGCCAGGGCGACGGCGGCGACATGGACGGCGGCGAGGAGCTACGACCATGGCGGGGGAAGGGGGCTACAGCGCGGGAACAGAGAAACAGAGAGAGGGGGACGGCGTAGAAGCTCACGGCGGTCTTGATGGGCTTGACGACGAGCTCGGGGACGCGCTGTGGTCGACGGGGCGGCGATGGGGATCCACGGCGGCCGGCGGTGAAGGAGACGACGATGGCGATGATGGAGTCCGTCCGAGGGTGCGTGGCTCGACGAGGAGGTAGAGGGGTTCGCGGCGGAGCTGGGGAGCGTGTCGGGGAGGTGCGGCAGTGGCCGAGGCCACGGTGGCTGTGAACGGCGGCGACGGCGATTTCGGCCGCGAGAGAGAAAGCGAGGGAGAGGAGAGAATGTCACGGGAGAGAGCGAGAGGGGTACGCTGCGGCGCGTGGCGACGTTTCGGACGTCCAGGCGTCGAGGGGGAGGACAGGCAGGCAGGTGCCGTGGTGGCACGGCGGTGCGCACGCGTCGGCCACACGCCCCTGGCCTCCTGGCGGGAGGTGGAGGACGGGCAGCGCCACTGGGCCGTGGCCACTGGGCCGCATAGTGCCAGGCCTCAGGTGAGCACAGGTAAGCATTTTTCCCACTTTTGTTTCTGTTGCTATTTTTCTGACATATGTTTTGATTTAATAAAAATACTAAATCATTTTATTTTCTTATGCCAATGTTTGTAGGAGCTAATGGTATTATTCCAGAGCTCCTTAGTAAATGGCATAATTTTTGGACAATATCTTACATATATAACGATATATATCCAACGCAAATAATTACTGCATTAATTCCAAATGCCCAAAATAAATACTTATGAGCTCCTGAAAATATTGGTTTGATTTTTATCTCTGTCCAATATTTTCAGAGAGCAACATGAGCATTTTCTTGGACCTTTTTGGAGCAATTTTTATTTGGGTCATTTCCAAAAATAAATTCTGAGGGTTTCACAAATCCCCATTTCAAAATTAAGTGAAATTTAAACATGATGCACACATGACTAGCTAGTCTAGGTCATACCAGAACTAGGGATGTGACAGTATTTTAGTGGTTTCTTGCATTATTAGGGGTTTCTTGTAAGGAAATGTACGTACTACTAGCGACAAAAGGCGATTCTAGGTTGCGTTGTACTCCAACGAGTACTACTAGTGGTCGCGGGAGTGTATACCTCGTTTTGTGGGTTCGATCCCGGCCGAACGCACGGCGGCCTTTTAAAAAAATAGTACTACTACACTTCGCTGCGAGCCATATTTTACACGGGTAGTTTGAGTTTTGAAGTCGAAAGGACGTGCGGCCCCACAATCTGGGTGCACTGGACAGCCTAGCCATGTGAACGGGTTTTCCTTCCCAAGATCCCGTGGCTCACAGGTTTCGCCCTAGCCGCACCTCGCTTGCAGCTTCCTCATCAGCTAGTAGCATATTTAAACTAGCGCCTCCTAATTAAGCCCGAGGAGCCGGAAAAGCCTGGCGGGGCATTGGAAACTGTGCAATATGGCTCCATACGTAAAGTGCTCTACTACTACTCTGTAGCTTGTGGTGTTGCATGCATGGACTTCACTCCATTATCGGCTCTACTATAAAAGAAATTCCTCTTGACGTGTTTTTTCATCTCATTCATAAAGAAGGAACTAGTACTAACAAAGTTTGACGAGATCCATTACACCTTCACAAATGGAAGCGAAAAGCCTAGTCTTGCTGTATCAAATAACTCAAATGTTACGCCCCACGATGGCAAATCGATAAACAGGCTGCTAGTGTGTGCATGAGAGGAGCGGCTGAGTAGGCCAGCTACTCCTACATGAGAGGAGCGGCTGAATATGGCACCGAGAGTACCCACTAGGCCACTACGCATGTGTACTTCCCCTGCATTGATAGTACATCGATGGTTCTAGAGAACAGTAGTACCCTCCACTTCCAACTGTAGCTCCTTGGCCCTGAGATTCAAGAGTTCAAAACTGGTGCACTATACTAGACTAGACTAGAAGTACAGTACATCGCACTACTAGTTGAGAAAAGTAGTACTGGTATTGCTACAAGACGATGCACGCATTCTCCGTCACATAATGTAAGACGTTTTTGACACTAGTTGGCGTGTACAAAAAATGGCAAAAACATACCCAAAATTTCTTAATCCACGCCAAAAACTACTACCTAGTGCCAAAATTTCTTACTAGTGCTATTATTTACAGTATAATGCAATCCCATAAAGTTCCATAATGCTAGTACTAGTAGTAAATAATAGCCTCACCCCTTCGCTGAGGAACAATCTACAGTTGGAAGGGATGATGCCCTGCGGTTACTACGCTCTTATCTCCTCCTCGCCAGTTCCCCTCCCCCGAAGAGAAGGCAGTTCATCGCTGCTCCAATGGATTCGCCAGGCGGTTCTCCTCCTCGTCGGGGCTGGGAGACCTTGGACGATGATCCTCTAGGAGAAATCGCACGCCGCTCCGACGTCCTCACCGCCGCAAGACTCGGTGCTTCCTGCACCAACTTTTTCAAGACGCTGCTTAAACAGGCTTGGAAAAAGGCCATGCTTGTTGGTCTTCCATGTGTCCTCGAGGAGAAGGTTCTTCTATGGGACAATCCTTCAACAGTCCACCGCTCCACGGCCATGGTTGCACGTTGACTCCGCTAGAGTTTCCGGCGTTGAGAGGTAGTCGATTTTGTCCGATGAGCAGGTCAAGAATGGAGTTTGATCATGTAGTACTTAGTTATTCCATTTCCATCCCGTAATTTCTCCGCTGCCCACCGTCTTATATATAGGTGCGGGTCGGTGCCAACGAAGATTGGCTTGCATACCTCCGCCGGATACCACCATGATTTTGCACAACATCCACAAAGAAGGCGGACGTTCAGTAGACCCCTTCTCCACCATTGGGATCGGCCTTCCGGACTGGCTGGGCTTGAATACGTATGATGATGCCTACATGAGATTGAAGAAGATAACAATTGCGGACCCGCCGACAGAGCGACGCGGCTACAACGATTACTATCTCATCGCGGTGTTCGACATAAGGATTGCCATCAATGCAAGACATAGTAACGGCAGAGGCTGGCGCATGTTGGCGACGACAGATTTGTACCCCTACACGTTCGAAGACGCCATGCGCCATCTAGGCCGCTTCTTCGCGGTGACAAGCCAGGGGACTTGTTTCATCTGGTTGCCATCCTACTGTACGGGAGATTACAAATGGAATGCACAAACCATCATTTGCATCCCTAATGGTACTCCATTATTTTGCAGCGACCAGTCATCCCCCGATAAAAATAAGATCGCTGATCTGGATGTGCATTTGCATCCGCGATTCGGTCTAACACGGAACCTTGTAGCTGACTTTGGCATATTGGGATCAACTATCTTAGCGATCGTTACCCATGGTACCAGCGATGTGCAACATGGTCACACAATCTACCACGATCGGACCGTCACCATCTACCCGGTATTCCATTTTTTAACACTCTCGCCTTCTCTTTCATTGTTGTACTAGTAGTATACTTAGTAGTACTAGTAGGAGTACTTTTTACCTTGGAGGACGCCGTATAGCTAGCTAGGCCCTTGAAGACTTGAACCCACTAGCTGCCACCATTTTTGTTTTTCCATGTCTTACTATCTCATCCATGTAGCCAAGAGTGGCTATATATAATAAGCCCGTTATTTTACTTCCTCTATACCGGAGTAGTACTATTTGCTGCAGTGACATCGACCGCCATATTTGAGCACAGAATTATTATGCATGGACCTTGACTATGTACGTCACCATGTGTTTAGATCTGGGATGCCGCGTGTACTAGATGACCGGCGCCGAGTTCGACCCCCTGATGCTACGTGGGTGCCGAGGAACACTCTTGGAGAGTACTCGCTTTTCATCGGGGATAGCTACCCCATTGTGAAGCGGATGCCACCTTCCGTGCACGACACGGAAGGCCTGCCGTTCATGAAGCATGGTTGTGTCTTCATTGCGCACCGCCGGATGAACGGCATGTTGGGGCACGCTATCCCTGATTTATGCCGCTTCAGCTTAGATGAGTCTCCATCCTGTGGGACCGGACTAGAAAGCTGCGACAATGATTCCCGTTGCCCACCGCTATGGATCATGCCATCCATGAAGAACACCTGCGACTGGAACCTGGAGGAGGACATGCATGTAGTCCATCTATAACGTGTAAGTGGAGTACGATAATTGTGAACGGTAGCGCTGTGAATATATGTAGACTAGTCGTGCACAAATTTATCACATGAATTGGAGATGAACTTGTGTGGCATACTGGCATTTGTCCTTTAGAATTTATTACTAGTAAATGTGTTATGTGTACATGCAACTTGTGTGGTTGTTGCACGGGCTCCAACACGCTCTTTGAGAAAAAAAGGTGGCACAGCTTTGGATATACGTGACGTGGCGGCATCATACAGTAGCATCGTTCGCTATAGTTGTAGTACACTCCTACTAGGACGACAACTCCTATAAAACCTTGCGCTTGGCTCTTTTCCTCTTCGGGAGGTTCAATAGTTCGTACTCGTGTGAACCTTGCACTTGGCTCTTCGCCTCTTCAGAAGGTCCAACAATGATGATACTACAGTACAATATGCTTATGGTAATCTGAGACCGATTTAACTGATGCACGTCCACCGTGAGGGCGAGGGCGAGGGCGAGGGAGAGGGAGAGGGAGAGGGAGAGGGAGGGAGAGGGCGTTGTAGTCAAAACCCTCTCCTCGTCCTGGGAACCACCGCGCGCGTGGGCGAGGGAGAGGCGTAGTAAGCAAGCTTCTCCTCGTTCGGCGAGTTGACGGGACACATCAAAGGAGTACTAGTACTAGTATTAGTCCATACTGCGTCCTTTCCAATTAATATGGCTTAATTTGAAACGAGAAAAATACACTGGCGAACAACGTATGTAACAATACGCTCTTTACGGTCACTACATATAGTTTTGCGGCGATTATACGATCACTAGCTCATCGTAGAGCACCGTATTGCACCCTACTGACCGGCCACATAGTCGACGTGGCACTTTGTTGACTGGTTAAATTGTCACATGGTTTCTGGGTCCCACCTGTCAGTTGGCAGAGCAAAGAAATCAGTTAAACAAAACTTTACGCAGGCGTGACACGAGTCCAACCCTTGCGCGCAAACCGCCCTGGCTATGTATGTGAGTGCATGCATGTGTCCTCCCTCGGTCTTCCAACAAAGAGTGTACATCGGCTACAAAACAAAGAGTGTGGTGCATAATGTACATCTACACTTCCAATGCATTTAGACTTTAATCTAAATCGATATTGATTGACTAATGCACCAACTTGTGCTGTAGGTATAGGCTACATGTCTATCCTTAATTACAGCATGCAACGGCCTTCATTTAATCTTCTTATCTCAATTGTCGCATGCACACATAAGTCTGCTACTTTTGGGCGTTAATTATGCCCTTGTCAATGTGTAAATCTCTAAATGTACAGTCTTTCACAGACGTAGGGAGTAGGTTGAGCACTTGAGCGTGAGCTGTGTGTGTTGCGTCGTGTCGTGTCTTGCATGGGTGCGTGAGTGTTGCGTGCGTCCATGTGTACGTGTGAGTGTTGCATGTTGCATGCATGCATGCATGGGGCTTACTCCCTGCCATTGACATGTTCATATTTCAAGCTTCCTCTGTTCCTTCCATATGGTGATACTCCCTCTGTTCCCAAATAGTACGGAGTAAAAGCCTCCCTCTGTTCCCAAATACGGAGTATTTGTCTTTCTACAGATTTCAACAAGTGACTAGGTACGGAGCAAAATGAGTGAAGTGAGCGTAGAGGCATAGGGATACTGTAGAAAGGAAGTCCTCGCGATCCATTATTCCCCATCTCGGTCAGAGATAACTATTCAACTAGTCTTCGCAGTGAAGTGACAATACACGCTGCAGCAGATGGGACACGTAATTAATAAGCTGAACCAGCGTCTTGTTGTTACTAAATCAGCCTTACCCGATCTGCCATCATGTTTGCCAAGAGAGCACGCTTCCGCAAATACGCCACGCACCTCTGTCCTCCATTAAGCGACATATGGGCCCCCTTGTGGTAGACCCACGAGTCATCGGTGTAACTATTTACACTCCGAAGGACGGTATATCCTGGTAGTAGTACTAGTAGAATTAAGATTTAATGCACTTTCTTCCCCGTCTTGCACTCTTCTTCCTCCTCTCTTCCCCATCATCGGCCGCACACCATTTACCCCCGCTCACTGATCGCCCGCCCGCGCCATCTTCCTTGGTAGCTCGCGCGTACCATATCCCCCGCCACCGCTTTCGGCCACACGAGGAGAAGCTTCTTCGCTACTTTGCCCGAATCCACTTCCTCACCGCTCGCAGGCACCGAAAACCCCAATTGCATAACCGACTGACAGCAGAGCCGCGATTGGAATTCCCTCCCTGATGTTCTCTTGGAGCAGATCTGTAGTCGTATGAACCTACTCAGCACCGTCCGTCTGGACGCATGCTCGGTGTCTTTGTATCGTCTACTCGTCTACAACCGGCCGGCTCTTTTCAAGACACCCTGCTTGCTGATGCCCGATCCTCGCAGGTGGCCCAGACACTGACTTGACGATCCTACGGAGGTTGCCATGGTGCCCCTCGACATGCTACCACTACTCGTCCACTTGTCCTTCATGCACGGCCACTACTGGGCGGGCATGAAGGCCAACTGGATCGTCCTCATCCACCACACCGGTAGTCCGTGGTGTCTTGTGGATATCTACACCCAGCGAGAGATCACCCTTCCATCATTTTATACCGCCGACATCGAGCCTTGCGGCCCGCCGGACTCTCCTGCCTACTACTCACGAGACGCGTCAAGCTTTTGGCTCGACCTCTGTTTGCAGAAAGTTTTAATCTGCAAGGTGCCCACACCATCAGAAGAATACATGGATTACAAGCTCATTGCCTAGTTCAACATGGGATTTGTCTATCTGGAATCCGGTCGCCATACATGGTTATGGCTCATCATCAATCCTGTTGAGGCAACATTTACATGCGATGCTACGGTGAACGATGGCATCGTTTACGCAGTCGACGCATGATTGGCTGCCTATACTGGTGGAATCTATCGTCGTATAATTTTTCTATCTCATCTCATCTTTACCTTATCAATACGACTGCCTGTTCATTTGTTACAAATTTAGAATACATAGCATGTCTATAACCACATCATTGCTATGTGTTCCTCTCATTTCCTAGATTTTTATGACCACACATGTCATTGTTAGAGTTGATATGAGAATAATTGGCATCTAATGATTGTTAGAATACATATTATGAGCATAACATCATGATTGTATATGTTACTCTCGTTTACAAGATTTTTGTAACAACGCATGTTATTGCTTAGAGTTGATATGAGAACAATAGTAGTAAGTGCTATGGTAGAATATGAGTAAGTATTTGTCATAGCTGTTTTCCTCTCATTGTTACATGATGTTTGAACCATGACATGTTGCTAGAATATGAAAGCCATTGGCTTATTTTTTAACTTGGGGTATGATTATGACCACGACATTGCTATTTTCTGTCTATGATATGTGTCACTGTTATAATAATCTGAATTCCACACATACTCTGAACATGATTGTTTATTTTTGTCCTTTTGGTCTCCAATTTGAATTGTTGCAGCAGACGCAAATGCGCTGGCCTTCATGATTCGGGACTGGAACCATACCAGCCGATGGGTGGTGGTTTATCGCTCGTTCAGCTGACGGCGGTCATTTGATGCTCATTCGCACATACCAAATTGACCAAACCATTACATCAAACCACATGCAGTACAATGCGTGGGGCGTTCGTGACATTGATGGCTATGGCTGCTTCGTGTTCGAGAAAGATCCCACCGTTGGGCCAGCGTATTCAATCGAGGCGGGTTTACAGCCTCGGCAACCACTCCTTGTTCCTCGGGCTCAATTATCCGATCATCCAACCAATCATCGATCATATCACCGGCGATGATTCTTGTATACGCAACTTCCATTCGCGAGGGGGCCGCGTTTACACATCATACCATGGGTTTCATGAATCACCATATCCAGAGATTCGAGGACACAGCTTGTTGCCAGGTAATCTTCAGTGTGTGAAAGGCATCAAGCTTCCATGCGATGGATGGCTTTTGCAAACCCGACATGCGGCGATGTGGTTCATGCCAACAGCAAATATGCACAACTTGATTCGTACGATATCTAGACTGAGTCATGTATTCTGCTGCTGTAGCACGGCCCTCTTTTGTTGGATATTATGTACTGTTGTTAGTTTGAAGCACTCCTCTGGTTTGAACGATAGATACCTTCCTGGGATCAAGTGCATCCTAACTCACCTGCGTAGGATGTACTGATAATGATGATGGAGATGCTATGCATAAGCCATATATATCAGTTAGGCTTCAAGTGTGTACTTGTTAGTTAAACCTATGTATAAATTGTGACACTAAATACGACTAGTAAGTAGTACAGTAGCAGTACTAGTATACGTCGGTCAAATTATTCATCATGTCCACACATTGAATTGACGTGACAACATGCTGCACATGAAGTGACACAAGAATCCCGGCGGCGTGTTCATGTATTCTGGACTTCAGATTTGGAGTACCACTTATCTGCCGAAATCTTTCATCATTCACTTAAAACAGTCGATTGATCATACATTGAGTACCATATATCTAGAATTACCGATGCAAGTCGAAGAAGGATTGGCCGGTGCTGCCGGCTGGCGTCAAGTTCGATCCCACGGATCAGGAGCTGATCGAGCACCTTGAGGCCAAAGTGAGTGCTGACAGCGCGAGATTTCAGTCTCTCATTGATTTGTTCATACCAACCATCGACAGCGAGCACAGCATATGCTACACCCAACCTGAGAAACTTCCAGGTAAGACACCGGTCAGCCGTCTACTTGCACAAACATATTCCTTTGTTTATAGCTCTATTTTTCTTTTTAGACACAGACCTGGTGAAATAATTACAATTTGACAGTTAATAAAAAGTGAAACAAGTGACTGCAACATGCCAAAGATGTTATGAAAATGCCAAATACGTACACTAAAACATGTATTCCACAATACTGCAGGTATCATACTAAGTGGCCTAAGGAAGCAATTCTTCCAGCGCAATTCCAGGGCGTTCAAAAGGGGCACGTGGACGCGTCGCAAGATACAGTTGGAGTGCGGCATGCACGCGATGTGGCACAAGACCAGCAATACCTTGCCGGTGATGGTCAACGGCCGGCAAAAAAGGTTCTGGTGCTGCACACCAACAAGAACTTCGACCAGCAGAGGACCAACTGGATGATGCACCAGTACCACCTCGGGGACCTGGAGCAAGAGAAGGAGCGGGAACTGGTCCTCTGCAAGATTTTCTACCAGACGAACACTAGGGCCAGTAGTAATACCTTGTCGTCCGCAAGTTGGTATTGTTGTTAACGATCTTTTGGTATGAACTTGCATTTGCTTCCAACCATCATGCCGAGGGTCGGCATGGATATAAAGCTAAATCATTTGTTTCGAAATGAATTTTCAGGAACCTAATTTTTATTTGATGGACAGCATAAGCACCCGCCGGACAGCATAAGCACCCGCCGTTCGAATTCCCAGTTCTCCAATTTTTTCGAAACAAGTGCATGCACTTATTATCACGATAAAAAAACAATATTCGTGCTGCATCCCAGTTATCAGTCTGTACTTGCAAAATTCTCTCGTTTATTGAGCACGTATATTGTGTTTTCAGGTCGAGCAAGTTTCAACTGGGCTGCAGACTGCCCAGGGTTGGTTTTGTTTTTAACAGGCCCAGCCCATGATGACAACGGGGCACAAAGATCCAGCAGGTATCTCATCGGCCTCGCCCGCCAAATAAGTAGTTATATTTTGTCTTACAACATCCGCAGGCAGTTTTTTTACTGAATCAAACACACAGCCCAGTTCTATTTTCCTCTTGAAACGCATGTCCTACATCCGTTTTCTAATCTCTACCTATAGTTTTATTAGTTCATATACACGCATCATCATATTGAGAACACATGAAATTCCCTTTTCATATTTACATCCTTATTTTTTTTGTTTTTTCCCACCCAGCGCTGATTTTTTTACCACTGGTTTTCCCTTAAACCAACTCAATTGTCCCACGTCTAATTTGCTCACAAAAACAAAATGATTTTTTGGCAAATCAATAAGTTCTTAAAAAATGTTTATCATCTCGGGATTACAACAGTTCGGACTCCACCGAAATATGCAAAATAAGGTAGAACTTTTTGACCGTGGTCCTGGGCAGAAAATGGGCTATAATAAATTACTTAAGAATTAGCAAATGGGCTGTAAATTATAAAAAATAGCAAAGGGGCTTTATGTTGTTCCGCCACAGATTTGGAGGCTGACTTGTGGGCCTACCAAGTTCATGCGTACACAAGGTTTCGCAAAAAGAAACTTAGTCAAGAATCGACTCTACCGGCGTCGGACCGTTAGATGTCAATCTAACGGCAATCGTCTTCTTCACCTGGTCTTCCTGCCCCACCGCCCAAAGCAGCGCTCGGAACCACCTGCTCCCGCCTCCGTGGCGGCGGGCTTGCCAGGCAGGCCTCACGGCCCCATCATACTCGCATCCCTAGCCTGTCTATCCCTCTACTCACCCACACCTCCTGTTATTTTCCAGCGACGGCAGCCAAACCAATCAACCCTCATACTCTCCACCGCGTGGGCAACCACTGCCGTGTCTTCCCGCCTCCGTGTCGTTCCCTTCGTAGGACTCGCCGTCGTCCACCGCCCTCGTGCTCTCGGCGCGGCGTGGTCAACAATGTCCATCCAACGGCCGTAGTGCTTCTTCAACCTCTGGTCTTCTTGCCCCAGCCGCCCAAAGCAGCGCCGGTCGTGTCGCATGCTCCTGCCTCCCGTGGCCGGCTGTTCTGCTGCGGAGGCCTCACCGTCCCCATACTACTCCCACCGCTGGCCAGGCCATCCCTCCACTCACCCACTCCCCGTGTTATTCTGCGGCGACGGCAGCCTCACACTGCAGCCGAACCAGTGAACCCTCGTGCTCCTCTCCGCATCGGCATCCACTGCCGCGTCTTCCCCGGCTCTGCGTCGTCCCCTTCTTAGGCCTCGCCGTCGTCCACCGCCGTGGTGCTCTCGGCGCGGCGTGGTCAATGTGGTCAATGACCAACTTCCATCGGAAGAGTACTGTACGTGGAGAGGCTGACAGCTGGGTCCACGGTAGCCGCAAGAAAGTGCCTCCTTATTACGCGCAAAATAATTATTCCTTCACCTGACAGCAGGGACCCACCGGACGGGCCATCAGTATTTCGCAGAAAAAACGTTTCCCCCTGACTGCTGGGACCCACCGGACGGGCCACCGTATTTTGCAAAAAAAAAACATTTTCCCCTGACTGCTGGGACCCACCGGACGCGTATTTCGCGAAAAAACGTCCCCCCGCTGTCAGCTCGGACCCACCGGAAGTGCCTCCTTATTACGCACAGAAAAATGAATACTCACCCTGCTACCTGGGACCCACCATGGTGGGAGGCTGACTTGTGGGCATACTAAGTTGACGGGGACGGAGGGCTTTGTCAACTTAGTCAATATGAACGATTCTAGCTCCAGTGACCGTACGATGTCCATCCAACGGCCGTCGTGCTTCTTCAATCTCTGCTCTTCCTGCTCCAGCCGCTCAAACAAGCGCCGGCGGGACTGCCTGCTCCCTCCTCCCCGCGGCCGGCTGTGCTGCCACGCAGCCCTCACCGCCCCATCGTACTCCCATCGCTGGCCTAGCCATCCCTCTACTCACCCACACATGCTGTTATTCTCCGGCGACGGCAGACGAACCAATAAACCCTCGTACAGTCGTACTCCCCTCCGCGTGGGAAACAACTCCCGAGTCTTCCCTGCCTTCGCGTCATCCCCTTCCTAGGCCTCGCCGTCTTCCACCGCCCTGGTGCTCTCGGCATGGCCCGGTCAACGTGGTCAACAACCGACATGCATCTGAAGTGGATCAGACGTGGAGAGGCCGATACCGGGTCCTGACCGCACGCAAGGAAATGCCTCCTTATTACGCCGCAAAATAATGATTCCTCCACGACATCGGGGACCCACCGAAGGGCCTCTCAGATTTCGCGAAAAAACGTTACCGCTACCGATAGCTCGGACCGACCAGCTATATCTTTGCGAGCAAGGAAGTGCCTCCTTATTACGCACAAAAAATGAATACTCCCCACATCGGGACCCGGTATAGTGGCGAGCCGACTCAGGGCCTACTAAGTTGACGGGGACGGAGGGCTTTGTCAACTTATTCAATATGCACGATTCTAGCTCAAGTGACCGTACGATGTCCATCCAACGGCCGTAGTGCTTCTTCAACCTCTGGTCTCCTTGCTCCAGCAGCCCAAACTAGCGCCGGTCGTGACTCGTGCTCCTGCCTCCCGTGGCCGTCTGCGATGCGGCAGAGGCGTCACCGCCCCTACAACTCCCACCGCTGGCCAGGCCATCCCTCTACTCACCCACACCCCCTGTTATTCTGCGGCAAGGACAGCCTCACACCGCAGCGAACCAGTGAACCCTCGTACTCCTCTACGCGTGGGCATCCACTGCTGCGTCTTCCCCGGCTCCGCGTCGTCCCCTTCCTAGGCCTCGCCGTTGTCCACCGCCCTGGTGCTCTCGGCGCGGCGTGGTTAACGTGGTCAAGGAACGGCTTCCATCGGACGTGGACTGTACATGGAGAGGCTGACAGCTGGGTCCACGGCCGCAGCAAGGAAGTGCCTCCTTATTACATGCAAAATAATTATTCCTCCACCTGAAAACGGGGACCCACCGGACGGGCCACCTTATTTCGCGAAAAAACGTTTTCCCCTGACTGCCGGGACCCACCAGCTACATCTTTGCACGCAAGGAAGTGCGTCCTGGCAAAAAAAATGATTCGCCCCCCTGACTGCTGGGACCCACCAGCTACATCTTCGCAGGCAAGGAAGTGCGTCCGGGCCAAAAAAAAAAGATTCGTCCCCTGACTGTTGAGTACCACCGGCTACATGTTCACGAGCAAGGAAGTGCTCGATACCGGGACCCACCTGGTCGAAGCGTACATAGCGTTGTCATTTTGGTCGACGTGTACGTACATACTGGTCGATGTAGAGGCGCGCACGTAGCATGTACACGTACATACAGCGGCGAGGGTGCAGGAAAGAAAATACGGCCACGTACGTACATACGGGCAGGGTCTCGAACGCTTACTTGTGCATACGTACATGGCTGGGTCGGAACGGAGAAACAATGTCGTCGTCGTGTTCATGGGGAGCCAACCGGCTAGGTCGGAACGGAATGCATGTCGTGTTCATCGGGAGGGCTTGGACGGAACAGGCGATGGAAATGAGGCTGGCGCATCGCGACAACGGAGGAAACGGACCTCCTACTTTAACGGGATCCTGTTGATCGGGAGGGTGTGGCGTGCCGCAAAATGGAGGAAACGGACCTCCTACAATCGAAACGGGGTCCTGTTGATCGGGGATGTGGCGTGCCGCAAAAGCGGAGGAAACGGACCTCCTATGGTCGAAACAGGGTCTTGTTGATCGGGAGGGTGTGGCGACCGAAAACGGACGAAACAGACCTCCCACGGTCAAAACGGGGTCTGTTCATCGGGAGGGTGTGGCGTGCAGAAAGCAGGACTCCACGGGATACCGTTCATCTCCACCGCCGACCTCCTCCAGCCTCCACGGGCTCCTGTTCATCCAGCCTCCACCGCGCGCTACTCCACCGGCTACTGTTCAACCACCCCTCCACGGGCACCCCTCCACCGTCTACTGTTCATCCAGCCCTCGGCACCACGGGGTCCTGTTCAACCACCCCTCCACGGCACCCCTCCACCGTCTACTGTTCATCCAGCCCTCCACACCACGGGGTCTTGTTCATCCAGAGGCAACGCCACCACTCACTGTTCATCCAACCCCCCCCCCCCCGCAACGCTCACTGTTCATCCAATCGATCGGCTGTAGTTAGTAGCAGCAGCGAAGGAATCGCTCCATCGGGTTCAGTTAACAGCCATCGATCGATCGCCGGGTTCGAACGCGTAGCTTGCAAAGGCAATCGCCGGGTTGATTAGAGCCCAACGCCTCGCTCGGGTTCAGTTAGAGCCAACGCCTCGCACACACGCACGTACATGTATGAGAGAAACGTGCATTGCTTGGCCCCCGACCTCCCACCGTAACCGGCAACTCCCCAAAATTTTCCTCCCCCTCCCTTCTACCACGGTTTTTTCCGTCATGGACGGCCCAAAGAATGTCATGCAGCTGCGTCTCCGGCCCGCCCAGGACAAAAGCCCATTTTCTGTCATGATTTTTCTTCATAGAAGTAGGAGCCCACCACATCTATGATGATACCGGGTTTTGTCACAATTATCGTCATAGAAGTGTCATATGTATGACAATTTTTTTTTTCGTTCGGCCCAAAATGTCACGGATGTGTCTTTTCTTGTAGTGTTTGTCAGTTGCACTAGTGCTTCACTTTTTTTGGAGCACGGTAGTGGTTTATTTTGAAGAAATTGATGAACTCTCATGCTTCACTTATATTATTCTGAGAGTCTTATAAATAGTATGGCAATTTGCTTAGGTTATGAATTTAGTCCTAATATGATGGGCATTCAAGAGGGATATAATAAAAACTTTCATGAAGAGCATTGAATATATGAGAAGTTTGATTCCTTGAATTTGTTTTGAGATATAAAGATGGTGATATTAGAGTCATGCTAGTGAGTAATTGTGGATTGGTAGAAATACTTGTGTTAAAGTTTGTGATCCCCGTAGCATGCACATATGGTGAACCGTTATTTGATGAAGTCGGAGCATGATTTATTTTTTGATTGTCATCCTTTCTATGGAGGTCGGGAGCGCGCGCTCATTAACTCCTACCAACCTTTCCCCTAGGAGCATGCATATTAGTAGTTTATTTCGATGGAGAAAGATCGAGGATGTCGCCTACAGGGGGGGTGCATAGGCACTTTAAATTAATTACGTTTTAGGCTTGAACACATGCGGAATAAACCTAGCCGCTAATTTGCCAAGCACAAAACCTGCAACAACTAGGCTCACCTATGTGCACCAACAACTTATGCTAAGCATGATAAACAACTAGGTGATAGCAATATATATAACATGAAACAATATGGCTATCACAAAGTAAAGTGCATAAGTAAGGGGCTCGGGTAAGAGATAACCGAGCCACGCGGAGACGACGATGTATCCCGAAGTTCACACCCTTTAGGATGCTAATCTCCGTTTGGAGCGGTGTGGAGGCACAATGCTCCCCAAGAAGCCACTAGGTCCACCGTAATCTCCTCACGCCCTCGCACAATGCAAGATGTTGTGATTCCACTAAGGGACCCTTGAGGGCGGTCATCGAACCTGTACACTTTGGCAACCCTTGGGGGCGGTCACCGAACCCGTACACTTTGGCAACCCTTGGGGGCGGTCACCAAACCCATACACTTTGGCAACCCTTGGGGGTGGTCACCGGTACCCGTCAAATTGCTCGGGGCAATCTCCACAACCTAATTGGAGACCCCGACGCTTGCCCGGAGCTTTACACCATAATGATTGAGCTTCAAACACCACCAACCGTCTAGGGCTCCCAAGCACCCAAGAGGAACAAGCTCAAGAGTACCAAGCACCCAAGAGTAATAAGCTTCTCAACTTGTAACTTCCACGTATCACCGTGGAGAACTCAAACCGATGCACCAAACGCAATGGCAAGGGCACACGGAGTGCCCAAGTCCTTCTCTCCCAAATCCCACCAAAGCAACAAATGCTAGGGAGGAAAATGAGAGGAAGAACGAAGAAGAGAACACGAAGAACTCCAAGATCTAGATCCAAAGGGTCCCCTTCACATAGAGGAGAAAGTGATTGGTGAATACGTAGATCTAGATCTCCTCTCCCCCCCCCCCCAAACTAGCAAGAATCCATGGAGGGATTGAGAGATAGCAAGCTCGAAGAAGGTCAACAATGGGGCACAAATGCGAGCTCAAAGGATAAGGTTCATTGGGGAAGAAGACCCCCTTTTATAGGCACCCCTGAATCCAACCGTTATGCACTCAGGTCGTGCACAAGCGGTACTACCGCTCGGAGGAGTGGTACTACCGCTTAGCACGGTCAAAACATCCCAACGAGAGAGAAAAACACGAGCTGTAGTTCTGCCAGAGAGGTAGTACCACTTATGGCATATAAGAGGTACTACCGCTCGGGTGGAGAGGTAGTACTGCTTACCGCTTATAAGAGGTACTACTGCTCTACTACCGCGAAACCCGACACGAAAAAATGCATCCCCAGAAGTAGCAGTACTACGCGCGGCACAGGGCCATGGTACTGCCACTTACAAGCAGTACTACCGGTGTAGAGAGCAGCACTACCGCTTCAAGCTTTCAGGAACACAACAGAGAAAACAGAGGATGCAATAAAGCCTAAACTGCCACAACTTCTGCATATGAGCTCCGAATTGAGCAAACTCAAGCTTGTTGGATAGATGACGACGAGTATCATCCAACAACGATCGGTTATAGTAAGAAGAGGCAGGGAGGTATGCCTAAGATATAGAGGAGTGAAACCTCCAAAAGAGAAGAACCGACATAACCTCCAACATCGAAAACATCATAGAAGATGCATGTGAACTCCGTTTTCGATGAACTCGAGCTTGTCATCAAGATGACCATAAGCTCTAAGACTCACAAAGACAACCGGCAAAAACCCCAACATCGAAAACATCATAGAAGATGCATGTGAACTCTGTTTTCGATGAACTCGATCTTGTCATGAAAATGACCATAAGCTCCAAATCTCACAAGGAGAAGAACCAATAAAGATGATGCAAGGATGCAATGGTTTGAGCTCTCTACGAACAATACTATCTAGCTACTCATCGAGAGCCCTCCTTGATAGTATGACAATCGATCCTATAACCCAGTCTCCCAACTGCCACCATGAGACCGGTAAAATAGAAAACCTATCAAGGGCAAACCTTTGCTTGCACATAGTCCACTTGAGCTAGATGATGACGATCTTGACTCCCTCAAGTTGGACCAACTTTCTTGATTGTGTTGGCTCGATCAAGACTAGTTGATTTCTCCCCCATACTCCACTGTGGGTGAGCCATTCTTTGTCACATCTTCACAAGTCCATTGACACAACAATGGACGGCAAGCTTCAAGGATGATCTCTTCGTGATGCTCCACTTGAGCTTGCACACCGCAATCTTGATGACGATCACCTCTTGATGTAATCCTCCATGGGTTGTATGAGATCTTCCTGTTGATGTAAACCCATGGAAACAAACCTACCCCCACATAAAATTCACACGTAGATCAATGGTTAGTACACAAAGCGTAAAGGACAATGCTTACCATACCATGGGATCACTTGATCCCTCTCGGCACATCTTGTACACTTTGTGTGTTTATCAACTTGATTCACTCTTGACTTAGTCTTGATCAACCTTGTATCGTGTCTTCTACATGACCACTCTTTGGATAATTCCTAGAATATCACATTGGTCAACATATAAACTCCTTGAAACCAACAAATGGACTTCAAGAAATTCCTATGGACAAATCCTTCAAATATAAATCGGGACAACCATTAGTCCATAGAGATTGTGATCAATTACCAAAACCAAACATGAGGCACCGCATGTCCTTTCAATCTCCCCCATTTTGGTAATTGATGACAATCACTTTCAAGAGAGTTTATACAAGGAATTATGCATCACCAACCATGCAATTCAACAACCAATGATGCATGCGTATGAGATACAAATGCCAAGGAACAAAACCAAAGCAAGAAGAAATAACTCTGTAAACTTCTCCACAAAACTCTCCGGAACTTCTCCCCCATTGGCATCAATTGTCAAAATGGGCAAAAAGCATAGAAGGCCAATATAAAAAGTGTTCCTCCATAAATTGTGTATTTCTCAAGAAGAGAGGAATGCAATACACATACCCAAATATAGATAATTGGAGGAAGACAAACTATATTGAGGATCCAAAGATCGCAAAAGAATGATATGCCACAAAGACGTAACAAAGAGAGAAACAAGCAATCAATCAATCAAAAGATACCAACTGAAACAAGCAACCAAAAGATATCAATTGAACCAACTAAACCAATGATCCTACGAGCCACATGAAAAAAACATATTATGATAAGAGCATAGAAGTGTTCTATAGAAACTAGAGAAGCTCCCTGTGTTTTGTGCATTATTTAGTTTTGTATTTGGATACAACAAGCACAAAATAGGATTGTCACTCCCAAAAATCACTAGAACCTAACGACAAGTGCAAGCGAGAAGATAGAAAATCTCAGCCTAACACTTGCAAGAGAGCAACCGAGTGTTCTAAAGACACTAGTGAAGCTCCCCATGATTTGTGCACTACTTAGAATATTTGCATTATGATACCAAGTGCCCAAAATAGGATCGTCACTCCCCCAAAATCAATAGAAATTCACAACAAGTGCAAGTGGGCTAAGATAAGAGACAAGGCATATCCCTTGCAACCAGCACATGGTTGAGCAACATGTAAAAGAGGCAACTTATGAATGGGCTCAACCAAAAGGATGTGTGTGAGTCATGGCAAAGCACTTGATATGACTAATATATGGATGAGCATTAAGCATTAACATAGTCTTAAATAATGAGATACAAGGTGCAAGACATGTCCTTCCCACATAGACACTCAACTAGCAAATGGGTTCACAAGCTCTCCAAAAAGCAACTTAAAAGCCAAAGCTTGTGATGACCCATGGTGAAGATAGACAATGATGGCTTTGTCAAGAGGAGGGATACCAAACGAAATGGAAAGCCTCGTCAAGACAAGCAAGAGAAAAAGAATCTTCACCACAAAAGAGTGCATCACGGTGCAACGATATAAGACCCGCACTCAAGATAAATCCTTTCACGAAACCACCAAGGAAAAAGGTGGACATGAAAGAATAAGGATATCAACTAGAGATGTAACTTCTCTCAAGTGTATAAGATTCTAGGTAGATCAAAATCATGATGATATCAATCCACAAAGAAGGATGAACACACCAAATAGTTACACAAAGGAAAGAACAAGATATCCACATGGAAGTCATAAATATACCAATAATATGTTTGCTTGAAAGCATAACACATGGCTAGATATGGTCTTATTGTATATAAATGAAATCCTACCACACCTCCATCAAAGACATCACGACTAGCAACAAGAGATCATCGTTGGGATGCTTTGAAAAAGGAAACAAGTATCACAAGATGAAACAAATATCATGCCAAGATGCAACCTATACAAGGTTGAATGCATGAGAGGAATGCATGAATATATACTTGTCACCGAGATAGCATTGGAAGGATGTAGAAGATACCAATTGAAGGTATTAGGTAGTAGTTCATTGAACATCCTAGCTTGACTCCCATAAACACATGGCGACACCACCTTCCTTCTGAGTGAGCCGAGCATCCAATGCATCTCCAATTGTTCCTAGAACAACAACACAAACAAAATGGTACCCAAACTCATTGGGACCAAAGAGTTAGAAAAACCAATACATAGGACAAACTCCACATAAATATGTGCACATAGATATGAAAATAAATATCATGCACATCTCATCCAATTTGAGACTTGGTGGAGTTTCCCCTATATATTGGGTCAAAAAAACAAAGCACACCAAAGAAAATACATGAAGTAAATATGCATGCTGAAGACTTTCAAGAACCAACACCAAATGAAAAAGGAATACCAAGTGAAAAGGATACCAAATGGAGAAATTGTCACTTGGAAGATATCAATTAAAAGATACATCAAGGAATGAGATATCCATTGATACACACAAAAAGAAAGATGTCGAACTCCCAAAAGAGAGAATGGTTCCAAAGAAACCAACCGCTCTACGAAGTTTCATGATGGCACAAAGTACCAAAAAGAAACAGTTTGTGTTCCACCAACACACACTTGATAAGGATGACAAGGTGGGTGTTTTAAGAAAAATAGGATAGCTCCCCCAAGCATTGTGCATTATAGAGAATTTGCATTTGAATACTAAATGCACAAGATGAGATCACCACTTTCACTGTATTTATAAAAACAGTAGACAAGCTCAAGGAATTAACAAGATCCACAAGTGGTATGGAATACAATGGGAGTTGACACAATCCTAGGCAAGAGATAAGGCAAATAAAAGCAAAGGCCAATGTAAAGATGATCAACAATTTCTACCACATAAATGATTACCAATTGTCAAGAGACAAGAAGTATCTGGAAATAATTCCCGGTGGTAGATTTCAAAGATATCCATCATCAACTTCACACCAAACACAAAAGCAAATTGCAAGTTGTAGAGCTAACATGTTGTCGTGGTTCTAAGTCTGACAGTAGAATAGGGGGTAGGTAATGTAGAGGCAAGATCTCAGCTATGGAGGAGTTGTACATGCAAGATTTATGAGTTCAGGCCCTTCTCGGAGGAAGTAAAAGCCCTACGTCTCAGAGCCCGGAGGCGGTTGACTGGATTATATGCGCGTGAGTTACAAAGATGCGAACCCCTATCCCAAAGGAGGGGGTGGCTTATATAGAGTGCGCCAGGACCCCAGCTCCCCTCCGTTACATAGGATTCAATGTACATAAAGTGGTGGCGTTATAGGTAACGCATGTATTAAAGTGCTACAAATGGTCATTAAATATACGAATAAGTGCCCGACCGTTGCTGCGCAGAGCGGCTTTAGGTCTTCTTATATGTCGAGTGGTTTTATGGTCGAGTGTCATGGGTAGAGAGAGATCTCCGAGTGAATGATAGGTCGAGTGGACTTTACTCGACACCTTCGCTGGATCCCTTCTTCTGATTCTTGAGCTTCTTTGTTTTTAGGACAAGGACCTTAGGTAGGGCGTATAGGTCAGGCCTATTACCCTACCCCAGGTTTGTGTCCTCATCATTCGCCCCCGAATGGATCGAGGTTCGAGTGAAAAAGAAAGATGAAGTTGACCTTGCTTTTGCTCTTACTTTGACTTGTCTTCACCTCTAAGTGGAGGCCAGTTGTTAGAACTTTAGCTTTGTTTCAGTCGCCTTGATCGATTCAGAAATTGCCGACTGGTTTGTACAACGGCATCTGTAGAGTGATGTCTCTGACATGAAATCTTTGGCGTGGCCGGTTGCAAAGGATCCCGGATTTCACGGGATTCGAAATTTTGGTGGAAGCGCGCCAGGCGGAACGCTCCGCTGTAAGTGGAATAGATAAATAAGACATTTCAATTTCCACGCCTCCTTTTTCGCCACGTACCCCGTGCGCGACTGCTGGGGGATTTGACAGGATAGCTCGGGCCCACACGTCAGCCACTCGGAAGCGAGCCTTTAAAAGTGGCGAGGCCGAGGCATTTGCACTGTGCGCATCCATTTCTCTTCTTCTTCCTCTCGCATCTCCACTTCGTCTAGCCCATCCACTCTCGACGCCACTGTTCTGCCGCCATGGGGAAGGACAAAACAGTGGCGCTAGAGCGTGCGAAAAAGGCGACGGGTACGGTGAAGAGCAAGAAGATGAATCGGGGGTCTTCATCGCGCTCGGGTTTTTTTTTGACACCTGAAAACAGTAGGAGAGTCCCCTACTGTGTAATTAAATTAAAGAATGAGTGAATTTACATATGTTTTGTACATGGCATCCCCTTTAGGGATGGGGGGAGAGGAGATCAAAGAAGAGCTACAAAGGAGTTGAGAAATGAAATGTTTTTCTCTCCAACCCTATGAGTTAGGAGAGAGAGGTCCTCTTTTAGCCTAGATGTCCAGGATATTTTCGTGGGTGGTATTCTCCTGAAAACCTTATTATTTCGCTCCTTCCAGATGCTCCATGCAGCTTGTAGGAATATTTCCATAAACATTGGCTTATTCCATGCATCTTTGGCTGTGCTTATCCAATCTAATCATGAACCTTGAGCGCTCCAACTTATGTCAATATCAGACCAGCAGTCTTTGCTGAAGGCACAGCCAAAGAAGATATGTTCAAGCATTTCTTCCACGTTATAGTCACAGAGGGGGCAAGTATAGTCATTTCCAATGTTGTAGTGTCTTCGTTTCAGCATGTTTCTGGTGTTGAGTCTGTCAGATAGGAGAAGCCACCCAAAGACCTTTATTTTCATTGTGACCTTAGATTTCCAAAGCCAGGTATAAGCTTGATGGGCTCGGACCTCCCTGAAGAAAAAGTTATAATATTTGTTGGCCGAGAACGTTTGTGTCGTCCAAGTGCAGATCCAGCTGTCATTCCCCGAGAGGCTATCGTTTAGTTGGATATCACGTACGAGGCTCTGAATATCTCGGGTCTCTGCATGCGCCTGAACTGAGAGCGGCAGGTGAAACATTTCATGTAGAGTCGTGGCGCCCAAGAAATCTCTAACAGAAATATCCTCCTGTGAGGCGAAGGAGAAAGCCCGCGGGTGTGTCTCAGCAAGTATACCATCCGTCCAATGATCTTTCCAAAATAGTATGTCCTTTCCCGTGTGCACTTGGGCTTTGGTAATCCCTCGGTAGATGGGCATTAATCTCGTGACATCCCGCCACCAAAAGGATCCGCACGGATCAGCAGCATGGGGGATCTTGTTGCTATAGTACGTGTTCCATATGAGGTCCACCCAAGGCAAGTCCCATCTGTTATAGAATTTGTGGAGGAATTTTAATGAGTGCATCACTTTGTACCTTGAGGTTAATGACTCCGAGACCGCCCGAAACCTTGGGCTGGCAGACCATATCCCAAGCCGCCAGAGAGTTACAAGAATCACCATTCTCCGTTTTTTTTGGTCCATAAGCATTTTCGTCTGATTTTGTCCAGAAGTTCAATAATGCTCGCAGGCAACTTGAGGGTGCAAAGAGCGAAGATGATTAGGGAGGTGATGACCGAGTTGAGAAGGGACAATTTTCCTCCATAGGAGATCATGTTGAGGGTAGCCGAAAGCCTGCGTTCCACCCGACAGACAAGGGGGAAAAGATCTAGCACAGTTGGCCTGGTCGTTCCCATAGGCAAACCGAGATATGTGAAGGGCATCTTGCCCACCACACACCCGAAGATGGAAGCAATGTAGTTGTACGTGTCCTCATGACAGTTTATTGGTATCAAAGTCGACTTGTGAAAGTTTATTTTGAGGCCGATAGATGTTGCATAGTCCAAGAGAATGTCTTTAATGATCACTGCTTGCGTTGTGCAGGCTGGCATGGCTAGGATAGTGTCGTCAACGTATTGAATGACTGGGTAATCCGTTTGATTGGTCGAGGGGAATGGCAGTTGAAGTGTTCCTCTAGTGAAGGCGTCATTAATTGCTGCTTGTAAAAGATCAGCCGCCAAAACAAACACCAGAGGAGAAAATGGATCACCTTGTCAGACTCCGCATTTACAATGGAATTGTCGCCCGGGTACACCATTTAAGAGGACCGCTGATTTACCAGATACGAAGATGCATTGAACCCAGCCTAGCCATTTGTCATTAAATCCCATATTCTTCATTATGGTCAACATGGCCGCATGATCAATAGTGTCGAACGCCTTGGCAAAATCAAGCTTGAGTAGCACAATTTCTTTCTTAGAGGTTGGCATTGGTAGATGTATTCAAATGCCCAAGCGATGCAATCTTGGATGGTGCGCCCTTTGAGGAATCCATATTGGTTTCGATGGATAATACGCAGAATCACTCTTTGTAGGCGGTTGGCAAGTATCTTGGTTATGACTTTAAGGCAACAATTTAAAAGAGTGATTGGTCTATAATCATTGACTGAAGATGGGGCATTATTTTTGGGGATCAAAGTGATAAACCCATCATTAATGCTTTCAAGATTGAGATTTCCATCAAAAAATTGGTTGCAGAGCTTATAGAAGTCATGCTTGATAATGTGCCAACAAGATTTTAGAAACGCACCATTGAAGCCATCCGGGCCAGGTGCACGATCGGCTGGCATGAGTTTGATAACATTGTCAATCTCGTCAGTGGTGAATGGAATAGTAAGCTCATCTAACCCATCCACCTTTTTAATGATTCTATCCAGGTCGAATTTCATATCATGACGTGACGCCGAACCCAATCTTTGCTTGAATGTATCAAATATGAGAGCCTCTTTTCCAGCATGATCCTCTACTATGGATCCCATATCATTGGTCAGGGAGGCGATGTTGTTAATTCTCATCCGTTCCGAAGCCATTGCTTGAAAGAATTTTGAATTCTCATCTCCAAATTTAACCCAACGTATAGTGCAACGTTTTTTCCAGTATTGTTGTTGGTAGGAAAGGAGGCGAAGAATATGTGACTTGAGAATCCTCCGAAAGTTTGCTTCTGGTAAAGATAGTGTGCGTTTGTTTTCCAACTCATCCAGTTCAAAAAGAGCCTTATTGGAATTTTCTATGGCAATCGAAAGTCTAGAAATCCCTTTGCTCCAAGTCTTAAGAGCATGCCTTAGAGCCTTTAGTTTTCTGCAAAGGACTGTGGCCATATTATCAGACCGAATTGGCCATCCCAAACTTGCTGAACAATCTCATGAAACCCATGATGCTGAACCCAGTAAGATTCAAAACGGAACACCTTTGATCGTGGGATGGACTTCTCAATACTGATAACACAAGGTATGTGATCTGAAACTGGTCTCCCTAGAGGTTTAACCATGGTCTTGGGAAAGGAATTGGTCCAATTGGCACTAGTAAAGAACCAATCAAGCTATTCTAAGAGGGGGTCGGTTTGCATGTTGCTCCAGGTGAAGGATCTACCTTTAATAGGTAATTCAATGAGGGCGTGTGAGCGGATGAGATCATTAAAGGTTATCATGTCATTAAGATTACCACCTGGTTTATTGCGGTTGTCTGGGCTTCTGATGAAATTAAAGTCTCCAACTAACAGCCAATCTTCGTTATCAGGGATGTTTAGTTGGTCAAGCCATTGAATAAATGCAAGTCTCTGGTCCCCTTGACAAGGTCCATAGACATTCACGAGAGTCCAACGGTGAGCGGATTGCATTGATTTGAAATTAATGACCTGAGCGAAATCATTAGAAGAAACAATATCTGCATGAAAGATGGAGCTGTTCCAGATTGTAACGGGACCACCAGAGGCTCCCCGGGAGGGGACAAAAGCAAATTTATCATAGCGTCGTGGACAACAGGACTTAATGAAAGTATTATCAAAAGAGGCCATTTTTGTTTCCTGCAAGAAAAGCACAGCACATCCACTAGAGTTGATGGCGTTGGTAAGGGCTAGCTGCTTAGCATCAGAGTTCAAACCCCGGACGTTCCAGCAGAGAACGTTCCAATTAACTGATAGAACCATAATAAAATGCAGCGATTGCAGAAATGAAAGGTTAAGTCGAGGCCGAAGATGGCCCCGCCTCCTTGTCAGAAAGGAGCGCTTCCTCCGGGAGCTCCGAAGCCGGGATGGCACATAGGTTGGTGCCAATGTGCTGAATCACCTAGATTGGAGTAGGCGGTGGTGGTGCAGTAGCAGTTGGGGCTTCAGTGGTGTCGGAGATCGAAGCAGATGATGCAGAAGGCACAGTCCTTGGCTTAACCTTGGATTTTCTAGTTGACGTGTCCGCGAGAGAAGGCACTTTGAAACCATCATATTTGTTCGATCGAGCACTCCTGCGCAGCACAATTGCACATTCTGGAGGCACAGACTTTTCGCGATGCCCAGCTGAGGCAAAGGCAGAAGAAATAGATAAGTCTGCAGTTTGTGCCAAAGCAAGGACTGCTGAACCCTCGTCCGTCGGCACAGAAAGACCCGAAGGGACAGAGTTGGGTGAATTCTCGAGCACAAGTCCTAATCCCACAGATTCAGAAGTTGGCGCCACAGGGACAATACTTGAGACCATTTCCAGTCTGGGCACAGCAGTAGCAGTAGAATCCTGATCCTGGAGCAACCAAGTCGACAGATCGGTCAAAAGGTTAGTACTGGAGACCGAGGAATCAAGGTGAGTGGTCATGGAAGCATGGGACACCACAAAGGATCCATTCTCTTCAGAGAGAACCACACTGACGTCAATGATGTTGTTTCTAAAACCAAGTCCAGCGCTCCTAGGGCCATAACTAGCAATGATTGGCATTATAGCTGCTGTGAGGAATGTGTTGATTCTGACAAAAGGAATTCCAGGATTTAGCAGGATGGAGGAGACAGGATCACCTTGGGACGTCCTCTCAATATGCAAGCCCATCGAAGAGAGGGAGAGATCAATTGCCAGAGAGGTGACACTGGATGGTGCAGCAACAGTGTTGGAACTTTCCTCAACAGTCAGAGCAGGAGCATTCAGCGAGTTAACTCCAGTACTCATAGCAGGGGCAATAGCAGAGCTAGTTCCAGATATCATGGAGTGAAGAACATTTGCTGGCACAATAACAAAACTGTCAGACAGAGTGGCACTTGAGTCAGAGCTAGAATATGCAGAGATAGAATCATTCCAAGCCATTCCAGGGCTGTCTTGAAGATTGTTGACAGGCAGCACCCCGTCTTGCACCTGTAATCCTTCTGCATGAAGCCACTCCTGAAAGTTGTACAGAATCGGTGGAGCTTGAGGAGGGGAAGGAGGCCATTCCCCCCAGTTAACCTGAAAGTGCACCTCATTAGCCTGAACATCCTGCTGCCCACCTTGCTGCTGTGCAGCCTCAGCAGCAGCGTTCTGTGCCATCCAATTATGCAGTTGGGCCTGGTAAAGCTGTTCAGCAGTGAGACCCTGTCCATACAGGGGGTGAGGGATACCATCCTCCGGTGGTGGATCCTCTCCAGCCGGCGGGACCTCGGGCAAGTGAGCATTCCAGTCGCTGCTTCTTAACATTGTGACACAAACAGTCCAGTTGTGTCTCTCTCCACCTATCTGACGCATAACAAAGCTCTTTGGCACTAAACGCAAGCTAATCACACGACATTTGATCAGCACAATCTTTCTGTCCGCCCTTGGGCTATGCTAGGTAATCAACTCCCCAAACTTATCAATAGATTTATGAATGTAGTGAGAGGTCTGATAGTCATGAGGAAAACCAACATATAAAATCCATATCTGAGGCCCATAGCTAGTCATGCACATGTTAATAGCAGCATCATGCGGGACAAAAGACACAACAGTGTTCATGTTTTCCTCATCCTCATCAAGCTCAAAGGTTGTGCCCACAACAACATCCCTAACCACAGAATCCACAAACCCAAAAATGCCAATGCCAAGCGGATAGTCATCTACCTCAGTTGGAAAGAAGTTGGATTCGTGAAGCAAGCCCTCTATGGTGTGGCGCAGATCCGCCTTGCGATGAAACGGGACGAACCTGTTAACCTCAGCAACGACAAGGAAATCGTGCCTCGGCGGCGGGATGGGGCCGATCACCATGTCATCGCGCACCTTCCGATCAGCGGGACCGAGCTCAATGGTCATACCCTGAGGGAGGTAAGGAACGACATTGACCGGGAAGTTCGCCATGGGAGCAGAGGAAGGATCTTGGAGCGAAACAGGGGAGGGGGCAGGCTGGGTGGTGGAATGCGTATCGGCAGCGGTCTTGGGAACCCAAACCCCCACCTTTTTCCTTTGGTTGGCTGGGCAGGAGGTGGCGACGTGCCCCGGCTGGCCACACGATGAGCATCGAACGGTCTTAGGTGGTCTCACGCTTGGTCTCCCCGTGCTCATAGCAAGTTTGGTCATAGAAGTAAACTGTGATTGATTGATTGGATTGCTAGAAGGACTTGCCAATACTGGCTCAGCATTAAAGATTTTGCCATCCCCAAGATGATAAGGATCAACATTAGCCGGAGATAAATAAGATTTGTTATTTGCCTGCCTAGGGAGGGGAATATTTCCAAGTGTGGGATTATTGAGACAAATTATATGAATCTTGGGTTTCCAAAAGAAACAGGGGGCAGAACCACAGGCCCAGGAAGTGTGGCCCAATTTACCACAGGAAGAGCATTTGAAATAAGCCGGGCAAGCAAAAAAATTGTGCTGAGAAGAACCGCACGTGACACAGGTCCGTTCAGCAGCGGTTATAGTGGGCTCCTCATGGCCAGTGGGTTCCAGGGCCGTAGCCGGCAAAGAGTCGGAATGTGACCCATTAGAATTAATACGCTCATCCAAAGGTCAGATACTAGCTAAGTGCCCCGACAAATCACAGTTAGAACACTTATTGATTCTTTTGTAAATATAATCCAGAGGTGGGATGTGCTTCAAGGACCAAATGGTAGCAATATGCTGAGGTGTATATCCGAAGCGAAGATAATCCAGGATATGAAGTATAATGAAGGTGGGAATTGAATTCCAGTAATGTAGCATAAAGCTGTGTCCAACAAAACGCCAAAAATCCCGATCATTGGTAGACAAATTGAAAGAGAAACTGCCAATTCAAATAATCCTCTGGTCGCATTGATGATGATCATTAAATTCTTGACGACCAATTTGTCCCTCACTAAAAACAAAATTGCCAATTCGGAGACCCGGTGAATCTGCATTGCATTGAATGTGATTGGAATAACCAAAATTGTCCATACCCTGTGGGCAGCCTGCACCGGTCGCCGGAGTAAGAATCTCCGGTGAGCAACCCAAACGAAGAGGTGAAGAGGCCTGTCCATTTATGTCCTGTAAGAATAAGCCCTTGGAGATGATGGCCAAAGAAGAACGTGGCACAACCTCAGTTATTCGTTCATCAGCATGCCAACAATCCACATCAACGGAGTAGTCATGAACAGTTGGCCGGAAAAGATGAAAGTGACATACAAAGTCGGGCCAAATCCTGTCCTTGAGATGATAGATAAAATGGCCAACCTTGTTAGAAGCAAGAGAAAACCGAAATCGTCGATCACTCAAATGAACGACCTTGAAACCAGAGGCTAGACCACCAATACAGCATTGAAGCGCAATGCCCACAGATTCCTCCGACAAGATGAAGGAGGCAGAGGAAAAGTAAACGACCAAGAAGAATTCCTTGGTTCATTCCGACGAAGAGAAATGCACCGTGGTGCCGAAGCGACGACGCACCTGAGCCGCGACCTTAAGGCCCGGGTTAAAATCCCAGTGTAGAAGACCCTCCATGATCCTAGTAGATCAGAGAACGCCATTGGAGCCTAGGTGGAGGTGGAGGTGGAGGAGAGCCATTGACTCCGAGAGGTGGAGGAGAGCTCGGGGTTCGGGGTTGCCGTCGGGTTGGATCCAAGGAGACTGGATCCGATCTTCACTTCGGCAGGAGGACTTGGATGATATGGCCGAGTTAGGGCTGATCGTCCATAAGTCTGCGCGTCTGCCGGGGGGGAGATAGAGCCACAGCCGCGACCGGGTGAGTGTGTTCTGCTCGCCGCTCATGTCGATCGCGGCTTCTCGCTTCCACCGCATCCCTTCTTTCGAGGTTTCCTGAATTTCTTTGGTGCCCAACTCCACCATTTTACCCCCAATATCATCACATATCTTGCTGCATTCGTCTCCATGTGTGAGAATTGCCTGGGGTGCCGACCGCACTGGGGCCTTTTCAAGCACATCTTTACCATCCGATCCCAAACTGTGAAGAAAGAAAACTCGAACGATGAGAAGACCCACGTTATTCATATGTGTGGGGGTCTGGGCATTCAGAAGAGGAAGAGGAGTTCTTTCCCCCCGATGACTCTTCCGGAGTCGGTCAGGGGCTGCCAGTCGACCTGGTTCTACTGCCAGGATATCGCGACCCCAGGCCAGTCGACTGGGCTCCCCCCATTCTCTTTTGATCGTGTTCAAACTCCATCTTCATTGCAAGTGACTGCTGTGGAGAAGGCGGAGACGGGCATGCTAGTCGAGAAAGTAGTCCAACTAATCAACCAAGGTGTCACCGGTATGGACCTGCTCGAGGTGTTCCTCAGTCGACAGATCCAACCCCTTCAAGCTCGAGACCACTCCATGTGGATGTACTCCAGGGCTGGCGACACTGCTCGGGTTCATCCGAAGGAGGTGGAGGCCAAAACAGTGGCCGAGTGGTTGATGGGGATCACCGGGAACAAGGACAACCCTAGGGGCGCTAGGAGAGTCGACCCTTTCAGTGACAACAACCTGCCAGACAAGGTCTGGTCATCATGATTGAATTTTTGAACGTATTTTCTGACTGATTGTTGATCCGACTGACTTATGATCGGTCCCTTGTTTTGCAGTTCTACACGGAGATGTATTCAATGCCCAATGGTGAACAAGCACTGGAGCAAGGCCGAGAGGGCGAGGACAGTGCCGAGGAGAGCGGCGAGTGGGAGTCTCCAGCCGACCATGATGAAGACGAGAGCGACGAGTCGGACGATGAGGAAGTGGCCGACTCACCACCTTGTTCTGAACGTCGATCCAAGCTACGCCATGATCCCGCGAGCAAGAGCGGCAAAGCTGTGGCGTCGAGTGCTCCATCTCACAAGCGCGCCCGGTCCTCGACTCCAAAATTTACTGAGAAGGCCACCAAGAAGCCCAAAGTTAATCTTTCGAAGGCTCGGAAGACCTTGCCTAGAATCAAGATGGACGTCCCTGTTGCCTCTGGGTAAACGTTCTTCTCGTATTTTCTTGTTCCGACCGATTTTCCTGTTCCGACCGGTTTTCTTGTTCTGATCGAGTGGATGATGAACTTGTATAGCCCGACCTCAGCTGCGACTGACATGGATATTGACAAGACTCTAGCCGGCGAGGAAACTAACGACGCCATCACCTCCAAAGCCAGTAAGTCTGCCCGACTCGAATTTATTTTGTCGACTGGATGGTTTGTCAGTTATCCTTATGGCTTTCTCTGTTTATTGCAGTTCCACGAGACATTGTTGTGCTCCCGGACGATGAAGAAGAAGTACCGCTGAGAGGGAGGTGGAGGAATGACAAGGAACTGGGCGGGAAGGCGCCTGAAGTCCAGGTTCCTCGGTCGACTGTGACGCCTGGGACGACGGTCGAGCGATCGACAGATCCAGCTCGAACCAACGTCACCTTCGCTGTTCCATTGTCGACTGATTGCCCCTCAGGATCAGCTGCTCAGACTTCTGCTGCACCGATACAACCCCCTGCTTCAGATTTGGCGGCTGCTTCGATTGCTCTGCCTTCATCACTTTTTACTGTATATCAAACTCCGGACGATCCACCGGCTGCTGCCAAGGAAGCTCTTCTTCAGTTGAATCTGGTGATGGGACAAATGAAAGTGGTGCATGAGGCTAGTCAGGTAGCCTTCAACGCTGGAGCTGCTCTGCAAGCCAATGTCCAGGTTAGTTGATTTTCCGATCGGCTGTATTTCTTGTCTGATCGCCCACTGGGGTGTGGCTGTTTTGAAAATGCATGTCTCTTTGTGTCGATTCGAGCTGAATCTTTGCACTAGTGGGGGCACGCTAAGTGCACCCACTGGGTGTAGTCCCCGAGACCGTAGTTGACTGCGGCGATCGTGGTCTCGAGAACAGAACTCTCTTTTTTACCAAATCGGTGGGGCACGCTAAGTGCACCCACCGGTGTAGTCCCGAGACTGTCGTTGAATGTTTGATTTGGTGGTAGTCTTAGAGTAGCTATCATTGTGATGTCTTTTATCTCTGTCTTGATATGGCTTTAGCTCGCAGAAATCTTGTGATCTTGGGGCTCAGCTTTCTGCAATGAACAAACAGCAAATCAGCCTCAACCTTTATCTAGAATTGGCCAAGAAGAATCTCAAGACCGCTCGTGATGAAGTAGCTGCCATGGGAGGTAACCAATCGCCAACTGTATATCCTGCTGCTGGCACTTTTCCTTTCCATTTTTTGAACCGAGTGACTCCACTCGAGCAGATGTATGTAGTGAAAACCGCCAACTCCAAGCCCGTCTGAAGAATGTTATTTCTTTAGAGAAAATGAAGCAGGCTTTGGAGAAGAAGGACCTGGATCTTGCTGCATCACAGAAGGAGGGGCGCGAGAAAACAACACTTGCTGACAAGAAGCTTGCTTCAGTCGGCAAGTTAGAAGAAGAAAACTCCAAGCTGAAGACTGTTGTTTCTGACGCCAATCAGGAGGTCAAGCAACTGAAGAAGGACAAGGAGAAACTGACCGACGAGCTTGGGAGTCTCAAGGCCAAGAATAACAAGCTGGAGTCTTATCTGGCCAGCTTGCTGCAAAGATGGTCTTGAAACTTGAAGGTACTGAATAATCTGTCTTATTTCTGTCGACTGTCAAGTCTAATTATACCGTCGACTCACCATTCACTCGACTGTGCAGAATTTTTCCAAGACTTTGAAGCAGAAACTGGACGGGTCGAGACGGGTCTTGATCCCATAAACTGTCCAGTCAAGGATGATGTCGCGATGAACGTGTTGCGGTTGGAATCTCGTATGGACAACGCAGTTGCTTATCTTGCCCGCCTGAAAGCTGCGATGACTCGGGTTGATGCTGAACTCTGGCCTCAGGCTGAATTGTCTCAGGATCTTGAGTCTCTGATGGCTCGACTGAATCAAATCCTCGAGCGAGTGCAAGAATGGAAGAAGTCATCTGCTCGCTGTGGCGCTGATGTCGCATTGTCCTTGGTCCGAGTGCACTGCAAGGACGTCAATGAAAACATGCTGGCGGAACTCAAGGTTGCTAACACGAAGAGGCACACTTTTCAGTCTTTCATGGACACCTTCCTTGATGCCGCCACTCGTATTGCAGACAGCATTGACCTTTACAGTTTCTGCGACCCAGCCAGTCCTTCTCCTGATGCGTGACCGAAAAAATTATGCTTCACCTTTATTTGCCTCGGAATGCCGAGTGATTGTGTAACCGTTAAACTTCTTCGGGCTTGATGCTCGAATACTTTTGACCCGTCGTCCAGAAATTTAGGATCTATTCGAACTTGGTTTATTTCTGAATATTCTTGCGTTTGCCTTTGAATGGGCTTTGTTCTTCACTCGGAATAATCTTTGTGTTTGAGATGCAGCTCTGAGGTGGTGACTCTAGTCGACCTGCACCTCGTCGTATTTGCGGCGTAGCTTCGAAGGAGAAGGTTGCAGTCGACCTGCACCTCGTCGTCCTTGTGGATAGGGATGGAGCGTACATTGTACTTGTGGCGTAGCTCCAAAGGAGAAGGTTGCAGTCGACCTGCACCTCATTGTCCTTGCGGATAGGGATGGAGCGTACATTGTACTTGTGGCGTAGCTCCGAAGGAGAAGGTTGCAGTCGACCTGCACCTCGTCGTCCTTGCGGATAGGGATGGAGCGCATGTTGTGCTTGTGGTGTAGCTCCGAAGGAGAAGGTTGCAGTCGACCTGCACCTCGTCGTCCTTGCGGATAGGGATGGAGCGCACGTTGTACTTGTGGCGTAGCTCCGAAGGAGAAGGTTGCAGTTGACCTGCACCTCGTCGTCCTTGCGGATAGGGATGTGTTTCAAACTTAGGCGAGTTCTGGACTGCAGCTAAGCCTCCAAGTGGGAGGGTTGCTCTCCACTCGGTAGGATTTCTCAAACTTAGGAGAGTATTCGACTGCATCTAAGCCCTCGAGTGGGAGGGTTGCTCTCCACTCGGTAGGATTTTTCAAACTTAGGCGAGTACTGGACTGCAGCTAAGCCCCCGAGTGGGAGGGTTGCTCTCCACTCGGTAGGATTTTTCAAACTTAGGCGAGTACTGGACTGCAGCTAAGCCCTGGAGTGGGAGGGTTGCTCTCCACTCGGTAGGATTTTCAAACTTAGGCGAGCACTGGACTGCAGCTAGGCCCCCGAGTGGGAGGGTTTCTCTCCACTCGGTAGGATTTTTCAAACTTAGGTGAGTACTCGACTGCAACTAAGCCCCCGAGTGGGAGGGTTGCTCATCACTCGGTAGGATTTTTTAAACTTAGGCGAGTACTGGACTGCAGCTAAGCCTCCGAGTGAGAGGCTTGTTCATCACTCGGTAGGATTTTTTAAACTTAGGCGAGTACTGGACTGCAGCTAAGCCCCGAGTGAGAGGCTTGCTCATCACTCGGTAGGATTTTTCAAACTTAGGCGAGTACTGGAATGCAGCTAAGCCTCCGAGTGAGATGCTTGCTCATCACTCGGTAGGATTTTCCAAACTTAGGCGAGTACTGGACTACAGCTAAGCCTCCGAGTGAGAGGCTTGCTCATCACTCAGTAGGATTTTTTAAACTTAGGCGAGTTCTTGGACTGCAGCTAAGCCCCCGAGTGAGAGGCTTGCTCATTACTCGGTAGGATTTTTCAAACTTAGGCGAGTACTGGACTGCAGCTAAGCCTCCGAGTTAGAGGTTTGCTCATCACTCGGTAGGATTTTTTAAACTTAGGCGAAACGGATTCGCAGCTAAGCCCCAGAGTGAGAGGCTTGCTCATCAATCGGTAGGATTTTTTGAACTTAGGCGAAACGGATTCGCAGCGAAGTCACCCACTGGGGATTTTAAACATAAGCAGAGGCAACAACAGATTGTTTAGAAAGATTATAAAGCTCTTTCTTTGATAAACAAACTACAAAGGTATTTCTTATTACATCTCATCCGAGTGAGTACTTAAGTATAAAAGGGGCGGAGCAGCTCCGCGTTCCAAGCCCGTGGCTCGTCTTTCTGATGCTCGACATTATAAAGGTGGTATGCTCCATTGTGGAGAACTCTGGTGACAATGAAGGGGCCTTCCCAAGCAGGGGCGAGCTTGTGTGGTTTCTGCTGATCCACTCGAAGAACCAATTCTCCCTCCTGAAAGGCTCGACCTCTCACGTTTCTGGCGTGGAATCGACGCAAGTCTTGTTGATAAATAGTCGATCGGATCAGGGCCATCTCTCTTTCCTCCTCTAAAAGGTCGACCGCGCCTTGCCGAGCCTATTCTGCTTCAGCTTCAGAGAAGAGCTCGACCCGTGGTACATTTGAAGTAAGTCACTCGGCAGAACGGCTTCAGCTCAGTAAACCAGGAAGAATGGAGTTCGGTCAGTCGACTGATTGGGAGTTGTCCTTAGACCCCAAAGAACTGACAGAAGTTCATCAACCCAGGCGCCTGCTGCGTGCTTGAGATCATGCATCAGTCGAGGTTTCAGTCCTTTGAGAATTAGGCCATTTGCTCTTTCTGCTTGTCCATTCGACTGGGGGTGAGCGACTGAAGCATAGTCGACTCGTGTGCCTTGAGAAGCGCAGAAGGATCTAAACTCATCAGAATCAAAGTTCGACCCGTTGTCAGTGATGATGTTGTGCGGAACCCCGTATCTGAATGTCAATTCTCTGATGATACTGACGGCAGTGCTAGCTTCAAGATTCTTGATAGGCTTAGCTTCAATCCACTTGGTAAACTTGTCGAATGCTACAAGCACGTGGGTGAAGCCGCTCCTACCGGTTCTCAATGGTCCGACCATATCCAACCCCCAAACGGCAAATGGCCAGACGAGTGGAATGGTCTTCAGGGCTGACGCAGGTTTGTGCGACATGTTGGAGTAAAACTGGCAACCCTCACATTTGTCGACTATATCTTTCGCCATTTCATTTGCTCGAGGCCAGTAAAATCCAGCTCGGTATGATTTAGCCACGATGGTCCGACAGGACGCATGGTGCCCACAGGTCCCTGAGTGGATGTCATTGAGGATCATTCGACCTTCTTCTGGCGTTATGCATTTCTGACTGACTCCTGTCACTCCTTCCCTGAACAGTTGCCCTCCTATCACAGTAAAGGCTTTGGATCGACGGACGATCTATCGGGCCTCTTCTTCGTCTTCTGGGAGTTACTTCCTAAGAATATATGCAATGTATGGCACTGTCCAGTCGGGAGTAATGACAAAACCTCCATGATCAGGTCGACCACGGCTGGCACCTCGACTTCAGTCGGATCTGTGCTGCTCTTAGGCTGCGGGGGTTCTTCAGTGAAAGGATCTTCTTGAACTGACGGTGTGTGAATGTGTTCCAAAAACACATTGCTGGGAATGGCTTCTCTTTTGGAACCTATCTTTGCCAAATCGTCAGCTTGATTTTTTAGTCGGGGTATATGATGGAGCTCTAACCCCTCAAATTTCTTTTCCAATTTCCTCACTGTGTTGCAGTAACCAGTCATGGCTGGGCTCCTGACGTCCCACTCCTTCATCACTTGATTGACTACCAACTCTGAGTCGCCATAGACCATAAGCCGACAGACGCCGAGTGAAATGGCCATACGTAATCCATACAGGAGTGCCTCATATTCTGCTTCATTGTTGGAGGAGTCAAAGTGAATCTGAAGGACATATCTGAGGTTGTCTCCTCGGGGGGATACCAGTACCACCCCATCACTGGAACCGTTCAGCATCTTGGAACCATAAAAAAAACATGGTACAGTGCTCCGAGTGAACTTGAGTCGGCAGTTGCTGTTCAATCCACTCGGCGAGGAAATCTGCTATTGCTTGGGACTTGATAGCTTTCTTTGCCTCGAACTTGATATCTAAGGGAAGGAGTTCAATCGCCCATTTTGCCACTCGACCAGTTGCATCTCTCACATGCGTAATCTCGATAATGGAGCGTCATTTACATCGTAATTAAATGATCGAGAAGTAATGTTCAACCTTCTTCGTGGTCATATAAATCCCATAAACCAGTTTCTGACAATGCGGATATCTTTGCTTTGATGGAGTCAAAACTTCAGAAACATAATATACTGGGCGTTGAACTTTATAGGCTTTTCCTTCTTCTTCTCGCTCGACCGTAAGTACATAACTGACGACTTGTCTAGTGGCTGCAACGTAAAGTAGCAAAGGTTCTTTGCTGATTGGGGCAGCAAGCACCGGCTGGGTGGAAAGCAGGGCTTTTAGCTCAGCGAATGCTGCATCAGCTTCAGGGGTCCACTCGAACTTATCTGACTTCTTCATCAATCGGTAAAGAGGCAACGCCTTTTCACCCAGGCGTGAGATGAATCGACTTAGGGCGGCCAAGCAACCAGTAAGCTTCTGGACATCATGTACACGCACAGGGCGTTTCATTCGGAGTTCTTCAAGCCGAATGGCATGGTGACATAACAGAAGCACCCAAATGGGGTAATGAAAGTTGTTTTTATCTCGCCAGGTCCATATAGACGGATCTGATGATACCCCAAATAAGCGTCCAAAAAGTACAAATGCTCACACCTTGTAGTTGAGTCGACGATTTGGTCGATGCGAGGGAGAGGAAAGTGATCTTTCAGGCAGGCCCGATTGATATGCTTGAAGTCGATGCACATGCGAAGGGAGTCGTCCTTCTTAGGAACCACGACTACATTAGCTAACCACTTGGAGTGGTGAATCTCTCAGATAAACTCAGCTGCCAGGAGCCGAGCCACTTCTTCTCCGATTGCTTTCCTCTTCTGCACGGCAGACCATCGAAGATGTTCTTTGACTGGTTTCACTTTTGGGTCGACTCGCAGACGATGCTCAGCCAGCTCCCTGGGAACACCAGGTATGTCGGAGGTTTCCATGCAAAGATGTCCCAGTTCTCACGGAGGAACTGGATGAGCGCTTCTTCCTATTTGGAGTCGAGTGTTGTTGAAATGTGAGTCGGAGCAACATTGGGATCCGTCGGGTGGATATGAATCGGCTTCGTTTCGCCAGACGACTGAATCCGTGGCGGGCTTCTTCGCTCGTAACAAATCACTCGGATCTGCATTTTTCTGATACTCCTGCAATTCCACCACTGCCATCTGTACATCGGCGATCTTCGAGCCTTTCTGGAAGCACTCTTCTGCCTTCTTCTGCTTGCCAATGATAGTGATCACACCTTTAGGGTCAGGCATCTTCAACTTGAGATACACGTAGCATGGTCGAGCCATAAAACGTGCGTAAGCCGGCCTCCCCAGAATAGCGTGATAAGCACTCTGGAAATCCACAACTTCGGATGTCAACTTTTCTTTGCGGTAATTCTTGTAATCACCGAAAACTACATCAAGGGCGATCTGGCCAAGTGATTCAACCTTCTTGCCAGGGATGACTCCATGGAAACTCATGTTACTTTCGCTGAGTCTGGACATCGGAATTCCCATTCCTTTCGGTGATATGCGCATCTGAATATTCAGGCCATCGCCTCCATCCATTAGAACTCTAGTCAACCGAGTGCCTTCGACGACCGGGTCGACCACCAATGCTTGCCTCCGAGGGTGGCTATATCGTCGGGTGATCGGACTAGTCGAATGTAATAGCGATCTGAGACCATTTCAATAATAGCTGGGCGTCATTTGGGCGACCATGTTGACTTCTCTGTTGACGACTTTCAGTCGACTTTTGCTCTCAACATCAGCAAAAATCATCAGAGTGGAATTGACGTGAGGGTAGCCATCGTCACTTTCCTCTTTGTCCTCAACCTTGTTTGACTCTTTTTCCTTCTCCTTGGGCTGTTTCTCGGAACTGCTGGATCAGGAGCCGACACTGTCGAGTGGTATGCTTCGGGTAAATGAGATTACCCTCCTCATCTTTCTTCGTGTGGATGTGGCATGGTAAATCCAACACATCGTTTCCATCTTGATCTTTTACTTTCTTAGGGTTCCACGGCCCCTTGGGTTTCCCCTTAAACTTTCCTTAAGTCACGGCTAAGGCTTCTCCAAGAGCAGCTGGCTCGGCTTTGCGCGCTTCGCTTCGATTGGAATTCCTCCTCCGCTTCCGTGGACGATCGCTTTATGCTTGCCACTCCGGAGCCGATCCTCCTCCTCACCATTGGCATACCTGGTGGCAATCTCCATCATCCAACTCAGAGACATATCTCCAGTCCAACCGAACTTCAGATTCAGCTCTCGATATTTGACGCCTTCCTTGAAGGCACAAACCGCTTGGTGATCAGACACATTTTCCACCGTGTGATGTAACGTGATCCATCTCTGGATATAATCCCTCAAAGTCTCATTGGGCTTCTGTACACAAGATTGCAGCTCTGTCAGCCCTGCTGGCCGTTTGCATGTTCCTTTAAATGTTCTGACAAACACTCGGGCAAGATCTTCCCAACTGTAAATATTGTCGGGTGCTAACTGGTTTAACCATGCTCTGGCCGAGCCCTCCAACATCAGAGGAAGGTGCTTCATAGCCACCTCATCATTGCCGCCGCCAATCTGAACAGCTACTCTGTAGTCCTCAAGCCAAGTGTCAGGCTTGGACTCGCCAGTGAACTTACTGACTCCAGTCACCAACCAGAAATTGGGAGGAATCACCGCGGCCTTGATGGCTCTGCTGAAGCACTCGGGACCTGAGACATGCACTCTACTGCTGGTTGGTAGCTCTCTGTCATGGACTTCTCTATGAGCTATGTTTCTGTCGACCAAACCTTGTACAAGAATTGATCTCGCATCAAAGCCTGGCTCCCTGGGGTCGACTGGAATTCTTCGCCCACCGATGTGAGGGCGTCTGTCATCATGCTGTCGAGGCACATATGACCCACTCCTTGGGGGAGGCGTGGGCACTCGACGACGATCATCATGATCGAGTCGGCGATCATCTCGCTCGCGTTTCAGATCGATCTCGCCGGTCACCACGTCCCTCACGCCTCGGGGGCGATCTTGGGCTGTGGGCCGACTGGACTGTATCTGCTACGACGGATCTGCTGTGGATCCTATTCCGCGACTGAGACACAACTGTATTCTGTTCTCCCGCTGCCCGGAGTAAATCCCTGATCTGCATCAAACCTCTGCCAGCTTCTGACTGGGATGGCTGGATCGATTCTGCTATTCGGGCTGCGGCTACAAGATTCTGGATTGGAGTTCAATATACCTGAGTTGGAGGCGGGAAAAGTTGTCGTCGACTGGATGCTGGAACCCATTGCCGAGCACGCTTGTCTAGTGCGTGCTGGAGGTTCTCGGCCGAGTGCGCCGCTGTTGGCCAGCGCCTGCTCCAAGGCCCGGGCCTCGGGAGTTTCTCCGATGATAGGAGTATGAAGGGCATCCATGTTCCGGCGGCGAACTTCTTCCCTCTGCTGCGAAGAGAGGGGCTCAGGGAGGTACTCCTCATGGACACGCAACGGATCGCCTCCGCCATCTCCACCGTCGACGCGAGGGAAGCCAGGAGGACTGCGGGGCCCATCGACCATCAACACTTCCGCCGCGGGATCACTGCTGTCGCACTCGGATGCAGTCTCTGCGGAGCCAGTCGACAGGTCGAACATGCCATAGAGAGTTTCGTTGGGCTCGATCGCCGCGACTTGAGGGGTGGCCGACTGGCGAACTACCGCATGCCTCACCCATCGCTGAAGCCTTGATCGACCGGAACGCTTGCGCCGGCGGGCGACAGGGAGGGAGGAAGCTACAGCAGCCGAATGATACTGGGTCGACAGCTGCCGCAGGAGGACGCCGTGGACGCACGCGCGAAAGTGTGTTACCCCGCGGACGGGGAGTACGTCGACGTTGAGCGGAGCCTCCTGGAGCCAAGCGGAGTCGTCGGCGACAAACACGAGCACGCCGAGACGGATCCCGCGGCCCTCAGCCAAACCTCCGCCTGAAACCGGGGATCAGAAAAATTGCAACTTCTCCAACAAGTCACTAAGACACCTGCCCCACGGTGGGCGCCAACTGTCGTGGTTCTAAGTCTAACAGTAGAATAGGGGGTAAGTAATGTAGAGGCAAGATCTCAGCTATGGAGGAGTTGTACACACAAGGTTTACGAGTTCAGGCCCTTCTCGGAGGAAGCAAAAGCCCTACGTCTCGGAGCCCGGAGGCGGTCGACTGGATTATATGCACGTGAGTTACAGAAGATGTGAACCCCTGTCCCAGAGGAGGAGGGGGTGGCTTATATAGAGTGCGCCAAGACCCCAGCTCCCCTCCGTTACATAGGATTCAATGTACATAAAGAGGTGGCGTTACAGGTAACGCCTGTATTAAAGTGCTACAAATGGTCATTAAATATACGAATAAGTGCCCGACCGTTGCTGCGCAGAGCGGCTTTAGGTCTTCTTATATGTCGAGTGGTTTTATGGTCGAGTGTCCTGGATAGAGAGGGATCTCCGAGTGAATGATAGGTCGAGTGGACTTTACTCGACACCTTCACTGGATCCCTTCTTCTGGTTCTTGAGCTTCTTTGTTTTTAGGACAAGGACCTTAGGTAGGGCATATAGGTCAGGCCTATTACCCAACCCCAGGTTTGTGTCCTCATCACATGCCACCTAGGAACAAGATAATTTACAATATCAATTCTAGGTGACAATATCTCAAATGTACACATTTTCTAGGCTTGTAATTTGCACATAGCACATTACTCCCCCATAATGTGGTACCAAAGAAAACCTCACAAGAGGCAATAAGAATCCAACAAGAGATAATTAATGGACTATTTAGAATTTGCATTTCTCATGAGAAGACATACCACATAGAGACTAGATAATCTTGTAATATCAATACTAGGTGGTATTCCTCATGTACACACATTTATAGGATTGTGAAGTGCACAAAGCACATCACTCCCCCAAAATGGGATGTTCCATTAATCTCTCACAAGAGCCAACTAAGATACAAACAAGATGCAAAAAGGCTCAACACAATTCTCAAATGTACATGATGTGCAGACCAACAAGCAAATTGGAAGCATAACATATACACACACATGCAAGGTACAAAACCAAAACATGCAAAGGGGCAAGTAACTTTCAATGTAAACAATTTAAGTACAAGTTACATAAAGAGGCACATTGGATATAACATAGAAACTTGATAACCCAATTGACTTGGCTTGAGACAATAAGAATGATGAAGTCCCCTTAATTCTTCATAATGTAGCCAAGTCTCCAATGACCTCCAACAACATCCATTGATCAAGTTTGAGCTTCTCGGTCCCCAACCATGTTGGGTCCTAAGAGGTTAGTCACAATAGGCTTGGCTACCCAAATGGTTCTTTTCTTGACACCACTTTGAGTACCAACAAATTTGGCAAGCACATTGCCAACCTTATCCTTCCCAAGAGAATAGACATCATCAATTATAATAGGGTTGGATAAGGTACCATTCGTGCATGAAGAAGCAACGTGACCTTTCTCATGATATAAGTAGCAACGTCTACTCTTCACTTTCTTCTCACTTGATTTCTCAACTTGAGAAGCATTAGCTTTACTCTTCTTGGGAAAAGGCCTTTCTTCAACTTGAGGTTGAGCATGAGAATGAACTTGTGGTCGCTTCCCTTGTTGCTTGTCACTAATGGCCTTCTTCTTCAATGGGCAAGATCTAACATGATGCCCTTTAATTTTGCACTTGAAGCAAACAATCTTGGCCGAATTCTTGACTTGTTTGTGGCCCTTCTTCTTGTTGCTCTTGGACTTCTTATTATTATTGGAGTTGAATCCAAGTCCACCTTTGTCATTGGGGGATTTTGGCACACTCAAGATATTTTTGAGTGTGGACTTCCCTTCATGACACTTTTGCAAGTCAATCTTCAAAGAAGTGATTCGGGCCTTGAGCTCTTTGATTTCCTCTACATGGTTAGTCTCAACAAAAGTACTAGAGGAAGTATAAGCTTCAACGTAAGAGCAACAAGGCAAGGAAAGTAATTCATCAGAAGATGTAGCAAAATTAAGAGTGGATGAATTACGAGGGCTAGCACATGGCAATATAGCATTTAGACTTGAAATAGTGCTAGTATCCACATGAGGCTCACTAGATGTTACCGTAGTCATCATAGCCTCATGAGCTATCTTTAGCATATTATGGGATACTAGAAGATCATCATGAGAGCTTGTGAGCTTTTCATGACTTTCTTCCAATTTCCCATAATTGCTAGATAGCAACACAAGTTGAGCCCTTAGCTAAACATTCTCCTTCAAAATGGATGTTTCACAAGAAATAGTGTTAGTAGCACAAGCATCATCATTAACAACAAGAGGATAAGGAAACTTTGGAAGCTCTTTTGAATATGAAGCTTTAAGTTGAGCATGAGACTCGATGAGTTTGCTGAGCTCACTATTAATGACCCTTGAGCCATTTTTGAGGTGCCCAAAGTCCTCAAGGAGTTTAGCATGCGCAACTTCAAGCATCTCATTTTTAGCTTAAAAATCATTGGCCACCTCAAGAGCTCTATCATGAGTTTCCTTCACTCTAGATAATTCTAGAGCAAAAGTCTCCTCAAGAGATTCCATGGTGGTTTGTTTAAGTTCAAGAGCTTGGGAGAGGTCCGCAATCTCATTAGCGCAATCACGCTCACGACCTTCCATTTTCTCAATGGTGACCTCATGCTCCTCGAGATGAGATTCCAACTCCTAAATATATTTCTTGCCCTCAATGGCAATGGACATGATTTCCATGAAGTTGGAATGAGCAATTTTGTTTTTATGAAGAGCTTTAAAAACCATTTCCCCCTTAATTTTTAAGGAGGCAACATTATAATTCTCTTCATCATTATCAACATCATCATCATTCTTATCATCATCAATATCATCACAAGATATATTTGGATTCAAAGTGGGAGATACCTTTGAAGCCTTAGCCATAAGGCAAAATGCAATAGATGATGATGTAGGATCCCTTGAAGCACCATCCAAGACCACATCTTGTTACATGGGGTGTTGTGTTTCCTCTACATTGTTAGCACAACAATTCGAGGAAATAGATGCATTTTTATCATGGCAACAAGACATAGCAAGCATATCATCATGATATTTAGTCAAGCAATTTCTACATGATATGCAAGGACTATCAACACAAGCATGTGAGACATTTAGAGTGCTCGAAGTGCTAAAGTCCAAAGATGAAGCATTGCAATAAGAAAGTGATGAAGGATTATCAACAATAAGCCCACTATCATCATTGCAATGAACACCCCTACTCACCATGTCGTTACCTTGTGGCAAACAACATGTAGGTGAAGTAGAAGAAGTTGAGAACAATATACAACCGAAGGTGGAGGGAGAACAATCATTCCCAGAAATATTGGACACACCATATTTATCCTGGAGCTTTGTCCACAACTCATGAGCATCCCGGAACGGCATGAGTTGAAATATAACTACATTGCTCAAAGCATCGAAAAGCACATTAGAAGCTTGAGCATTGAGATAAGAGTTTTTCTCATCCTCTAAATATAATCTTTGGGGATCCTTTGGAGGAGAAAAACCCATATCTATAATTCGCTCTAAATTTGGGTCCATGGCCCTAAAGAGATTAAGCATACGAATTACCCAAAGATCAAAATTTGTGCCATCGAAACTAAGAGTGTTAGAGAATCCCAAACCCCTAGTCGACATCCTTACTCTCTAGGCGGTTAAGCCTTATAAAGATAGACGAGGCACTGATACCAATTGAAAGATTGAGGATGTCCCCTAGAGGGGGGTGAATAGACACTTTAAAATAGTTACGGTTTAGGCTTGAACAAATGCGGAATAAACCTAGCGATTAATTTTCCAAGTACAGAACCTACAACAACTAGGCTCACCTATGTGCACCAACAACTTATGCTAAGCAAGATAAACAACTAGGTGATAGCAAGATAAATAACATGAAACAATATGGCTATCACAAAGTAAAGTACATAAGTAAGGGAATCGGGTAAGAGATAACCGAGGCACGCGGAGATGACGATGTATCCCGAAGTTCACACCCTTGCGGATGCTAATCGCCGTTTGGAGCAGTGTGGTGGCACAATGCTCCCCAAGAAGCCACTAGGGCCACCGTAATCTCCTCACACCCTCGCACAATGCAAGATGTCGTGATTCCACTAAGGGACCCTTGAGCCCTTGAGGGTGATCACCGAACCTGTACACTTTGGCAACCCTTGGGGGCAGTCACCGAACTCGTACACTTTGGCAACCCTTGGGAAGGTCACTTGTTCCCGTCAAATTGCTCAGGGCGATCTCCACAACCTAATTGGAGACACGGACGCTTGCCCGGAACTTTACACCACAACGATTGAGCTTCTAACACCACCAACCGTCTAGGGCGCCCATACACCCAAGAGGAACAAGCTCAAGGGTACCAAGCACCCAAGAGTAATAAGCTTCTCAACTTGTAACTTCCATGTATCACCATGGAGAACTCAAACTGATGCACCAAATGAAATGGCAAGGGCACATGGAGTGCCCAAGTCCTTGTCTCCCAAATCCCACTAAAGCAACAAATGCTAGGGAGGAAAATGAGAGGAAGAACAAAGAAGAGAACACGAAGAACTCCAAGATATAGATCCAAAGGGTTCCCCTCACATAGAGGAGAAAGTGATTGGTGGAAACATATATCTATATCTCCTCTCTCGTTTCCCCCGAAAACTAGCAAGAATCCATGGAGGGATTGGGAGATAGCAAGCTCAAAGAAGTTCAACAATGTGGGGCAAATGCGAGCTCAAAGATAAGGTTCATTGGGGAAGAAGACCCCCTTTTATAGGCACCCCTGAATCCAACCGTTAGGCACTCAGGTCGTGCACAAGCGGTACTACCGCTCGGAGGAGTGGTACTAACGCTTAGCACGGTCAAAACAGCCCAAACGGAAAAGAAAAACACGAGCTATAGTTCTGCCAGAGAGGTAGTACCGCTTCGGGGAGAGGTAGTACCACTTACTGCATATAAGAGGTACTACCGCTAGGGTGGAGAGGTAGTACCGCTTACCTCTTATAAGAGGTACTACCGCTCGGGTGGAGAGGTACTACTGTTTACCACTTATAAGAGGTACTATCGCTCTACTACCACGAAACCCGACATGAAAAATGCATCCCCAGAAGCAGCAGTACTACGCGTGGCACAGGGCCGCGATACTGCCGCTTACAAGCGGTACTATCGCTATAGAGAGCAGTACTACCGCTTGAGGCTTTCAGGAACACAACAGGAAAACAGAGTGTCGTGGGAAACCACGACCACCTATGGGACCAAGAGCCCCTTCCTGGTTCGGCGGGGGGATAGCACGTTGCACAAAGAGCAGAGAAGCATGGACCAGCACAACAGAGATCACACGGGCAGTTTTTACCCAGGTTCGGGCCGCTGCGAGGTGTAAAACCCTGCTCCTGCTTTGGTGGATTGATGGTGGAAAAGATGGTGGTGAGCACAACATGTTTTCCCAGCAGGGTTGCCTCGGGGCAAGAACGGCTACACGCGTATGAGTGTGTGGGGGCCTGAATCAGCCAACCATTTCTCTATTTGCCATGGGCCTCCTTTTATAGATCAAGGGGTCACCACAGTGGCAAATCAGTCATTACGCACTGATTAGATAGCAAACAGTGCTATCATACCTAACTCTGCAGGCTGGCAGAGCGCATTAAATGCGCCGCTCAATGTCACATCACGACTTGCCTGGAAGGCCCTGTCGTGTTGTTTTGCCAGCTTCGCGCCTGCTTGCTTGACACATCCCAGGACGGGTGTCGCTGGGAGGTATCTTCTGTAGGAAGTGTCTGCCATGTGGCAAATAGCAGCCACTTAGTCACTTTGGAGCTTGTCACCGCACTGGTCGATGACTTGAGTTACTCGTGAGGTGGAGCGGTGGACTAGTTTGCCTTCGTAAGCCCCGACAGGCCTGTCGGGACGATCCGAAAGCGTCCTTCCAGGGGTAACCCCATCTTTGCCAGGCTTTCCTGCCCGGCAAGGGAGGTTTTTTCCTTAGCGATATCTTGCTTCCTTGGCTAGTCTTGGTCCTCTTGACCCGCATGTTGGTCCTTCCAAGAACTAATCCCTTGTCCTCCAATCCGATCTTGGTGTTGTGGTCTTGTTCTTGTGCCTGTGCACAGTCTGGGCAACGGACCCAGGATTTGTTGCACTGACAGGAGCCCCCGGTCCTGGCCGAAATACGCTGTCGGGCGTCGTTGGGGTAGGCCCTAACGAGTGCACAGGTAGGGGCATAGGGGTGGCTGCCCCCTTGAGATCTTCTTCACTTCTTCATTACTCGAGTCCGGGCCAGTTTCTGGTTTTCCCACGCGTCGTGTTGAGTGTTATGGAAAAAACCAGATCGTGGCCCGTGGATTGCCCATGCCCCGCGATCATGGGGTGGAAACTGCCATCCCACTTGTCTCCCGCCCCAGGCGCATCCGCCTCATGTGCTTCATGCGTTGGATATGGTAGACGGTGGATGCGGAGTGCGCGGGGACGGGTGCCATGGCAGAAAACCAGGCGTCATTGGTTGGCGTGGAGGGGGGCTCTGATTCCCCGAGCCGTTGAAGGCACAAGGAGGCCCTATTGGGGGAGCAGGGCAGTTGCTTCTTAGGAGAGAGGCCAGCCCCCTGCATCATCCCTCTATAAAAGGGGGCAGGAACGATGCATTTGCTCACACACTTTCCTTCCCTCCTTTCCAACTTTCCCTCCTCGCTATGGCGAGAGAGCGTGGACGCGGTGGCTCTCCAGTGGCGGCGATGAGAGCTTTTGCTCGACAGTGTATCCCTCCTCCTCCGGACAACGCGGAGGGGGCACCCGCCACGAGAGGAGGAGGGAGGGCGTGAGGTCGCGGTTATCATGGCGCTCGAGGGGGAGGAGGATGGGGCGGTGCTCTGATTGCGCCCCCGCCAAACGCTCCTCCTCTGCTGGAAGGTCATGTCGGAGATCAGCCACTGGAGTTCGTTATCAAGCTGTACAAGCCTATTCGCGGCCGTCTTCGCCTCCCCACCTCGAACAGCTGCGCGCACTCAGACTGCACATGAGGGGCTGTGGGAATGGCAGCATACGACTGGACGTGGATTTCCCAGCCCCTCATGTCATGTATCTTCGGCGCGGTTGGAAGACTTTCACCCACGCCCATAGCTTGTCAGAAGGGCACGTCCTCTAATTTAAGTTAATGGAGGCCGATTTCCTTTCCGTAAAGGTTTTTCGGAGCTCGGGTGCTCGCTTAGGGTGCTGCGTGGAGAGTTCGACCGATGATGAAAGCTCATCCTCGAGCAATAGCGACGAGGAGGACAATGATGGTGATGATGAGGACACTAACCGGGAGGGCGACGACTCTGACTCCGGCTGAGTATCACCTAGACCGTCACTATCAGGCGGTGGCAGCACCATCTGCATCTGCATCCCCTCTCTGGCAAGGTGATTTGCCGGGGAGTTGGGAGCGGAGGAGGGGGTGGTGCCTCTTGTTCCTCCAACAGCCTTCCAGCTGGACCCCAGCAGGCTTTCTCGCGGGCTGCAACTCCGTTAGCCTTGCCGCGTCCTGCTGGCCCTGGTGGCGGCGGTTGACGGGTCGTCTCCGCCTCGTCACAAATCCGGCCGGACCACCTCAACTGGGGCAGGGGTGTAGGTGCATCGTTCACGCTGTTCTCGGCAGCGAGGGAGGAGACCAACGGCTGCCCGCGCGGCCCGATCGGCGGTCGTGCCATTCTCTCCGAGAGAGCGCCGGCTCGGGAGGGCCTCCAACCCCTTCTTCCTCCCTGTGGTATTGTGGCCAAGATGCGTCCTCCCGACGCTGTCTTTGCCACATGCCGACGACCCTCAGGTATATATTCCTTCAAAACCTGCCTTGCTCTACTACCCCAGCTCCCCACGTGGCTGCGTGTGGATCTTTTTCTACTTCCGTCGGCTGTTCCAAAGCCACCTAGACTTTTACTATTATTATAGGTAAAGCTAGTTCATATAGCCGAATCTAAGAGTTGGTTCAAATATGGAAGAAAGTGGGGAAGCTGCAGCATGAATCTAGGACTTGGTTCTAAGAGGAAACGGGGGAAAGTAGTAGATACTAGCTACCCAACCTGTCTCTTGGTTGAGAAGGTGCAGAAAGCATGGTGGATGGCGAAGGGTGGGGGAAGTGGACCCGTCTCTTGGTCGAAAACGGAAAGAAAGTGAGGGGTGTTGGGGGACAATGCAAATGAGAATGATCAGGTCTAAATTTCCTGTGCTCACATAGGAAAATGTCGCCGAGGAGATAAAAAAGGGACAAATGCAGACATGTTGCCTGAGTGTTTGCCGCTCTCAGCAACCACATCTGCCTCACCACTTTATGCCCCTGCTGTCCCTACGCCCATATCGTTACCGTTAATGTAAAATCACATGAAGCATTAAGCAATGCCACCTAATGTCACTATAAGTAATGGTCTAGTGCCATCGATAAAAATTGAAGCAATGCCACCACTATTTTATGAAGTGCTTCCGTCTTGCTTTATTTCCCATGAATTGTGTTTTTGTAGTTACACTTAAATCTCACACCGCTAACATTGCTTCATCCCAGTGGAACTGCAGAAATTTGATTGCACATTTACTGACCATGTGCTACTCTCATGATAGTAATACTAATGATATTGTTCTGCATGTTAATCTAGTGGTCGTGTTCATGTGATGTGATGCTACTTACTTGAGGGCATTTTCATACTGTTAATGTAGTGCCGATTATAATACAATAGATGCTGCTGTTAATCATATGCCACTGCAAATAACTGTCACTGTTTAAATAACCGTATTTTGTATTCGCGCAAACAGGGATGTCTGTCTCCATATTGTTTCTATCTGCGCAATCAAAAGTACACACCTTAGTTTTAGTAGAACTGCACAAAATGAGATGGCTATTCCTAGCTGTCGTCCTCTAACCATCCGTCTTCCAGGTATTCGTACATTAGTAGTAACTAGGTAGAATGACCAACTCGATCTAAAAGAAGCTGATTCGTACGTTTTACTTCCTGATTGCAGTGCAGGGACGAGCGAAAACAACTGCATCATAGTCTGTAATGCACATTCTACCAGTTCGTCCATGGACCGATGACTAGCTGGCACGGCTTCACGGGGTTTTTTGGGACATGTGTGTGGACAAGAGGCATTGTGGTCTGCTTATTTCTGCAAATAGCGGTGCTTAAATTTAGTGGAATGCACAAGAATTTCAGATGGTCAGTACACTACATGGTTCAGTTCAGCATTCCAGCTGAGAACACAATTATAATTGGTTATTCTAGAATGAGAGAACCTAACCCTGGATGGTGGCAACAAGAAAAAACTAGAGTGAACTCCAGGAAATTAAAGCCTGCCTAGGGAGGCCCTTTGCTCAGAGAAGCCTTGCTTGATTTTTCCTGATTTGTAAACCTTCTCACAACTTTGTCTTTTGCTGTGAACTAGCATATGTTTGTTATGTTTATGAATCATTGAGATGTATAAAATTTCTTAACTTATGATTTCCAAGTTTTTTATGAAGTCGAGTTTAATGTGAGTGTTCCACATGAACGCTGGACTAGCGTGTGAACATTTGGAATTTACATTGTGGCCTCAGTTAACTGCATGAACCAATGTACCAAGATACATAGTTGCTTATATGTCAGACAACAGATTATTGATTGTTAGCTGGTCGATAGCCTAGTGTTGAAGCGAGCCGAGCCAATGTGTCGTGTTTTGCACAACTTCTTACAAGTGGGGTAGCACCAACAGTGTTTACAAGTACTTAAATAGCCTTACATACCCTATGTATACGTCAACTCACAGTTCTTGAACGAGTACTCTATTTCATCAAACACACACTGCTTCGTATGATAAACCATGACAACTTATGTCATACCATGCCATATTCATGAAAAAACTAGTGAGGACGCATCTGTTTTGGCAACAATTATGATGGTTCTCACATGATTCACGGGCACACAAAAGTAGCAGGAGTTCCCATAGACGGATTTGAATAGAGTACTAGCCCTGAGGGCTCGATAATAGGCAAGGTTAGGATAATTAAACACAATCCAAACTACTATTAAACACTAGCTAGGGCAACTATTTCATGCCTTGATCTAATTTGGGATGGACACAAGACGAACCTTGCCATGAACATCATCGAGGATGTCTGGTAGCAGCTCAATCCTGTGAACCTTCCCGAAGATAACCTTGTGGCCTTGCCACTCATAAACTTGTTCATGGAGGCATGCCACTTTATCTTCCTGCGTAAGATTGACAAGAACAATATGCCTCACAAACGAAGGAGTAGCTTTGAACTTCTTGTGCCTCAGTACACCCTGGACAACATGCCTGACAACATTGAGGCTGAAATACAACTCGAAATTGGTATAAGCGCAAATGGCTTCCAGGATCCAACAGCCTAAGAACTCTATTTTACCAGTGCGTATATTCACGTCATCCACCTCATAGCGAGTGACATGTACAACCACACAATCCTTGTCTGCATCAGGGCTCTAATTGAAATAGAAACAAATTCTGAATTACTTTCCAAAGATAAGAAACACAAGTTATTTAAACCACTATGTATAGGATGGCATCGAAGCTAATAAAATTTTGCATTATTCATCACCACATACTTAGATGAAAAACCACAATCGAGATCGGCTGTCGGATTTCGGGTTCCGGCAAAACCCTCGAGGTTCGAACACTGTGGTGTGCACGAAGATCTCTCCTCCCCCTAGCACTCTCTCTCACCGCGATCTCAAGGCTCAGTGCGTTGAACTCGCAGAACAAAGGGACACAAGGTTTATACTGGTTCGGGCCACCGATGTGGTGTAATACCCTACTCCAGTGTGGTGTGGTGGATTGCCTCTTGGGCTGAGGATGAACAGTTACAAGGGAAGAACAGCCTCCTGAGGAGAGGTGCTCTTGTGCTTGGTGAGCTTGTGTGGATGAGGATGATCTGAATAGCCTCGGATCCATTGCCTGCTACTGTGGTGGCTAGTCCTATTTATAGAGGCCCTGGTCCTCTCCCAAATGTTTAGGCGAGAAGGGATGCCACAACGGCCAAATTTGAAGGGAGACAACTAGTACAAGTTATCCTGACTAAAGGTAGTCTTCGCCTGCCAAAGGCTCTGGTGGTGACGCCGTCTTGGGCTCCACGGTGACCTCCGTCCTGCCATCCTGATGGTCTTGGTCTCGTTGCACCGAGATGGAAACCTTTGCCTGATGCCTTGGGACTCCTCACCTGCGCTTGCCTCTTTGGCACCAAAGAGGAAACGAGGACACTGTGCACGCTGGCGCCCGCCTGGCCCCAGTCGTCACGGCTTGCATCATAAGAACCTTGCGAGGTGCCCCTCGCCTTGATCTCTCCGCCCCTCACCAGCCAGCCCGGTGAGGCCGCCCCCGAGGAGGTCTTGCATCATCGGCCTCGCTATGTTTGGCCCCTCGCGAGGGTCTTGAGTGTTTGCTGGTGAAGATGGGCCATACAAGGCCGCTGGTGGAGACACGCCATGGGCCGCAGGCAGGCAAGTCTGGGGCCCCCGTTCCCAGGACGCCGACAGTAGCCCCCGGGCCCAAGGTGCGCTCGGACTTGGCTTCGAGGCGAAGTCAAGGGGCAAGTGCGGAGCGCCACGGGCCCCTACAGCCTGCGGCCTTGGTTGACGCGTGGCGATTGATTGGACTTGGGCGTCTCCGCTTCCCCACGCTGCCTTGGCAACTGCCCGACTTGACGAATCCCTGCTGCATGCAGAGAAAAATCATCATTACCTATGATCATGGGGATCGCCGGTTGGCCTTCTCCCACTATAAATGAGGAGGGGGGGCGGAGCCCCCGTCGCTCATCTCTTCCTGCTCCGCTCGCTTCTTCTCCCTTGCTTCATTGCTAGTAGCGACACCCATGACACCGACTCGGAGGTTCTCGGCCGCAGAGAAGGGAAAAACCCCCCGCGACGAGCCCGGGCCACTTCCGCCGAAGAAGAGGCTGGCCCTCCGCCGCGATGTAGTTGTGAGGCCGGAGGTGTCGAGGCCTTGGTGCGAGCGGCCACCTCCCGGGTATCTGCTGCCTCTGTACGCCCAAGCCGAGGGCTCCGGAGGGAGTGGCGGCGAGCGGCGTTGCCCGCGCCGTGGTCGTGGTCGCTGCGCTGTGGTGACGCACGCCGTCGCCCCAGGAGCCCATGCCGCAGACTGTTCGCACGAACTCGTGATGTGGGCAGCGATGCCTCCGCGCACTTGGATTCGCTTTCCACAGTTCTTCTCCGTCGAGATGCCGCCGAGGGGCCCCCTCGAGCTGTGGCTGCAGCACGCTGACTGCGACGCCCCGGCGACTGGAGCGGAGGTTGAAGCCTCTCCCCAGGCAAGACCTTCATGACCCGGTGGCTGGGGCGAGGTTGCTCGAGTCTGCCGCTCGGAAGGTGCCCTCACCATCCATTTTGAGTACGATGGCGCCTCCACCATGTTCTTCAAGGTCTTCGACGAGGAAGACCGCCACCTGGAGTGCTACCCCGAGGGGCGGGGCGTTGGGACGACGCAGCGGCCATCGCCGAGCCTGCCGCTGGCCTCGCCAGCAACTCCTCCAGCAGTAGCGGCGGCGCTTTGGAGTCTAGTGACTCTCCTGAGCCCTACGAGACCCCGGAGACGAGCGATGATAGCTACATGCCCCCGAGCTCTCGCCGCGCCCAGAGCAAGGCCATAGCATGCGGCCGCCACCGTCGCTGATCTGGATGGGGTTGGCGCCGGCCTCCCGTGGCCCACTGTTGATGATGGCGTCGGCCGCGCTGGTGCGTGTAGATAGGCTCCTAGAAACTCCCTTCTTTTGTTGCCTGCGAGGAATCGAGATGGACCCCGTGGGGGCGTGCAAAGGGTCTGTATCATCTTTGGTTGATATTATCCTTATTATGAAAATTTGCGAACGCATGTCCTGTTTCTGCTCGGTCTCCCCTTTCCAACCCCACGGCAGCTTGGTGCTCTACACCGACAGGTCCCGGTCCCCAGGCATGCTGCAGCCATCGCTGGTATGCCAGGTCGCGATGCCGTGGTCAAGGCCAGGAGGTGAGCGGCCCGAGGTCCAGTAAGAGCTCCTGAGGCGTGATGCTCAAGAGGTCCCCTTTAGCGCACAAGCAGCCACCGAGAGGTAGGAAAGGGAGGCGACGTTGCCATTACAAGGCTGCAACAAGTGAGAATCCTATGTCGTAGTGCTCGGTCGACCCGGGCGCGAAACTTATCTTGGCAGTCTAGAGTTGGTTCCTTGTGCTGCACCAGACTCATGCGTCGACGGCTGTAGTGTAGCTAGGTTGGGCCCTTGCGAGCCTCCCCCTCTTCTCCCCGATCTTCGATTTGCTCTATGTCCTCAGGTCCCAGCCCTCGAGCGAGCTCAGCCGGCGCTGGTATGCCAGGTCGCGATGCCGTGGTCAAGGTCAGGGGGTGAGGGCTGGAGAGCCAGCAAGAGCTCCTGAGTCACGATGCTCAAGAGCCCCCCTTTTAACGTGCAAGTGAATTGCATGGGAGAAGAGGGATCCCGTGGTACCGCCTGCTGTCGTCCTCAGGAGGTTCCTACAGGTTAGCGGGAGGAGGGATACAAATTGCCACTACGATTGCCGGTCTGCCGCTGGTCGCTCTGCAAGAAGATGAAGGCACCAAGGGCTTGGTGAGGTGACGTGCGCGGGGCATGCCGCGGGTCAGAGCTCGACCGCTCAGATTTGTCGGCGTTGCAGGGACGGACCTGAGCACAAGCGTCATGCCAGAGTGAGTAGCTCCCGTTGTGAGATGAGCACGGGGCAGACCGACGACGCGGGCGGTCACGATGGTGACAATCAAGCAGGTGATAACCATAGGTAGCTTATGCATGGAAAGCGAACTAGCTTAGGTGAATGCAAGAACGATACATGCCACTGGGTCGGACCCGAGCGGACTGGGGATGATGCAGCCCGAGGGGCGCCCCCAGCGGAGTAAGCTAAAGACGTAAAAGGATACATGCCGCAGGGACAGGCCCTTGCGGCCTAGGAATGATGCAGCCCGGGGGGCGCTCCCAGCTAAATAAACTTGGAAAATGTCACCTGGTTCCGTTGTCGGAGGGATGTTGGGGTAGTTGAAGATGTGTCACGAAGGGGTTGCTCCTCATGAGCCACCGAGGCCCTGAGCCTCGGGAGGCTCTGGGGGTCCAGGCGGTTCCTTGGCATGAGAACATAGCTGTGAGGTGGTCCCTTGCAACGTCCCACGCATGAAGGCCAAAAGCGCTCCTGAGATGCGGCCCTGTTGAGCCCTGGGATGTCGATGCAGACGCGTAGCCTGCCATCCTCACCTGGATGGGGAGCCACGCCAGGTGGGCGGCGGTGGCCGTGCATGGCCCTTGCATCCTGCAGCTCCTGAGTGGGCTTGGCGATGAACTCCTGAGCGCCGGGCGCTCCTCGCCCGGGGTCTTCCTGAGGGAAACGTGCCGTGAAGCACGCCTCCACGTGGTGCCCGAGCGCCTCCCTCGTGATGTTGGCTAGGGTTGAGGTCCTCTAGAAGAGAGCCCCTGAGCCTCGCCCAAGGAGGGTGATGTCTACTACACAACCATCTTCTTGTAGACGTTGTTGGGAGTCCAAGTGCAGAGGTTTGTAGTACAGTAGAAAATTTCCCTCAAGTGGATGACCTAAGGTTTATCAATCCGTGGGAGGCGTAGGTTGAAGATGGTCTCTCTCAAACAACCCTGCAACCAAATAACAAAGAGTCTCTTGTGTCCCCAACACACCCAATACAATGGTAAGTTGTATAGGTGCACTAGTTCGGCGAAGAGATGGTGATACAAGTGCAATATGGATGGTAGATACAGGTTTTTGTAATCTGAAAATATAAAAACAGCAAGGTAGCAAGCGATAAAAGTGAGCGTAAACGGTATTGCAATGCTAGGAAACAAGGCATAGGGTTCATACTTTCACTAGTGCAAGTTCTGTCAACAATAATAACATAATTGGATCATATAACTATCCCTCAACATGCAACAAAGAGTCACTCCAAAGTCACTACTAGCGGAGAACAAACAAAGAGATTATGGTAGGGTACAAAACCACCTCAAAGTTATTCTTTCGGATCAATCTATCATAGAGTTCATACTAGAATAACACCTTAAGATACAAATCAACCAAAACCCTAATGTCACCTAGATACTCCAATGTCTCCTCAAGTATCTGTGGGTATGATCATACGATATGCATCACACAATCTCAGATTCATCTATTCAACCAACACAAAGTACTTCAAAGAGTGCCCCAAAGTTTCTACCGGGGAGTCAAGACGAAAACGTGTGCCAACCCCTATGCATAGGTTCATGGGCGGAACCCGCAAGTTGATCATCAAAACATACATCAAGTGGATCAATAGAATATCCCATTGTCACCACAGGTATCCCACGCAAGACATACATCAAGTGTTCTCAAATCCTTAAAGACTCAATCTGATAAGATAACTTCAAAGGGAAAACTCAATCCATTACAAGAGAGTAGAGGGGGAGAAACATCATAAAATCCAACTATAATAGCAAAGCTCGTGATACATCAAGATCGTATCACCTCAAGAACACGAGAGAGAGAGAGAGAGAGAGATCAAACACATAGCTCTTTGGTACATACCCTCAGCCCCGAGGGTGAACTACTCCCTCCTTGCCATGGAGAGGGCGGGATGATGAAGATGGCCACGGTGAGGGATCCCCCTCGGCAGGTGCTTTAGCAGGGTCCCGATTGGTTTTTGGTGGCTACAGAGGCTTGCGGCGGCGGAACTCCCAATCTATTCTATTCCCCGATGGTTTTAGGGTTTATTGGTATATATAGGCGAAAGAAGTCGCTCAGGGGAGCCACGAGGGGCCCACGAGGGTGGAGGGCACGCCCAGGGGGGTGGGCTCGTCCCCTGCCTCGTGCATCCCTCGTTGCTTCCCTGACGTGCACTCCAAGTCCCCTGGATTGCTTCTGTTCCAAAAATAACTCTCCCAAAGGTTTCATTCCGTTTGGAGTCCGTTTGATATTCCTTTTCTGCGAAACACTGAAACAAGGGAAAAACAGGAACTGGCACTGGGCTCTGGGTTAATAGGTTAGTCCCAAAAATAATATAAAAGTGTATAATAAAGCCCATAAACATCCAAAACAGAATATATAATAGCATAGAACAATCAAAAATTATAGATACGTTGGAGACGTATCAGCATCCCCAAGCTTAATTCCTGCTCGTCCTCGAGTAGGTAAATGATAAAAATAGAATTTTTGATGTGGAATGCTTCTTAGCATAATTCTCAATGTAAATCTTTTTTACTGTGGCATGAATATTTAGATCCGAAAGATTCAAGATAAAAGTTTAATGTTGACATAAAAACAATAATACTTCGAACATGCTAACCAAGCAATTATGTCTTCTCAAAATAACATAGCCAAAGAAAGCTTATCCCTAAGAAATCATATAGTTAGGCCATGTTTCAACATTGTCACACAAACGTTCTCATCTTGCATAACCCCGATGACAAGCCGAGCAATTGGTTCATACTTTTAACGCGCTTCAGCCTTTTCAACTCTTACGCAATACATGAACGCAAGCCATGGATATAGCACTATGGGTGGAGTAGAGTATAATGATGGGGGTTATGAGAGAAGACAAAAAGGTAGAAAGTCTCACATTGACGCGACTAATCAATAGGCTATGGAGATGCCCATCGATTGATGTCAATGAGAGGAGTAGGGATTGCCGTGAAACGGATGCACTAGAGCTATAAATATGTGAAAGCTCAACAAAAGAAACTAAGTGGGTGTGCATCCAACTTGCTTGCTCACGAAGACCTAGGGTATTTTGAGGAAGCCCATCATTGGAATATACAATCCAAGTTCTACAAAGTAAAATTCCCACTAGTATATGAAAGTGACAACATAGGAGACTCTCTATCATGAAGATCATGGTGCTACTTTGAAGCACAAGTGTGGTAAAAGTATAGTAGCATTGCCCCTTCTCTCTTTTTCTCTCATTTTTATTTTTTTTATTTGGCCTTTTCTCTTTTTTTATGGCCTCTCTCTCTTTTTTTAGTCTGGAGTCTCATCCCGACTTGTGGGGGACTCATAGTCTCCATCATCCTTTCCTCAATGGGACAATGCTCTAATAATGATGATCATCACACTTTTATTTACTTACAACTCAAGAATTACAACTCGATACTTAGAACAAAATATGACTCTATATGAATGCCTCCGGCGGTGTATCGGGATATGACTCATGAGTGACATGTATGAAAGAATTATGAATGGTTGCTTTGCCACAACGATGATCATGCAAAGCAATATGACAATGATGAAGCGTGTCATAATAAACGGAACGGTGGTAAGTTGCATGGCACTATATCTCAGAATGCCTATGAAAATGCCATAACAGGTAGGTGTGGTGACTGTTTTGAGGAAGATATATGGTGGGTGTATGATACCGGCGAAAGTTGCACGGTACTAGAGAGGCTAGCAATGGTGGAAGGGTGAGAGTGCGTATAATCCATGGACTCAACATTAGTCATAAAGAACTCATATACTTATTGCAAAAATCTATTATTTATTGAAACAAAGTACTACGTGCATGCTCCTAGGGGGATAGATTGTTAGGAAAATACCATCGCTCGTCCCCGACCGCCACTCATAAGGAAGACAATCAATAAATAAATCATGCTCCGACTTCATCACATAACGGTTCACCATACGTGAATGCTACGGGAATCACAAAATTTAACACAAGTATCTCTCAAATTCACAACTACTCAACTAGCATGACTCTAATATCACCATCTTCATATCTAAAGCAATCATAAGGAATCAAACTTCTCATAATACTCAATGCACTTTATATGATAGTTTTTATTATACCCCTCTTGGATGCCCATCATATTAGGACTAAATTCATAACCAAAACAAATTACCACGCGGTTTAGGACTCTCAAAATAATATAAGTGAAGCATGAGAGTTCATCTATTTCTTCAAAATAAAACCATCGCCGTGCTCTAAAAGGATATAAGTGAAGCACTAGAGCAAACGACAAACTACTCCGAAAGATATAAGTGAAGATCAATGAGTAGTCGAATAATTATGAAACTATGTGTAGACTCTCCCATTTAATAATTTCAGATATTGATATTTTATTCAAAAAGCAAGCAAAACAAAAGAAAATAAAATGACGCTCCAAGCAAAACACATATCATGTGGTGAATAAAAATATAGCTCCAAGTAAAGTTACCAATGAACGAAGGCGAAAGAGGGGGGCATCCCCAATCTTAGGATCTTGCCACTCCTTATTCCATAGTCCATCGAATCTTTACCCAAAACTTGAAAACTTCACAACACAAAACTTAACAGAAAATCTCGTGAGCTCTGTTAGCGAAAGAAAACAAAACACAACTTAAAGTTACTCTAATGAACTCATTCTTTATTTATATTGGTGTTAAACGTACTGTATTCCAACTTCTCTATGGTTTATAAACTATTTTACTAGCCATAGAGTCATCAAAATAAGCAAACAACACACGAAAAATAGAATCTGTCAAAAACAGAACAATCTGTAGTAATCTGTAACTAACGCAAAATTGTGTAACTCAGAAAAATCTACCAAAATAGGAAGACCTAGATAATTTGTTTATTGATCTACTGCAATTGGAATCAGTATTTTATCACGTTCTGGTGATTTTTAACAATTGTCTTTGTGAACAGAAAGTTTCTGGAATTTTCAGCAAGATCAAATAACTATCATCCAAGAAGATCCTATAGGTTTAACTTGGCACAAACACTAATTAAAACATAAAACCACAACTAACCAGAGGATAGATAGATTATTTATTCCTAAACATAACCAAAATGTAAGAAACTAAAATAAAAATTGGGTTGCCTCCCAACAAGCGCTATCGTTTAATGCCCCTATCTAGGCATGATGATTTCAATGATGCTCGCATAAAAGATAAGAGTTGAAACATAAAGAGAGCATAATGAAGAATATGACTAGCACATTTAAGTCTAAATCACTTCCTATGCATAGGGATTTTGTGAGCAAACAACTTATGGGAACAATAATCAACTAGCATAGGAAGGCAAAACAAGCATAACTTTAAAACTTTAAGCACATAGAGAGGAAACTAGATATTATCGCAATATGTAGAAGCATATGATCCTCTCTCATAATAATTTTCAGTAGCATCATGAATGAATTCGCCCATATAACCAGCACATAAAGCATTCTTTTCATGATCTACTTGCACAAAAATTTTACTACTCTCCACATAAGCAAATTTATTCTCATCAATAGTAGTGGGAGCAAACTCAACAAAATAACTATCATGTGATTGAAAATTAAGATCAAGATGACAAGTTTCATGGTTATCATTATTCTTTATAGCATATGTGTCATCACAATAATCATCATAGATAGGAGGCATGCTTTCATCATAATAAATTTGCTCATCAAAACTTAGGGGATAAAAATATCATCTTCATCAAACATAGCATCCCCAAGCTTGTGGCTTTGCACATTATTAGCATCATGGGTATTCAAAGAATTCATACTAACAACATTGCAATCATGCTCATCATCCACATATTTTATGCCAAGCATTCTATGTAATTCTTCTTCTAGTACTTGAGCACAATTTTCCTTTCCATTATTCTCACGAAAGATATTAAAAAGATGAAGCGTATGAGACAAACTCAATTCCATTTTTTGTAGTTTTGTTTTATAAACTAAACTAGTGATAAAACAAGAAACTAAAAAATCCAATTGCAAGATCTAAAGATATACCTTCAAGCACTCACCTCCCCGGCAATGGCGCCAGAAAGAGCTTGATGTCTACTACACAACCTTCTTCTTGTAGACGTTGTTGGGCCTCCAAGTGCAGTGGTTTGTAAGACAGTAGCAAATTTCCCTCAAGTGGATGGCCTAAGGTTTATCAATCCGTGGGAGGCATAGGTTGAAGATGGTCTCTCTCAAACAACCCTGCAACCAAATAACAAAGAGTCTCTTGTGTCCCCAACACACCCAATACAATGGTAAGTTGTATAGGTGCACTAGTTCGGCGAAGGGATGGTGATACAAGTGCAATATGGATGGTAGATATAGGTTTTTGTAATCTGAAAATATAAAAACAGCAAGGTAGCAAGCGATAAAAGTGAGCTTAAACGGTAATGCAATGCTAGGAAACAAGGCCTAGGGTTCATACTTTAACTAGTGCAAGTTCTCTCAACAATAATAACATAATTGGATCATATAACTATCCCTCAACATGCAACAAAGAGTCACTCCAAAGTCACTAATAGCGGAGAACAAACGAAGAGATTATGGTAGGGTACGAAACCACCTCAAAGTTATTCTTTCGGATCAATCTATCATAGAGTTCGTACTAGAATAACACCTTAAGATACAAATCAACCAAAACCCTAATGTCACCTAGATACTCCAATGTCTCCTCAAGTATCTGTGGGTATGATCATACGATATGCATCACACAATCTCAAATTCATCTACTCAACCAACACAAAGTACTTCAAAGAGTGCCCCAAAGTTTCTACCGGAGAGTCAAGATGAAAACGTGTGCCAACCCCTATGCATAGGTTCATGGGCGGAACCCGCAAGTTGATCACCAAAACATACATCAAGTGGATTAATAGAATACCCCATTGTCACCGCAGGTATCCCACGCAAGACATACGTTAAGTGTTCTCAAATCCTTAAAGACTCAATCCGATAAGATAACTTCAAAGGGAAAACTCAATCCATTACAAGAGAGTAGAGGGGGAGAAACATCATAAAATCCAACTATAATAGCAAAGCTCGCGATACATCAAGATCGTATCACCTCGAGAACACGAGAGAGAGAGAGAGAGAGATCAAACACATAGCTACTGGTACAAACCCTCAGCCCCGAGGGTGAACTACTCCCTCATCGTCATGGAGAGCGCCGGGATAATGAAGATTGCCACCGGTGAGGGATCCCCCCTCCTGTAGGGTGCCGGAACAGGGTCCCGATTGGTTTTTGGTGGCTACAGAGGCTTGCGGTGGCGGAACTCCCGATCTATTCTATTCCCCAATTGTTTTAGGGTATATTGGTATATATAGGCGAAACAAGTCGGTCAGGGATGCCACGAGGGGCCCACGAGGGTGGAGGGCACGCCCAGGGGGGTGGGCGCGCACCCCTGCCTCGTGCATCCCTTGTTGCTTCCCTGACGTGCACTCCAAGTCCCCTGGGTTGCTTCCGTTCCAAAAATAACTCTCCCAAAGGTTTCATTCCGTTTGTACTCCGTTTGATGTTCCTTTTCTGCAAAACACTGAAACAAGGGAAATTACAGGAACTGGCACTGGGCTCTGGGTTAATTGGTTAGTCCCAAAAATAATATAAAAGTGTATAATATAGCCCATTAACATCCAAAACAGAATATATAATAGCATGGAACAATAAAAAATTATAGATACGTTGGAGACGTATCATAGGGCGCCGGGCGCGCCTTCCTATGCGAGGGAGGGAGGCGCCCCAGGTGCGGGCGCCGATCCTGATGTGGCACCGCTAGAGGCGCCGCTCCCATGAGGCCCTGCACGGGGTAATTGGTTCTTCTTCTTGGGGGTGGTCTCAGGAGGGTACTCACCCTTGCTATCAGGGTCTTCGATTGCTGCGGCTTGGAAGGCGCGCTCGAGGGAGCACACCACATCTCTTTCTTCGCATGGGACTGTGATGATCCCGCTGCTTCTTGGCATCTTGAGGACGTTGTAGCCGTGGTGGGTCACTGCCATGAACTTGGCTAATGATGGGTATCCAAGGATGGCGTTGTATGGCAGACGGATGTGGGCGACATCAAAGTCGATGAGCTCGGTGCGGTAGTTGTTGCACTGGCCAAAGGTGACAGGGAGGCGAACCTGCCCTATTGGGGTGGTGGAGCCGTCAGTCACTCTTGAGAAGGGCATGGTGGACTGAAGTTGATCGTATGGCACTTGGAGGCTGTCGAATGTCTCGACAAACAGGACGTTAAGCCCTGCGCCGCCGTCAATGAGGGTCCTGGTGACTTGTACGTTGCTGATGACGGGTGAGCAGAGCATCAGGAGGGCGCCAGCATTGGCTGCGCACTTGAGCTGGTCCGCCGAGCTAAAAGTGATGGCGCACTTGGACCACCTGAGCGGGCGCGTGGCCTCAAGCCTGGGAAGGGATGCGTTCACCTCGCTAGCAAACTTCTTGAAGATCTGTTGAGATCCGGGGCTGAGCTCCGCCCAAGATGCAGGCGATAGCACGCGGTTCCTGGAAGCCCCCAGCCCCCTCGTCCTGATGGTGGTCGTCATTCCTTCTTAGTGGTGGCGGCAGCAGGGGAAGACCAGCGTTGCCCTGAAGGCGGTCCTTGCGAGGATGATTCCTCTAGGCGCCCTCACGAGGCTGGTCCTGCCACCGGTCCTCGCGAGGCCGGTCGCGCCACTCCTGGCGGGGGCCGCGATCGTCCCAGCGTCCTCCATCTTGTCCTCCTCCTCGGCCGTAGCCCCGGTCGTTGCGCTCGGAGCGTCAACCGAAGCATCCATCTCGAATGGCACTGAGCTCTTGACAGTCGTTGGTGTTGTGGCTATTTACATTGTGGAAGGCGCATAACGGTCGGCTGCTTTTGGACGACTCGGGATGATCCCAGCCGTGCTTCGTATCCGGCTCCGCTGCGAGCACGACCAATCCCTTGCGCTTCACATCCTTGGCCTTGGCTTTCTTCTCCTCCGGGTCGGTAACTGGGAGCTCGAGGAGGGAAAGGCGCCCCTCCTTGGCTCTCGTGCACTTGGTCGCCATGTTGAACAGCTCCAGAGCTATGCATAACTCCTCATGGATGGTGAGCTCCTCTTGCATCTTGACGTCGTGGACACCATCAGAAAATGCGGAAATGATGGCCTCATCCGTCACCTTGGGGATCTTGAGATGAACGTTGTTGAAGCGCTGGATGTACTTCTGCAAGGTCTCTCCTGGCTGCTACTTGATGCGGCGCGGGTCACCCGCGGCCGGAGGGCGGTCGCGAGTGCCCTGGAAGTTGGCGATGAAGCGGTCGCGCATCTCATCCCAGGAGGAGATCGAGCCCGGGGGCAGGTTCAGGAACCACGAGCGAGCACCATCCTTGAGAGCCATGGGGAACCAATTCGCCATGACTTTCTCGTCACCGTTGGCCGCCTCGATGCTCAGCTCGTAGAGCTGCAAGAATTCCGCAGGGTCGGGGGTGCCTTCGTACCAAGAAGGCAGGTCTGGCTTGAACTTGCCCGGCCATACGATGCTAGTCAACTCCGGAGTGAAGGCGCGGCAGCCTGCTGTGGCCACCGGGGCCCTTTGCTGATGCGGAGCCTGCCCCTGATGTCCGCGCGCCGCCACTGCAGGCGGCACGCGGTCTTGTCGCGGTGGCGCTGGGAGCGCGGGAGCATTTTCTTGCGGCCGGGGAACTTCTTGGCAGCTTCCTTCTTCTCGCGCGGGCGCCCGACGCGGTGGGTCACGCCGGGGGGCTATGCGCCTTTGCGCCAGAGCACCGTCTTGGTGCGGAGGTGGTGGAGGTGCTCCATGCGCTATGTCGCCCGCAGCTGGCGGGGGGCGAGGCAGCAAGAGAGAAGGTGCGGGGGAGCCCCCAGCAGCGCTGACGATTTCGGCGATGCGGTCCAACCAGTCCTCGTAGAAGTCGTCAACCGGGCGGTAGCACAGGAGCTCGCGTGCCATGAGCAACGCGGCCTGCACGTCCGTGGGCACGCGGCGAGCGTGAGACGACAAGCCTGCCAGGGTCAGCGATGGAGTGGCGGTGCGGCCATCCCGCCGCACAGAAGGGTGTAGTGAGGACGCTTGCTGCTCATTTCCCGCCGGACCGGTGGCGGCGTTGGCGGCAGGTGACGGGGAACGACGGGGAGGCCCACCGATAGGAGCTGTCTGAGCGACACGGGCGGAGAGGGCAGCCCGGTGCTCAGCGAATGTCCGCCATGGATGCGATGGAGTGATGGGACGCGGATCGGCGGGAGGAAGGCTTCGGCGATCCCCTACCTAGCGCGCCAAATGTCGGATTTCGGGTTCCAGCAAAACCCTTGAGGTTCGAACACTGGGGTGCGCATGAAGATCTCTCCTCCCCCTAGCACTCTCTCTCACCGTGATCTCAAGGCTCAGCGCGTCAAACTTGCAGAACAAAGAGTCACAAGGTTTATACTGGTTCAGGCCACCGATGTGGTGTAATACCCTACTCCAGTGTGGTGTGGTGGATTGCCTCTTGGGCTAAGGATGAACAGTTACAAGGGAAGAACAACCTCCTGAGGAGAGGTGCTCTTGTGCTTGGTGAGCTTGTGTGGATGAGGATGATCTGAATAGCCTCAGATCTGTTGCCTCCTAATGTGGTGGCTAGTCCTATTTGTAGAGGCCCTGGTCCTCTCCCCAAATGTTTAGGTGGGAAGGGATGCCACAACGGCCAAATTTGAAGGGAGACAACTAGTACAAGTTATCCTGACTAAAGGTAGTCTTCGCCTGCCAAAGGCTCTGGTGGTGACACCGTCTTGGGCTCCACGGTGACCTCCGTCCTGCCATCCTGATGGTCTTGGTCTCGTTGCACCGATATGGAAACCTTTGCCTGATGCCTTGGGACTCCTCACATGCGCTTGCCTCTTTGGCACCAAAGAGGAAACAAGGACACTGTGCGCGCTGGCGCCCGCCTGGCCCCGGTCGTCATGGCTTGCGTCATAAGAACCTTGCGAGGTGCCCCTCGCCTTGAGCTCTCCGCCCCTCACGAGCCAGCCTGGTGAGGCCGCCCCCGAGGAGGTCTTGCGTCGTCCGCCTCGCGAGGGTCTTGAGTGTTTGCTGGTGAAGATGGGCCATACAGGGCCACTGGTGGAGCCACGCCGTGGGCCGCAGGCAGGCAAGTCTGGGGGCCCCCGTTCCCAGGACGCCGACATCGGCAAAGAAGAAAATCACCTTGGTCAGCTCAGCGGGGTGGGAGGGGGGGACACATCCTCGAAGGGGAAAAACTACTACTGCATGGCCATGATACGTCTCCAACGTATCTATAATTTTTTATTGTTCCATGCTATATTATATTCTCTTTTGGACATTATTGGGCTTTATTATACACTTTTATATTATTTTTGGGACTAACCTATTAACCGGAGGCCCAGCCCAGAATTGTTGTTTTTGCCTATTTCAGAGTTTCGCAGAAAAAGAATATCAAACGGAGTCCAAACGGAATGAAACCTTCGGGAACGTGATTTTTGGAACGAACGTGATCCAGAGGACTTGGACCCTATGTCAAGACATCAACCAGGAAGGCATGAGGTACGGGGGCGCACCTACCCCCTGGGCGCGCCCTCCACCCTTGGAGGGCCCATGTTGCTCCACCGACGTACTTCTTCCTCCTATATATACCTATGTACCCCCAAACTACCAGATACGGAGCCAAAAACCTAATTCCACCGCAGCAACCTTCTACTGGGGGGGTGACCCAGTAGCTGAGCACGCAGCTCAGGACACCAAGTCCTCACCGTATTCTCCTTGAACTGAGGTCACACAGACCTCGTCCAATCACTCGTGGTAAGTCTTCAGGCGACTTCCAAACCTTCACAGGCTCGGTCACTTGGCGATCCACAATTCCTCTTGGATGCTCTAGACCATGATGCCTAACCGTCTGGAAGAAGCACAGTCTTCAAAGGTAACAAGCGTCGGATCCATGCAGGATCAATCTCTTCAGTGATGCTCAATCACTTTGGGTTTGTAAGGGTTTGGTTTTGGGTTTTTCCTCAGTCGATGATTTTCGCTCAAAGTCCTCGGAGGATGGGTTGCTCTCAAATGACAAGTGTCAAGTTCTCTCGAGCAGCCAACCAGCTAGTGGTTGTAGGGGCGGCCATTTATAGCCTAGGAGCAGCCCGACATGATAAGACATAAATGCCCTTCAATGATATGACCGTTAGGTGGATAAGATATTTTGGGACAGGCGCCAAGAAGACAACAACGGTCGGAAATTTGAATCTCAAATTCCTCGGGGCTATCATGTTCCTCCTTTGTGTAGGCAATCCGCCTTTGGCGAATTCCTAACTCCTCGCCGAACAAATTCCTCAACAATGTAAGAACTTCGCCTCTCACATCAAGAAATTGACTGAACTGTATGAGATTTCCTAAGGCTTCACTCGAAGGGATTGGTAGGTTTAGGATTTTGAGTTGAGCATCACATTGAAATTTTTCCTTAGTATTTCCTCGACCCCCTTTAACAGTACGGTGTTTCCTATGACTCAAGAAAGAGAAAAAACGAAACTACGAAAACAAAAGTCTTCACGCTTCATGTTCCTCAAATGAATACCAAGTCTTCAAGGTCACACCAATTTCTTCACTTTCAAAGTCTTGAAAGTCTTGAATATCAAAGTCTTGATCGAAGAACTTCATTTTTAGGGGTCGACTTTCACTTTGTAAATATCAAACTCCTCATAGACTTATAGACCTGTGTACACTCACAAACACATTAGTCCCTTAACCTATAAGTCTTCAATATACCAAAATCACTAAGGGCACTAGATGCACTTACAATCTCCCCTTTTGGTGATTGATGACAATATAGGTTAAGCTTTCAACGGGGATAAACATATGAAGTGTAAATACTGATATTGAGGAATTTGATTGCAAGATATAGAAGAACTCCCCCTGACGATGTGCATATGAGGAATTTGCTTTTGAGGCAATGCACATTTGAAGAGTTGAATCATGGAGATCTCCCCCTATATCTTGTAATTCATACACGCATTTGACATATAATATGAAGAATTTGAAATGCATGATGAAATATGGTGCTTGATGAAATTCAGCATGCGTGCGATAACATTAATGAGGAACAAGCATGCAAAATAACGCATCAAGAGTATCAGAGCTCAAGAGAATCAGAGCTCAGTGCATCAAAAGTATCAGAGCATAGTGCAAGAGCACAGTGCATCAAAAGTATCAAAGCACCATCGGGTTTAAGATTACAACTCGATCCAATAAAAGTTTCAGAAGAACGAGAGTTGTAACTTAACAAAAATTGCCCATATAATAGACCCGTTTGAAGACTAACTCAAATTTCTCCCCTTTGTCATCGAATGACCAAAAGGATCGAACCGAGGACTAACGCCTCAAGAATTTCAAGATGAAGAAGGAGCGCCCGGCGTTGTTGGGGTCGGTTGTTGTAGTAGGGCCCGCCGCAGTTGTCGTCCAAGTCTTCATTTTCATCGGTGTCACGTGATGAAGAATAGGAGCTGGCCACCAAGGAAGGAACTTTGACCTTCTTGTATTTCTTGGAGGAGGTGCAGACTACCAAATTCTTCCTTGAGACCCATTGTCGCCGGTTCTTCCGCGTTGTAGACATTTGAAAGAACAGCCAGTGCGTTTGAAGTTTTCATGGAGGTAGTAGTGGTTTTTCTTCACTGCATTGTGTGTTGAGGTCATGTTGCGAAGAATTGAACCAAAGCGACGCTTGACCCATTTATGATTGCGATCAACCTTCCGATGAAGATCGAGGAGTAACTCACGACCGATCATCACCACGGTGCCGTGGCTTGAGGACTTTGCTTTACCGAGGTATTTGCGGCAGAATCATGTGTGGCAGAGTCATCATTGGTGGAGTAGGATGCAGCCTTGTGAAATTGTCCATCCAATGGACGAATGCCTTCATCGATCACAGCAGTAGCCTTGCCCTTGTCATCAGCTGAGGTAAATGTCCGTTTGAGGACTTCAATCGGGGGCAAGTAGCTGCAGTGGTTCAGAGTATCAGCCTTGTAATTGAGTGAAGACCTTGTCTTGATGAATCGCATTATCCAAGGCGCATAAGGCTTCAGCTCAAATGGTGACATAGCAATGTTTGCCAGAGTCCTCATGAAGAAATCATGGAAGTTGACGGGAACGCCATGGATGATATTGAAAAGAATATTCTTCATGATGCCAACGACTTCTTCATCATTTGAGTCGTGGCCTTTGATAGGACTCATTGTCTTCGTCAGAATCCGATAGACAATCCGAGGCACATACAATAATTCCTTGACGAGGAATTTGGTTCTTGGGGCCTGCCTCGGCTTCAAAGGCTTCATCAAGACTTGCATATAGTGATTTGAAAGTTACGGTTCGTTGTAGATACAACGAGCACCATCAAGTGGAGGACTGAGTGGTAGGGCACGAAGCAATTCAGTTGCTGGTGCCTTGTAGTGAGTATTTTCAGACATCCAGTCTAACACCCATGAGTTCACGTCTTCAGCGTCTTCGGTGACATGCAGCGTTGCATAAAATTGAAGAATGAGTTCTTCATTCCAATCACAGATGTCAGTGCAGAAATTCAGAAGTCCTGCATCGTGAAGAACACTGAGGACTGGCTCAAAGCCTGGCAGAGACTCCATCTCCACATGAGGAATATGTGCATGATCGAAGACTTTGTCTTTGTTGAAGAGCACTGAGGAATATAAATTGGCTTGACTGGCAGTCCAGAAACGCCTCTTCCATATGCGAGCAGAATCATATGGATTGTAATCAGTGAAGAATACATGCTCGTTGAAGAAGTCTTCAGCCTTGAACTTTTTGTTTTGTTGAGAAGGGATTCTTTGGCTTTGGCAGTGGAGTGTCAGTGAGTTGCATCACGACCTCTGGAATCGCAATCTCAGGTTCTTCAGGCTGAGGAATTTCTTGTTCCTCAACAGTACCGAGGATCAGCAGAAGCAGTTCTTCGGCGCTAGTGGCTGGAATTTCTTCATGTCTGATGAAGTGGGATGAGTTTCTTCAGAGCCCATTTGAACCGTTGGAGCAGGGGACTGAGGTATCTGTTGGATTGGGGTGAAGAGTGGAGAATTTGGATGCTGACTTTCCCAAAAGTCATCGTTCATCACTGGTGTTGTGCTTCCAATATCCACATCTTCTTCAAGTTCCTCAACACGGGCCTCTTCAGCTGTGAACTGAGGCATAGGCAAGGAAATGATTGGGGTTGAAGGGATTGCTTCCACTTCAATTTTTCATCAATCTGCTCTGACAAAGCAGCAGAATGATTTTCTTCATCAGATCCGCTTGGGATTACATAATCTTCATCAAAAGGAACAAGGTCCTTTGATGGAATTGAGGAAATTGGAACAACATCAATAGGATTTTCAAAGGAGCTGGTCATTAGCTTCATTTTCTTCGCAGCCGAAGAGTTTGACACGGTGATGCTTTCCGCTTTCTTCACCGCAGCTCGCTCACGCCTTGATCTTCTTCACATCGAGGCGAGATGGAAGAATTGGAGTTGGTGTTGGCGCAGGAGGAGCCGAGGAATCTGGTTGATTTTCCTCGGTAGCGCAATCGATGCAGCTTGTTCGACTTGTTCAGTTTCTTGAGCGCACCACTAGTGGATGCCTGGCAATTTCTTCTGGTGGAATGGGATCATCAGCCCGAACTGGCATTTTCTTGAGCTGAACTTCATCACGGTCTTTGGCATGTTCTTCAGTTGAGCCGAGGCTCCACTGAGGAATTTCATGTTGCGTTGGGGCAGCAACATTGGTGAATTTCTTCGTCAGTTGATTTAATCGACCTTGGCTCCTTGCCAATCAAAGCATAATAAGCATCGAAGTTTTTGCCGAGGTCTTGAATTTCAGTCTGGACCTTGAGAAGTTCCTCGGTGTCATTCTCGACAACGTTTTCTTCGTGAACTTCTCCTTTCTCGTATTGAGCTTTCTTGATCTCTCTTGCCTTTTCAAACTTCCATTTCTCTTAAGTGATGAAATGGGTCAAGATATGACTTTGTCCAGGGTCGATGAAAATCAGGCATAGGGTGTTTGGATCCTTGTGCCGAGATCAATGTAATCGAGGATTTTCCTTGGATCCAACAAAGAAGGGCAGATGTGCCTTTGGCTCTAGCGGCCCTTTCTTGGCGATCTCTGATGATTTCCGCAAGTTCATCATCATCGGCCTCATCATCTTCAGGTGGCACTTGGAAGGCGACCTGTTTCTTCTTCGGACTTGGGCGAGGACCTCGTCCAGCTGTGGCCTTTGTCTTCAGCAGAGTCAGGCCAGATGAAGACTTTGGTGCAGCTGAGGAACTTGCTGAGACACCAGAGGCAATGGAGAAGCCAGTGATCCGTTGTACGTGGCGATGCACAGTCTTTGAGGACTTTGTCGGGCTAGCTGAGGATTTGGGAGGAGCTGCTGAGGAATTTGAGGGAGCCGAGGATTTTGGAGGAGCAGGAGCCGCATGAGGAATTGGCCGTGAGGGCACTGCTGGTGAAGCACTTGGTTTGTGTGCGGGCTTCTTTGCCATAGATTTTCTTGGCTTGACAGAGGCCTCAGTGGCAGCAGCAGTAGCAGAGTCCTCATTGAATTTCCTCACTGCCTCGTTGGCTTGGCGCTTGGCCCATTCTTCAGGAAAGTCCTCACCACGCTTGATCTTTGGTGGGGTCGACTTCTTGACTGTGTGCCAATGGAGCTCTTGGGCATGGAGGATTGAGTGTGAATTTCTTCATGTACTTTGGAGTTACATATATGTACTCCCTCCATTCCCTTGCCCATCTCCGTTCAATCCTTTGAATGCGCACCTTGCGCTGATTTTTGTTTTCTTTGCCGAACTCGGCTTCATCAGGTGTGCAATAATCAGCATATATTTCCTCAGGGATTTCAAATGCGGTCATGACCTCGGGCCTCTTTCCTCCTTTACGTGGCTTCTTTCCTTCCGCCATATTCTTGGTGAGGAATTTGAACAAATGAATTCTCTGAAGAAGTATGCAACTTTTCTTCGAGGAACGCCGCAAATGAGTTAAGTTGATGAGAACCTAGTGATTCAACAATGGACATGAGTACCGTGAATGAGAGTATAGTTGCGAGGAATTTGGAGAGGTCATATGCGTTCTCGTAAGGTTTTTCAATAAGAACTAGTTTGAGGAATTTAACCAGATGAGCCTTGAAGAATTTCACTAAGCGATCTTTGTCTTAGGTTCCAGAGTTGTATAGATCGAGGATCCACACAATTGAGGAATATTGAAGAAAATCATTGCTTAGCGAAACGAATCAAGAGCATATTTTGTTTGAGGTGTTCATATGTGTGAAAATTTTAAGAATAAACACCTTTGAAGATTTTCAGGAAGGTTTGAGAATCAAAGCGAGTAATAAAAGTAACTTTTAATTACTCAAGTGAAGAACACGACGAACTAAGAAGAACAGATGGGAAGTTAAATCGATTCAGATCTTCCACGCCCTAACTTGGCGGAGGAAGATAGCTACGGCGGCGGAGTGAGGATTTCATGGTCGGGCGAGTATCGCCGTCGTGACGAGGTCGAGGCAGTGAATCTCTTCCTCACCGGCGACGATGGAGTAGCGGCGGCGCTAGGGTTTGAGGAGCTCGAGCGGGAGAGAGAGATCGAGCGGAGTAAAAGAAGTGAGGATGGAGAGAGGGGTATTTATAGAGGCAGTGAAAAACTGTTCGCCCGAAGATTTAGGACGAACGTGCCCCTGACCATTCTCCTTCTCACGACATGTGTCACCCACGCATCTTGTGTAGTGGAGATCGTGTACGATCGTGGGTGAGTAAAATAATGCATCATGGGATGCGGAACGGTTTTGAGCGGCAAAACCAAAAGTTAGGATAAGATCAGTTTTAAAGTTCCGCTTCGCAATTTCTTCGGTGACAAGGACACAGTGAAGATTTTGAACGAGTTTCAAATAGAACGCACATGAAGAATTTGTGAATAGATTGGGTTGAGTATAGCATAGAGGGGAAGGGTCCGATCACATTCACTTAGCAGAAAAAGCGACTTGAAGGATTAGCCATAAGTGAATGTTGTAGAGGACATAAACCCATATATATAGCCAATGAAGAAAAACGACGGAAATAGTGAAGATTTTGCAAAGTTGAAGAATTTGAAAAACTGAAGAATTTCAAAACTGAGGAAAAACTCAAATTGAAGATTTTCAACTTTGGTGGTGGCGTGACCCACCGTATAAGAATGATGATTTCAGACACCGCGTACAATTGTCGAGGGTTACGAGAATCAAATTCTTCATTAATTTCTTCACACTTAGAGTGTTATTCTTCATTGATTGAAGAAAAACATTTCTTCATGTGTTGCACATCTAAGTCATCAATTTTGCATAAGTGTCAGGATGTGTGTCCTTTTCAAAGAACATTCAAGATTCTAAGATATTTAGCTCACACCGCAACTTGCTAAATCTCTTCTCATCCAAGGGCTTAGTGAAGATATCGGCTAGCTGTTCTTCAGTCTTCACATGCTCGATGGAGATGTCGCCCTTCAACACATGATCACAAAGAAAATGATGATGAATTTGAATGTGCTTTGTCTTCGAGTGCTGAACTGGGTTGTGAGCAATCTTGATGGCACTCTCATTGTCACTGATGAGAGAGGCACATTCTTCACGTTGATGCCGTAGTCCTTGAGAGTTTGCTTCATCCACAGCAATTGAGCACAACAAGAGCCAGCGGCAATGTATTCAGCTTCCGCAGTAGACAATGATACGCAGTTCTGTTTCTTCGGGGACCAACAGACTAAAGATCGTCCGAGGAAATGACAAGTACCAGATGTTGACTTGCGGTCCACACGATCACCAAAGATAGTCGAGTTAGAATATCCAATGAGATCAAAAGTAGAGCCCTTTGGGGTACCATAATCCTAGTGTTGGTGTGTGAGCTAGATATCGAAGAATATGCTTCACAGCCTTTATGGTGTGATTCCTTGGTGTAGCTTGAAATCGGGCACACATGCAAACACTAAGCATTATATCTGGCCTAGATGCACATAAGTACAATAAAGAACCAATCATGGAGCGGTATACCTTGTGATCAAGTCAATAGCGTTTTCATCGGTGCATAGATGGCCATTTGTGGGCATAGGAATTTTGACGCCTTTGCAATCTTGCATGCCTAATTTCTTCAGGACATCTTTGAGGTATTTCTCCTGAGATATGAATATGCCATTGTGTTGTTGACGAATTTGAAGACCTAAGAAGAATTTCAACTCTCCCATCATAGACATTTGATATTCTTCACTCATCATATAGGCTAATTCATAACTATAACGTTGGTCAGTACAACCAAAGATAATATCATCAACATATATTTGGCACACAAACAGTTCACCATCATATGATTTAGTAAAGAGAGTCGGGTCAAGTGAACCGGGTGTGAAGCCATTCTTCACGAAGAATTCCTTCAATGTATCATACCACGCCCGTGGGGCTTGTTTGAGACCATAGAGGGCCTTGTTGAGTCTGAAGACTTTGTCAGGATTCTTTGGATCTTCAAAACCTAGGGGTTGAGCAACATATACTTCTTCCTCAAGCTTACCATTGAGGAATGCACTTTTCACATCCATTTGATATAAAGTGATATTGTGATGGTTAGCATAGGCAAGTAATATCTTGAATAGACTCAAGTCTAGCAACAGTGCAAAAGTTTCATCGAAATCAATTCCTTCAACCTGTGTGTAGCCTTGAGCTACAAGTCGTGCCTTATTCCTCAGCACAAGGCCATTTTCATCTTGCTTGTTGCGGTAGATCCACTTTGTGCCAATGATATTATGCTTGCGAGGATCTGGACGTTTGACCAGTTCCCAGAAATTGTTGAGCTCGAACTGATGTAATTCTTCTTGCATGGCCTGAATCCACTCAGGCTCCAGAAATGCTTGATCTACCTTAGTGGCTCTGTGATAGAGACAAAAGCATAGTGCCCACAAAAGTTAGATAAATGTGAAGCTTTTGAGCGTGTGAGAGGACCTGGCGCTTCAATGTCATCGATGATCTTGTCAACTTGTACTTCTTTTGCAACGCGAGGATGAGCAGGTTGTCGTCGAGGAATTTGATCATTTTCCTCGGCACCATTGTCTTCAAAGATTATCTTCGTGTGCATCAGCTCGACGTTCTTCCCGTCTGACAGGAATGAATTCTTCAGCAGATTCTTGATGGGAATGACATCCTCGGTTGCCTTGAACCCGATAGATTCCTCGGTGCTGGTTCATCTAACATGAAGGTAGGTGCTCTCTTTGCGAGCCATTGGTTTCATCGAACCGCACATCTCTGATGTCAACAATCTTGTGAAGAGCGATGTTGAAGACTCTGTAGGTGTGCGAGTCCTTCCGTAACCAAGCATAAAACCTTCATGTGCTTTCGGTACAAATTTAGAATTGTGATGAGGATCTCTAATCTAGCATTTAGCAATCAAGACTTTGAAATAACTTACATTGGGTTTCTTGTCGTTGAGGAGTTCATAGGCAGTCTTCTTGAAGAATTTGTGAAGATATACTCTGTTGATGATGTGGCACTGGTATCAATTGCATCGATCCAAAAAGCGACTAGGCGTTTTGTATTCATCAAGCATAGTGCAAGCCATCTCAACAAGAGTTACATTCTTGCGCTCCACGACGCCATTCTCTTTGAGGAGTACAGGGAGCAGATAACTCATGAGTAATACCAAGTTCATCAAGCTAGGCATCAAGACCAGAATTCTTGAACTCAGTTCCATTGTCACTCCTGATGTGTCTGATCTTCACACCTAAGTTAGTTGAAGCCCTCGAGGAAAATCGTTTGAAGACTTCCTGCACTTCATTTTTGTAAGTAACAATGTGTACCCATGTGTAACGAGAGTAATCATCAACAATAACAAAGCCATATAGAGATGCATCATTAGTGATAGCTGAGTAATGATTAGGACCAAAGATGTCCATGTGAAGCAATTCGAAGGGACGAGTAGTGGTCATGATAGTCTTCGCTGGATGCTTGGCCTTGGTCATTTTTCTAGCTTCACAAGCTCCACACAAGTGATCCTTGAGGAATTTGACATTCTCAATGCCAATGACATGCTTCTTCTTTGCAAGCGTGTTCAAATTCCTCATGCCTGCGTGACCAAGTCGCCGATGCCATAGCCAGCCTACGAAGCTTTTGCAAGTAGACACACGGCTGGTTGTGGTCCCAGAGAGAAATCAACAATATACAAGTCTCCTCTCCTAAAGCCTTGAAGACTTTGGAATTGTCGACTTCCATAATCACAACACGGCGATACTTGCCAAAGATAACAACCATATCAAGATCACAAAGCATTGAGATCGACATGAGGTTGTATCCTAAGGACTCAACAAGCATGACTTTGTCCATGTGTATGTCCTTAGAGATCGCAACCTTACCAAGTCCCAATACCTGACTTTTGCCTTTGTCAGCAAAGATGATATGCTTCAGATGAGACGGTGATAAGGGAGCATCCATCAATAGATTCTTGTCACCAGTCATGTGATTTGTACATCCACTATCGAGAACCCACTTAGTAGCTTTGGGTTGATCATCCTGCAGATGAATTAGTGCAACTTACAATCTCATATACTTCATCAGTGAAGAATATGATATCAAGTTCATCAGATGAATTTCATCAGTCAGTATAACAGATAAGCAGTATGAGGACGTGTGAAATGAAAGTTCATTTCATCATGATTAGCCCGCGTCCTTTCAAGCATTTTGTCAGGCCCCCTGCAAATTCTTCAAACGTTTAAAGCATGTCTGGAGACCTGACCCTGCAGAAGAGGTTAGTTATTTTTCTTCACCACCCACATCTGAAGGGGTGGCAAAGAGTTCATCACTCTGCGAGCACCATATGAGAATGGTGGCATAGAGGCCAATCCATTTCGCTTTCACATAAGAGGGGTTAGGGTAAGCATATGAATAAGCAGAGAAATTCTTCGAGGACTTATGAACATATTGGTTTGAAGAATAATGCACATATTCATAGCCCTTAGCTCTACCCTGCGAGATAGAGTTGTTAGTACGATGATAATCATATGAGGACTTTGATCCTTTTGAGGAATTTGATCCATGTGAGGAATTTGGTCCGTATGAGGACTTGGATCCATATGAAGAATTTTGTCCATATGAAGAATTTGATCTGGGTTCCTATTCTTCATGGTGGTGTCATGAGGACATTCACGAAGACTTTCAAGGCACTTCTTGGGAACCCAGATTTTCTTCATAGGGGAACCGTTCCTGCAGTTAGTGCCAACATATCTAGCAAATACTTCACCATTCTGATTTTTGAACAGTTTATAGTTAGAGTCAAATGACTCATCAGAAGAATGAGGAGATTCGCATGTAAAGCCAGATAAGTTAGTTGGATCAATCGAGGTCCCTTTGCAAAGAACCCATGAGGTTTTGGGATACCGCCAGCTTCCAATATGTTCCATCAGCATTGAGTTTCCTCTCAAAGGCAATACCCTCTTTCCTAGGGTTCTGTTGAGGATCTGCTTTTTAAGCACATCACAAAGAGTCTCGATGCCCTTTGAGGCTTTTGTACATGCCTGTCATGTACAATTCCTTCAGCCCTGCATCGTCAGTGATACTAGCAATGTCCTCAGATGAGGAATTAGTGATAGCAGAGGCGGGAGAATTTGTAACAGTTGAAGCATTTGAACATTCAGGTGAAGAATTAGCAGATTCACGTTCAATGCACTTTAAGCATGGAGGAACAAATTCTTCCTGAGAAGCGTTGATTTGTTGAGCAAGTAAGGACTCGCGCCCTTACGAAGATCTTCATAACTTACTCTTAGCTTCTCAAGATCTTGCTTTCTTTGAAGAAATTCATAAGAAAGTTTCTCATGATCAGATAAGAGAGTGTTATGATGACCTTGAAGGCTGTCAAACCTAGACTGAAGTCTCTGAAGATTTTCAGTCAGGGCTTTAGTGTGATCCATTTCTTCACCTAACATATCATCACTCTTATCTAGAATGTTTTGAACCTTTTCCAAGGCGTGTTGTTGTTTGGTGGCACTGCAAACAAGTTTGTTATAGCTAGGTTCAATATCATCATCGATCCATCATCATCGATTCACAAATACTAAATTCAGATGAGGAACATTCGGTTACCTCGACACCCTTTGCCATGAGACATGATGCTGAAGATGATGATTCTGGTTCGAAAGTCATCGTTTTGAGAGATTCCTTGAAGTCCTCAAACCAAGGATCATGACGGGTTCGATGACCTTCATAGACGTTGGAGATTCGGTCCCAGATAAGCTTCGCATTGCAAAGATGCATAATGCGCTTGAATTCATCTCTAGATAGGCACGAACAGATGATGTCCTTCGCCATGATATCAAGACGAGTGAACTTGAGAATATCATCTGCGTTCGCCGTTTTGCATAGGTCAGTAAGACCAATTTCGATCCACGGTCCACGACTTTTTGTCCCATTGCCATGAGGCGCTTCCTCATCATGGCCTTCCACTTGGGATAATCGTGGATCACAAAGATAGGGCATGTCACTTTCTTCATACCTGCGGTCGACATAACTAAAACTCCAGGTGGTTAAACCAAAATCACACAGAACAAGGGAGTACCTTGCTCTGATACCAATTGAAAGTGCGTTATATCGACTAGAGGGGGGTGAATATACGATTTTTATGAATTCTTCACTGAGGAATTTGCCGGTGAGGAAATTCCTTAGAGAAGAACTACTTGCAGCGGAATAAGTACTCAGAAGTAAGCATAAGAGAATGCGGGCATGGTCATCATGATGAAATGAAGACAATCAAGAGTACAGAAAGCGTAAACACAGGATAGCACAAGAAGAAGACAAACAGATCAAGAAATTGAACTGAGGAAATTGAGAAAGTCTTGATCAAAGTCTTCAAACACAGATATGAACGAACACTCAACACATTAATGAGGAAATGAAATGGTTGAGGAAATAGAACCAGTAGGTTGATGAAGACAATGATTTGGTAGACCAGTTCCAACTGCTGTCTCGGTTGTACGTCACGGTTGGAGCGGCCGAGTATTTAAACTCGAGGACACACAGTCCCGGACACCCAAAGAGCTGAGCACACAGCTCGGGACACCAAGTCCTCACCGTATTCTCCTTGAACTGAGGTCACAAAGACCTCGTCCAATCACTCGTGGTAAGTCTTCAGGCGACTTCCAAACCTTCAGAGACTCGGTCACTCGGCGATCCAAAATTCCTCTTGGATGCTCTAGACCATGACGCCTAACCGTCTGGAAGAAGCACAGCATTCAAAGGTAACAAGCGTCGGATCCACGCAGGATCAATCTCTTCAGTGATGCTCAATCACTTTGGGTTTGTAGGGGTTTGGTTTTGGGTTTTTCCTCACTCGATGATTTTCGCTCAAAGTCCTCGGAGGATGGGTTGCTCTCAAATGACAAGTGTCAAGTTCTCTCAAGCAGCCAACCAGCTAGTGGTTGTAGGGGTGGCTATTTATAGCCTAGGGAGCAGCCCGACATGATAAGACATAAATGCCCTTCAATGATATGACCGTTAGGTGGATAAGATATTTTGGGACAGGTGGCCAAGAAGACAAAGAACGATCGGAAATTTGAATCTCAAATTGCTCAGGGCTATCATGTTCCTCATCGTGTAGGCAATCCGCCTTGGCGAATTCCTAACTCCTCGGTCGAACAAATTCCTTAGTGAATGTAAGAACTTCGTCTCACATCCTTTGAAGAAATTGTTGAATCTGTATGAGATTTCAAAGGGTTCACTCAAGGGATTGGTAGGTGTAGGATTTTGAGTTGAGCATCACATGGAAATTTTTCCTTAGTATTTCCTCGACCCCTTTAACAAGACGGTGTTTCCTATGACTCAAGAAAGAGAAAAAATGAAACTACGAAAACAAAAGTCTTCATGCTTCATGTTCCTCAAATGAATACCAAGTCTTCAAGGTCACACCAATTTCTTCACTTTCCAAGTCTTCAGAATATCAAAATCTTCAGTCGAAGAACTTCATTTTTAGGGGTCGACTTTCACTGTAAATATCAAACTCCTCATAGACTTATAGACCTGTGTACACTCACAAACACATTAGTCCCTTAACCTATAAGTCTTCAATACACCAAAATCACTAAGGGGCACTAGATGCACTTACATGTACCCATGAGATCCCATCTTGGGGCCTTTTCCGGAGCTCCGCCGGAGGGGGCATCGATCACGGAGGGCTTCTACATCAACACCATAGCCTCTCCGATGATGTGTGAGTAGTTTACCTCAGACCTTCGGGTCCATAGTTATTAGCTAGATGGCTTCTTTTCTCTGGATCTCAATACAATGTTCTCCCCCTCTCTTGTGGAGATCTATTCGATGTAATCTTCTTTTGCGGTGTGTTTGTTGAGACCGATGAATTGTGGGTTTATGATCAAGTTTATCTATGAACAATATTTGAATCTTTTCTGAATTCTTTTATGTATGATTGGTTATCTTTGCAAGTCTCTTCGAATTATCAGTTTGGTTTGGCCTACTAGATTGATCTTTCTTGCAATGGGAGAAGTGCTTAGATTTGGGTTCAATCTTGCGGTGTCCTTTCCCAAAGGATGAGGGGGCAGCAAGGCACGCATTGTATTGTTGCCATCGAGGATAACAAGATGTTGTTTATATCTTATTGCATGAGTTTATCCCTCTACATCATGTCATCTTACTTAAAGCGTTACTCTGTTCTTTTGAACTTAATACTCTAGATGCATGCTGGATAGTGGTCGATGTGTGGAGTAATAGTAGTAGATGCAGGCAGGAGTCGGTCTACTTGTCTCGGACGTGATGCCTATATACATGATCATACCTAGATATTCTCATAACTATACTCAATTCTGTCAATTGCTCAACAGTAATTTGTTCACCCACCGTAATACTTATGTTCTCGAGAGAAGCCACTAGTGAAACCTATGGCCCCCGGGTCTATTTCCATCATATTAATCTTCCAACACTTAGCTATTTTTATTGCCTTTTATTTTACTTTGCATCTTTATTATAAAAATACCAAAAATATTATCTTATCATATCTATCAGATCTCACTCGTAAAGTGACCGTGAAGGGATTGACAACCCCTTTATTGCGTTGGTTGTGAGGATTTATTTGTTTGTGTAGGTGTGAGGGACTTGTGCGTGGCCTCCTACTGGATTGATACCTTGGTTCTCAAAAACTGAGGGAAATACTTACGCTGCTTTACTGCATCACCCTTTCCTCTTCAAGGGAAAACCAACGCAGTGCTCAAGAGGTAGCAGGCCACGGGGGCTGTAACCTCAAACGGGGGCGTTGACCATCTCAGTAGTGGCCGTGAGCGTATCTAGGGTCGGCTCCGTGGCTGCCTCCATCTTCTTGGAGCTATTTATCTCATGGGGATCAGCCTCCCGCGTCTGCTCCAATATCGACAGATCTTTGCCTGGTTCTCCTTGGTCCATCATGAAACTGACGAATACTACGAGACCAATAAAAGGAAAACACAATCGCAATGACAATGAAACAAAAAAGAGAGTGAGGATCGGTTATTGCTTTGCAGAAGTTTTTTTTCTCTGAACGAAAATATACCAACGTCACAATCTGCTTACCTTCCCTTTGTTGGGAGAGAAGAACAGTGGCAGATGCGAGTGTTGGCTTTCTTGAAGATGGTGAGGGAGAAGGGGATTCAGCAAAGAGTAAATGATGGTTGCTTCATCCGTCAAACTTAGGCTGCGGAGGTGGGATTTTATGATACGACGGCTCGTTACTGCCGCGCTATTATCGGGGTGACTCTCCGCCTGCATATTGCCTTCTAATTTGTGGATGACATTTGGGCCCGCGAGCTACATGGCCCGCATGTCGGTGAGCAAAAGTAAAACGACATTCAATAGAGGGAGACATTTCAATGACCTCGGAGGAGCCAGAAGCGGTAGTGTATCCACTGTACTAGTAGTAATTGTTTTTCCGGGTAGCTGTAGAGTGTCTCCACTGTACTAGTAGTAGTTGTTTCTCTGGGCCCAAGACAAAACAGCCCATTCACCCTAGTAAATAATAAAATCAATTCAAAATCCCATATATTTACTTAATGAGAGGCGCTACCCACACCCAGCACACCGCCCCCAAAAAACCTGGGTGCTCTTCTTCCTCCTCACTCCCACCCACCTCACGTCAGCTCGCTCTACTTGTACCCCCAAATTCCTCACCTCACTCCTATAGAAAATCCCAGCTCCCCTTCCTCCTCACTACTACAGAAAAACCCCAGCTACCCTTCTTCTTCACTCGCACTACAACTAGGCTCGTCATTCGTTACTCTACTCAAATCCGTGAGCTCGATGCGACGCCCTCGAGGAAAATGGAGTTGGCTGACCCCCAGCGCCAAAAAGATGAGGCTCCCGCCAGCGGCGACGCCTGTTGTAGATCCTGCACCCGGCAGCGCGGGGAGAAGCGGCGAGCCGGCCCCCACCGGATCCCAGGAACCCGTAGAACCTCGGGTGGACCGCATCAGCGATCTCCCGGACGCCATCCTTGGGGAGATCATCTCGCTTCTCCCCGCCAAGGATTGCTGCCGCACCCAAGTCCTCTCAATTCGGTGGCGCCCTCTATGGCGCCAGTGCCCCTTAATCTCGACTATCATCAGCTATCTCTCTTCAATGATTTTGAACTCCCCAGAGCCATCATCTCCTCCCACCAGGGCTCCGTTGAAAGCCTCTGCATCCCGTCATGCTACCTGAGCAAGCATACCATGCCCTGCACGCTGGACGCCTGGCTAAAATCCCCTGAATTCACAGAACTACAGTTGCTTGAGTTCTACTATTCCCCAGGAAATCACCTACCAGATACCGAACGCCATGTACTTGTGCCCTCAACACCAATGTCCATCTCGCGGTTTTCCTCCTCTCTCCACACCGCCACCTTTGCGTTGTGCTACCTAACAGACAATCTGGTACTAAACCTTCGACTCCCATTTCTCAAAAAACTTTCACTTGTGCGGGTTCGTATATCGGAGGCCTCATTGCACAACATCATCCACTCCAGTTGCCGTGCCTTGGAGTGCTTGGTGCTTGTTTTCATAGTTAGAATTGGTTGTCTCCAAATAAAGTCGCCTAACCTTGTAAGAATTGGAATTTCTTTTGATGGAAGGTAGCTCATCATCCTTGATTCTACTTATTCACCGTCGCAAATAACCGTCCTCTCTGTGCCTAAACTAGAGACCTTGGGTGTAATACATGATCTTTGTGCTCATTTCAAGATGGTGTTTGGCTCCATAGTTCTTCACCTACTTTATATTATCATCTACACTTGTAACCATAAGCTGCATTTTAAATTTATGCGCATAAGTTATATATCATCTTGGAGTACACATTTTGTACTAATATTATGTTCTATGCTCAATGAAGAGTTTCCCCATGGATAGCCTATCAATGGTGCTAGATTCTGTCAAGATCTTATATATCCAAATGAATAGTTTTGATCTGAACAAGATTATTGGCTTGCTGCAATGCTTTCCATGTCTGGAGAAGTTGTATATAAAGGTGATAATCTCACGCACATTGGAAGCCCGCATATAGTGTACTAGAATTAACCGTTCAGTTGTTGCTCTTTCGACACCCTTTTTTTACACCTTAACTGTTTTCAATCTTCATGTCTATTTAGGCAACGGGACGGGGTAAGAAAGTTATAACCAATCGGTGGATTCGTAAGCACCGGGATTTTCTCACTTCTCATGACATTCGATTGAAGACAATAATGCTAGAACGATATGTAGCCAACCATGCAAACACTAGATTTGTCACATTCTTCCTGCTAAATGCGAGGTTACTATTGTCCATCAGGCTTAAGTTTATCAGCAGCATGGTTTTAAGTTTATCAGCAGCATGGTTTTGACGGATGGGTATGCCGAAGAGCAAAAAATGGAGTTTTAGGTGGACAAAAGAGCTTCTGAACTTGTCGGGCTTCTATTTACAACAGATTGTGGTCATAATCCAGTAAATTTTACGACACAGGATGTTCATTCTATGGACTTGACCGATCCATTTGACAGTGACTACCGAAAAAGTGCTGGAGTTAGATGTTGTTGCCCTTTTCAATCTGGGTTTTCTCTAAACCTGATGAACAATTAACCCTCATGCTTTTTTACAGTTTGTAAGCTGGAGTTAGATGTTCTTGCCCTTTTCAACTCGGTTGTGACTGTCATATTTTGTTTGAAACAAGGCAAATGTCTTGCCATTCGTTTAATTTAGAGTTAAATATTGTAACAAATCCCAACCAAGGGAAATAACATCACTCTCGTCGGCTGCTTGAGCTCACTGTGCATTACAGAAGCCAAGTGATTTGCCCCCACCAGCTCCCACAAACTTATTTTGAACTAGCACACCAAATGGGTTGTAAATTTTCATAAGAAAGGCTACATGACCGTGACAGATTTGGATTCTGACATTTTGGACCCACGAGGAAATAGCCAATCCAAGGTGGTGTCGAATACTAGCTAGTCAACAAACGATTCTGCCTACCAGCCATTGGATTGACATCCAACATATGTCGTGTATCTTCTATCTCTTGTCTTCTTCTTCCAACCGCCCAAACCAAACCACCCCGTCAGTTCTGCCTGCTCCCGCCTCCCATGGCTGGCTGCGCCTCCATTACCCTATCGTACCGTCCAATGTTGGCCAGCCCCTCCGTCTATTCCCCCAAACGTCCTATTATTCTCCGGTGACGTCAGCCACAACACGCACCCGCACCCGAACCAGTCAACCCTCGTACTCCCCTACGCCTGCGACTGGACCGGTGCATCTTCCATGGCTCTTGTTCGTTCCGTCCAAGGCCTCGCCGTCGTCCCCCGCCTTGGTTCGCTCTCCGTGAGCGGTGCGCCGCCCTCTTGCCTTGTCAACATTGTCAACAAACGAGAGGAACAAGGAGATGACTGTACGTGGAGAGGATGACAGTAGGGACCCACCAGCATCATGGCAGTACGCAAGAAAGTGCCTCATTATTACAAGCCCAAAAAATGGTTCCTCCTAATGGCTGGACATCTGGGGCTCACGCCATTGTCAACGTAGTCAATAAACGAGAGAATTACACAACGAGTGGCTGACACCAGGGAACCAGCAGGTCGCGCAGTTGTTATTTACTTTTTTCTGAGGAACAAGTAGTTGTTATTTATACTAGTTTTAGCGAAGGATCAGGGTAACAACAGGGCTGTGCGGGGGTTGTGGCCCGTCTAGCCAGGGTTCTATTTATGTTTACCACATCATGAGCCCAGTTGTGCTTTTTTCTTGCTGAAAATGGCTAGCCCAGTTCTACTTTTTTTAAAGAAATACCCAAACGAGGCCTACTTGCTTTGTCAGCCCTGCTGGGCTACACATCTTTCAAGACGAGGAGAGTTTCATTCGGTTTGCCCAGAAAATGGGCTATCAGTAATGATAAATGGGCTGTACATTTTTAAAACACATCAAATCGGGAATTAAATTTGTTTTCATTACAAGATTTTAAATTCCATTGATTTTTATGCGTGGACAATTATTTGGATTTTATGTTTATATAAATTATTTTCCAAAATAGTTTGAATGTGAGTGAAAATTTTGGGATTAAAAAAAGTTGACCACACTGAAATATGCAAAATTTTGTATAATTTTAACCGTGGCCACAAGATGGGTTGTAATGCTAACAAAAAGAAGATGGGCTCCAAGAAAATCCTTAAGAATTAGCAAATGGGCTGTAAATTATTAGAAATAATGGCAGATGGGTTGTATGTTGTTTTCCACATATTTGAGGCTGACTTGTGCGCCTACTATAGGTTGGCACGTACGCTTTCCTAAAAAAAGGTTGACGTACACGCAACACCGTGTCAACTTAGTCAACACACGAGAGTAGTGACTGTTGGATCCGTGTCGGTCCCTTCCTAGGCCTTGCCGTCATCCACCGCCCTGGTGCTCTCGGCACGGCATGGTCAACTGGTCAACGAACGACATCCAGCGGAAGTGGACTGTACGTGGAGAGGCAGACAGTTGGGTCCATGTCCGCACGCAAGGAAATGCCTCCTTATTACGCGCAAAATAATGATTTCTCCACCTGACAGCTGGGACCCATCAGAAGGGCCTCTGTATTTTGTGAAAAAAATGTTCCTCCCGCTGATAGGTCGGACCCACCAGCTATATCTTCATATGCAAGGAAGTGCCTCCTTGTTACGCACACAAAAATGAATACTCCCCCTACTAGCTGGGACCCACCATAGTTGGAGGCTGACTTGTGGGCCTACTGACGCGGACGGAGGGCTTTGTCAACTTAGTCAATATGAAGGATTCTAGCTCCAAAGGACTGCATCGATGTCCATCCAACGGCCATAGTGCTTCTTCAACCTCTCGGTCTTCTTGCTCCAGCCCACCCAAACCAGCGGCCGTGCCGTTTGCTCCTGCCTCCCATGGTCGGTCAGGTCATGGAGGCCTCACCGCCCCCTACTACTCCTGCCGCTGGCCAGGCCATCCCTCTACTCACCCACACCCCATGTTATTCTACGACGATGGCAGCCTCACACCGCAGCCGAATCAGTGAACCCTCATACTCCTCTCCGCGTGGGCATCCACTACCGCGTCTTCCCCGGCTCCACGCCATCTACTTCCTAGGCCTCGCTGTCGTCCACTGCCTTGGTGCTCTCGGCGCGACGTGGTCAATGTGGTCAAGGAACGACTTCCATCGGAAGAGTACTATACGTGGAGAGGCTGACAGCTCGGTCCACGGCCACAACAAGGAAGTGCCTCCTTATTACGCACAAAATAATGATTCCTCCACCTGACAGCAAGGACCCATCGGACGAGCCACCATATTTCGTGAAAAAGGTTTCCCCCTAACTGCTGGGACCCACCAGCTACATCTTCGCACGCAAGGAATTGCCTCCTTATCCTCCCTGACAGTCGGGACCCACCTAGTCGAAGCGTACGTAGCGTTGTCATTCTGGCGGTGAGCGTGTACATACATACTGCTCGATCGGTCTGTCTACAGGCTGCAGCGACGAACCATGGCCGAGTAAGGAAGGGCACATGTCATAGTAGAGGTGCACATGTAGCATGTACACGTACATACAACCAGGGTGCAAGAAATTAAATATGGCCACGTACGTACATACGGGCGGGGTCTCGAATGCCTACTCGTGCATACGTACGGCCAGGGTTCATGTACATGGCTGGGTCGGAACGGAGAAACTGCATCGTCGTATTCATTGGGAGGCAACGGAATGCGTCCTGTTCATCGGGATCCAACTGGCTTGGACAGAACAGCCGATTGAAACGAGGCCTGGTGTATCGCAGAACAGAGGGAAACAGCCATGTGTTCGACCGCCTACGGCCGAAAGGGGATCCTGTTCACCGGGAGGGGTGTGGCGTACCGCAAAATGGAGGAAATGGACTTCTCTTCGACCTCCTACGGTCGAAACGGAGTCCTGTTGATCGGGAGGGGTGTGGCGTACAGCAAAACAGAGGAAACGGACTTGTGTTGGAGCGTTACGGTCGGAACGGGGGTCCTGTTCATCGCGAGGGGTGTGGCGTAGCGCAAAACGGGAATCCACGGGCTACTGTTCATCTCCACCATCGACCTCCTCCAGCCTCCACGGGCTACTGTTCATCCACCGTCAACCTACTTGAGTCTCCACCTGCGACTGTTCATCCACAGGCTCCTGTTCATCCAGCCTCCACCGCTCCTCCACCGGCTACTGTTCAACCAGCCCTCTCCATGGGGTCCTGTTCAACCACCCCTCCACGGGCTACTGTTCATCCAGCCCTCCACCAGCTACTGTTCAACCAGCCGTCCACGGGGTCCTGTTCATCCAGCCCTCGACAAGGTCCTGTTGATCCACCCCCAATCAGCTCGATCAATCCGGGTCCTGTTCATCCAGCGGCAACGACCTCTACTACCACGGGGTCCTGTTCATCCAACCCCCACGGGGAACTGTTCATCCAACCCCTCAAGAACGCTCACTGTTCATCAAGAGGCAGCAGGTTCGATCAGCTTCAGTTAGCAGCAGTAGCGAAGGAATCGCTCGATCGGGTTCAATTAACAGCCAGATCGATCGATCGCTCGGGTTCAGTAACACGTAGCCTGTAGTGCAATTGCTCGGGTTCAGTAGGTGAATGCCTCGCTCGAGTTCAGTTAGAGCCCAACGCCTCGCACCCACGCGCATACTTGTGCGAGAGAAATGCGCATCGCTCGGCCTCGACCATCCACCATAACCGGGAACTCCCGGATATTTTCCTCGCCCTCGCTTCTACCACGGTTTTTTCCGTCATGGACGACCCAAAGAATGTCATGCAGCTGCCTCTCCGGCCCGCCCAGGACGAAAATCCCATTTTCTGTCATGATTTTTTGTCATAGAAGTAGGAGCCCACCACACCTATGATGATACTGAGTTTTGTCACAATTATCTTCATAGAAGTGTCATAAGCATGACAGGAAAAAAATTGTTCGGCCCAAAATGTCACGGATGTGTCTTTTTTTTGTAGTGTATATCGTCAACGAACGTTAAGAGTGTGGACCCTACGGGTTCGAGAACTATGTAGACATGACCGAGACACCTCTCCAGTCAATAACCAATAGCGGAACCTGGATGCCCATATTGGCTCCTACATATTGTACTAAGATCTTTATCGGTCGAACCGTTATGACAACATATGTAATTCCCTTTGTCCATCAGTATGTTACTTTCCCGGGATTCAATCATCGGTATCTTCATACCTAGTTCAATATCGTTACCGGCAAGTCTTTACTCGTTCCATAATACATCACCTTGTGACTAAACTCCTTTGTCATTCGCTTGCAAGCTTATGATGTGTATTATCGAGAGGGCCCAGAGATACCTCTCCAATACTCGGAGTGACAAATCCTAATGTCGATCTATGCCAACTCAACAAACACCTTCGGAGATACCTGTAGAGCATCCTTATAATCACCCAGTTACTTTGTGATGTTTGATAGCACACAAGGCATTCCTCTGGTATCCGGGAGTTGCATAATCTCATAGTAGAAGGAATATGTATTTGACATGAAGAAAGCAATAGCAATAAAACTGAACAATCATAATGCTAAGCTAACAAATGGGTCTTGTCCATCACATCATTCCCCTAATGATGTGATCCCGTTATCAAATGACAACTCATGTCCATGGTTAGGAAACCTTAACCATCTTTGATCAACGAGCTAGTCTAGTAGAGGCTCACTAGGGACACGATGTTTGTTTATGTATTCACACATGTATTAATATTTCTGATCAATACAATTCTAGCATGAATAATAAACCTTTATCATGAATAAGGAAATAAAATAACAACTTTATTATTGCCTCTAGGGCATATTTACTTCAGTTTCATACCCTACAAGAAATTTCATCTTATGTTCTCTACGATAAGAACTTTGGAGTGACTCTTTGTCGCACGTTGAGGGATTGCCATATGATTTAATTATGTTATCATTGTTGAGAGACTTTGCACTAGTGAAAGTATGAACCCTAGGCCTTGTTTTCAAGCATTGCAATACCGTTTTTGCTCACTTTTGTTACTAGTTACCTTGCTGTTTTTTATTTATTCAGATTATAAAGATATATTTCTACCGTCCATAATACACTTGTATCATCATCTCTTCGCCGAACTAGTGCACCTATACAATTTAACATTGTATTATGTGTGTTGGGGACACAAGAGACTCTTTGTTATTTGGCTGCAAGGTTGTTTGAGAGGGACCATCTTCATCCTACGCCTCCCACGGATTGATAAACCTTAGGTAATCCACTTGAGGGAAAATTGCTACTGTCCTACAAAACTCTGCGCTTGGAGGCACAACATGAGTCTACAAGAAGAAGGTTGCATAGTAGACATCAGTGCTCACCTCGGTCGTCTTCCTGGTTGTTTCTTTTTTTCCTAATTTTTGTAATATTCCAAAACTGATAGAAAATATTTTTGTGGATTTTTCAGAGTCCTTTACTTACCGTATCATATACCTCCTCTTTTTCAGGGTTCTGGAGTGTTCTGGGACGTTTCTCTTATGTGTTCCTCCGGTGTCATGGTTTGGATAATATTGGTTTCAACATTAATAGGTGTACATGGGATCTAGTGCTTAATTCTTTGCCCATTAACCAACTTCGGCATTATTGATCTTAATGCCTATAGAACGATAAACCTCTTCGATAATATATGGTCCTTCCAATTTGGAAAGAAGCTTACCTGCAAAAAATCTAAAACGAGAGTTGTACGAAAGAACATGTTCACCAACTTTGAATTCGTGCTTTTGGATTCTTTTGTCATGCCACCTCTTAACATTTTCTTTGAATAGTTTGGCATTTTCATAAGCTTGGGTTCTCCATTTGTCTAGTGAGCTAATATCAAATAGCCTCTTTTCACTGGCAAGTTTGAAATCATAATTGAGTTTCTTAATTACCCAATAAGCTTTATGTTGTAACTCGAGAAGCAAATGACAAGACTTTCCATATACCATTTTATATGGAGACATACCCATAGGATTTTTATAGGCTGTTCTGTAGGCCCAAAGGGCATCATCTAATTTCTTAGACCACTTATTTCGGGGCCTATTGATAGTCTTTTTAATATTAATTTTATTTCTCTATTTCTAAGTTCAACTTGACCACTAGATTAAGGATGATAGCGTGAAGCAATTCTATGGTTAACATCATATTTAGCAAGCATTTTACGGAAAGCACCATGAATAAAGTGTGAACCACCATCAGTCATTAAATATCTAGGGACTCAAAACCTTGGGAAAATAATTTCTTTAAGCATTTTAAATTTTTAATGGAAGTGTTATGATCAACACTACTAGTTGGAATAGCTTCTACCCACTTAGTAACATAATCAACAACAACCAAAATATGTGTATACCCATTAGAGGAAGGAAAGGTCCCATATAATCAAAACCCCAAACATCAAATGGTTCAACAACAAGTGAATAATTCATAGGAATTTCCCGACGTTTACCGATATTACATATCCTTGGACATTCATCACAAGATAAAGTAAACTTATGGCCATCCTTGAAGACAGTAGGCCAATAAAAACCAGATTGCAATACCTTGTGAGCAGTTCTATCTCCCGCATGATGTCCTCATAAGCTTTGGAGTGACATTTCCGTAGGATTTGTTCCTATTCATGCTCAGGTACACAAAGTCTAATAATACCATCTACTCCTTTATAAATATGTGGGTCATCCCAAAAGTAATGTCTTAAATCATAGAAGAATTTTTTTGTTGGTATGTGAAACTAGGTGGTATAAATTTAGCATCAATATAATTAGCATAATCAGCATACCAAGGAGTATTATGAGAAACATTTATTGGAGCTAGTTGTTCATCAAGAAAGCTATCATCAATAGGTACTGGGTCGTCAAGGATATTAATAACCTAGACAAGTTATCTGCTATGGGGTTCTCAGCTCCTTTCCTATCAGAGATATGTAAATCAAATTCTTGTAGCAAGAGAACCCACCTAATGAGTCTAGGTTTAGCATCTTTCTTTTCCATGAGATATTTTATAGCAACATGATCAGTGTGAACAATCACTTTGGAATCAACAATGTAACATCTGAATTATCACAAGCAAACACAACTGCTAAAAATGCTTTTTCAGTAGTAGCATAATTTCTTTGGGCATTGTCTAGAGTTTTGCTAGCATAATGAATAACATTTAATTTCTTACCAACTCTTTGTCCTAGAACAACACCAATAGCATAATCACTAGCATCACACATAATTTCAAAAGGCAAGTTCCAATCAGGTGGATGAACTATAGGTGCAGAAGTTAAGTCTTTGTTAAGTGTTTCAAAGGCTTCTACACAATCATTATCAAAAATAAATGGACATCCTTTTGTAAAAGATTTTAAGAGGCCTAGAAATTTTAGAGAAGTCTTTAATAAACCTCCTAGAGAAACCAGCATGACTAAGGAAACTACGAATACCTTTAATATCTTTAGGACATGGAATTTTCTCAATTGCATCAACTTTAGATTTATCCACCTCAATACCTTGTTCAGAAATTTTATGCCCCAAGACAATACCTTCATTAACCATAAAGTGGCACTTCTCCCAATCCAAGACAAGATTAGTTTGTTCACATCTTTGCAAAACTCGATCAGGGTTGCTTAAGCAATCATCAAAAGAAGTTCAAACAGAAAAACCATCCATGAAAACCTTAACAATATTTTTGCAAAAATCAGATAATATAGCAGTCATACATAGTAGGTGCATTGCATAAACCAAAAGGCATACGTCTATAAGCATAAGTTCCAAATGGACAAGTAAAGGTGGTTTTCTCTTGATCAGGTTGTGAAACAGGTATTTGAGAAAAACCAGAATATCCATCAAGAAAACAAAAGTGTGTGTGCTTAGACAATCTTTCTAGCATTTGATCAATAAAAGGTAGAGGGTAATGTTCTTTTCTAGTAGCTTTATTTAGTTTTGTAAAATCAATTACCATTCTATAGCCAGTAATAATTATTTGTGGAATGATTTCATTTTTATCATTAGGGACAACAGTAATACCTCCCTTCTTAGGGACACAATGAACATGACTTACCCATCTACTATCAACTATTGGATAGATTATACATGCTTCGAGAAGCTTTAGTATTTCACTTCTTACCACTTCCTTCATTTTAGGATTTAAGCGTCGTTGGTGATCAACAACGGGTTTAGCATTAGGCTCCATATTAATCTTGTGCTGACATAGAGTGGGACTAATGCCCTTAAGATCATCAAGAGTATCTCCAATTAAAGCATGATACTTCTTCAGAATATTTAATAATCTTTCTTCTTCATGTTCTAAAAGGTTAGCACTAATAATATCATGATATATCTTTTTCTCATCAAGACAAGCATACTTCAGAGTGTCTGGCAATTGTTTTAATTCAAACACAGGATCACCTTTAGGTGGAGGAGGACCTCCTAGAGTTTCAATATGCAAATTGTGTTTAAGGATAGATTGTTGTTCAAAGAATATTTTATCTATTTCGTTTCTTTCATGCAAGTGTATATCATTTTTATGGTCTAGCAAATATTGTTCTTAAGTTTAATATTTCAGTTCTTACAGTTCCTAATGCTTACTGGGTAATTCTTTATTATGACATTGTCTATTAAACTTAGAGAAATTAAAATCATGAGACTCATCAGCAAAGCTCACACTGACAGTTTGTCTCTCATAATCTATTTTAGCATTAACAGTGTTCAAGAAAGGTCTGCCAAAGATAATGGGACAAAAGTCATCTTGTGGGGAACCAAGAACTAGGAAATCAGTAGGGTATTTTATTTTCCCACACAAGACTTCAACATCTCTAACTATCCCAAGTGGTGTGATGGTGTCTCTATTAGCAAGTTTAATAGTAACATCTATGTCTTCTATTTTGGCGGGTGCTATGTCATTCATAATTTCTTGGTATAAAGTAAAAGGAATAGCATTCAAACTAGCACCCACATCACATATACCATGACCAACAATGATCTCCTATTTTAACTGAGACAAAAGTCATGCCAACAATAGATCTATGTTTATCTTTTTCATTGGGTTTGGCAATTCTAGCATCTTCATCACAGAAATAAATAACATGCCCATCAATATTTTCTACCAGGACATCTTTAACCATAGCAACACTAGGTTCTACCTTGATTTGCTCAGAGGGTTTAGGTGCTTTAATATTACTTTTGTGAACCACGATTGATACCTTAACATGTTCCTTTATCCTAACAATGAAAGGTGTTTTTTCAATGTAAGTAGTAGGAAAAATTGGATCAAGATTGTAAATAATAGTTTCATCTTTAGCTTTAACCGGTTCTTTAACTTCTTCTTTAATAGGGGGATGATATTTAAACCACTTCTCCTTAGGGAGATCAACATGAGCAGCAAATCATTCACAAAAAGAGTATCTTAGAGTCAAGTCCATATTTAGTGCTAAACTTGTGAAAGGCATTGATATTCATAAAAGATTTAACTCAATCACACTTAAGCTTAATACCTCACTCTTTACCTTCGTCGAGTTCCCAATCATCAGAGTTGTGTTTAATTCTTTCTAAAATATCCCACCTGAATTCAATAGGCTGGTTCATAAAAGAACCAGTACAAGAAGTATCGAGCATGGATTGATCATTACGAGAAAGCCAAGCCTAAAAATTCTAATTAATAATTTCTCTCGAGAGCTCACGATTGGGGCATGAATATAACAATGACTTAAGCCTCCCCCAAGCTAGAGCAATACTTTCTCCTTCACGAGGCCAAAAATTATATATATAATTCTGATCACGATGAACTAGATGCATACACTACAAAAAAAAAGACACATCTGTGACATTTTGGGCCGAACGAATTTTTATCTGTCATGCTTATGACACTTCTATGATGATAATTGTGACAAAACCCGGTATCATCATAGATGTGGTGGGCTCCTACTTCTATGCCAAAAAATCATGACAGAAAATGGGCTTTTCGTCCTGGGCAGGCCGGAGACACACCTGCATGACATTCTTTGGGCCGTCCATGACAGAAAAAATCATGGTAGAAGCGAGGGCAAGGAAAATATCGGGGAGTTCCTGGTTACGGTGGGTGGTCGGGGCCGAGTGATGCACGAAGGGATTGCACGTTTCTCTCGTGACACGCACGCTGCTGCGGGTGCAAGGCGTTGGTCAGAATGGCGAACCCGAGCCAGCGTTCGCCATCGAACCCGGCGACAGACCGGCTACGCGTTACTGAACCCGAGCGATCCCTAGCTGTTAACTGAACCCGATCGAGGGATTCCTTCGCTACTGCTAACTAAAGCCGGTCGAACCTGCTGCCTCTTGATGAACAATGACCGTTGTTGGGGGTTGGATGAACAGTCCCGGTGGGGGTTGGATGAATAGGACCCCGTGGTAGTAGTAGGCCATTGCCGCTGGATGAACGGGACCCCAATCGAGGAGGCCGGTGGAGGGTGGATGAACAGGTCCCTTGGAGGCTCCATGAACAGTAGCCGGTGGAGGGTTGATGAACAGGACCCCATGGAGGGTTGGTTGAACAGTAGCGGGTGGAGGCTGGATGAACATGCCCCCGTGGATGAACAGTAGCTGGTGGAGGCTGGAGGAAGTCGGCGGTGGATGAACGGTAGCAGGTGGAGGCTGGAGGAAGTCGACAGTGGATGAACAGTAGCAGGTGGAGGCTGGAGCGAGGCAGTAGACGGTGGATGAACAGTAGCCCGTGGAGTCCCGTTTTGTGGTATGCCACACCCCTCCCGATGAGCAGGACCCCGTTCCAACCGTAGGCACTCCAACACAAGTCTGTTTCCTCCGTTTTGCGGTACGCCACACCCCTCCTGATAAACAGGACCCTGTTTCGACCATAGGCACTCGAACACAAGTCCGTTTCCTCCGTTTTGCGGTACACCAGACCCTTCCTGACGAACAGGACCATGTTTCGACCATACGTGGTCGAACAAAAGGCCCGTTTCCTCCATTCTGCTATACGCCAGACCTCGTTTTGGCTGTTCCTTCCAAGCCGGTTGGCTCCCTATGAACACGACGTATTCCGTTGCCTCCCGATGAACACGGCGCATTTTGTTGCCTCCCCATGAACACAATGTAGTTTCTCCGTTCCGGCCCAGCCGGTTGGCTTTCGATGAACAGGACGCCGTTGCGGTCGTCCGTTGCCTCTCCATGTACACGAACCCTGGCCATACGTATGCGTGAGTACGCGTACGAGAACCCGCCCATATGTACATATGTGGCCCTATTTTTTGGCATTAAGCTGTATGTACATGTACGCCGGTTTGACTGGACTACCTAAACTGCTACCGCTCCTTACTCGGCCACGGTTCATCATGGCAGACAGACCGATCGACCGGTATGTACACAGACAACGCTACATATGCTTCGACCGAGTGTGTCCCGGCTATCAAGGAGGATAAGGACGCACTTCCTTGTGTGCGAAGATATAGCTGGTGGGTCCCAGCTGTAAGGGGGAAGAATCATTTTTTGCCTATAATAAGGACGCACTTCCTTGTGTGCGAAGATGTAGCTGGTGGGTCCCAGCTGTCAGGGGGAGAAAACATTATTTTTTAGCGTAAAAAGGATGCAATTGCATGCATGCGTCCATGTGTGTGGTGCGTCCCCACTGTCAGCCTTTCCACGTACAGTCATCTTCCGATGACTCTCATTTGTTGACCACACCATGCCGAGCGCACCAAGGCGGTGGACGATGGCGAGGCCCCGGACGACAACGAGCCGGTGATGGGAAGACGCGGCAATGGAGTCGCAGATGGAGAGGTGTACGAGGGTTAACGGGTTATGGTGCGGCGTGGTTCTATAGTAGGCGAAGAATAACAGGAGGTGTGGTGGGGTGGAGGGATGGTTTGGCCGGTGATGGGGTAGCGCTTTGCAACGAAGCATGCTAAGCAGAGCTGCTAGCAGCCGGAGGCGGGAGCAGGTGGTTCCGGCGGCGCTGGAGGAAGAAGACGAGAGATTGAAGATGAATGCCGGCCGTTGGATGTAAATCCAACGGCTATCGATGTCAGAATCATTTGTTGACTAAGTTGACAATGCCTTGTGTCGGTGGAAACGACACATATGGGATCACAAGGAATCCCTTCTACGGTCGGCGGGCATGGGGCTGTGGAAAGAGTGGGTTTAGAAGATCAACATGGGGGAATTTATCCAGGTTCGGGCCGCAAGTGATGCGTAATACCCTACTCTTGCCGGTTTGTGTTTATCTGGTGTTCTTGGACTAGCTACAAAGCGTGCGGGGTCCAAAAAGTCTGAATCCTTCTCCAGTATGCCTCGGGCCTCCTTTTATAGCCAAGGGGTCGCCACGGTGGCACACAGGAGGTGGAAAGTTTGTACTGTATACAAGTCTATCCCCTGGCACCGTAGGACAAACGCATTTAATGCGCTGCCGACATGCCCTCTCACTTTATTAGGGACGGCAAGGAAGCTCGTCTCGTCCGTCACCGCCTCATCTGACTCTGACGCGCGTCCAAGCTGACTAGGCATGCAGCGCCACGCTAGCTGGCTGGCTACTGAGTTGGTGCGGTGGTAGAGTCTTCACGAAGATTTGCATGCCACCACACAGGTGCTTGCTGAGATGGCCTAGAAGTTGCATGTTGCCACGCAGGTGCCTGCCTTGTTGGTGGGTTGACTGTTGTGTTGGAATGGCGGTGGAGCCTTGGCAGGTGGGGGCCTGGCTGCGGCCCTGCAGATGTCCCTGGCAAGGATCTTGCCGGGGGTCTTGTGAGTGTCCCCAGGAAGGATCTTGCCGGGGGTTTCCGTCTTCTGGTTCTCATCTAGTCTTGTATGTTCTTGGTCTTCACAAAGATCTGCATGCCACCATGCAGGCGCCTCCCGAGCCTTGGTTCCATGTTGTCGACGGTGTCCGAACTCTTAGGCTCAAGGGTGGTGGCTCTGCTGGTGTTGGGCAAGTTGCCCCGGCAAGGCTCTTGCCGGGGCTACGTAAGCTGCCCCAGCAAGGCTCTTGCCGGGGAAAGCCCACCTTGTCCCTCTGCTCCTCGCGCCTTTGGCTTGGCGCTGCTCTGGTAGTCTTGTGTCTTCGCTTCCTCTGCCCCGCCAAGCGTGGCCGCGGGCATGTGGCTACGACTGCCCACACACAAGTAAAGGGGTACAAAAAGGACCCCTACTTTTGTACACCAACGGGAGCCCCCGGGACTGGGCCACATATAAGCGCGGGGCGTTATTGGGTCAGGCGCAGAACGGTGCTCTGGTACGCGTGGCAGAGTTTTACCACAGTAACTCCCTCGCCAGTTGCGCTTCCCCACGACCCGGGTTGAATGTGTGACATGGGGGTCGTGCGTGGGGCAGTTGCTGTCCGCTTGCGTCACGTCGTGGTAAATGGTAAATAGGCGGCCCACGCCTTCCCCATAAAAAGGGAAAACCGCAGGCGCGCTGCTCATTTACCCCATGTGCCTTTCCCAATCTCGGAACCGTCGCTCCCTTCTTCTTCCTCAAGCTCTTGCCTTTGCTCGCCGCCATGCCGCCCTCATTGCCCTTAATCCTCCATCCCCTCGCAGTCGCTATGGCACCCAAGACAGGCGAAGGCAAGGGAGCGGCCAAGGATGCCGGGGAGAAGGAGGCGCCGGAGAGCTAGTTGGCGGCACTTCAGACGCAGCACGCCTACTTCCCCTTGACAGTCGATGCGGTCCATCTCAGGGACTACATCAGGCCCCTGTGGGGGAGGGAGACGACGGGCACCCTGCCACGCGCATCGTCCCTGCCGATTTCACCATGTCCGGCCCAAATCGGTACCCCTTCTTCGTTGACTACTTCTCTTGCGGGCTCTGCCCCCCTTTCTCTGATTTCTTCAACAAGGTCATGCACACCTAGAGCTTCCATCATCTGGATCTTACGCCGAATGTCGTGGCATGCATGGCCTTCTTCGCCCAACTCTGCGAGGGCTTCGCCGGTGTGCTCCCTAGCACGGCACTCTTCCGCCACTATTTCTACCCTCGCATCCAGCTAGGGGCGCCATCTCCGGCTTCATCACCTGGATCCTGAGGTCTGAGGAGAAGGGCATGTACCTAGAGGGCGCCCAGAAGGAGAGGTGGGAGGAGTGGCAGAGCCGGTGGTGCTGGATCGAGGAGGAGGATCCATGGAAGTTCTACCGGGTTCGCCGGAGTCCGCCGGTCTGCCGCAAGGACTAGAGCGACCTCGACGCCAACGACAAGAAGCTCTCGGTCGCGACCACCAGGATCAATCGCCTCACCGTGTCCGGGCTCACCCTCGAAATGATTGGGGCTGATTTCATCCGCCGCCGGATCGCCCCACTACACAACAAGGGGAGGCCGGCATGGGACTACAGGAACGCGATTGATGTCATGAGGCTCCGCCCTGGCTTGAAGCACAACTTCACAGTGATGGGGCATGCTCACTTTTGCCAGAGGCTCTTCCAGCTCAAGGTGAGTGACGACTGCAGTGCTGAGAGGACCGGCAGAGCCGAGAAGGCCGGCAAGACGATCAAGGCATCTCTGTTTGGGTTGCCAGCGGGAGTGGTCCCGTTGAGCAACAACTCTCGCCAGATACCGGACTTCAACGCGCATGGCCTCGATCCGCTCTGGGTCGAGCCGGAAGTGGAGGACGTGCAGGCGTTCTTCGACAACTTGTCGGAGAATTATGCCCGCGATGATCCGCTGCTCATTCGCGACACCACCAAGGAGAAGCTGGACTACATCACCGCCAGGGCGGTGGAGGCGGCACTCGCCAAGGAGGTTGGTAGCGTTGGCACCATGGAGGATGAGGCTGACATGGCCGCGGAGGAGAAAGAGCTCGCCGGATGGGCGAAGTCTGCTAGGAAGGCCAGCAGCGTCGGCGCCGGGGCCCCCCTCGTTGAAGACGTGGTCGGAGAAGAGGCCGAGGCTGACGACCCCTCGGCCACAGGGAAGAGACGCGTCATGCGGCGGGCTTGCTCTGCCGAGCCGGTCCGGCCCGGCAGGACCACGCAGCGGCAACAGGTCCAGGAGTAGTCCGTGCGCCAGACGAAGGCCGCGACAGCGAAGAAGGCGGTGAAGGCCGCGGTAGCAAAGAAAACGGCGGCTGCTTCCTCCTCGTCCAAGCGGCGCCAGACCCCATCCCCTTATCCTCCTCCTTCGGATGGCACCTCGGAGGTTAATTTTGACCTCGGGTCCTTCAGCCCGAAGAAGAAGAGGAGGCTAGTGGAAGAGGAGGCGGAGGAGGAGTAAGCACTTCGCCCTCCATCATCCCCTGACCCCATGCATGTGCTATCCTCCTTTAACTTGATGTTATCCTCACAGGGACACATAGACGTTGGCCCAGAGGGTGGCGAAGAGGGCCAGGGCCTCGACGGGCAACAAGCCCCCGGCGAGCACTCCGGGCACGCCAGAGTTAGTGGTGATCAGCCCGGACGACAACCTCGACGCAGCCCCCGCTACAGCCGCCAGCGTGAGTTCACTACTCACTTCCCGTCGGTGTGTGTTGGGGCACGATCCCTTGGTGCTAACCTTGCCGGGTTCGTAGGAGGAGAGCGGCAGCAGGAGGAGCCGCTGAGGGCCACCCCCAACACGCCGCCCCCGTCGACCATGCTACCCAAAGGGGTGTCCCCGACAAGGGAACCAAGCACCGAGCTCACACGCATGGAGGAGGAGGAGGTGAACTTGGGTGGCAGTGGCTCCATCCCGGCAACGAACGTTGGCGGGGAGTGAACCACTTCTTCCCAGCTTGGCACGGGTACGTGGCCTGCCTCGTGTCCCTGTCTTTTCTTCTTCTTTTTTTTGAACCTTGATTTTGGCCTCGTCTCATTCTCCTTCTTGGTATCCAGACCCTCCCTCAGTGGACCAGGAGGATATTGATACCGTCATTGAGGAGGTCGCCAAGGACGCCGAGGCCGAGGCCGACAAGATTGCTGCCGAGGAGGCCGCCAAGACCGCCGCTTAGGAGGCCGCCAAGGGGCCTGCCGGGGAGGCCGGCAAGGCCGCTGGCAAAGAGGCCGACAATGCTACTGCCGAGGAGGCTGGCAGGGGGCCTGCCGGGGAGGGGTGGCTGACGACCAACCTTCCTCCCCTACAGCCCCCATCCCAGGCAAGTACTTGAAGGTGGGCGACGACCTGTTTGTCCACCTCCCAAGGACGGCGTGCACCAGGGCGCCAGCCGAGGGGGAGGTGTTCGGCGACGAGGCGCTCACCACCGCCGGGCTCCAGGTTGTTGATGAACCGAGCGCTGGCGGTGGTGTTTCCCAAGAGGAGCAGCTCCTCCGGTCCATGAGCATCAACTTCCAGAAGCTCCAGGCGCTCCAGCGTGCCCGTCTAGACAAGGCAAATCCAGGATGGTGGTAGCGGTCAAGGCGGAGGCGGATCTTGAGGAGCGTGTCGCTCAGACGCTGGCCTGGTTCCGCGAGGCTCAGGAAGAACTGAAGGCTACCTAGGGCGAGCTAGCTGAGCGCAAACGGGAGCTCATCCTGAAGTAGGCTGACATCGAGAAGGCCCAAGAGGTGGCAAAGGAGCAGGCTGCCAAGGACGAGGCCGCTCGGCAACAACACCAGGCTTTGCTGAACTCCCAGGAGGAGGACCTTGCCACCCATGAGGAGGCACTCGCCGCCACACTCCGTGGCAAGGATGAAGAGATCGGGCAGATCGTCGCACAGCGGACTCAAGGGCTGGAACAGAGGCACAAGGAGGCACTCGATGCTCATGCCCTAGTCCATGATGGTAAGGTGAAGGAGCTGGAGCTGGAGCAGGAGGAGCTAAAGAAGAGAGTCTCGGCATTGACGAAGGAGAGGGATGCAGCCAACCGCACTCTGGCGGATGCGTAGGTCGCCATCTACGACAAGGCCAACCTGCTCTCCGACGCCAACGACTCCATCAACGATCTGAAGTTGAAGCGGGACGGCTTGGAGGGGAAGCTTTCAGAGGCCGGGACTCGTGAGGAGACCCTGAATAAGGCCCTGGAGGACGAGAAGCGGTTGCGGAGGGATGACGCCCCCGAGCACAAGGAGTACGCGAAGAGCGCAAACCTCTGGATCACCCGCCTCATCGACGTCACCGGCAGGATCACCACGAAGCTGGCTGCCATGGGGATGCCGAATGTCAGGTACTCCCAGGAGCCGAACATGAGCCCCAACGCCAGGCTAACCCTATTCTTCGAGGGCGTCCTCGATGCCCTGGAGCAGCTCCGTTCCAACCGAGCGACCTCTCTGGCCAATGAGGCCCGGAAGCTCTGCCGGGGTGCCCTGACCAAGGTCCTCACCAAGGTGGCATACTGGAACCCCAACGTCGACTTTGCCGACGCGCTGGAGAGCTTGCTGAAGGATGTGGACCTCGCGGCGCTCGAAGAGCGTATCAAGCCCATCATCAGCCACGTCGACGGAGTCAGGAGGGTGGAGGGCCAGCACCGAGACTAGGCACCCCGTTTCTCATTGCCGCTGCGAGTTCATGACCAAGACGATTTTATATTAAGTTAGAACCGCAGCAACAATTAATGTAATATAACTCTGCAGTACTTTAAGATGAAACATGCTATTTTCATGTATTGATCTTTCTTTGCACGTATACACCCTATGCCCAGTAGGATAGGTTCACCGGCATGTAAACCCAAGCTATGGCGCTTTGAGGACGGATCCTTAGCAGCCTGCCGGGGGGTGCTTGCTGCCGGACAAACCACCTTGCCGCTCTTAGCGCGGCTGCTTAAACTGTTGAACGGACTCGAAACAGAACAAGGGCGTTGCTAATAGCGGGCAGGTCACCTTGCCGTTCTCAGCGCAGCCGCTTGAACTGTTGAGCGGAAGGGTCCCATTGCGTACAGGTTTTCCATACAAAGAGCAAGATCTTTTAAGGAGAATAACCTTATATTAAGAAGAATTGCTCAAAATTGTGTGTGACTTAGCTTTTTGCGGCCACACGGATGGTCGTTGCAGCTGCGGACGGCACCAGAGTGCGGCTAATTTACGTCGCCTTCTCTTCTCGAGCCATCACGACGAAGGAGTCGGTAAGTTGGCTCCAATACCGGATTTTCACAGCTTGCGCCCCCTACCTGGCATGCCAAAGTTGTCGGTGGAAACGACACCTATGGGATCACAAGGAATCCCTTCTACGGTCGGCGGGCGCGGGGCTGTGGAAAGAGCGGGTTTAGAAGATCAACACGGGGGAATTTATCCAGGTTCGGGCCGCAAGTGATGTGTAATATCCTACTCCTGCTGGTTTGTGTTTATCTGGTGTTCTTGGACTAGCTACAAAGCGTGCAGGGTCCAAAAGGTCTGAATCCTTCTCCAGTATGCCTCGGGCCTCCTTTTATAGCCAAAGGGGTCGCCACAGTGGCACACAGGAGGTGGAAAGTTTGTACTATATACTAGTCTATCCCCTGGCACCGTAGGACAAACGCATTTAATGTGCTGCCGACGTGCCCTCTCACTTTATCGTGGATGGCAAGGTGTCGGGGAGGCTGATCTGGCCCACGAACACCTATGGGACCGGCGGACCGAGCCCCTTTCGGTTCGGCAGGGGCGGAGATCGCACGAAGAGCAGATCGAGGCGAAGCACACGAGCGGTTTACCCAGCTTCGGAGCTCTCCGGAGAGATAACACTCCTACTGCTGCATGTCTGAGTGTATTGAGTTCTTGCTCGGGAGCGCTGAGTGCTACAGTACACACAAGCTGCTAACGAGACCGAGCGTGAGTGTTCTCTGGCTTCGAACCTTTCGACCCCCTCTACGTTGCGCATGGGCCTCCTTTTATATGCTAAAGGGGTCTCCGACAGGTGGCAACGTAGACAATGGTAAAAATGGAAAAGGAGTGGTTGGTACAGCTACTTGTACATTGTATCATACCTAACCTTGACGGCAGGGGACAAAGGCATTAAATGCCCATCTACGTCGCCCTAATAGTGCAGAAAGGGACCGTTAGGGGCGCCACCGCTTGCCACGATGGCAATCTTGTCAGCGCCGCTTGCCACATCGCTCACCGTCAAGACGGCATCTTGCCACGCTTGGCGCTGGAAAGGTCCTGGCGACACGTTAGTGGATGTGCTTTGGAGCGCAGTGCAGTGGTGATGCGCGGCAAGCGCCTTGCCGCGGTTGTTGTCTTGTCGCGTCCGGAAGCTTGTCACTCATCCGGGCCTTCCGGCAAGCTCCTCTTGCCGGGCCTTGTCTCCTAGGTGCCTTGGGTGGCCTTCCCGGCAAGCTCCTCTTGCCGGGCCTTGTCTCCTTGGCTTGAATACTTTGTTCTTGAATGGCTCCAAAGGAACCACAGAGGACCTTGGCGGTCACCCGGTAAGCCTTGCCGCTGAGGGCTGCAACTGCCCGTGCACAAGTTCGGGATACTAGGGTACCCCTACTCTAGTACACCGACAGGAGCCCCCGGGCCTGGGCCACACACGGTGCCGAGCGCTGTTGGGCCAGGCCCAAAACAGGGCATGGGCACGCGCGGCCTAGGTTACGCCGTAACTCACCCCGGGCGAGTAGGTTTCTTTGCAGCATTTGTAGTTCTTCGGCTTGTTGCTTTGTCTTGTATCTGATTTGCTTCACTCTGAACCCATTCCTTTTCAGGACGCTGGCCCAGAGAGCGTCGAAGAGAGCCAAGGCCCCGGTGATTGACATCGAGGACGAAACCACCGCGACAAGAGGAGGTGCGTCCGAGACCACCTTGTCGGACGCTGCAACTCTTCCTCAAAGCAGCCCCAGCGCAGCCCCAGTAAGTATATGGTTTACTTCCTGCTGTTAGGCGTGCATGGGTGCCCTTTCTTTGCCGATATCTCGATCGCTGATTTGTGTAGGAGCAGAGCAGCCTTACCAGAGTGCCCTAAAGCCGCTCGACATGCCTCTGCCGACTACACCGCCAAGGGAGGATTCCCCGGCAAGGGAGCGTTCTCCGGCAAGGGAGACTTCTCCAGCAAGGGGCAGTTCTCCGGCAAGGGACAGCTCTCCGGCAAGGGACAGCACCAGCGATCCCTTGGTGGCAGAGACCATGACTGCAGACCCTAGCACAAGTAATCCTCTTGCTTGAAAACTTTCCTTGTGTTCTTCTTCTTCTGATTTTCTTTTTGAATATTTGCTTGACTTTTCTTCATTTTCGGTCGTCAGATCCATCCGCCACAGAGCCGATGGAGACCGAGGTCCGGGCGAGGAGGACGCTAATGCACATCGACGACGCCACGCCATCGGAGAAGAAGTCAAGGCCGACGAGCCCGCCGCGAAGAGGCCGCCAAAGCTGCCGCCAGAGCCGGGCGAGGGGTCCGGCGATCGACTGACGGCCCCGAGGCTGCAGGGAGCGCCAGCGCTACACCGACCGCCGATCCCTCCGGCCGCTGCGGCAGCGCCGGGCTCAAGAGCCCCAGCCCGGCCGCTTATTTGAAGGCCGGCGATGGCGTCTTCATCAAGCTCCCATGGGCGTCGAGCTCCAGGGCGCCGGCCGAAGGAGAAACTTTTGATGAAGAGCTGCTCGCCTCCGCTGGACTGACGCTGGTCGACGCACCAAACAGCAGCCGCTGCTGGTCATGTTATGAGAACAATCTATTAGAGCTGCGACAAGCTATCTTGTAATATAACTCTATTTCGGGTAGCAATTGCTATGTTATTTCCTTTACTTGGTTCCTTCCTTTGTATGTTTTTGCCCTACACTTTTAGGGAACTCGTCGGCGCAGGCACCTGGGCCGCGAGAGCTGAGTCTTGAGACGCCGACTTTGGCGGTGCCGCTTCCGACAAGTAACCTTGTCGCAACTAGTCGCAGCTCACTTAAGTTGTTGAGCGGACTCGAAACAAAGTAAGGGCGCAACTAGCTACTAGTCGCAGCTCACTTAAGTTGTTGAGCGGACTCGAAACAAAGTAAGGGCGCAACTAGCTACTAGTCGCAGCTCACTTAAGTTGTTGAGCGGACTCGAAACAAAGTAAGGGCGCAACTAGCTACGAGTTGGTTCCTCCGCGCACAGGTTTTCCATACAAAGTACGGTCGTTCGAGGAAGATAACTTAAAATTTTTAAAATTGATTGCTCAAACTTTAGCAACTTAGCTTTTCTGTCGTTTGCTTCCCGGTAAGGCTAGACTTCCTTGAGCGACGCTTGGTCCACACCATTATCGTCTCCTTTCCCCCCGGCAAACTTGTGGGCGAGGGAACCTTCCTTTCTTTGAGAAAGAGAAAGAAGAGAAAATAAAGATATGGAGCCTTATGGCTCGTTATTTCTTAACGGGGGTAGATGCTGCACAAATTGTCAGATACCGCATGAAAAATAGAAGTAGAAAACATGAAATTGACAAGATGTGCGGCACATCAGCTTTACCTATGCACGGGTCTGCGCGGCTTTGTACAAAGGATTACATGCAACATCGGCAAGACCTGTACAAAGGTGGTTGCGGAACAGGTTCCGGCAACCGCGCCCTCTGAGTAAAACTTACGAAGATGCTCAATGTTCCGTGAGTTGCTCACCGGAATGCCATCTTCGGTCTCAAGGCGGACAACGCCAGGCCTAGTGACTTGTTTCACCGGTAAGGGCCTTCCCACTTCAAGGCGTCAACTTGTTGGAGTTCTTGGCGGACTGAACGCGCCAAGAACAAGGTCGCCTTCCTCGAGACTTCGCATTAACTTTGCGGCTATGGTAGCGGCGCAAAGCTTGCTGGTATCGAGCAGCTCGTACAGCAGCCTGAAGACGATCCTCCTCAAGGAGCAGCGCGTCATGTTGTCGCAGCTGCTCTTGCTCAAGCTCATCATAAGCGAGCACTCGAGGTGATCCGTATACGAGTTCCGTGGGGAGAACTGCCTCTGCTCCATAGACTAGAGTGAAAGGTGTCTGGCCAGTGGCTCGATTTAGCGTCGTCCTGATTGACCAAAGAACCACCGGGAGCTCCTCAATCCAGTTCTTTCCGCACTTGTGCAGCCTGTCGAAAGTTCTGGTCTTGAGCCCGCGCAGCACTTCAGCATTCGCCCTCTTCGCTTGACCGTTACTTCTCGGATGAGCAACAGAACGAAGCAGACCTTGGCGCCAAGATCTTGGACGTACTGCATGAAGGTGCGGCTCGTGAATTGCGTGCCGTTGTCGGTGATGATCCTGTTAGGGATTACAAAGCGACAAACAATCGACCTAAAGAACTTGACCGCCGACCGTGTTGTCACCTTCCTCATCGCTTCCACTTCCGGCCACTTTGTGAACTTGTCGATTGCAACGCACAAGTACTCAAAGCCCCGACGACTTCGGGGAAAGGGGCGAGGATGTCGAGCCCCGGACCGAAAATGGCGAGGATAAAGGGATCGTCTGGAGAGCTTGAGCTGGCTGGTGTATTCGCTTGGAATGGGCCGCACGCTTCACACTTGGTTACTTGTGCGATTGCATCCCGGAGGGCTGTCGGCCAAAAGAAACCTTGCCGAACGCTTTGCGGCAAGTGCTCGCGCCAATGTGGTGACCACATATGCCTCCATGTATCTCTGCCAACAGCTTTTGTCCGTCTTCCCGGTGAATACACTTCAATTTCACACCGTTGTGTCTTCTTCTGTACAGTGTGTTGTCGACAAACTGGTACATACTTGACTGCTGGGTTACTCTTTCCGCTTCTTCTTGCTCTTCGGGAAGTTCTCCTATCTGAAGGAAACGGACAATCTGCTGTGCCCATGTTGGAGCTTGCGGCTCAACAACAAGGACTAAAGGCACATCTGCTGCTGCGGGAACATCCGCTTCTACGGCGAGAACCTGCGGCTCAGCCGGAGCTTGACGTTACCCGGCAACCTTACCGGAGCAAAACTTGTCGGGAGCGTCTGCTTCAACGAAACAAACCCTAGGGCTTGTCGGAGCAGACTGCTCCTCAGCACTGTTGGTGTTGATCTTGAGGACCTTCTTGACGGCGACTTCGGGAAGCCCTGCCGAAAAATAGTCACCAGAGATCAACTTCCTCTTCTTACACTTGTCGGTGGAGCTCGATGGTGCGTCCTTGACGGTAGCGCAGCACTCCGAAGAGGTGCGCTTGCCGGAGTGGGCATCAAAGCTCTTGCCGGACTTGGTCTTCTTCTTCGCCCCAGGAGCTTCAGCGGCAAGTGGCTTGCAATCTGCTGCAGCTGCTGCTTCCCGGTAGATTTTGTCGGCGCAGATAAGAGCATCCTTCTTGTCGCCAGGGACGGAGATGGCATGAGCCAGGATCTGACATTGGGCTTGAGCACCAGAGGGAAGTAGTTGGCCAGGATCTTGTCGTCTCGCCCCCCGGCAGCTTGCACCACGATGGTGTAGATGCCGAGGAACTCCGACGGATGCGTCTTGCCGTCGTACTTCTCTGGTACGTCTGGCTTGAAATTCTTCTTGCTAGGCCACTGGACTTGCCGCAGCTCACGAGTGAATGCAGGGCAACCTACCGCGTATGGCAAGTCGCCTGGTTCCCCTGGCGCATGCATGTCGACAGAGGGCCCAGCGCGCTGGTCGGATTGACGCCGCGCTTCTCTTCGGCGCTCGATGCGAGTTCGAGCGTCTTCTTGCTGTCGTTCGTGAAGAACTTGGCGCTGATCGTGACGAGCTCGTGGATCCGATGATGCGGTGGAGTCACTGTCGAGGTGGATCCGGCGAGTCGGCGATCTTGGCCTTCGGGGCGGAGAGTGCATGGTGGTTGCACCCCCACCGGTTTCGTCCCCACCGCTCGTGTTTGGCAGTCCTGCGGCGGCAGCGATGCACTCGGCTGCCGCGGAGCGTCGCCGCTGGCAAAGCCGATGAGACTACGAATGGTGGCCCTCCATTCATCGACCTTGTCGGCTGTTGGAGGGTAATCCAGAGCGATTGAGATCTCGCCAAAGCCTGCTGGAGTGATGGGTGGCGTGATTTAACGGCGCGCGAGGAGCGGATATGCTCGGACTTCTAACTATGTTAGAAGGAGCAGTATCCCGTCCAGGCGACCGTGCCTCGCTCGCGCCAGCATGTTGGCGTGCATGCTGGTCTTGAGCATCCCGAGATCCACCAGCTCGATCTTGGTCCAACGAGCGTATGTCGTTGTGAATACCATGACGCTGTCGGTCCCGCGCCTCTTGAGACGGGCGCGGTGCATGTACGGACGCCGAGGTCTGCGCAGCCTTGTCCTTGGACTTGGCAGCACCGTGGGCTTCCCAGTCGACGTCCATTCTTCCGCCGGCGTCTACCCCACCACCCTTTTGCTCCGGTGGTGGTGGGTTTGACGCGGACGGAACATCTGCCACCGAAGCCTTCTTCTTCGGTGGCATGTCGATGAACATGATGAAGATCTAGCTCGTGTGGACGCCGGATCAGGTTCACACAATCTCGACGCCCCTACAGGGCGCGCCAAAGATGTCGGGAGGCTGATCTCGCCCACGAACACCTATGGGACCGGCGGACCGAGCCCCTTTCGGTTCGGGCAGGGGCGGAGGTCGCACAAAGAGCAGATCGAGGCGAAGCACCTGGCGGTTTACCCAGCTTCGGAGCTCTCCGGAGAGATAACACTCCTACTGCTACATGTCTGAGTGTATTGAGTTCTTGCTCGAGAGCGTTGAGTGCTACAGTACACACAAGCTGCTAACGAGACCGAGCGTGAGTGTTCTCACGGCTTGAACCTTCGACCCCCTCTACGTTCGCGGGCCTCCTTTTATATGCTAAAGGGGTCTCCGGGTGGTGTAGCGTAGACAAGGGTAAAAATGGAAAAGGAGTGGTTGGTACAACTACTTGTACATTGTATCATACCTAACCACGGCAGGGGACAAAAGCATTAAATGCCCGCTCACGCCGCCCTAATAGTGCGAGAAAGGGACCGTCGAGGGCGCCACCGCTTGCCACGATGGCAATCTTGTCGATGCCGCTTGCCACCGCGCTCCGGCCGTCAAGACGTTCTTCTTGCCACGCAGCCGGAAAGGTCCTGAGGCGACACGTTAGTGGATGTGCCGGAGCGCAGTCTGAGTGGTGGTATGCCGCGGCAAGCGCCTTGCCGCGGTTGTTGTCTTGTCGCGTCCGGAAGCTTGTCACTCACAGGGCCTTCTCGGCAAGCTCCTCTTGCCGGGGCCTTGTCTCCTAGGTGCCTTGGGTGTCCTTCCCGGCAAGCTCCTCTTGCCGGGGCCTTGTCTCCTTGGCTTGAATACTTTGTTCTTGAATGGCTCCAAAGGAACCACGGAGGACCTTGGCGGTCACCCGGTAAGCCTTGCCGCGGAGGGCTGCAACTGCCCGTGCACAAGTTCGGGATACTAGGGTACCCCTACTCTAGTACACCGACACAAGGAAGCTCGTCTCGTCCTCGCCGCCTCATCTTGCTCTAATGTGCTCCAAGCTTACTAGGCGTGCAGCGCCATGCTGGCTGGCTGGCTGCTGAGTTCGTGTGGTGGCAGAGTCTTCACAAAGATCTGCATGCCACCACGCAGGTGCTTGCTGAGTTGGCCTGGAAGCTGCACGTCACCACGAAGGTGCCTGCCTTGTTGGCAGGTTGACTGCTGTGTTGGAATGGCGGTGGAGCCTTGGCAGGTGGGGGCCTGGCTACGGCCCCGCGGATGTCCCTGACAAGGGACTTGCCGGGGGTCTTTTGAGCGTCCCTGGAAAGGGCCTTTCCGTCTTTTGGTTGTCATCTAGTCTTGTATGTTCTTGGTCTTCACAAAGATCTGCATGCCACCATGCAGGCGCCTCCCGAGCCTTGGTTCCAATGTTGGTGACGGTGTCGGAACTCTTAGGCTCAAGGGTGGCGGCTCTGCTGGTGTTGGGCAAGTTGCCCCAGCAAGGCTCTTGCCGGGCCTATGTAAGCTGCCCTGGCAAGGCTCTTGCCGGGCCTATGTAAGCTGCCCTGGCAAGGCTCTTGCCGGGGAAAGCCCACCTTGTCCCTCTGCTCCTCGCGCCTTTGGCTTGGCACTGCTCTGGTAGTCTTGTGTCTTCGCTTCCTCTACCCTGCCAAGCGAGGCCGCGGGCATGTGGCTGCGACTGCCCGCGCACAAGTAAGGGGTATAAAAAGGACCCCTACTTTTGTACACCGACACCTTGTGTTGGCTTCGGCCTATTGGCCCACATATCAGCCTCCAAAAATGTCGCACATATTCAACCCATTTTTTTAGAACTTACAGTGCATTCGCTGCGCTGGGTGAACAAATAATGTAGCGTCCATGCGGCCCATTTAAAAAAACAACAGTCCATTTGCACCTTCTAGAAATACACGAATTTCCTGGCCTGGGTAAGCAAATAATGTAGCGTCCATGCAGCCCATTTATTTTTTTCCTAAAAAATTACAACCCATTTGCACTTTCTCAAAATACACAATTTTGTTGGGCTGGTTCTAATTATAATGTTGGGTTGGGTGCAACAATGTTATGAAAAAATAAACAACGACTGAGCATTTTTTTTATAAATATATTTAAATAATAAGTGCTTTATTTACATTGGCCCTTAAATCTTTCCAAGCTTTTGTACACAATCACTTGTATTTTTGTTGACCTTAAGTAAAAAAAAACCAGGATTTTATTATTGAACATTTATTTTTATAAGTTCATAATACATGGGATATTTATTCTAATATATGTAAGTATCTATTAAATATATGATGATAATAACAATAATATATAATAACATATAAAAATATAATATAGTTAGAAGGGAAACATAAGTTGGACCTCGTGTTCCTATTTTAATATAGAAAAAATAGAACAAACCTCTGTGTTTTCTTAAAAAAAACTACATAAGTTTGGTTGCGGATGTTTAAGAACATATAAAACCTAGGATGGGAGGGCCATAGGCCGGTCGATACATGATGGCCCTCAAACAAATACAAACCGACATGTCGTGGGCCGCACATGTTAAAAAAGAAAGCCTAGACTGGGTAGCCCACAACCCAGCTGATACTTGTTGGCCCACTGACAATAAATGATACATGCCAGCTCCCTGATGACTAGCTTCATTGTCAATTTATCTCCTTTAGTAACTATGTTGACAAACCTGTGGCCCCCAATGTTAGCATAGCATTAGGAGGAAGTAGTTTTTCAATGAGGCACTTCCTTGCGTACGGCCATGGACCTGGTAGGGCCATAGACGTGCTACAGTAGTGGTAGATGTTTTGCCTAATTTCTAGAGAAAGTACTGGAGTAGCCCAGTGGCCAAGTTCCACTCCCCAACCGCTGCTCCGCCCGGGTACGATTCCACCTGATGCAGTGAAAATATCCTCAAATTTTTTCCTCTGCCTCTGACATGTGGGTGCCCATTGTCATGTACGCACACCACCTCGAAGACACTCAACATTTTGTGGGCATTTTGAAAATTGCATATCTTTTTGACTGCGCATCATATGAAGATGTGCTATGCATGAATGTTGATCAGCAGGATGTTAACTGGCTGGTAGTTCCATTTTCGACCATGAATAAAACTTCCAACATGATTTTATCCCTTTTTTGAAAAGGGCGTGTTAATATAAATGTTTTGCCTCGGAAACTTGATGTTTCTTATCTGAAACTAAAACTTGCAGTTTCTTCTCTAAGAATCACATTGTATGCACTTTTATATGAAAATAAATTTTTTAAAGTGCTAAAAATAGATCTCTAGAATTCATAAAATACTTCATATGCTCAATACTGCAAATCTGAAATTTCAAAAGACATTCATATCTGAAAGTACTCTCAAGTCTGAAATACAAAACACAACCTACAAATACTGAAAACCCTAAGCACCTCCCCAGACTATTGGGGGGGGGAGTCCCCTGTTATTCCTCGACGGCAGAAAGCCGCCCCATGGGACGAGGTGAACGGCGAGGGAGAGGATGGTGGGGAAGCGTTGTCGCGCCAACTATTTTTCTCCTCTTGCAATTGGGTTCGGTCGACGAAGACTCCACTGGCTCGCTCTGCCACGACACCCTCACAAACGGCACCGTGTAGATGCTCGATCCTTCAATCATGGGTGGATGCTCCATCTTGGATCGATACTCCCACCACCGCAGCCTCGCGATTGGATCTGGTGAATCTGTTTGTTCCATGGCCCAGGGGAGCAGCTCTATGTACTCCCGCGCAACTCCCTCCTGGTGTATCGCCTCCTTTTCGCTCTTTTCCGGATATTTGGCCATCGCTTTTTCCATCGCCGCTAATTGCTCGGGTTGTCAAACCAAGATTTTATCTCCAACATCCTAGCTAGCTTCACAGGGTCGCCGCCTGCGAGCCACACGTATCAGTTGTACTCCTCCATCGATCTAGTTCTTCATAGCAGCTTCACTCGCCGGCGGTGGTTTTTGATTGGAAGAGGAGAGGAGCGACACTGGTTTTGGATTAGAACGGGAAAGGAGCGGCGCTGGTTTTGAAATGGAAGAGGAGAGGAGCGGCACTAGTTTTGGGTTGGAATAGGAGAGGAGCGGTGATGGTTTTGAAATGAAAGAGGAGAGGAGCGACACTGGATTTGGGTTGGAACAGGAGAGGAGCGGCGGTGGTTTAAGAGGATAGGAGCGGTATTGGTCTTGGAAGTATTTTTTTGTTTTGCATATTTTGTGTCAAAGTTTGACCACGTATTGTATTTGACAAGCAAAATGTGAATGCATGTCATTAAAAATTGTATCGTTTTGTTCGTATTTGAATGTACTTCCAAATTATATTAGTTTTGCAATGTATAACATATATTTTACTTGTGAAAATCATGGTCAAATATGACCCAGAATACATGGGAGACTAGTTAATGTGGGGTCACTTTCTTAATTGAAGGGTAAATTGATTTTGATTTTGATCCAATCACAGCACGCCGGCCCTCTCGTCCAATCCTAAATCGCTGCCGCACGCTCCTCTCCCTCTTCTCCATTGCAAAACCACCCCCTCTCCTCTCCACCATCTCCATTCCAAAACCACCATCTCGCCTCTCCCTCTTCTCCATTGCAAAACCAACCCCTCTCCTCTCCATCTTCCCCATTGCAAAACCACTATCTCGTCTCTCCCTCTTCTCCATTGCAAGACCACCGTATCTCCTCCCATCTTCCAAAGCTATCACCGGACCTCTCAGAAGGACATCTATGGAGAGGTTGCAGCAGCGAATCGGGCAGATCGCCGGCAGCGACCAGACGAAGTTAGCCAGGTTGAAGGAGATCCTTACTTTGTTTGATAATGAGTGGGAGATTTCGAGGACGGTGATGGCCATGTGGCAATGTATGTGAAAGAGCGAGATGGCAGCGATGAGGGAGGCGATGTACTGGCGGCAGTCACGTCGTAGTCCTTCGAGTTCATCGAGTATCTCCTCTCGGTGATGGAGCAGACAGATTCGCCCGACGCGAAAGTCAGGCGGAGGTGGTGGGCGTACAGGTCGAAGGTCGAGCATCGAGAGGATAACGAATTGATCGAGTACGGTGTGCCATTCGTGAGGGTGCAGTGCTAGCCAGAGCCACAGGAGTATTCGTTCTCCCACCACAAGAGGAGGCCGGATGGTGCGACGTCGCTTCCCCGTTGTTCGCCACGGCTCCCTCGCTGCTCGCCTCGTTTCAAAGGCGGCGGTAGGGCTTAAGGTAAGCTTCGCACTAACCTAATCTTCCATCTGCTCATGCTTATAATCAGTGTGATGGCTAATGAAAATTATGCTTATAATCAGTCTACGAGTACTACGCCAATCACCCTAAAATAGCTATGGACCAAAAACAAAGTTGTGACACTGTGTACAAATAAATAAAAATGGATTGGTGCTTCTTTCAGAAAAGAGTACTCCCTAGAAAAGTGCCAATATAAGCTACTAGTATTTGATTAGAGGATTTGCTGACGACAAAGATCCGTCCACAGAGAGCGCCACCCATCCCACTGGTGGTGGATGCCAATGCTTAGACAGAGTATGGTTGGTGTCGGTAATTCTTACTTGGCACCTCGCACTCTGCATATATGTCGGTCCCATTTGTACATTTGTGCGGTTCCACCAAAATGCAGCTGAATAACCCTGTTTGCACAGATAATGAAAACGCACGATTACATAATAGTGGCACTAGTTGATGAAACATACACTAATAAATGGAAGAAACTTAATTTACTTAATGGGAAAATTATTGCGATAGTATCACAGTATGCCATGCTGCAAAGGCGAGATGGGCCCTACGACGCCTCATACGGTAGGCCTCATACTGGAACTCGACCCAATTCTCCCTGATACACCTTCTGCCAGTGATGAACATCAGTGTACAACGATAGTACAAGGAGGGGCCTTGAGACATTCCAATCTCTATTTTTTGCAGATCAACTAAAATTAGGCACCCGAGTTTGCAGAAACACTTAAAACATTAAGAATGGGACTAGTTGATGAAACATATACTAACAAAGAGAAGCACTTTCTTTATCTACATTGGATATGAAATTATAGAGGGGACACTCGGTCTATTTTAACTGTACTATTACTTCATTTTATCAGTGGCACTAGGGTCGAGCAGGTCGCAAGCGAGGTGTACCGTGCATCGCAAGGATGGAGGCCGGGGGTGCTTAGACTGGGATGCTGAAGCTGGCTCTTTCAACCCCTATCTTCCCCCCTGATGTTTCTGTGGTAGCATTTGGGTTGTAATCCAAACTTGGTCGAGCTGGTGCTGCGCCCCCTACTTGCCTAGCTTATATGGCAAACTTGTCTCCTGCTAGTACTCAGTCTATTCTAATAGTAGTTTCATAACTGCCCGTTTACACTGAGATGTTGTCGGATAATGGTTCTCTATGGTTGGGTTTCTTTAATGAAATCGAGGAAACCCCCTCTTTTGATATATATAAAAAATCCGTTGCACTAGCGGTGCCAAAACATTGCCTCAAATTAATAGTGTCACTAGATTAAGGTGCAAAATAATAACATTACTGCTTTATCATGGCAGTGCCAAAATAGTAGCACAAAAGCAGAGTCAACATGCAGGATCTTTGGCAAACGGTCGGACCAAAAAGGAACATACCTTGCGATTGGAACCATATTTTCAGTCAACGCCATCATAGAAGGGAGGACACCAGTCACCAACATGGATGATTCAATTCATGGGACCTTTTTGTGCAGTTCACCTAAACTGAAGCAATGTCCCATGAGATAGCAGCTTCTTCTTCATTAGTTGCAATAAAATTGAGCAACATCAAGGTTGGTTGTGAAGCTCGTGGAATGTTCAACTATAATTTGGATATCATTTGTGCAGTTCAACTAAGATCAAGCGTGAAATGTATATCTCTGTTTGCACAAAAAGGTGGAAAGGTGGGTGACTAACAAGTGATGAAACATACATCAAATGAAAAGAAGAATGTTCCTTATCTAAATGGCGATCCTACAAGGACCATAGAAATTTCTAAAGCAGTAGCATTGCTAGATATTAGTGTGGGCATTAGGATTAACTATGACAACCGTTAAATAGGACATTACTTTAATGGTGCCATTGCTTCATTTTACCAGCAACATTACATTAACAGCTGCTAAAGAGTTGGTATTTGGGCACGGGAGAGTTGGCGGACCAGGACAGTTGCATTTCAAACGAAAAGAAGGAACTTATCTTAATGGGAAATTTGGCTGGACATGAAAAACAGTGCATTGATTCATATTACTCGAGGAATTGCATTGAAAACAACATTGGTTTAACGTGTCCTTACTTCTAACAGTGGGACTGCTACATTTTACCAGTGGCATTACATAAGAGGGGCTCGGGGCAACAAACATCAGAACAGGATATCTGGGTTGGTCCCATTTTTGTTCGGTATAGACACCTTATACTGTGTGTGGCTAGCAAATCTAGTGCTGGACATACTCTGTTGACTTGTCCCCCAGTCCCCACTTTCTTTCCTTTTTCAACCAATAGATCGGTTTATATTGAATTTGTACTACGTTTCCCTTTATTTCCCTATTAGACCAAGAGACCAGTTGGATAGCCAGTCTCGGCTACTTTGCACCCCCATTATTTCCTCTTTCAACCAAGTCCTAGATTCAGGTAACAAATCTTCCCCCAGCAAACACTCAAGACCCTCGCGAGGGGCCAAGCCTCACGAGGCGGACGACGCAAGACCTCCTCGGGGGCGGCCTCACCAGGCTGGCTCGCGAGGGGTGAAGAGGTCAAGGCAAGGGGCACCTCGTGAGGTTCCTGTGATGCAAGCCATGACAACTGGAGCCAGGCGGGCGCCAGACGGGTGCCAGCGCGCGCAGCGCCCTCGTTTCCTCTTTGGTGCTAAAGAGGCAAGCGCAGCGAGGAGTCCTGAGGCATCGGGCAAATGTTTGCATATCGGTGCAACAAGACAAAGACCAGTAGGACGGCAGAACGGAGATCACCGTGGAGCCCAAGATGGCGTCACCACCAGAGCCTTTGGTAGGCGAAGACCACCTTTAGTCAGGATAACTTGTACTAGTTGTCTCCCTTTGAATTTGGCCATTGTGGCATCCCTTCCCGCCTAACATTTGTGGAGAGGACTAGGGCCTCTATAAATAGGACTAGCCACCATAGTAGGGGGCAACGGAACCGGGGCTATTCAGGTCATCCTGACACGCACAAGCTCACCAAGCACAAGAGCACCTCTCCTCAGGAGGTTGTTCTTCCCTTTATAACTGTTCATCCTCAGCCCAAGAGGCAATCCACCACACCACACTGGAGTAGGGTTTTACACCACATTGGTGGCCCGAACCAGTATAAACTCTCGTGTCTCTCGTGCTTCGGGTTCGCCGAGCTAGGCCTTGCGACCATTGCGAGAGCGAGCTAGGGGGAGAGAGATCTTCGTGCGCACCCTAGTGTTCGAACCTCAAGGGTTTGCCGGAACCCGTAATCCGACATTTGGCGTGCCAGGTAGGGGTGCGCTGAAGCCTTTCTTCCGAATCCACGCTCCACTGCTCCACCGCAACCATGGCTGACGCTCGCCGAGCCCGCGCTGAGCGTCAGGCCGCCCTTGCCGCCCGTGAAAGTGCAACTATCCCTAGGTGGTTTTGGTAATTCATAACAACATATAGCTCATTGAGCTAATGCTATTCCAAGACAAATATTTCAGGAAAGCTCAATGAATGGCATGGCATGGATGATGAAAGTGGATCCCTCAAAATATTAAGGACAAAGGATTGGCTCAAGCTCAAAAGCTCAAGACTCTACATTTTACATTTTGGTGATCCAAGATCACATTGAGTCTATAGGAAAAGCCAATACTATCAGGGAGGGATGAGGTATTGCTTAATGAGCCTCTTGCTTCATGTGCTTAGTTATATGCTCCAAAACCCTCAACTACTTTCTCACATCCACATATGACCTAAACCTAAAGTCAAACTCGGCCCCACCGATTCTTGCTGTCCGGCGCCACCGAGTTCAAATGTCATAGCCACTGCCACAAACCCTAGGCAAATCGGTTTCACCAATAGGGATCTCGGTCTCACCGAGATGGGATTGTAATCTCTCTGTTTCCCTTCCTAACGTTTCGGTCTAACCGAAGTGAGCGATCGGTCCCACCGAGATTGCAATGTAAACTCTCCGTTTCCCTTTCGTAACATTTCGGTATCACCAAAAGAGCGAATCGGTCCCACCGAGTTTACCTGACCAACACTCTTGTTAGCTAATTAACAAAATCGGTCTCACCGAGTTTGTGTAATCGGTCTCACCGAGATTACATTATGCCCTAACCCTAACCATATCGGTCCTACCGAGTTGCATATTGGTCTCACCGAAATCCCTAACGGTCACTAGATTTACTGAATCGGTCCGACCGAGTTTGTTGATTCGGTCCCACCGAGTTTGGCAAATTGTGTGTAACGGTTAGATTTTGTGTGGAGGCTATATATACCCCTCCACCTCCTCTTCATTCGTGGAGAGAGCCATCAGAACAAACCTACACTTCCAACTTACCAGTTGAGAGAGAACTACCTACTCATGTGTTGAGGCCAAGATATTCCATTCCTACCACATGAATCTTGATCTCTAGCCTTCCCCAAGTTGCTTTCCACTCAAATCTTCTTTCCAACAAATCCAAATCCTATGAGAGAGAGTTGAGTGTTGGGGAGACTATCATTTGAAGCACAAGAGCAAGGAGTTCATCATCAACACAACATTTGTTACTTCTTGGAGAGTGGTGTCTCCTAGATTGGCTAGGTGTCACTTGGGAGCCTCCGACAAGATTGTGGAGTTGAACCAAGGAGTTTGTAAGGGGCAAGGAGATCGCCTACTTCGTGAAGATCTACCGCTAGTGAGGCAAGTCCTTCGTGGGCGACGACCATGGTGGGATAGACAAGGTTGCTTCTTCGTGGACCCTTCGTGGGTGGAGCCCTCCGTGGACTCGCGCAACCGTTACCCTTCATGGGTTGAAGTTTCCATCAACGTGGATGTACGATAATACCACCTTTCGGAACCACGACAAAAACATCCGTGTCTCCAGTTGTGTTTGAATCCTCCAAACCCTTCCCTTTACATTCTTGCAAGTTGCCTGCTTTAAATTCCGCTGCTCATATACTCTTTGCATGCTTGCTTGAATTGTGTGAAGATAGCTTGACTTGTGCAAAGATAGCTAAAATCTGCCAAAGTCTAAAATTGGGAAAAGGTTAAGTTTTTAATTGGCAAGTAGTCTAATCACCCCCCTCTAGACATACTTCAAGGTCCTACAAGTGGTATCAGAGCTTTGGTCTCCATTTGCTTTGATTTCCATAGCTTTTGGTGGTCATAGCCTTAGTTTCACAACCTAGGAGAGTATGGGCGTCTAGCGAGGAAATTATCACCGAGAGGTCCTTACTTTGATGGCACTAATTTTGCTAGATGGAAGCATAAGATGAAAATGCATATTCTCGGACATAACCCCGCCATTTGGGCTATTGTGTGTATTGGCTTGCAAGGTGAATTCTTTGATGGGAGAGAACCAAACCGTGGAGCTAGTGCGGAAGAATTCAAGATGCTGCAATACAATGCTCAAGCTTGTGATACCCTCTTCAATGGCTTGTGCCCCGAAGAATTCAACAAAATCAGCCGTCTTGAGAATGCAAAGGAAATTTGGGATACTTTGATCGATATGCATGAAGGTACCGACTCCGTCAAGGAATCCAAGTTGGATGTGCTCCAAAGTCAGCTTGACAACTTCAAAATGAAGGATGGTGAAGGTGTCATTTGAAATGTACTCTAGGCTTGCTCTTATCACAAATGAGATTAATGACTTAGGAAGTGAAGAGATGACCGACAGATTCATCATCAAAAAGATCCTAAGAGCATTGGATGGAAAATATGATACCGTGTGCACATTGATCCAAATGATGCCAAATTACAAAGATCTCAAGCCAACAGAAGTCATTGGCAGAATTCTTGCTCATGAGATGCCACTCAAGGATAAGGAGGAACTTCACAACAAGTCAAGTGGTGCTTACAAAGCCTCATGTGAAGCCCCCACATCATCAAGTGAGAAAGAAACCTTCAATGAAGAATTGAGCTTAATGGTGAAGAACTTCAACAAATTCTACAAGAGTAGAAGCAAAGAAAGAAGCTCTAAGTCAAGGTCCTACAATGACAAAAGATCTTCTAGTCGAGAGCACAATTGCTACAATTGTGGGAGACCCGGACACTATTCCAATGAGTGTACGGCACCCTACAAAAGAAGAGAAGATTCTCCAAAAAGAAGAGGTAGAAGAGAAGAATCACCACCAAGAGAAACAAGGAGTAGAGATGATCGTTATGAACGAAGACCCTCACGGAGAAGCAAGGATTCGGAAAGGAAGGACAAGTCATCAAAGAGCTACACAAAACGAAGACATCAAGCTCATGTTGGTGAATGGGTATCCGGCTCCGACTCCGACAATCAATCCGAGAGAAGCTATCACTCCGACTCCGAATACACTCAAGATGAAGGTGTTGCCGGTCTAGCACTTGTGTCAACCAACTCCTATGGCATATTTGATTCACCAAATGAAGGAATTGGAAGATGCTTCATGGCCAAAGGTCCTAAGGTAACACACCCCGAATATGTTGATTTTAATAGTGATGAAGATGACTTGTTAGGTGATGATGATTTACTTATTGACAACTCTAGTGATGAATACTATGATGAAACATCAATTAATCATACTAATGAAGATGAAACAAATGACAATGATAAGGAGAAGATTGAGCTTCTAACTAAAGAATTAAACACTCTTAAGTTAGCTCATGAAACTATCTTCGAAGATCATCGAGAACTTTTAAGGGCTCATGAGAAGTTATGCTTTGAAAAGCTCAATCTTGAGCAAGAGCATGAGTTCTTAAAGGCAATCAATGATGATCTCCGTAAGAAGAGTTCTTCTTACATTGCCAAGCGTTTACTCTTATCTACTTACATGCCTCAAGTCAATTCTAGTAACAAGAACAAGAAAGATTCTTCCTCTAGTAGTAACAATAACAATGCTAAATCCAATGTTGTTGCTTCTAGTAGTTCTCTTGATTCCACTAATGATTCTCTTAGCCAAGTTACACTTGAGCAAGAAAACAGCTTATTGAAGGGAATTATAGAGAAATGTGTATACAAGAGCCTTGCCGGGAGTAAGCAATTCGAGGAAATTATGCATAAGCAAGGAAGGCACGGAAGAATCATGGTGTTGGTTTCGAGCGAAAGTTCAATGCCAATGGAGTTGAGTGGGAAGAAGATCAATACCCCAAGACAAAGTTTGTTCCTCAACAAGAGAAGTATGATCCTACTTCCTTCAAGGGAACACAAGCACAAGATGATCTTCCACCACAAGACCACAAGAACAAAGGCAAGGATAAGCTTCAAGAGGAGATTGATGCATTTGAAGAAGCACCTAAGGCCTTGGTCAAGTGGGTTCCCAAGACTACGTCAAGTTCTACTTCATCAAGTACAACTACAACACCAAGGATTCCCATCAAGATGATGTGGATCCCGAAGAAGAAGAACTAGAGAGTTCTTGAGGGTGACTCCGCCAACATACTTCACTCATATCATTATGGCAAGGACAAGTGCAATCATCTTCCATATCTTGCACTAGTTCAAGGAGTCACAAACCCTCATGTTGGTAAGACAAGGGACAAGGTAACCTAATGTTTTCATGGACATCATTTTGTGTGTGCATCACTCTATGTCTATGGATATTCTTGTTTGTTCCTTGTGGGACTAACCCATGTAGGTATTGAAAGTGCAACTCACTCCAAAGGATTGCTCCAAAAGATCTACATCAACATTGAGCATCCACATCCTCAACACTTACATGAAGTCATCATCGACAAAACCCAAGGTTAGTTCATCCCTCTAAGGGGGAATCTCACATCTAGGGGGAGCTTAACTCTAAGAATTGAGTCAAAGCGACTCTAATGATGTGAACACGTAAATGCTTTATGTAAAAGTGGTAACCCCACTTTAGCTTAAACGATGAGTATGACCTATGATCAAATGTTCTCATTTGACTCCTAAGTCAATATACTCGTATATAGATGACCTAGTCATCGCCAATTGCTTGATAGATGCTAGAATTGTTTGTGCATGCTTTGGCACATATTTCATTTGTCATCTTATTGTGTGAGCATGTTGGTTGCATATTTTACTCATTCGAGGACATCCACTTTTCGTTTTGATTGATTGGTTTCTTTTTCTTTGGCCAAGTGGATGGACAAGAATGCCTAAGAACCTTCTCTACCTATCTATGCTTTTCTCGGTTCAAACTCTATTCATGCTACATCACAAAATTTCATCAAGTCAGATTCAAACCATTCTGTGTGAGGAGCACTCGGAGTCCCCAATTAGTCATAGACTTAAACTTCCAAAACTTCTTTGTGCTTTTCGGTCTGACCGATTCATCCATTTCGGTCATACCGAGATCACTAAGTCGATCTAGGTTTTCATCTCGGTGCAACCGATTTGAACTTCTCATTCACACCGAGTTGTTGTAACTGTCAATAGTTATGCATCTCGGTGCCACCGAGTTGTTCCACTCGGTCACACCGACAGTGTCAGGCTATATATTCTCACGGGCAAAATTTTGGAAAACTTTCTCCAAACCTTCTGCCCGCGCATAGCTCGCTCTGCCTACTAGGTCTCCAGATCGTTGACTTCGTCACCAGCCGCCTCCTGTCGCTGGTCTCCGCCGCCGTCAACGGATTTCATCTCCGCCGTTGCCGCCGTAGCGAGTTCATCGCCGAACTAGGGTATGAACTCGATCACAGTGCTATCCTCGTCTGATTCTCAACACATTGTGTTCATTATGATTCTTGTCATGATTGAAACACCTCTATCCAGTCAAAAGAATCCTTAGAATAGATGTGATTCGAAAATTTAGGGTTAGGTTTCCGCCGAAACCATCTCGGACCCACCGAGTTGAAAAACTCGGTCCCACCGATTCGGCTAACGCCATTGCACTAGTAACTCTCGGTCTAATCGAGAATTGCTAATCGGTGTGACCGATTTTAGAACTTTGTGAAACCCTAGCAGTCTCGGTGCCACCGAACTGTGACTCGGTCTGACCAAGTTCACTAGTTTAGGTTCCAAAACTTCTTCGGTATCACCGAGTTTGAAATCGGTTGATCCGAAATGCTTTCTGTGGAAAACTAAAACTAAGTTTTTTGAATCATTCTTTTGCAAAAATCTCTGCATTTTGTGATGCTCATCCACTCTATCTCATCTATAACTATTCACAGGGTTAGCAGTCAGTGTGTGCAGCATGTCAGACCAACGTGACAGCCAGAACAAGTCAGAGGAGCAGATACAGATGAGTGAGGGCACTAGTCCCTCTAGCAGCTCAGATGAAGGAAGCAGAAGCACTCCCAGCAATTTGCCCAAAGCTGCCACTAGGACAAGGAAGAAGAAAACCTCAGAATCTGAGGATGAGGATTATGTGGCAGTAGAGGATGAGGCCATTTCAAAGAAGAAAGTGCTCAAGAAGGAGTATAGCTCAAGCTATGACAAAGCCGAGGATGAAGATCAAAAGGCTGCAGGAAGACAACCAATGTCTAAAGCGAGTCTCCACTCAAGCATCGTTGGAAGAGCAACCCAAAGAGCCTGCTGCAGAAGGAAAGAAAAGGAAGGAAAGGGTCAAGAAGACCATGGCCAGAGTGATTGGAAAGCCTTCCATGATGGAAGAAGAAGAAGAAGAGGTTGCTGCACCAGCACCCAAGGCACAAAACCTGATGGGTGGTGCTATAAAGTCAGGGGCTGCAACTTCAAAGCCTAAAGATGCACCCAAAGCTTCCTCCAAGCCCAAGAGTGCACCTAAGAGGAATACCAGGAGTATACCAGCTGCTGAAAAGAACAAGGCCCCAGTGCCTGATGTTGCTGCTGAGGAAGATGATGAAGGACAAGTCCTAAGGAAGCTCAAACCCAAGATTCCAGACCACAATGATGCTCATCCTATGGCTGAGAACATGAAGATCAGGAGAGACTTAGGGTTGAGGCTATGGAGAGAGTCAGATCCATATGCCACCAGGAGAAGGACTGCTATTGATTACAAGTTCCACACTAAGGAACAGCAGGACTTCTATGAGACAATCTTGTTGGACAAGAAGCCCATAGTGTGTGATATGAGGTGGGTCGACTGGACCTACATACAAGAAAATGAAGAACATTATCCATGAGTGTATGACAGCTTCAGTGCGTGTGGAATTGCATACTTTGTTGGGCAGAAGCTCACAAACTAGAATGATGAGCTCATTATGCAATTCTACTCCACAACACATTTCTATCCGGATGGCAGGATAGTTTGGATGTCTGAAGGTACGAGATACCAATCAACTATTGAGGAATGGGAAAGTCTGATCAATGCCCCAAAGGAGAGTGAAGATGACTTGGACGTTTATGCCAAGAAGAAGATGGATCACAAATCTATGTCATAGATGTACAAGGAGATCCCAGACAAAGCTCTTGAGACTTTCAAGCTTGGGCTAGTCCACTTTCTTCTGTCAGGGCTGCCAACGATCAACTGGATCCTAAGGCACACTCTTTTGCCCAAATCAGGTGACCACAACATGATCAGAGGGCATGCAATTAACTTGCTACACATATTTGATGTGCCATAGAAATTCAAGGTCATGAGCCTCATGGTTGAGACTACCAAGAGGACAGCGGCAGACCAAAAGAGAAGCTGTGGATATGCCCCACAAATTCAGGAGTTGATTAACTCAAAGATGGGCACATGAAAGTATCTGTTGGATAAGGAACACTTTGCTCTCTATCCTGACTTTGAGGACAATCAAGTTGTCATGACAGAGAATGAACCATCATCAGTACAAGCTCAAGAGAAGAAGGAGAAAGCAAAGAAAGAGAAGGCTGCCAAGATGCCAACACAAGAGGAGGCATCTGAGTACTTTTTGAAGAGCAAGCAGGACCAGCTTAGTTACTTGATAGCATCATCACCGAGGATTGAGAAAGGGTTGGCCACCTAACTCAAAACCAGGAGAGCACAGGAAAGAATCATGGAACAAAATTCTATGATCTTGATATCAAAGTAACCGAGATTGATCGGTTGTGGAGCAGCTACAAGATGACATGCAGGAGAGGAAGGCGGGACAACTACTAATGCATTTGCGGAGTGCCTCGAGCTCGGAGATCAGCTGCAGAGCGATGTGAGACACGAGTCACTTCATCTGCTCCAGCGCAACCAGCTCCAGCACCAACTCCTTCAGCTCCTTCCACATCAACTGAAGTCTTCATCCAAGGAGCCATCTCTACGCCACCAACTGAAGACCAAGCCTGAGAGACGATATAGTACTATGCATTTTCTAGGAACTTTTTGGTAACTTGTTGCCAAAGGGGGAGAAAAATGTATAGATCATAGGCTTCGAGAGAGAGAGAGAGAGAGAGAGAGAGAGAGAGAGAGTTTGCTTTTGTTCTCTCTTGTCTTCTTGGTTGAACTTTGTTTACTTTTCATTGCTTAAGATACTATGCTATTCTCTGTGAGACATTGATGATCATGTGTTTGATCATAAGCTACATTTACGCTTGTTAGATGATATTATCTTACTTATCCTTATATGATCATTCACTTCGCTTGGTGATGAGTGCATGTATTCAATCTTTATTATTTTGAGCGCTCCACCAAGATGTATGTGACATGGAAGAGTAACCCATGAGCCTAATTCCTTGTGCATTTGCAGTCCAAAGCAAATCTAAAAATATGCACAAATTTAGGGGGATATCTTGCTTATAACATACTTCTCAAAGCGACGATGTTTTTCAATCTTATTATCATTTGTCGAAGCTTTGATCTATATGTTGTCATCAATTACCAAAAAGGGGGAGATTGAAAGTGCAACTATCCCTAGGTGGTTTTGGTAATTCATAACAACATATAGCTCATTGAGCTAATGCTATTCCAAGACAAATATTTCAGGAAAGCTCAATGAATGGCATGGCATGGATGATGAAAGTGGATCCCTCAAAATATTAAGGACAAAGGATTGGCTCAAGCTCAAAAGCTCAAGTTCTACATTTTACATTTTAGTGATCCAAGATCACATTGAGTCTATAGGAAAAGCCAATACTATCAAGGAGGGATGAGGTGTTGCTTAATGAACCTCTTGCTTCATGTGCTTAGTGATATGCTCCAAAAACCCTCAACTACTTTCTCACATCCACATATGACCTAAACCTAAAGTCAAACTCGGCCCCACCGATTCTTTCTATCCGGCGCCACCGAGTTCAAATGTCATAGCCACTTCCACAAACCCTAGGCAAATCGGTTTCACCGATAGGGATCACGGTCTCACTGAGATGGGATTGTAATCTCTCTGTTTCCCTTTGTAACATTTCGCTCTAACCGAAGTGAGCGATCGGTCCCACCGAGATTGCAATGTAAACTCTCTGTTTCCCTTTCGTAACATTTCGGTCTCACCGAAAGAGCGAATTGGTCCCACCGAGTTTACCTGACCAACTCTCTGGTTAGCTAATTAACAAAATCGGTCTCACCGAGTTTGTGTAATCGGTCTCACCGAGATTACGTTATGCCCTAACTCTAACCATATCGGTCCTACCGACTTGCATGTCGGTCCCACCGAAATCCCTAACGGTCACTAGGTTTACTGAATCGGTCCAACCGAGTCTGTTGATTCGGTCCCACCGAGTTTGGTAAATTGTGTGTAACGGTTAGATTTTGTGTGGAGGCTATATATACCCCTCCACCTCCTCTTCATTCGTGGAGAGAGCCATCAGAACAAACCTACACTTCCAACTTACCAGTTATGAGAGAGAACTACCTACTCATGTGTTGAGGCCAAGATAGTCAATTCCTACCACATGAATCTTGATCTCTAGCCTTCCCCAAGTTGCTTTCCACTCAAATCTTCTTTCCACCAAATCCAAATCCTGTAGGAGAGAGTTGAGTGTTGGGGAGACTATCATTTGAAGCACAAGAGCAAGGAGTTCATCATCAACACACCATTTGTTACTTCTTGGAGAGTGGTGTCTCCTAGATTGGCTAGGTGTCACTTGGGAGCCTCACGACAAGATTGTGGAGTTTAACCAAGGAGTTTGTAAGGGCAAGGAGATCGCCTACTTCGTGAAGATCTACCACTAGTGAGGCAAGTCCTTCGTGGGACGGCCATGGTGGGATAAACAAGGTTGCTTCTTCGTGGACCCTTCGTGGGTGGAGCCCTCCGTGGACTCGTGCAACCGTTACCCTTCATGGGTTGAAGTCTCCATCAACGTGGATGTACGATAGCACCACCTATCGGAACCACGACAAAAACATCCGTGTCTCCAATTGCGTTTGAATCCTCCAAACCCTTCCCTTTACATTCATGCAAGTTGCATGATTTAAATTCCGCTGCTCATATACTCTTTGCATGCTTGCTTGAATTGTGTGAAGATCGCTTGACTTGTGCAAAGATAGCTAAAATCTGCCAAAGTCTAAAATTGGGAAAAGGTTAAGTTTTTAATTGGTCAAGTAGTCTAATCACCGCCCCCCCCCTCTAGACATACTTCAAGGTCCTACAGCCCGCGTCGCCCAGACGGCGCCCGTTGGCAGACCTCCCCGCCGTTCTCCATCGCCTGCTGCCAACGCTGTCTAGCTCGGCCGGGAACGAGCAACAAGCGTCCTCGCTGCACCCCTCGGTGCGGCGGGATGGTCGTACCACCACTCCGTCGCTGACCCTAGCTAGCTCATCGCCGCTCTCCCACGGACGCGCAGGCCGCGCTGCTCATGGAACGCGAGCTCCTGCGCTACCGCCCGGTCGACGACCTCTACGAGGACTTGTTGGACCGCATCGCTGAGCTCGTCAGCGCCGCTGGGGGCTCCCCCACGCCCTCCCTCTCGTTGCCTCGCCATCCGTCAGCTGCGGGCGATGTAGCTCACGGAGCACCTCCACCACCTCCGCACCAAGACGACGCTCTGGCGCCAAGGCGCGCGGCCCCCTGGTGTGACCCACCGTGTCGGGCATCCGCGCAAGAAGAAGGAAGCTGCCAAGAAGTTCCCCGACCGCAAGAGAATGCTCCCGTGCTCCCAGCGCCCCCGCGACAAGACAGGTGCCGCCTGAGATGGCGGCGCGTGGGCCTCCAGGGCAGGCTCCGCATCAGCAAAGGGCCCCGGTGGCCACAGCGGGCTGCCGCGCCTTCACTCCGGAGCTGCGAAGCATCGTCTGGCCGGGCAAGTTCAAGCCAAACCTGCCTGTTCGCTACGTCGGCACCCCCGACCCTGCGGAGTTCCTGCAGCTCTACGAGCTGAGCATCGAGGCGGCCAACGGCAACGAGAAAATCATGGCGAACTGGTTCCCCATGGCGATGGTGCTCGCTCGTGGCTCCTGAACCTGCCCCCGGGCTCGATCTCCTCCAGGGATGATATGCGTGACCGCTTCGTCGCCAACTTCCAGGGCACTCGTGACCGCCCTCCGGCCGCGGGCGACCTGCGCCGCATCAAGCAGCAGCTGGGAGAGACCCTGCAAAAGTACATCCAGCACTTCAAAGGCGTTCGTCTCAAGATCCCCAAGGTGACGGACGAGGCCATCATTTCAGCATTTTCCGATGGCGTTTGCAACATCAAGATGAAGGTGGAGCTTGCTATCCACGAGGAGCTATGCATGGCTCTGGAGCTGTTCAATATGGCAACCAAGTGTGCAAGAGCTGAGGAAGGGCGCCTTTCCCTCCTCGCGCTCCCTGCTACCGACCCCGAGGATAAGAAAGCCAAGGCCAAGGAAGTGAAGCACAAGGGAGTGGCCGTGTTCGCGGCGGAGCCAGATACGAAGCGCGGCCGGGACCATCCCGAGTCGTCCAAGAGCAGCCGACCGTTCTGCGCCTTCCACAACGTACACAGCCACAACACCAACGACTGTCAAGAGCTCAGGGCCATTCGAGATGGACGCTTCGGTCGACGCCCCGAGCGCAACGACCGGGGCTACGGCCGAGGAGGAGGACAATGCGGAGGATGCTGGGACGATCGCGGCCCCCGCCAGGAGTGGCGCAACCGGCCTCACGAGGACCTCTGGCAGGACCAGTCTCATGAGGTCACTTGGAGGGATCAGCCTCGCGAGGACCGCCCTCAGGGCAACGCTGGTCATCCTCCGATGCCGCCACCACCAAGAAGGAACGATGACCACCATCAGGATGAGGGGGCTGGGGGCTTCCAGGAACCGCGTGCTATTGTCTGCATCTTGGGCGGAGCCCAGGCCCCAACATCTCAGCGTATCTTCAAGAAGTTTGCTCGCGAGGTGAACGCAGCCCTTCCCAGGCTTGAGGCCACACGCCCGCTCAGGTGGACCAAGTGCGCCATCACTTTCAGCTCGACGGACTAGCTCAATTGCGCGGCCACTGCTGGCGCCCTCCCGATGCTCTGCTCACCCATCATCAGCAACATACAAGTAACCAAGACCCTCATTGACGGCGGTGCAGGGCTTAACGTCCTGTCCGTCGAGACATTCGACAGCCTTCAAGTGACATACGATCAGCTTCAGCCCACCAAGCCCTTCTCAGGAGTGACTAACGGATCCACCACCCCGATAGGGCAGGTCTGCTCCCTGACACCTTCGGACAGCGTGACTACTACGGCACCGAGCTCATCGACTTTGATGTTGCTCACATTCGTCTGCCGTACAATGCCATCCTCGGGTATCTGGCCCTAGCCAAGTTCATGGCGGTAACCCACCACGGCTACAACGTCCTCAAGATGCCAGGAAGCAGCGGGATCATCATAGTCCCTTACGAAGAAAGAGATGCGGTGTGCTCCCTCGAGCGTGCTTTCCAAGCCGCAGCAATCAAAGACCCCGACAACAATGGTGCAAGAAGAAGAAGCAACTACTCCGCATAGGGCCCCAGGGGAGCGGCGCCTCTACCGGTGCCATAGGATCAGCGCCCGCGCCTGGGGCGCCTCCCTCCCTCACATAGGAAGGCGCGCCCGACGCCCTCCTCGGGCAAGGCTCGTGGGCTCTCTTCTGGAGGGCCTCAGACCTAGCCCACGTCACGAGGGAGGCGCTTGTGAACCACGTGGAGGCGTGCTTTGCGGCACGTTTCCCTCAGGAGGACACCGGGCGAGGAGTGCCCGGTGCTCAGGAGTTGATCACCAAGACCACTCAGGAGCTACAGGATGCAAGAGCCATGCGCGGCGACCGCCGCCCACCTGGTGTAGCTCCCCATCCAGGCGAGGATCGCGGGCTGCGCGTCTGCATTGACATCCCAGGGCTCAACAGGGCCGCCTCTCAGGAGCGCTTCTGGCCTTCGCGCATGGGACATTGCGAGGACTCACCTCACAGCTATGTTCGCATACCATTCTTCCTGCCAAGCATGGCGGCCGCCTTCCAGCGTAGCCTGCGGAGCGTTCTGGCGACCCAGGAGTCCAGGCATCACGCGGTCCTGGCGGAGATAGAGACGGTCCTCAAGGAACCACCTGGACACCCAGAGCCTCCCGAGGCTCAGGGCCCCGGTGGCTCATGAGGAGCGACCCCTTCACCACGCACCTTCAGCTACCCCACATCTCTTCGACAAGGGAACCACGTGACATTTTCCAAGTTTATTTAGCTGGGAGCGCCCCCCGGGCTGCATCATTCCTAGGCCACGTGGGCCTGTCCCTGCGGCATGTACCCTTTTACGTCTTTAGCTTACTCTGCTGGGGGCGCCCCTTGGGCCGCATATCCCCAAGCCGCTCGGGTCCGACCCAGTGGCATGTATCGTTCTTGTATTTACCTAAGCTAGTTCGCTTTTCATGCATAGTCTATCTATGGTTATCACCTGCTTGATTGTCACCTAACGTGACCGCCCGCATCGCCCGTCTGCCCCATGCTCATCCCGCAACGGGAGTTACTCATGCTGGCACGACTCTTGTGCTTGGGTCCGTCCCTGCAACGCCGAAAAATCTGAGCGGTCGAGCTCTGACTCGCGGCACGCCCCGCGCACGTCACCTCACCAGGCCCTCTGTTATTTCTATTGTGTTCCGAATCCCATACAAGTATTGTACTACAGACGGAGTCCTACTGGACTATGGCATGCCAACCGTGCTAGACGTAGCATGACTACAACTTTGTTTCGTGTCCACCAAGAAAGAGAGTTGTTTGCCCCTTTATATAGTACCAGCTAGTCATAGAATAGATGAGAGAGATCTCCACCAGATTAGCACGTAGAGGGTTTGTCCTCTCGTGTAATGTAATACTCCTCCCAATTATAGTGATACGCCTTCGTGCATTCTGTGGTTTTCTCCCGCAAGGGTTTCCACTTAAAAATCCGTGTCTCTTTGTCTTGTTTATTTCTCGTTATTATCTAACAAGTGGTATCAGAGCTGAGGTTCATATACGAGATTTGAGACGACAAGTTAGGGTTGCGGTCGTGGTCGCTGCACCGTGATTCATCCGATCGCTTTTGATCCGTCGAGACCGACAAGACGTTCCGCTGCGCACGGCGCAGAAATCAATCGAAGGCCGGCCCAGTGTTCCGGATCGGAGACTGTTTCCAGTACGAGCTGTTGTACGAGCCGCTGCAGCCTCGTGTCGCCAAGACCGACAGGAGTTCGAGGGAATCGATAGCCGCTTCGGTCGGATACTACTCACCTGATCACGCGGAATATAAATTGCAGCCGTTCCGCCGAGTTGCTGGCCTGCTTGCTTCAAGTCCCAAGGGCATCAACCTTTGCTGCTGCTGCATCTACACGTGAAGGCTCAAGTTCTAGGGATATTTTACTAGTAGATCAGCCAACTACTGGTATTCATTACATGAAAGGGCAATCCAATTTTGTATTCTTAATCTGCTACATTCACATGGCAAGACAACCAAATCAGCTATGTCCACATGAGAAGACTACCAGGTGCTATTTACTCTAGTTATCTGCTCTGCTAATTTAATTTAACAAGGAATTTGTCTTCGGCTTGTACTACTTGTGCTCATCGATTTACTACCCTTCCGATGCTGGATCATGACACAAAGTTTACCATGGCAAATCGAGATGCGAGCGTTGTTGGCGCAAGCCGATTATCAGGATGCACTCAGTTTTTTTTTGTTCAAGGTGGAGTTTTGGGGATTATGGCCCGTCGGGATAATGTGACACTCCAAAAATATTCTTTTGGTTTTCTTCAAAAATTTTGTTGGATTTGAAGAAGGTCTTCTAAACCCTTCCAAAAATCTCTCTCAAAAGCTTTTTCCCTTTAGCAAATATTTTATTTTTGCATCTCCTTCAACTCTGGTGTTTGGTTTTTAAATTTTTCTTCTGATTGCCCTCTTCTCAAAATTTCGAGAAAAATCTTTGGAGTTTATTTTCTTTCAAAAAGAAACTCTAGGAGTTTTGCATCCTCTCCAATATTGAAATTCACTCATGATTTTACCATGCACCACATGGAAAAAATTTCCCAAAAATCTCTCCTTCCACTTTGGGCAATCCAAACATTCTGTCTCAACAAGTTCACCCCTTTTCTGAATTTTATTTCATTTATTTCTCCTCCCAAATCTTTTCTGTCCATTATTTTGAGCCTAGGAGATTTGCAAAGCAAGTACCTAAATGCATTTGAGCTTTGACCTCAAACCAATTTCCCTGGATAGTCCTTGGTACCCACAACCTAGAACAATCAAGATCCACTCTTCTTTTCAAAAATTTCAAATTTCAGTCTCTGCAAGTTTGGAACAGATTTGTCAAATTTGGTGAAATTCATTTCTTCCCTGCTCCAAAAGTTCCACATACCAAAAACATTCTGTCAAACACCTGACCTACACTGTTTCATTTGCACTTTCAGAGTTTCAGAGAAATTCAGAATTCAGTGTCGCTTCTCTTCGTCAGACTTCGGTCACACGCCCACAGTGCGCTCTGGCACGATGCACACGGCCTCTTCCCCCTGGCCAGCACCCCTTACGCGACGCTTGGCGATTCTGGCGTCGGTGGCGACGAGCATCGCCCGGTGTTGGAAACTTCTGCGGTGGCCGCGCCACCCGTGGCGGCCGGAGAGGGCCCGAGCCCGGTGGCCACGCCACCCAGCGCCGCCCATCGCCCCCTGGCTCTCCGCGTGTCCCTGCCTTGCCAGCGCACGCCCGTGGCACCGTCGCCGTGGCACGGCAAGCACAGAGCATGCTCCCTGCCGCCGACGGGCCCGCGCCGCCCCGTTCCGTCGAGCACGCCCTAAGCAACCAAACCCCGACTCGTTTAGCACCTAAACGGAACCAGTGAACCCCCACGACGGCGCTAAATCCCGGAACCTCGCCGATCAACGCCCTGCGCCAGTAAACTTCGCCGGAGAACCCCGTTCTCGGCAACCGCCTCGGGCCGGCTATATATAGCACCCCCGAGCGCGCTCTCACCCCCGCACACCTCCACCACCTCACTAGTCCTCGCCAAGCCCCTGGAAGGGCCTCGAGGAGCTCTTCTTCCTCGACTCCGGCCGCCTCATTCCGCCTCGGCCTCCACCTCGATTCACTCCGGTGAGGTCGACCCCGGCGCCCAAATCCCGTCAGCTACCCTCTCATGCTACCACGAGTCTAACCCCCTCCTCAATTCCTCCTCCGCAGCACTCTCCGACGAGACCCACGACCACCCGAACCGCCGTCCGCCGGAGCAGGAGCCGCCGTCGACGTCGTGCTCACCGGCGACCACCACCACCACCAACCGACGCGGAATGACGCCCTGAACACAGAGGTACCCTCCGATCTTCCTGCCTCGCCGTGGATCGCCCGGCCCGGCTGCCATGACTCTCGGGCGCCAAGCAGGCCCCGTCTCTCTCATTTGAAAATTTAAACCTGACGGGTGGGACCCGCCGTCAGCCTCTCTATTGTTTTTTTGAAACGTTTTACGAAAGCGTACTCGCAAATATGCCTTCTACTCTGAACCATTTTTCGGCGCTTTTCTGTTTAAGCCCCTGGGAGTTTTCTGTTTCATTACAGATGGGTCCTTGGACCAAAACCCTTATAACTTTTTAACAGAAAGGAATTTTTGAGTGATTTTTTTGTCCTCTTCAAAATTTTGTCTAGTTTTTTATCATATTTATTTGAAAAATATTTGGATTACTTTTATGTACCCCACGGTATTTACGTTAGCGCTCGTGCTTTGTGTACCGTAGATACCGAAGGAGGTGACAGAACCGCGAACTTCGCCGAGCTAGACCCCGACTACTGCAAACCAGGCAAGCAATGTTTGAACTTTTGATATGATGAGTGTTTGGGCATGTTTGCATTGTTTTTGTAACATGGCACGTTCATGAGCATTTCGATGATAGTTTATCTCGTAAGAGTTGAGGCAAGTGAGTTCAGAAAATCCATGAGTTGTTGGAAACATGTAGCATGGCCATGAGTTGGCATGAGTATGTGTAAGATGGCGGTGTTGTAGCATGCCGGGCTTATGCTAGATCATTGACCCGTGTCAACACAGATCAGCCGATTCGGTCCGTCTCCCCTTTCAGACTACCACCGCTTCCCGCAAGGGATACGGCTTAGTAAGTTGCAAACCACTTCTGGTACACCCCAAATAGAGAGTGGGATGAAGGTTCCATGGCCTGGATTAAAGCCTTTCATCCGGTCGGGGGCATGGGTGTTTCCGGTTGGGACCGAGAGGGGCACCCCTTAGAGCTGCTGTATATAAATTTGATCCCATGCTATTCGAGATTGTGATCTCCCGTCTCAAAGTTTTCTTAAACGCTGTCTAGGGTGATTCCTGGCAACGTGAGGTATGATGGGTGTGTACTAGCTAGCTGTGTTTCCTCCGAAATACCGTAAACGGAACTAGTCCTTCGTGACTACGGAAATCTGTTGGCTGTGGAAACTTTTGGTACAAACTCTGCAGAGTCAAAATTCTTGAATTCATCTTATTCATGTCCGAGTACCGTGTTCATCTTGTCTTGTCAAGTGTCGCCTCGTGATGTGAAACTCGATAACTATATGAGTGTTATATGTTTTATTTCACGTGAATGGACTAACCCGCTTATTGTCTTGTGATGAATATTTTACGTGAGCACCATATCTTGTCGAGTTATGAATAATGAATTATAAGCCCTTTACTGACGCCGCTCAGACGTCCGATCGCTGACATTGTTATTATTTACTTTTGTTATAAGCCCTTTACGCGATGTCGCTCGAGAAGTCCGATCATGCATTGTTATTATTTACTTTTATTATAAGCCCTTTACGTGATGTCGCTCTGACGTCCATTGCAGACGCATGTATTTTCTTTCAATATAAGCCCTTTTTGAGGTGTCGCTTAGACGCTCGCATCGTGGCATGTTTTACTTATTTGTCCACCCTTCGAGGCATCGCTTCAGACACCCGATCGGTTTGGAGTTTATCTTCTTTGGGTTTTCGAGCGGACTAAAGCCGATTCCCTTTTTACTTACTTTCCTATACTGATTTAATTGCACATTGTTAAAATTAATCACGTCGCATTCATGCATACATTTGTTATATCTTTTGTCCGAACTGTCTTGCGAGTACTTTCAAAGTACTCACCTGGCTTGTTGTTTTGGCCAGATGCTGACGAAGACGATCTCATGGATGAAGAGTTCGATAGCGAGTCCGACGCCTAGAGGAATCCCAGTCAGTCTCGTGCGACCCCTGGATTAGTCATTGTGATATATCCGCTTCCGCTACCCAAATAAATTCATCGAGCCTCACCTCGACACTCGATGAGCCGCCCGGTCTGATAGACTTATTAACCACCTTAATCGTGTTATTCCACCAACCACTCATATCTCGAGTCAGTAGTATTTCCACCCCACACCATTGTGTCATATCTTCCAACCTGTATAAGTATCGGCGTGCTTGTAATAATTGGTTGGGCATCTTCAGTCCGACCCTGTAATATTGTAATGCTACTGGCTTATTGTATCAAAGTTTTGTCTACCGGTATGGGGTATTTTCCTCATATTGGACTTCATAGGTCACTTGTTCAATAAATATTTTTATTGAAAAATCGGTCGTGACAAGCTTGGTACAAGAGCCAGGCTGACTGTAGGAAGCCACTAGGTGCGATTGCTAATCGGTTATTAGTAGAATAGAGCTATTTATTATTTTTACAAATGTAGTCAATTTCTGACAGTCAGCATAAATTTATGATTTGACTACTCAGGATTTTTGCCTACTTTTGTAGATGGCTGGCAACGATCATGAAGTCGCAGATGTTCGCCAACATGCCCGATGGGTTCGTCAAGCTTCTCTCCTTCATCGTCCAAGTCGCGATAGGGCCAGCTGTGCGCCCAGTCTTCTCACTCTCTCAGCACAAGATCAATGACCGTCTAACCATGCACCAAGCCACGGTGCAATTCAAGGGAGGGCGAGTTGAGCGTTACCGGTTCTTGGGGAGAGCCATGCCCACAGAGAAGCATGCACTGCAGATGGCAGCCGTGAGGCGATAGCTCGTCTCAGGGATATCCTTCCTTCGATGAAGACTCGTCGTTACCGCTACCTGCCATGTCACGTGCCATATACCTGCCACTACGCGTTCTCTTGCCCCAGAGGAGAACGGGGCGAAGCTTTTGAGATACTCGCCAGTATCTCCGGCTTTGGAGGCAGCCTTCGACAACCTGGTGGGCGACTTTGTAGCTGCCCGCATGGACTCGGTCCATGGTTGTGCCGCCATCAGGAGGGAGCTCCTGCGCGCCACACCGCCTCTGACTTTCGTCTCATCATCATCTTCGTTTGCTCCTAAGTACTGCTCTCACCACTACTCGTCGCCTGCCTACCACGGAGGTGTTGAAAGATGTCATTGCTCCTACTCCGGTTCGTTACGCACCACCCTCGTGCCGCTCATGTTCGAGTTGTCCCACACAGGGCACCTGCTCCACCAACTCAGCGCAAGACACCTCACGTCTGAGCCTATCTCCGAGGAGGAGGTTGAGTCCCCGGCCTCACCTCGCCTCACCCTTGGCAGGCCAAGGGAAATCCTTACCATCTCCGACTAAATGCACGCTTAGCCGCCATGCGATGTACCGACTTATGCGATATGTTTATATGTACATAGGCTGTGAGAAGTAGCTTGTTTGCGCATCATGTAGGATCTGGAGGAGTGCACTAGAATAAATAACATGTCAGGATTATGTACGCATATCCTGAGTGATGTATTGTATAATTACTGCTTGCGTGTAAGATATGTAATGAACAGTCCTTCTCCGTGCGCAAACGTTTATTCTCTCGAAGAATCTTGGAGCATTTGCAACTTTTTCCATCTTCTTGAATTTATTGATTTTTGCGGCTCAATTTCTTTTCTTATGAGTGTTTCAAAATATATCCCCAGAGTGAACTATGTCTCGTCCTTGGACGCGCTCCATGCCGACTCCGACAGAGGAAAATTATGGCACACCCAGTGCAACAATTTCACACGAGGCGAGACAAGTCAACAGAGATGTTGAAACGGCACTCTCCCAAATATGCCGTCTTTATGAACAAAGTCAGCAGCAACATCAGGAAATAATGAACCAAGTCATCAATATGGGAAATCACCGTGGACAGTACATGACAATCAAAGTTATCTGAGCTACAGAAGACACGTCCCCAAACATTTTCTCACACTGACAAACCTCTTGGAGCCGAGGACTGGCTTCGAGACATGGAAAGAAAGTTAATTATTGCCTAGTGTTCAGATCTTGAGAAAGTGCTTTATGCTCCGCACTATCTCACTGGAGCAGCCGCATCGTGGTGGGAAAATTTCCTACACATGCACCCCAACAAAAATAATATAACATGGGAGGAATTTAAAGAAGGTTTTCGTGGGGCGCATATTCCTAAGAGTCTTATGAAGATCAAAAAAGAGAGAATTTGATGATCTCAAGCAAAGGACAATGACGGTGTCAGAAAACAACAGTCAGTTTACTCTACTGTCTCGCTACGCCAATGAGGAGCGTATGTCGGAAAACAAAAAGATGGAGAAATTCCTAGACGGTCTGACACCCGCGCTTAAATGCCAATTGGTCGTACACACCTTTCCAGATTTTAAGACGCTGGTGGATAAGGCCATTACCTTGGAAAATGAGAGACGCGGCTTAGAAGATTTCCGCAAGCGGAAGAGGGACCAGACTAATCATGCCCGCAACCACCGCAACAAGACAGATGTTCAGAAAAACTGGACACCCAAGCCCACGACAAGCGTCTCACACCCAATCAAGAATTTCCATGCAAGGGACAAGGAGTTCACATACCGCCCAGGCGTTACCTGTTATGCTTGTGGAGAAGAAGGGCACTATGCCAAGCAGTGCCCCAAACAAAGGAACTCGACCCCAAAACCGAACAACGGAGGCAATAATTCGGCGCCAAAGCGCAACAATTTCAACCCAAATAACAACCACAGGAAGGGTCATCTGAACCACGTGACCAAAGAGGAAGCACAAAATGCCCCAGATATCGTACTTGGTACGTTTCCTATCAACACAATACCTGCCATGGTTTTGTTTGATTCTGGAGCTTCTCACTCATTCGTTTCGAAAAGTTTTGCTTTGCAAAATAATTTTTCGATGCTTCCCTTGGAAAAATCTATGATCATCAAGTCCCACGGAATTAAGCAAGTTACCGAATTATTGCCAAGGTGTGGTTATCGAGTTTGAAGGGTTGAAGTTTCACGCAAATCTTATCGTGTTGGAAAATAAAGGACTGGATGTCATCTTAGGGATGGATTGGTTAACCACCAACAAAGGTTTTATTGACTACTTCAACAGGACTGTAATTCTCACCCATCACCACGAGAAGACCATAAAAGTTTCAGCCAAGGAAAGAAAAATATCCCGGCAACCGAGATTGAACAAGGTGGATATTTCTGAATTGAGCAAGGTTCCAGAGTGTGTGAATTTCGGATGTATTTCGAAGAGCTACCGGGCATGCCACGGATCGAGCGATAGAATTCAGCATTGAGCTAGCACCGAACCGCTCCCATATACAAGAAACCATACAGAATGGCACCATCGAATTGGTAGAACTGAATAAGCAAATAAAGGAATTATTGGAAAAAGGGTATATCTGAGCCAGTTCCTCACCTTGGGGTTCACCAATTTTGTTTGCCAAAAGAAGGATGGAACACCGAGATTGTGCATAGACTATCGAGTGCTAAACATGGTCACAATCAAGAACAAATATCCGATGCCACGAATAAATGATTTATTCGATCAGCTCGCTTCAGCCAAGGTGTTCTCAAAGATTGACTTGAGGTCGGGATACCATCAAGCGAAAGTACGAATCAAGATATTCCCAAGACGGCTTTCACCTCCAGATACGGATTGTATGAGTTCACCGTAATGCCATTCGGACTAACAAACGCCCCCGCATATTTTGTTCACCTCATGAACAAAGTATTCATGAAGTTTATGGACAAGTTTGTTGTGGTATTTATCGATGATATTCTGGTATACTCCAAAACACCGGAAGAGCACGTGAACATCTCCGAATTGTACTAGGAGAACTCAGGAAACATCAATTGTACGCTAAATTCAGCAAGTGTGAATTTTGGCTAAAGCAAGTGGGTTTTACGGGCCACGCATACCGACCCAAGAAGGTATCGCCAGAGACCCGAAAAAGTCAAGGCCGATTTTGGCTGGAAGCCACCAGCCCGACATAATGATGACGTCTGAAGTTTCTTGGGAATGGCAGGATACTACCGGAGATTTATTGAAGGATTCTCCACCATAGCAAAGCCAATGACGCAACTACTCAAGAAAGACATGAAGTTTGAATGGACGGAAGCTTGCGAGAAAAGTTTCCAAGAACTAAAGAGGAAACTGACGACAACACCAGTACTAATTGTGCCAGATATACACAAATTTTTTGAGGTATTTTGTGACGCATCTCGAAAGGGCCTCGGAGTGCGTATTAATGCAAGAAGGCAAGGTTGTCGCATATGTTTCAGACAACTTCGCAAGCATGAGGAAAATTATCCTACTCATGACCTGGAATTAGCAGCAGTTATTCATGCACTCAAGGAATGGAGACACTTCTTACTTGGAAATCGTTGTGAAATATACACGGACCACAAAAGACTCAAGTATATTTTCACACAACCAGAACTCAATTTACGATAGCGACGCTGGTTGGAATTAGTAAAGGATTATGATGTTGGAATCCACTACCACCCAGGCAAAGCAAATGTTGTAGCAGATGCTCTGAGTCGGAACCCCAGTCCGGACAACGACAGCATGCCAAACATGAGACCTGAATTCCAGTAGGAATTTGCAAAGCTCAATCTGATGGTGGTCACCGAAGGCAGTGTGTCAAACTTAGAGTTACATCCTACCCTGATAGAGAAGGTTAAAGAGGCTCAACGTGGACACCCCAGCATTGAAGGCATAAAGCGGAAGATGAATTTGGGCAAGGCCTCAGAATTCGTTATCGATGAGCAAGGAATATTGTGGTACGGGAATAGACTTTGCGTACCAAATATCCATGACCTTAAATAGCAAATCTTGGCTGAAGGACACACCGCTCCGTATTCAATTCATCCTGGAGGAACAAAAATGTACAAAGATCTTCAGGAAACATTTTGGTGGCATGGTATAAAAGGAGACATAGCCACGTTTATTGCATGTTGTGACTCTTGTCAACGCATCAAGGCCGAGCACCAGAAACCGGCCGGGCTATTGCAACCAAATAAGATACTCGAGTGGAAATGGGACGAGATTGGAATGGATTTTATTGTTGGAATACCCCGGTCACGACACAGACATGATGCCATATGGGTCATCACTGATAGACTGACTAAAGTAGCACACTTCATCCCCGTGAAGACAACCCACACCACTCAGAAGCTTGCTAGGCTCTACCTTTCCTGTATCGTTTGCTTACATGGAGTCCCAAAGAAAATAATCTCGGACAGAGGCACTCAATTCTTCTCCCAATTTTGGGATCACTTACAACAAGCTCTGGGAACTCAAGCGGCATTCAAGTACCGCATACCATCCCAGACGGATGGGCAGATCGAGCGAGTAAACCAGATTCTAGAAGATATGCTGAGAGCATGTGTCCTCACCTATGGGACCAGTTGGGAAGAGAGCTTACCATACGCATAATTCGCATATAACAACAGCAATCAGTCCAGCCTGCAAATGGCACCATTTGAAGCTCTGTACGAGCGAAGATGTCGTACCCCGCTAGATTGGTCGGAAACCGGAGACAGCCCTATCTTCGGCCCAGACCTGCTCAAAGAGGCTAAAGATAAGGTCAAGGTAATTAAGGACAGACTCAAGACAGCCCAAAGTCGACAGAAGAGTTATTACGATCAGAAGCATCGTGGAGTCAATTTTGAACCCGGTGAATTTGTGTACCTACGAGTATCCCCTATGAGAGGCCTGCATCGATTCAAGATTAAAGGGAAGCTAGAACCAAGATTCATCAGACCATTCTGCATAGTGGCACGAAGGGGCACGGTGGCCTACCAGCTAGACTTACCCGAAGAATTATCCGACATCCACGACGTATTCCACGTCTCCCAATTGAGGAAGTGCGTAAGCAACCTAGAGAAACAAGTACCCCATAAAAACATTGACGTGCAGCCAGACCTTACATATCAGGAGCATCCGAGAAAAATCTTGGAAGAGACTGAAAGGAGAACCCGACAGAAAACCATCAAGTTCTTCAAAGTTCAGTGGAGCAACCACACCGAAAGTGAGGCCACTTGGGAAAGAGAGGATTTCCTTCGGACAGAGCACCCACAATTATTTTAGGATCAGCTTTGGAATCTCGGGACGATATTTTTCCTAAGGGGTAGGTGTTGTGACACTCCAAAAATATTCTTTTGGTTTTCTTCAAAAATTTGTTGGATTTGAAGAAGGTCTTCTAAACCCTTCCAAAAATCTCTCTCAAAAGCTTTTTCCCTTTAGCAAATATTTTATTTTGCATCTCCTTCAACTCTGGTGTTTGGTTTTTAAATTTTTCTTATGATTGCCCTCTTCTCAAAATTTCAAGAAAAATCTTTGGAGTTTATTTTCTTTCAAAAAGAAACTCTAGGAGTTTTGCATCCTCTCCAATATTGAAATCCACTCATGATTTTACCATGCACCACATGGAAAAAATTTCCCAAAAATCTCTCCTTCCACTTTGGGCAATCCAAACATTCTGTCTCAACAAGTTCACCCCTTTTCTGAATTTATATTTCATTTATTTCTCCTCCCAAATCTTTTCTGTCCATTATTTTGAGCCTAGGAGATTTGCAAAGCAAGTACCTAAATGCATTTGAGCTTTGACCTCAAACCAACTTCCCTGGATAGTCCTTGGTACCCACAACCTAGAACAATCAAGATCCACTCCTCTTCTTTTCAAAAATTTCAAATTTTAGTCTCTGCAAGTTTGGAACAGATTTGTCAAATTTGGTGAAATTCATTTCTTCCCTGCTCCAAAAATTCCACAAAAATTCAGGCAGCCTCTAGATGCAATGAGAGGCCCCTCCACCAAAAATCTGCTCAAGCAGAGCCTCCCACATACCAAAAACATTCTGTCAAACACCTGACCTACACTGTTTCATTTGCACTTTCAGAGTTTCAGAGAATTTCAGAATTCAGTGTCGCTTCTCTTTGTCAGACTTCGATCACTTGACCACGATGCGCTCAGCACGATGCACACGGCCTCTTCCCCTGGCCAGCACCTCAAGACGACGCTTGGCGCGCCACCGTGGCGGCGGAGAGGGCCCGAGCCCGCCCACGCCACCCGGCGCGCCGCCATCGCCTGCTCTCCGCGTGTCCCTGCCTTGCCAGCCAGACGCCCGTGCACCGTCGGCTGGCACGGCAAGCACAGCGTGCTCCTGCCACCCGATGGGCCCGCGCCGCCTTCCTGGCCGAGCACGCCCTAAGCAACCAAACCCCGACTCGTTTAGCACCTAAACGGAACCAGTGAACCCCCACGACGGCGCTAAACCCCTGAACCTCCCCGACCAACGCCCTGCGCTGCCGTAAACTTCACCGGAGAACCTCGTTCTCGGCAACCGCCTCGGGCCGGCTATATATAGCACCCCCGAGCGCGCTCTCGCCCCCGCACACCTCCACCACCTCACTAGTCCTCGCCAAGCCCCTTGAAGGGCCTCGAGGAGCTCTTCTTCCTCGACACCGGCCGCCTCGTTCCGCTTCGGCCTCCACCTCGATTCACTCCGGTGAGGTCGACCCCGGCGCCCAAATCCCGTCAGCTACCCTCTCATGCTACCACGAGTCTAACCCCCTCCTCAATTCCTCCTCCGCAGCACTCTCCGACGAGACCCACGACCACCCGAACCGCCGTCCACCGGAGCAGGAGCCGCCGTCGACGTGGTGCTCGCCGGTGACCACCACCACCACCAACCGACGCGGAGTGACGCCCTGAACACGGAGGTACCCTCCGACCTTCCTGCCTCGCCGTGGATCGCCGGCGGCGACCACCGCGCTCTCGGGCACCGACGAGCCCCGTCTCTCTCATTTGAAAATTTAAACCTGACGGGTGGGACCCGCCCGTCAGCCTCTCTATTGTTTTTTTGAAACATTTTCTGAAAGCGTACTCTGGCAAATACGCCTTCTACTCGAACCGTTTTCTGGCGCTTTTACATTTAAGCCCACAGGAGTTTTACGTTTCATTACAGATGGGTCCTTGGACCAAAACCCTTATAACTTTTTAATGTAAAGGAATTTTGAGTGATTTTTTGTCCTCTTCAAAATTTTGTCTAGTTTTTATCATATTTATTTGAAAAATATTTGGATTACTTTTCTGTACCCCACGGTATTTACGTTAAGCGCGTGTGCTTTGTGTACCATAGATACCGAAGGAGGTGACGAGGCGAACTTCGCCGAGCTAGACCCGACTACTCCGAACTGTGCAAGCAATGTTTGAACTTTTGATATGATGAGTGTTTGGGCATGTTTGCATTGTTTTTGTAACATGGCACGTTCATGAGCATTTCGATGATAGTTTATCTCGTAAGAGTTGAGGCAAGTGAGTTCAGAAAATCCATGAGTTGTTGGAAACATGTTGCATGGCATGAGTTGGCATGAGTATGGGTAAGATGGCAGTGTTGTAGCATGCCAGGGCTTATGCTGATCGTTGACCCGATGTCAACATAGATCGGTCGATTCTGTTCCGTCTCCCCTTTCGTACTACCAATTGCTTTCCCGCAAGGGATACGGCTTAGTAAGTTGCAAACCACTTCTGGTACACACCAAATCGAGAGTGGGATGAAGGTTGCATGGCCCTGGATTAAAGCCTTTCATCCGGTCAGGGGCATGGGTGTTTCCGGTTGGGACCGAGAGGGGCACCCTTAGAGCGCCAGATATAAATTTGATCCCATGCTATTCGAGATTGTGATATCCCTGTCTCAAAGTTTTCTTAAACGCTGTCTAGGGTGATTCCTGGCAACGTGAGGTATGATGGGTGTGTACTAGCTAGCTGTGTTTCCTCCAAAATACCGTAAACGGAACTAGTCCTTCGTGACTACGGAAATACGTTGGTTGTGGAAAATTTTGGTACAAACTCTGCAGAGTCAAAATTCTTGAATTCATGTCCGAGTACCGTGTTCATCTTGTCTTGTCAAGTGTCAGTCTTGGTGACAGAAACTCCTGATAACTATATGAGTGTTATATGTTTATTTCCTGTGAATGGACCAACTCGCTTATTGTCTTGTGATGAATATTTTCCGTGAGCACCATATCTTGTCAGTTATGAATAATGAATTATAAGCCCTTTCTGCGACGTCGCTCAGACGTCCGATCATGCATTGTTATTATTTACTTTTATTATAAGCCCTTTACGCTATGTCGCTCAGACGTCCGATCGCTGCATTGTTATTATTTACTTTTATTATAAGCCCTTTACGTATGCCGCCCGACGTCCATCATGCACGCATGTATTTTCTTTCAATATAAGCCCTTTTTGAGGTGTCGCTTAGACACCCGACTGTGGCATGTTTTACTTATTTGTCCACCCTTCGAGGCGTCGCTTCAGACACCCGATCGTTTTGGAGTTTATCTTCTTTGGGTTTTCGAGCGGACTACCGCCGATTCCCTTTTTACTTGCTTTGCTATACTGATTTAATTGCACATTGTTAAAATTAATCACGTCGCATTCATGCATACATTTGTTATATCTTTTGTCCGAACTGTCTTGCGAGTACTTTCAAAGTACTCACCTGGCTTGTTGTTTTGGCGGAATCTTGTGAAGACGATCTCATGGATGAAGAGTTCGATAGCGAGTCCGACGCCTTGAGGAATCGGTCAGTCTCGTGCGACCCTGGATTAGTCATTGTGATATATCCGCTTCCGCTACCCAAATAAATTCATCGAGCCTCACCTCGACGCTCGATGAGCCGCCCGATCTGAGACTTATTAACCACCCCACTGTGTTACTCCACCAACCACTCATATCTCGAGTCAGTAGTATTTCCACCCCACACCATTGTGTCATATCCGCCAACCTGTATAATTATCGGCGTGTTTGTAATAATTGGTTGGGCATCTTCAGTCCGACCCTGTAATATTGTAATGCTACTGGCTTATTGTATCAAAGTTTTGTCTACCGGTATGGGGGATTTTCCTCATATTGGACTTCATAGGTCGGTTGTTTAATAAATATTTTTATTGAAAAACCGGTCGTGACAGATAATGGATGCAATATTGCTGCAGTTATTTGAAGAACACAATTCAGTTTCAAGAAAAAAGGGTATGGCGGAGGTAATTATTAAGCCTGTTGGTAGCCAGCATATACTCTATTCTCTCCATAGTATTTTGCTGTTATGCATGTTAAGGTTTTGTTTGATATTCATGTTCGTGATGAGAATCAGTTGAGGTGCAAGAAGGAGATTGATTTGTTTCTTCTAGATACTACAACATTTAAGCTGTTAAGTTTCAAGTGCAATTCAGTTGTCTTTGCTCTTTCAAGAGGGGTCTATTGCAGAGTTGAAACTCCGTTGCATGTTAAGATGGTTCCTTCATCCGACAGTTGTTCTACAAGGACAGTTTATGACCATGTCATGGATTTTCATTAACCACTACAAGCCGGCAGTTTTTGTGTGCACGCAATGCCATCCGTACCATATGCTCTTGCATGAGTATTGTTTGCCGAGGTTTGTGCTTTCTGTTTTGAAGCACGTTCAGATTCCGTGAGATGAGTTCTTCACAATGCGATGTGCACCAAGATGTTGCACTATGAGCTATGCTCTCGTTCAGGCACCATAGGAGATATGATGACTTATGTCATTTGATGATTGAGCAGTTTCAGTTTTTAAGGTCAAGGGTACAGACTCGGACTTTTATTGGGAGACCAAGTTTTGTTAGTCCGCTTTGTTGATAGTTATGCTGTTTTCTCGGATGACTTCTTGATTGATTTGCTCAATATGACTTCATGAGAAGTTTATTAGTCCTATGGACGTTTCCAGGCACAAGGTTTACTTGTGATGACTTTAATTGAGGAGTTGATGCTATCTATGATTATTGTAAGGGATTTCGTCTCAAGGTGGAGTGTTATTTTCATTGTGTTTCGAATCCCATACAAGTATTGTACTACGGATGGAGTCCTACTGGACTATGGCATGCCAACCGTGCTAGACGTAGCATGACTACAACTTTGTTTCGTGTCCACCAAGAAAGAGAGTTGTTTGCCCCTTTATATAGTACCAGCTAGTCATAGAATAGATGAGAGAGATCTCCACCAGATTAGCACGTAGAGGGTTTGTTCTCTCGTGAAATGTAATACTCCTCCCAATTATAGTGATACGCCTTCGTGCGTTCCGTGGTTTTCTCCCGCAAGGGTTTCCATGTAAAAATCCGTGTCTCTTTGTCTCGTTTATTTATCGTTATTATCTAACACCCTCAGTGCCTTCACCTTCTTGCGGAGCGACCAACGGCAGACCAGCAATCATAGTGGGAATCTGTGTCCCACCTCGCGCTAACCTACAGGAACCTCCTGAGGACGACGGCAGGCGGTACCGCCGGCTCCCTTTTCTCGTATGAAATTTGCTTGCACGTTAAAAGGGGGCCCCTGAGCATCGCGACTCAGGAGCTCTTACTGGCTCTCCAGCCCTCACCCCCTGGCCTTGACCACGACATTGCGACCTGGCATACCAGCGGCAGCTGAGCTTGCTCGAGGGCCAGGACCTGAGGACGCGGAGCACATAGAAGAGCGTGGAGAAGAGGGGGAGGCTCACATGGGCCTAACCTGGTTACCCTACAGCAGTCGACGCACGAGTCTGGTGCAACACAAGGAACTAGCTCTGGACTGCCAAGATAAGTTTCGCACCCAGGTCGACCAAGTGCTACGGCATAGGATTCTCACCTATTGCAGCCTTGTTACGGCAACGTCGCCTCCCTTTCCTACCTTTCGGTGGCTGCTTATGCGCTAAAGGGAACCTCTTGAGCATCGTGCCTCAGGAGCTCTTACTAGACCTCGGGCCGCTCACCTCCTGGCCTTGACCACGGCATCGTGACCTGGCATACCAGTGACGGCTGCAGCTTGCCTGGGGACCGGGACCTATTGGCGTAGAGCACCAAGCTGCCACGGGGATGGAAAGGGGAGTGTCGGTGTAAAAACCGACGGATCTCGGGTAGGGGGTCCCGAACTGTGCGTCTAGGCGGATGGTAACAGGAGACAAGGGACACGATGTTTTTACCCAGGTTCGGGCCCTCTCGATGGAGGTAAAGCCCTACTCCTGCTTGATTAATATTGATGATATGGGTAGTACAAGAGTAGATCTACCACGAGATCGAGAGGCTAAACCCTAGAAGCTAGCCTATGGTATGATTGTTGTTCATCCCACGGAGTAAAACCCTCCGGTTTATATAGACACCGGAGAGGGCTAGGGTTACAGTAGTCGGTTACAATGGGAGGAGATCTGCATATCCGTATCGCCAAGCTTGCCTTCCACGCCAAGGAAAGTCCCATCCGGACACGGGACGAAATCTTCAATCTTGTATCTTCATAGTCCAGGAGTTCGGCCAAAGGTTATAGTTCGGCTATCCGGACACCCCCTAATCCGGGACTCCCTCAGTAGCCCCCGAACCAGGCTTCAAAGACGATGAGTCCGGCGCGCAGATTTGTCTTCGACATTGCAAGGCGGGTTCTTCTCCAAATTCTGTGTACCTGTTGAATAGTGTCCGGCTTCTCGTGAATATTGTGCTCCTTGGCTTCCACGCCCAATAATGGCCATCTTCCACATGTCAAACGAATGCGAAAAGCCAGGGTGTTTTTACTTTTACCCCCTAGCTGCGCAAATAAGCTGCCTTATAAAAGAGACGAGGATTTAGATCCGAATCACACCATCTTCCCTTCGCGAGCATTCATCGGAGCCCATCCGACTGAAATCCATTCCATCATGGCCAGTCGACGCAGCTTCTCCTCTCGCCCTCCCAGCCCTCAGCCTGGAGATTGGGAGAGATGTTCCGTCCCACACAGCGAGCTAGTGACGCTCCAAACCAAGGGATTTCTTCCCCCAGCCTTTATGGTCCCGGTTCGAGCCGGACTCGCCACCTATAATGGCGGAAAGCAGGCGGAGAGCGTCCCCAATCCCTCCAAAGGAGAGCGGGTATGCCTTGTCCCTTATTTAATAAGAGGGCTCGGATTTCCAATTCATCCGTTTCTCCGGGGGCTCCTGGAGTTCTACGGCCTCCAGCTGCACAACCTTACGCCTGCCTCCATATTGCATATTGCGGGCTTCGTAGCCCTTTGCGAGCTGTTCTTGGGCGCCGAGGCTCATTTTGTCTTTGTGGAAGAAGCTGTTACGCCTTGTGCCCTGCTTCGGAGAGGTCGATATATCAAGTGGGCGGAGCCGAACTATGGTGCATCGCCGGGACCGGATATATATCCGGAACCCCAAAGAAGGCGTCCGAAGACTGGCCTTCAGAATGGTTTTATATAGAAGATGTCCCCCTGCCAGACCCTGTTTGGATCGGCCTTCCTGAGTTCAATAATGCTCATTTGAAGAAGCGCCTAAGCTGGCACCCACGGAGCCCTCAGAAGGAAAACGACAGGGACGTCCTTTACCTGATGAGCCGGATAATATTATTAGCTCATTCCGGACAAACCATGATCAGGGTCATGGCCACATGCATTATGCGGGGGGTGCAGCCGCTTCAGTATAGAGGCCACCCCTTGTGGGATTTCAACGGGGAGGATGATGCCACCCGCTGCGGCCGTAAGGGGCCGGGATCGGTTCTGCTTTCTCGACGAAGGCCTTGTCCGCATTGTACAAGGGAGAAGAGGAGGAGTTCCTCCGCGTCAATCCACAGGGCGGATTTTCTATGTACAATCCTCCAAGATGGGTAAGCGGACACTTCTTTTTGCCCATCCATTCCATATTCCCATAGTTAAGTACCTTATCTTATGATTTCGACGCAGGAATTGCGTCGGGCCATAAAGGATATAAGCAGCCCTCCTCCACAACCCGAGGATCCGGAACGGTCCCTCGATCCGGCCTCCCAAGAGGATCCGGACATATCCGTGGAGCTGATCGATGGGGTATTTTACCAACTGAGCATCGACAATGCCTTGGTCGCCATTACGACCGATTACCCCGGAATATTTCCAGCCTCACAGGTAACTGAGACCGAAGTCCCAATACTTTGAAAATGATCCATCCGTGCTTATCTTTGATCACCGTATATCAATGGTGTTTTGCAGGGGGAGCCCTTGAGGCGGAAGGCCGAGCCCGCGGTGGCTAGCCAACAAGGGGCAGCAAGGCCCAGCAGGCTGAAAAGAAGTGCGGTCCGGATTGAGATGCCGGCGCAACGGTATGGCGTGCCATCTTATTCCAGGTTTTATTCCCGGAAGGTATGCTAACGCTCGTGCTCCCTTCAGGAAAAAGAGCGCTCGCCGGACTATATCCGAAGAGGTTGCCAATCGAGCCTCCACCAGCCAGGCTCCAAAGCCAGGTCTAGAAGCGGAGGCGAACACGAGGCGTGCGTCAGACACTCCTTCTACAGAGTATGCCGACGGACTATCTGCCACCAATTCCGAGGTGGAGAGTGCCATGAATCACATGCGTCGCCGGACTGTTCTTCGTGACGCATGTTTCTCCCAAGAGGCATTGGATGCCTTCAATTCGGGAGATGCGCACCTCCGTGCCGCTCAAAATGGTCTAGCCAGAGCCACGGAGCAGTATGTGAAAGACATACGGGTGAGAAAATTTGATGTTTATATATACCAGTAGCCCCCGAGACTTGAAATAGTTAGAATAAATGTAAGGATCATTTGTTATGCAGGATCTTACAAAAAAGAATACCCAACTGTCCTAGGAGCTGGAAGAGTTAAAGCCCAACTTGAGGCCGCACTAGCCGCTGCAGGGGAGGCCAAGGAGACCCCCTCTGGTAATATACGCTTCGAAAGATAAGTATGTTGTGAAGTGCGGCGTGTGTGTAAATCTGACAATATCATCGCAGATGGCGCCGGAGTAGATCCGGACAAGCAACAACTCTTGCGCCAGTTAAAGGCCGGGGAGAGCGTGCTTACGAGGGTGAGGCTAGAGAAGAATAATCTCCAAGATGCCAACACCCAGCTGGGCGAGGAACTAAAGGATGTTCGTGCCCAGCTGTCGGACTCCGTGAAGGAGAATCGACGGCTTCGACGCGGCATTTTTAGTAAGTGCTTGAGAGAACTTTGAAAAAGAGTTCGGCGAGGAAGTCGACTAACAGAGTTATGTCTGTAGGTATGCTCACAGGTCGTCCTGCAGAGGAAATGCTGCAGTTCTACGGGTGACCTTCTTCCCGAAGCTCTTACAACCGCATGAACGAAGTTCGGCAGTGATGAAAGGCGTCGCCTGTGCCTTGTGGCTATCTCTGCCTCCCTGCCCAAGGCTTGGAGAGCTTGCAGAGAGGCTTAAGGGAGCGCGGCGCTTCCGATTATGGAAGATATCGGCCTGCCGTCAAAGGCGCTGGGAGGCCTGGGCCATGGTGAAGACGCTGCACACGGTTGTGACCCAAACCACATGGCCGAGGTCGGACCTGTGGGGCCTGATGGGAAGGAGATCCCTGTGAGCTTAGTGTACGGCCAAGTAGAATTGGCCGCAAAGTATTCCCAACAGGACTGTAAACTAGACAGCATATTAGATGGTATTGAGGAGGAATACACCCAGTCAAATTGACTATGTAATTGAAGATGACATGTAAAAATGCCTTCTAGTCGGATTGTAGATCGTTTGTCATGGCGGACCTTTTCGCTTCAACCTCGGGACCCTATAGTCCGGAGTGTGTCCGAATACCCTCACGGTTATGTAAGAACCGGGGCATGCGTGGAGACCAGGCATAGGGGTCATTAGTGCTTGAGCAGGACAAGTGCCCAAGTAGTTATGTTATATTACATGGTTAGTAAGAAACATCTTCCAGGAGAATAGTTCCGTTAGGGGTTCCTTTCCACAGGAGGCATGCCTTAAAGTGCATGTCGGACTGCGAAAAAAGCAGAAAAGCATCCGGGGCAGATAAATAAATAAGTGAGAAATCATCTTTAGTTCACCGACCGAATATTCCCTTAAGAACGCTTAGCTTTCGGCTTCATCGATCGAGGTACACATCCGCTGACCCGGCAAGAATAATCGCAGAGGTGCTCCCTTTACCACCTAGCCGAACAATCGGGAACGTAGGGGTAAGCACAGGAGACAGGAAACCCAGCTTGGCCAAAACTTAAGTCATATCGATGCATATAATGGTGAATAAAAGGTACATGCGGAAGCGTTACACATGTGTTAGGCATAAAGCCCGTACAAATAAGCTTCTGTTAAAGAAGCCCCCAGGTATAATGAGCGCGGATAGCGCGTCAAGTGTGTGCGAACAATGCGCGAACAAGCCTTTAAAGGCTGTAAGAGAAAAAGAGGGAGAAGGAGAGAAATATAAGACAATTAATGTGTGAAAAATAGACAGAGGAAGGAGACGAACTCAGAATCCGGTGCTAGGCGTAGAATCTTAGAAGACGGGCTGCTTTCCATGGGTTAGGCTTGACCGATTATCCGATGCATCTCACGGGCAGATGACGCTCCACCGGTCAGGAATTGGTCGATAATAAAGGTACCTTCCCATTTGGGCTTGAGTTTGTCCTTTTTCTTGTCCGACAGCGAGAACTAACTCGCCAACATTGTAAGTTTTGGCCCGTACTTCTCTGCTTTGATATCTTCGAGCCTGCTGTTGATAGAATGCGGAATGGGCTTTTGCCACGTCACGCTCCTCCTCCAAGGCGTCGAAACTGTCCTGCCGATCGAGCTCGGCTTCTCTTTCTTCGTACATGCGCACGCGAGGTGAGTCATGAATTATGTCGCAGGGCAGAACTGCCTCTGCGCCATATACCAAAAAAATGGTGTGAATCCGGTGGTGCGATTCGGCGTGGTCCGCAGCCCCAGAGTACGGAGTCGAGCTCCTCTACCCAAAGGCGTGTTAGATTCCTTGAGGGACCGCACTAATCTGGGTTTGATGCCGCTCATGATTGGACCATTTGCTCGCTCGACTTGACCATTAGTTTGAGGGTGATAGACTGAAGCATAGTCGAGCTTGATGCCCATGTTTTTGCACCAGAGTTTGACCTTGTTGGCCGTGAAGTTCGTGCCGTTATCATTGATGATGCTGTGGGGGACGCCGTAACGGTGTACGACCCCTGATATGAAGTCTATCATCGGTCCAGATTCGGCTGTCTTAACAGGCTTGGCTTCTATCCATTTGGTGAATTTATCCACCATGACCAGTAGGTATTTTTGCTTGTGGGTTCCTCCTTTAAGGGGTCCAACCATGTCAAGCCCCCAGACCGCGAAGGGCCAGGTGATGGGTATAGTTTGGAGGGCGGTAGGTGGCATGTGGCTTTGATTAGCAAAGAGCTGGCAACCGACGCATCGTTGGACTAAGTCCTGAGCATCTGCCCGGGCCGTCGGCCAATAAAATCTTGTACGGAAGGCCTTGCTTACAAGGGCCCGGGCTGCGGCGTGGTGCCCGCCGAGTCCGGCATGAATTTCAGCCAGAAGATTCCGCCCTTCCTCTTCGGAGATACACCTTTGAAGGACTCCGGTCGTGCTTTTCTTATAAAGCTCTCCCTCATGGACTTTATAGGCTTTAGATTGCCGCACTATGCAGCGTGCCTCATTTTGGTCCTCGGGAAGTTCATGCCTAGTTAGGTAGGCTAGGAATGGTTCCGTCCACGGGGCAATGACTGCCATTATTACATGGGCTGAAGAGGTTACTTACTGGCGAGCCTCCGGTTGTGTCGAATGTTCGATGTTAGGCAGTGCTGTTGGGTCCGGGCTATTATTTCCGGACTCTCCTTCCCATACTACGGATGGCTTGAACAGCCTCTCTAAGAAGATATTGGGGGGGACGGCATCGCGCTTTGCGCCAATGCGTGCCAAGACGTCTGCTGCCTGATTGTTTTCTCGAGCTATATGGTGAAATTCGAGCCCTTCGAACCGAGCTGACATTTTTTAGGATGGTGTTGCGATAAGCTGCCATTTTCGGATCCTTGGCATCAAAGTCTCCATTTATTTGGGATATCGCGAGGTTCGAATCCCCAGGCACCTCTAGGCGTTGAATGCCCATGGATACTGCCATCCGGAGACCATGTAGAAGGGCCTCGTATTCGGCTGTGTTGTTGGAGTTCGTATACATTATCTGGAGTACGTATTGAACTGTATCTCTCTGTTGGGGACGTCGAAACGACGCTGACCCCAGACCAGCCAACATTTTGGAGCCGTCGAAGTGCATGATCCAGTTGGAATATGTGTCGTACTCTTTAGGGAGTTCGGCTTCAGTCCATTCGGTGACGAAATCGGCCAAAACTTGCGACTTAATGGCTCGCCGTGGCTTATAGGTTATATCGAATGGGAGGAGCTTATTGGCCCATTTGGCAATCCGGCCCGTCGCGTCGCAGTTGTTTATAATGTCGTTAAGAGGTAATTCGGAGGCTACTGTTATCGAACACTCTCGAAATTAGTGTCGCAGCTTCCGGGATGCCATAAACACCGCTTACGCTATCTTTTGATAATGCGGATATCGTGACTTGCATGGAGTGAGGACAGTGGACACGTAGTAAACTGGTTTTTGAAGGGGAAACTTGTGTCCGTCCGTTTCTCGTTCGACAACGAGCACCGCGCTTACAACTTGATGAGTTGCGGCGATGTATAATAGCATTGGCTCGCCCATGTTGGGCATGGCCAGGACCGGGTTTGTTGCCAATATGGCTTTTATTTCTTTGAGTCCAGCCGTGGCGACATCCGTCCACTCGAAGTGTTCGGTGCGCCGGAGGAGGCGATAGAGGGGTAATGCCTTTTCTCCTAAACGGGAGATAAAGCGGCTTAGAGCCGCCACGCATCCACTCAATTTTTGTATTTCTTTGAGGTCCTTTGGGATATCCAATTGTGACAGAGCTCAGATCTTGGCTGGGTTAGCTTCAATTCCTCTATCGGATACAATGAAGCCCAAGAGCTTTCCGGCTGGTACGCCGAAAACGCATTTTTCCGGGTTAAGCTTGATGTCATATGTTCGAAGATTATTGAATGTGAGCCTCAAGTCGTCTACTAGAGTTTCGACATGCTTGGTTTTGACGACCACATCATCTACGTATGCCTCCACTGTTTTGCCGATTTGGTTTGCCAGACATGTCTGAATCATGCGCTGATATGTTGCGCCGGCGTTTTTGAGCCCGAAGGGCATTGTGTTGAAGCAGAATGGGCCGTATGGGATGATAAATGTCATTGCGGCTTGGTCAGGCTCTGCCATCTTGATTTGATGGTAGCCGAAGTATGCGTCGAGGAAACACAATGAATCGTGTCCTACGGTAGCGTCGATAATTTGATCGATGTGGGGGAGGGGGAAGGGATCCTTTGGGCAAGCCTTGTTGAGGTCCTTGAAATTGACGCATAGGCGCCAGGATTTGTCCTTCTTTGGTACCATCACTAGGTTTGCTAGCCAGTTCGGATGTTTTATATCTCTGATGAATCCGGCCTCCAATAGTTTGGCTAGCTCCTCTCCCATGGCTTGTCTCTTAGGTTCGGAGAAACGCCGAAGAGCCTATTTGACTGGCTTGAATCCTTTTAGGATGTTTAGGCTGTGCTTTCGGCCAGCCGGCGTGGGATTCTGGCATGTCACGAAGGGTGCCGAGCAAAATGTCCCAATTTTCGTAGGAATTCTCGTAGGTCTGGCGTCTACATCAGGGTTTAATTGTGCCCCAATGGAGGCCGTTTTTGTAGGGTCCGTTGGGTGGACTTGGAATTTGACTATTTCGTCCGCTGGTTTAAAGGAGGTGGACTGGAATCTTTTATCGAGTATCACATCGTCCCTGTTCATCGTGGAGCGCAGCACAGTCAGTTCCTCGGCCGCTAGGGATTCAGATAGTGCCTCAAGGGCTAGTGTGGCTGTCTTATTTTTGGCGCGGAGTGCTATGTCCGGGTCACTAGCAAGAGTGATGATTCCGTTGGGCCCGGGCATTTTGAGCTTCATGTACCCGTAATGGGGTATAGCTTGAAAAATTGTGAATGCCTCTCGCCCTAATAGAGCGTGGTATCCGCTGCTGAACGGGGCCACTTGGAACATGACCTCCTCGGACCTGTAATTATCTGGCGTGCCGAACACCACATCCAGTGTGATTTTTCCTGTGCAGCATGCTTCCCGACTGGGTATTATTCCTCTAAAGGTTGTGCTGCTTCGCTCAATGCGGCTCCAGTCTATTTCCATTTTTTGAAGGATTTCCTCATAAAAGAGGTTCAATCCGCTGCCACCGTCCATGAGTACCTTGGTAAGGCGAAAGCCGTCCACTATTGGAGACCAATGCTGCTGGTGCTCGGGCTGTTCGGAATTTAGGTTCATCACTGGCATTAAAGGTAATAGCCGTGTCACTCCATGGATTTATTGTTGCTACTTGGTAGACTTCGGCAAGGCTGCGGAGTGTTCGTTTTCGCATATTGTTTGATGCGAAAGTCTCGAAGACTGCTAATACCGTACTGGTATCCCTGGGCTGGTGCTCTGTGGATGCTGGGGTTAGAAGCTCCTCGCCGCTTTTGGCCACCTGCCGGAGTATCCAACATGCTCTAAGGCTATGAGTTTGTCGGTGTTCTGGGAACGGGGGTCCCCAGCCTTGCTTGCCTGCGGCCTGCGGCGTGGCTCAAAGGGGAGCCCAACACGGCCCATCTTCATCAACACGAGCTAGCCACCATAGTACAGGCATCTGATGGGTAGCTGGATGCACCTTGGACAGAGAGAGAGAGAGAGAGAGAGAGAGAGAGAGAGAGAGAAGGCGACTGAACTCCCCTAAGCAGTTTATCGCCCCGGCCAAGAATAGATCCTCGTGAGGCTGTTCTTCCTTGTATTGTTCATCACCATCAGCCCAAGAGGCAATCCACCACACCACAAACTAGAGTAGGGTATTACACCACAATGGTGGCCCGAACTAGTATAAACCTTGTGTCTCTTGTGTTGTTCCTTTCGTAGTTTAGATCCTAGCGAGGCGGTGGGGTGCAGGTAGGTAGAGCGCGAGATTCCGCGCGCACCCGAGTGTCCGAACCTCAAGGGTCTGCCGGAACCCGAAATCCGACATTTGGCACGCCAGGTAGGGGGTGCGCCGGAGTTTCCCTTCCGCCACCGCCGCGACCCGCCTCGCGATGAACAGCGCGCCACCCGCTCCGGCCGCTAGCGCTAGCGCGGGGGCCAGGGGGCTCCGAGCCCTGGCCCCGGCCTTGCAACGGGTGGGGTGGCCGGACAAGTTCAGGCTGACGACGCCGCCGCGCTACAACGGCGCGACCGATCCGATGGCCTTCCTGCTGGCATACGAGGAGGCCGTCCTTGAAGCTGGAGGTGACGACAGGGTCATGGCCAACTGGCTCCCCATGGCCCTCACCGGCTCTCCGCGCGCGTGGCTGCTCCACCTTCCGGCAGCCTCCGTGGCCTCTTGGGAAGAGCTCCGCGGCCTCTTCCTCACCCACCACGCTGCGCCGGCACCCCCAGTCGTCGCGGCCCTCCTGGGCGGCTCGCGGGCGCCGCCCTCAAGTCATCACGTCAAGCCGTTCGTCCGTCGGGTCGGCGCCGTCTCCACGCAGCAGGGAGTCCCCCAGGACCGGTTGGCGCCCAAGGCCAGTCTGACCTTCAGCTTGGAAGACCACCCCACCAACTCAGCCTGCTCGGATGCGCTCCCCATGCTGTGCACCCCCACCATCTGCCAGGTGGCCGTCACCAGGACTCTCATCAACGCCGGCGCGGGCCTCAACGTGCTCTCAGTTGAGGCATTCAACCTCCTCTGCATACCCCGGGAGAGGCTGTAGCCCAGCCGGCCTTTCTTGGGCGTCGGGGGCGGGTCATCCAGCTCCTTGGGACAGATCCGGCTCCCGGTAACTTTCGGCACCTACGACAACTTCCATACGGAGGAGGTCGATTTCGACATCGCCCCCATCGGCCTCCCCTACAACGCCATTCTCGGCTACCCAGCATTGGCCCAGTTCATGGCCGCGACTCACCCGGCATACAACCTCATGAAGATGCCCGGAAGCAACGGTGTCCTCACCGTGCCCGGGGACACCGAAGATGCGCTGCGAGTGCTCAAGCTCGCCTTCAAGATGGCGGCGCCAGCGCAACCCACCAATGCAGAGACCCCTGAGCCCAAGGGGGCTGCACCAACCAAGAAGAAACAGTTGTTCACCCAAGACAAGGCAGAGACCAAGCAAATACCCGTCGACGAGGATGGGTCCACTGACGCCACTTTCTCCATAGGCGCCAACCTCGAGCCTGAGCAGGAGGAGGCCCTGGTCAAGTTCCTGCGTGCAAACAAGAAGGTATTTGCCTGGGAGCCTGATCAGTTGGCGGGGATCCCTAGGGGCGTAATCGAGCATCACCTCCACGTGTGCCCCAACCTACGCCCCGTGAAGCAGAAAGCGAGGCGGCAGTCCACTGAAAAGCAAGCCTTCATCGTCCAGGAGACCCGCAAACTAGAAGCCGCTGGGGTCATTCGCGAGGTCCGGTACCCGGATTGGTTGGCCAACCCTGTCGTTGTACCAAAGAAGGGAGGGAAGGAGCGCATGTGTGTCGACTTGACCAACCTCAACAAGGCATGCCCGCAAGATCCGTTCCCGCTTCCTCGCATCGACCAGATCGTCGATTCCACCGTTGAGTGCGACCTGTTATGATTCTTGGATGCCTTCTCCGGTTATCACCAGATCAAGATGGCGGTAGAGGACATGGAGAAGACGGCCTTCCTGACCCCGTACGGGGTGTACTGCTACACGTGCATGCTATCTGGCGGGCGAACGCTGGGCGACCTTCCAGCGGCTGATGCACATCACCTTGGGTCCGCAGATCGGGAAGAATGTTGAGGCTTACGTCGATGACATTGTGGTGAAGTCTCGGGAGGCCAGAACCCTGATACAAGACCTGGAGGAAAGCTTCACGAGCCTCGACGCAGTGAACCTACGGCTCAACCCGGAGAAGTGTCTGTTTGGAGTCCCCTCGGGCAAGCTCTTGGGCTTCCTCGTATCCCACCGAGGCCTCGAGGCTAACCCAGAAAAGGTCAAGGCGGTCGAGGACATGAGCCCACCAAAGACCCTCAGGAAAATGCAGAAGCTCACTGGGCGCGTGACTGCGCTAGGGCACTTCATCTCCAAGTTGGGGGAACGAGCGCTGCCTTTCTTCCAGCTAACGAAGAAAAAGGGGCCCTTTGAATGGACTGAAGAGGCCGACAAGGCGTTCCAAGATCTCAAGAGGTACATGACCAGCCCTCCGGTCATGGTGGCCCCACGCCCGCAGGAACCCCTGGTGCTCTACCTTGCCGCCACTCCCTACTCCGCCAGCGCATATCTGGTGGCGGTTAGGGAAGAGCGTCAGACCAAAACCACAGCAGCAGCCCAGGTCAAGGCGAAGCAGGAACAAGGAAGACCCACAGAAACCACTATCATGGTGAGAAGGGTCGGCCCGCCCTTGGGGAGGCTGGGATGGAAGAGGTCCCTCCCCCAGATTACCAGCCTCTGGAGGCTCCATCGCCTCAGGAGGCGCCACGGTCCCCAGAGGGCGCCAGCGGCACTGGCGCTCCAAACCTCGTTGAGCACCCAGTGTACTTCGTCAGCACGGTGTTGCGGGACGCAAGGGCACGGTACCCCATGCCTCAGAAACTCCTCCTCGCGCTATTGGTGGCCTCACACAAGCTGCGGCACTATTTTCAGGGTTACCCCATCAAGGTCGTCTCAGCATACCCCTTAGAAAGGGTGCTCAGGAGCCCTAACTCAGCCGGAAGGGACGCTGAGTGGAACATTGAACTGCAAGCGTCTCAGCTCGAATTCAGCATGACCAGAGTCATCAAGGGGGCCGCGTTAGCGGATTTCGTGGCAAAATGGACGGAGGCACCGGGCCTCAAGGCCGACGAGGATCGGTCCCTCTCTCCGGGAAGCGAAGCGCCAGAAGGCTGGGTCATGTACTTCGATGGGGCGTTCTCCAGACATGGCGCTGGGGCTGGGGTGGTGCTCATATCTCCCACTCAGGACAAGCTCTACTACGCTGTGCAGCTCTATTTCCAGCAAGGTGAAAAGGTCTCCAACAACATAGCGGAGTATGAAGGTCTAATAGCAGGCTTGAAGGCCGCAGCTGCCCTAGGGGTGAAGCGCCTTACCATCAAGGGCGATTCGCAGCTCCTTGTCAATTTCTCCAACAAGGTATACGAGCCAAAAGATTAGCACATGGAAGCCTACCTTGCGGAGGTCCGCAGGATGGAGAAGCAATTATGGGGGTTGTAGTTGCAGCATGTGCCCCGCGGCACCAATCAGGAGGCCGACGACATCGCCAAACGAGCATCCAGGCGGTTACCTCAGGAGCCTGGCGTGTTCGAGGAGCGGCTTTTCAAGCCCTCCGCCATGCCATCACTATCAAACACGGCGCAGCCTCGGGAGGAGCTCCCCCAGCCACCTGCCTCAGGAGCCTGGTGCAGGCCCGGCCTCGAGGCCGCGCTCCCTGGCGATGGAGCCTCAGGAGGGGTGCTGGATCACAGAGCTCCGGAGCTACTTAACGCAAGGGACCCTGCCGGAGAAGGAGGAGGAAGCGGAGCGCGTGGCGCGGCAAGCCACAGCGTACTGCATCAGGGATGGAGAGCTCTATCGGAAGCGACCGAATGATGTGGCACTGCGCTGCATCTCCAGGGAGCAAGGGAAAGAATTGCTGGCGGATATACACGGTGGAGACTGTGGGCATCACTCGTCATCACGAACCCTCGTGGGCAAGGCATTCCGGAGCAGTTTCTATTGGCCTACTGCGCTCAACGACGCCATAGAACTAGTGAAGGCTTGCGAAGCCTGCCAATTCCACGCCAAGCAGATCCATCAGCCGGCAGGAGGTCTACAAACTATACCCCTCTCGTGGCCATTCACAGTCTGGGGGCTGGATATCCTGGGCCCGTTTCCTCGGGCGCCAGGGGGCTATCGCTACCTCTACGTCGCCGTGGAAAAGTTCACCAAGTGGGCTGAAGTGGAAGCCGTCCGCACCATCCCCGCAGGTTCTGCGGTCAAGTTCGTCAAGGGCCTCGTGAGCCGGTTCGGGGTGCCGAACCGCATCATCACCGACAACGGTTCGCAGTTCACCAGTAACCTCTTCAAAACATATTGTGCTAACCTGGGAACGCAGATATGCTACGCTTCAGTGGCGCACCCCCGAAGCAATGGACAGGCCGAGTGGGCCAACGCGGAGGTCCTGAGGGGCCTCAAAACCACAACATTCAAGAAGAAACTGGAGGCCTGCGGTAGGGGTTGGTACGACGAGCTTCAGTCTGTGCTGTGGTCCATCCGCACGACCACAACCAAGCCAACTGGAGAGACCCCGTTCTTCCTGGTCTATGGAGCCGAAGTGGTCCTTCCTCACGAGGTCAAACGTCGTTCCGCACGGGTCTTGGCGTTCGATGAGGCGCGGCAGGATGCCATGCGGGGGACGGATCTCGTTCCGGGGGAGGAGCACCGTCGAGAAGCTGCGTTGCGGGCAGCAAGGTACCAACAAGCACTGCGACGATACCACTGCCGCAACATCCGCCCCAGAACTCTCGAGGTAGGGGACCTCGTGCTCAGGCGGGTTCTCTCCAGGGAGGGGTTGCATAAGCTCACTCCCATGTGGGAGGGCCCGTTCAAGGTTGTTCATGTTTCCAGGCCCGGCTCCGCGCGCTTGGAGACTCAGGAGGGGGTGCCAGTCCAGAACGCGTGGAACATCCAGCACCTCCGGAGGTTTTACCCCTGAAAAGGCCCAGAGCCTGTGAAGAAGGCAAATGCCCGTGAAGCTGTCTTTTTGGAAAAGGCCCAGAGCCTGTGAAGAAGGCAAATGCGTGTGAAGCCGTCTTTTTGGAAAAGGCCCAGAGCCTGTGAAGAAGGCAAATGCCTCTGAAGCTGTCTTTTTGGGAAAGGCCCAAAGCCTGTGAAGAAGGCGAATGCCTGTGAAGCTGTCGCGTTTTCGGAAAAGGCCCAGAGCCTGTGAAGAGGGCCAATGCCCGTGAAGCTTGCTTCCCCCAAGAAAGGCCCAGAGCCTGTGAAGAAGGCCAACGCTATGAAGCTCGCCGCCAGTGACACTCTCACGTAATAATGAGTTGGGGCTGTACATGCCCCGGAGTCTCAGGAGCGCCGGCCTCAGGCCCTGGGGCTCCCTCCCATGCCCAGTGGCAGCACTTAGCTCCGCGCTGATGAGAAGACGTCGAAGACTAGATTAGGTGCCGGACACGGCTTTTTCATTTGCTTTCTGCAGTTGGCTTGTTCATTCTCATTTGAAGTTTTATCGAAGCTGTTGTCGTTTTTGACTTATGGCTCTTCGAACTTTCGCCCTCTTACCTCGATTTCTCTCGCGCAAGGTCTCGCGAGGGGGGCAGCCTGAGCGCCTCATGAAAGTGTTCTCTGCCCTTATTGTTCGAGGTTTCCCTACCCGGGTCCACTATAGGAGCACCCCTCCAGTCCACGCCCCACGGGCACCGCGACACGAACATAGGACCTGGGTCGGTCGCCTCCACAGCTAAGGCCGGGAGCTACCTCTCCAGACTAACCTTCGCAGGACATGAAGCGTTCGACGAGGCCTCGACCCCGGGAAACGAGGGCCACGACGGGCGCCCCCGAGCTAAGTAATTTCTACGCACGAGCGTGTAGCACAAGGGCATAATACCGAGATAGCAGAAACAATACGATAATTAACAACAATAGTCCAAGCACGCCCACGCGGGGCCCTACGACATCGCTTTCTTTGGCGCAGAAAAGGAAAAAGAACAAAACAGCGCGACTCGCTGACACCAACTCGCGGGGGAGACTCGAACTGCCTCCGGAGCTCAGGTGGACTCCCTCTCGCGCTTCACCGGGGCAAGACGGCGGGCGGACTCGCTACCTCCCTCCAGGCGGGCGCGGCGGCGAGGAGGCTAGTCGCGACCACCGCTGGAGGAGCCGCTTCCCGAAGAAGAGCCGTCAAAGCTCGACGAGCCTCGGGCGTCGCCGACCACGCGCGTGCCGTCGTCTTCATCGTCGCTGGGGCTGAACCCGCGGCCACGGTCGTCGTTCTCAGGGCAGCACCCAGCGCGGCGACCATCTTCCCCGAACACCCTCACGTAGAGGGTGGCATCGCCGTCGAACTTGAAGTGCAGGGTGCATCGCCGCCCGCACCACGCTGCTGGAAAACGCTTGCGACGCGGGCGGGGCCAGGCTCCCGGCTGCAGAGACCTCCAGCGAAGCACAGGACGCCCGACTGCAGCAACCATCCGCCTGAAGCCAGAGGCCGCCCGGGCACCGGCCGGAAGCTCACATAGGAGGAAGCGAGGAAGCTGGAGCCAGGTGCTGGTCGGCTCCGCTCACGACCATTATTGAACGAACTCCGGCAGCACCTCTGCCGAGTGGAAGCGCGGCCTAGGGGGTCGAGCGGCCGTAGTGCACCCCCCAGCAGCGGCCTGCCGCCCGCCACCGCACGGGAGATCACCTACACGACCGCGAGGAGCCACCATGGGAGCTGCAGGGTGTTTGCGAGGACGACCTCGACCGCGCTTGGGCGGGGGAGAGTCAGGCCCTACCTGGCGAGCCTTCCCCTTCTCTGCGGCCGAGAACCTCTTTGGCGGAGCCATGGGGAAGAAGAAGAAGCAAGAAGGAGATGGACTAGAAGGGCAGGCGCCGTCCCGTACTTATAGCCGGGGAAGGCCAACCGCCGACCTCCACGATCGCAGGTAATCATGACCCGCTTTGCATGCAGGGACTTCTCAATTCGTGCAGTTGCCGAGGCATCGTGGGGAAGTGGAGACGCCCACGTCCAATCAACCGCCACGCGTCGCCCAAGGCCGCAGGCTGTTAGGGGCCGCGGCGCTTTGCACTTGCCCCTTCGCCTCTCTGCTCGGCCAAGTCCGGGCGCGCCTTGGGCCCGGGGGCTACTGTCGGCGTTCTGGGAACGGGGGTCCCCAGACTTGCCTGCCTGCAGCCTGTGGTGTGGCTCAAAGGGGAGCCCAACACGGCCCATCTTCATCAACACGAGCTCAAGACCCTCGCGAGGGGCCAAGCCTCGCGGGGCGGATGACAGGGAGCTTCCTCAGGCACGGCCTCATCAGGCTGGCTCGCGAGGAGGCGGAGAGATCAAGGCAGGGTACCTCACGAGGTGCCCATGACGCAAGCCATGACGACCAAGGGCGCCAGGCGGACGCCTTGACCAGCCATGATGTCCTCCTTTCCTCTTTGGTGCAAAGGGAGCAAGCGCAGCGAGAGCATCAAGCAAAGGCGTCCATTTCGGTGAAACAAGACCAAGACCAGTCCAACGGCAGGAAGGAAGTCATTGTGGAGCCCAAGCCAAGGCGTCACCACCAAAGCCTTTGACAAAGCGAGGACCAACTTTAGTCAGGATAAGTGTACCAGATGTTCCCCTTCAAACTGGCCAATTGTTGGCGCCCTTCCCGCTCAATATTTGGGAAGAGGCCCAGGGCCTCTGCCTATATAAGTAGAGCTAGCCACCATAATAGAGGCATCTGATGGGTAGCTGGATGCACCTTGGACAGAGAGAGAGAGAGAGAGAGAGAGAGAGAGAGAGAGAGAAGGCGACTGAACTCCCTTAAGCAGTTCATCGCCCCAGCCAAGAACAGACCCTCGTGAGGCTATTCTTCCTTGTATTGTTCATCACCATCAGCCCAAGAGGCAATCCACCACACCACAAACTAGAGTATGGTATTACACCACAATGGTGGCCCGAACTAGTATAAACCTTGTGTCTCTTGTGTTCTTCCTTTCGTAGTTTAGATCCTAGCGAGGCGGCGGGGTGCAGGTAGGTAGAGGGCGAGATTCCGCACGCACCCCAGTGTTCGAACCTCAAGGGTCTGCCGGTACCCAAAATCCGACAGAGTTGGTGTGGCGCCCTCTGTACTATGAATTTTACAGGGTCCGGTGAGCCATCCCTCCAGTACGGTTCCATGCCCCGTGGGGGATTTTTGTTTTTTGGTGTTTAACCCGGGTGATTGGCGATAATGCACCCTTTTATTTCGGACTGGGTTTGTATTCAGTGCCGGATTGTCCCAAAATCTTACTTCGGTTTTCCGGGCGCTTTCCATCGCATAGTACTTTTGTACTATGGATGCCAAGTCAGCAAAGCGTGTAATTTCACGCTGACCTATGGCGTTGAGGATTCCCTTGTCCGTGAAATTATTGCAGGAGAATGAAATTGCATCTTCCTAACGACAGTCCTTTATCCTGTTCATAACCAGGAGAAATCTGGCCTAGTAATGATGTACTGCTTCCTCGAGCTCTTGCCTAATTTTGGATAGATCGCCTATGTTCGGGTGGGTGGGTGGAATTAGATCCGAAACCTCACCCAATCTGAGGCTCAAGGGCCAAGGAGTTTCCGAACTCGGAAGCTTGGATTCTTGGATGTTGTCCAATGAATCTAACCCGTTGCCTGACTCTAAGTTCAGGTCTTGAGTGTCGTCCTCCCCTCCGCGGGTATCCGACTTGGAGGATCGAATCCGGACATAGCTAGTCCTTAAGATAGATGAAGGGTCGCCAGATTGTTCCTCCACCACGGCAACGTGATGGGTGACCTGGGAGAGTTAATCTCTCTCGAGATCGGGTTTAGGCCCAATCGATAGTAGTCTGTAGCGACTCCTGCGGCGATGCGCGATCCAGAGCTTCGTTTAAGGAAGAGAGCTCCGTCGGATCTAACTGCTCGGCGAGTTCCGAGTTGACGTGAAGATTGCTTTCGATGACCCGAGAAGTCATCGTCGGCGCGGCGGCCGAACAGGTGGTCATAAGAAAATCGCCTAGCCGAAGAGTTTGGCCGATGGCCAAAGCTCCTTTAGCAACAGTGCCGTCTTTAAAGAAGGGATGAGGCATCCTTCCTGATAGCGACGGCACAGAGGAACTCTCAATGAAAGCACCAATGTCGGTGTCAAAACCGGCGGATCTCGGGTAGGGGTCCCGAACTGTGCGTCTAGGCGGATGGTAACAGGAGACAAGGGACACGATGTTTTTACCCAGGTTCGGGCCCTCTCGATGGAGGTAAAGCCCTACTCCTGCTTGATTAACATTGATGATATGGGTAGTACACGAGTAGATCTACCACGAGATCGGAGAGGCTAAACCCTAGAAGCTAGCCTATGGTATGATTGTTGTTCGTCCTACGGACTAAAACCCTCCGGTTTATATAGACACCGGAGAGGGCTAGGGTTACACAGAGTCGGTTACAATTGGAGGAGCTCTACATATCCGTATCGCCAAGCTTGCCTTCCACGCCAAGGAAAGTCCCATCCGGACACGGGACGAAGTCTTCAATCTTGTATCTTCATAGTCCAGGAGTCCGGCCAAAGGTTATAGTTCGGCTATCCGGACACCCCCTAATCCGGGACTCCCTCAGGGAGACCAAGCTGAAACAGGACATGTGTTTGCAAATTTTCATAATAAGGATAATATCAACAAAAGACATCACATACCCTTTACACACACCCGCGGGGTCCGTCTCGATTCCTCACAGGGAACAAAAGAAGGGAGTTTCTAGGGGCCCTATCTACACGCGCCAGCGCGGCCGGTGCCATTATCAACAGTGGGCCACGGAAGGCCGACGCTAACCCCATCCAGATCAGCGACGGTGGTGGCTGGACGCTGTGGCCTTGCTCCGGGCACGGCGAGAGCTCGGGGGCACATAGCTATCGTCGCTCGTCTCCGGGGTCTCGTAGGGCTCAGGAGAGTCGCTAGACTCCCAAGCGCCGCCACTACTGCTGGAGGAGCTGCTGGCAAAGCTAACGGCAGGCACGGTGTGGGCCGCCACGCCATCACGATGACCCCCTCCTGGACAGCACTCCAGGCGGCGGCCTTCCTCGTTGAAGACCATGAAGAACATGGTGGAGGTGCCATCGTACTCAAAGTGGATGGCGAGGGCGCCTTCCGCACGACACACTCGAGCAACCTCGCCCTAGCCACGGGTCATGAAGATCTTGCCTGGGGAGACGGCTTCAACCTCCGCTCCAGTCGCCGGGGCGTCGCAGTCGGCGTGCTGTAGCCAAAGCTCGAGGGGGGCCCTCCGCGGCATCTCGACGGACAAGAACTACGGAAAGTGATCCAAGTGCGCGGAGGCATAGCCGCCCATATCACGAGTTCACGCGAGGAGTCCACAGCCATGGCATGGGCGGCGCTACTCGCCGCCTCCCCCTCCGGAGCTCTCGGCTTGGGCGTACAGAGGTAGCGGGTACCCAGGAGGACATCGCTCGCACCAAGGCCTCCACACCTCTGGCCTCACGACTACGTTGCGGCGGTGGGCCGGCCTCTTCTTCGGCGAAAGTGGCCCGGGCTCGTCGCGGAGGATTTTTCGCTTCTCTGCGGTCGGGAACTTCCGTTTCGGCACCATGGATGTCGTTACTAGCAATGAAGCAATGGAGAAGAAGTGAGCAGGGTAGGAAAAGATGAGCGACAGGGGCTCCACGCCCTCCTCATTTATAGCGGGGGAAGGCCAACCGGCAATCCCCACGATCACAGGTAATGATCATTTTTCTCTACATGCAGTAGGGACTCGTCAAGTCGGGCAGTTGCCGAGGCAGCATGGGGAAGCGGAGACGCCCACCTCCAATCAATTGCCACGCGGAAACCAAGGCCGCAGGCTATTGGGGCCCGCGGCGCATCGCACTTGCCTGTTGGCTTCGCCTCGAAGCCAAGCCGGAGCGCACCTTGGGCCTGGGGGCTACTGTCGGCATCCTGGGAGCGGGGTTTCCCAGGCTTGCCTACCTGCGGCCCGTGGCGTGGCTCCACCAGCGGCCCTGTACGGCCCATCTTCACCCGCAAACACTCAAGACCCTCGCGAGGGGCCAAGCCTCGTGAGGCGGACGACGCAAGACCTCCTCGGGGGCGGCCTCACCAGGCTGGCTCGCGAGGGGCAGAGAGATCAAGGCATGGGGCACCTCGTGAGGGTCCTGTGACGCAAGCCATGACGACTGGAGCCAGGCGGGCACCAGACGGGCGCCAGCGCGCGCAACATCCTTGTTTCCTCTTTGGTGCTAAAGAGGCAAGCGTACGCGAGGAGTCCCGAGGCATCAGACAAAGGTTTCCATATCGGTGCAACAAAACCAAGACCAGCAGGACGGCAGGACGGAGGTCACCCTGGAGCCCAGGACGGAGTCACCACCAGAGCCTTTGGCAGGTGAAGACAACCTTTAGTCCGGATAACTTGTACTAGTTGTCTCCCATAGAATTTGGTCGTTGTTGGATCCCTTCCCGCCTAACATTTGGGGAGAGGACTAGGGCCTCTATAAATAGGACTAGCCACCACAGTAGGGGCAACGGAACCGGGGCTATTCAGATCATCCTCACACACACAAGCTCACCAAGCACAAGAGCACCTCTCCTCAGGAGGCTGTTCTTCCCTTTGTAACTGTTCATCCTCAGCCCAAGAGGCAATCCACCACACCACACTAGAGTAGGGTGTTACAACACATCAGTGGCCCAAACCAGTATAAACTCTCATGACTCTCGTTCTTTGGGTTCGTTGAGCTAAGCCTTGCGATCGTTGCGAGAGCAAGCTAGGGGGAGAGAGATCTTCATGCGCAGCCCTGTGTTCGAACCTCAAGGGTTTGCCAGAACCTGTACTCTGACACCACCCCCACTCGCTTTCTTCCCTATTTGAACCAAGTAGTACTAGATTCGACTGCATGAAGTAGTTTTAACTCTTATAACAGTAAAAATTTAGGTGGCTTTCGAACAGCCGATCGATCCTATCTATGAGGGGGCTTGAGAAATAGTAAAAGATACAAATGCACCGACGTCGGGAGCTGGGGTAGTAGAGCAAGGCCGGTTTTGAAGGAAGTTTTACCTAAGGGTCTCCGAGATGTCACTAGGTGGGCGGTGGGAGGCAGTATTTGCCAACACTACGACAGCGAGGAAGAAAGGGTCAGAGGCCCTCCCTAGACGGTGCTGTGTGCAAGGGAACGACAAGGCACGCTGATCGGGACGCGCCGACAGTGGGTAAGAGCCGTCGCCGAGGACGACCGTGTGAATGTTGCACCTGCTCACCTTCCCAAACGGAGGGGATCCGGCCGGATCTGTGACCAACGGTGAGCAAAGAGAGAGTGTGAAGAGAGCAACAATAGCAAGCAAGCGCGGAGGCTCCTGCCTATATAGTGGAGTAGTTTTCTTTTTTCTACCCGAGTCAGCTTGACCTCGTCAATGACTGTCGAGAAGTCTTCATGCACGTGCCCCGGAGGCACAGTTGTCGTCATTTTGGTCTGAAGCACCGGATTAACATATAACACGAAAAAATCCCACATGACAAGAAACCACAACCTCACTGCCCCAAGGAGACAACATGAATCCCGACGGACAAACTAGATGAGTATCAAAGCTCAAATTAAAGATAAACTCGTAGAAAAGGGATCAATCGATAGATATCCTAATTAACATAGCCGTATTGACCTAGATGGCAGCCGAGTAGTCTTCGTGCATGTGCCCCAATCACTCATTGTCGAGGAACATGAACAGGGGCATGTGTTTTCCCTGACTCATGCAAGAACGGCGAACCAACAGGCACGAGAACAACATCACAGCACCAAGATCAGATTGAAGCACAATTGGTCAGTTCTTCGAAGGACCAACGTGCAACAGAAGAGGACCAAGACTAGCCAGAGAAGCAAGATATCGCTAAGGGAAAACCCTCCCTTGCCGGGCAGGCGGGCCAGGCAAGGATAAGGATACCCTCGGAAGCAAGCCTTCGGGTCGTCCCGGCAAGCCTGCCGGGGCTTACAGAGGCAAGACCACTCCACCGCACCACCTCATCACGATGCACGTCGTCTATCAGTGCGGTGTCAAGCTCCAAAGTGACTAAGTGGCTACTATTCGCCACATGGCATCCACTTCCTATAGAGAATACCTCCAAGCGACACCCGTCATGAGACGTGTCAAGCAAGCAGGCGTGAAACTGGCAAAACAGCCCGACAGGGCCTGCCGGGCGATATGTGATGTGACATTGAGGAGCGCATTTAATGCGCTCTGTCAGCCTGTATAGTTAGGTATTATAGCACTATTTGCTATCTAATCAGCGCGTAATGACTGATTTGTCACTTTGGTGACCCCTTGATGTATAAAAGGAGGCCCAAGGCAACCGTGGAAAGGGCTGGCTGATTTGGACCTTCACACACCCATACGCGCGTAGCCGTTCTTGCCCCGAGGAAACCCTGCCGGCAAACGTGCTGGGCTCACCACCATATTTTCCATCATCAATCCACCAAAGTAGGAGTAGGGTTTTACGCCTCACGGCGGCCCGAACCTGGGTAAAATCTGCCCGCGTTATCTCTGTCGTGTTGTTCCACGCTTCTCCGCTCTTTATGCAACAAGCCATCCCCCTGCCGAACCAGAAAGGGGCATTTGGTCCCATAGGTGCTCGTGGTTTCCCGCGACATCTTTGGCACGCCAGGTAGGGGGATCACTTGCGCGAACCCGAGAGCGTAAACAGTGTGTCATCATCATCACCAGCTCCATTAGCAACGTCATTACTTAATGGCGCTCGAGAAAAGGCGGGGAGGGACAAAGCCGGAGCGTTAGGGCGGCCCCGTTCCCGCGTTGGCCCTGTCCGAACCTCACCACCTCCTTCAATCACGGATGCGGCAGCGCCGGAGGTCAGCAATCAAGAGCGACAAGATCACACCAAGTGTATCAGGGGGTAAGAAGGCGATGCGCGAAAGCGCAGGGTTCTTTCTCTCCTTGTTGCCTTCACTTTTTTGGCCATCGAGCTACTTTGGGTTTTAGCATCACCAGCGCGATGAGCCTGCGTGACACTCAGTTCAGTATTTACCCTGCATAGGGAAATCCTGAGTGGAGCTCTGGTGTAAATCCGTTGATCGATGCCCCGGCTATTACGCTCCGGCAAGGCCGTCTGCGTTAGTGTGACTTTTGTGCCGATGGCCGTTGGATTGTTTGGAAAAAGTGAAGTGAAGGAGAGAGAAAAACCCGCCACCTAGCATGGAATCTTGCCGTCCACAAGATATACATGATTCATACCGACCCCTGCCGGGGGTCCGAAATCAATAGACATTGGATGCCATCCTTCCTGGAGCTTACAAGCCCATCGGGTGGCTGCAACTGAATGGGATAGATGGGAGCGCGGATAAGAGCTAAGTTCATGCTATCTTTGCATTACTATGGATTCTTTGAATTTGTATGTTTGTTTATCCCTTGAGTACCGAAGTGTTCGTGTGATGAAATCTTCCACAAGATGGTACCTCTGTTTGGTTCTTGTCTGCACCCTCTCGTTCCGGTCAGAGCCTGCTCATGGAACGAGTGGTTGCGTCAGAAACCACTCAGGAAAACCTCATGGGATGCATTCACACCAAGATAACTATTGAGGGCCATACCCTCACGACCATCGCGGTAATATGATACCGGCAGGCAACCTAAATGTGCATCGAGACTAATCATGCGGGCACTCTATGGATGACACTCAAAAGGGATAAACACGCAGTTCAGATTAAGCAAAAGTACCAAGTTCCGCATAAAGCATAAGTAGTACAAAGTCTAAACACAGGACATGCGTCATTGTGTTGATTACAGGACGAGACAATGGCAGGAATAATTCAGGGGCAGCCTTGCCGTGCTCGTACGACGAGAACCCTGTCGGCGAAGGGGGCAGCCTTCTCCTCAGCAGCAAAAACATCAGCACCCCGTGGCGGCTTCCTGAAACCATCGGCAAGGTCGAGGTCCGGATGGCGGCAAGCGATATTGCTTAGGACCACGAGAAGAGAATTGCGGGAAAGCCTCCGAGATTCAGTCTCGAAGAGACCAGCTCTTCCCTCTTCGTGAGTCCTCAGCTTGGCAACCAACTCATTGAAGAAAATCCCCATTGTGACGGTCTGAGCAGTAAGACGATCGGTGATGTCAACCAAGCTTTTGATCCAGAGGCCAACTTGATCAGAGTGGTTCTTCAGCTTGTCCTCTGCACCCTTCTGGAGGCGCCTTGCTGCGTCCAGATCCTTCAACAGCTGTTGCTCGCAGGCCTCGACGGATTCCATTGACCCCTCCAAGGAGCCGATCCTGGCCTTCAGATCTTCAATTGTGCCATTGGCAGCCTCATGGCCTTGGCTCTTGGAGGAAAGCTGCGATTGTGAGTCCTTCAGAAGGGACTCTGCGTCCTTCACCTCCTCCTTGAGAACCGAGACCTCCTTGGCACTCGCGGCAAGCTTCTCCGTCAGATCGGCCACTTGCTGGTCAAGGTCCCCCTTGGCAGCAGAGGCGACAACAAGGTCATCGGAAAGCTTCTTTAGCTGGGCAGCAGAGTCAACAGCAAGGGCATCCTGGGCTTCCTTGTGCCCATCCTCCAGTTCTTTAGTATGTTGCTTATGCTTTCTTCATGACTTATACAAAGTTCCTGCAACTATGAGATTATGCAACTCCCGTTTACCGGAGGAACACTTTGTGTGCTACCAAACGTCACAACGTATCTGGTTGATTATAAAGGTACTCTACAGATGTCTTCAAAATTATATGTTGAGTTGGCATGAATCGAGATTAGGTTTTGTCACTCCGATTGTCGGAGAGGTATCTCTCGGTTTTCTCGGTAATACACATCACATAAGCCTTGCAAGCATTACAACTAATGAGTTAGTTATGAGATGATGTATTACGGAACGAGTAAAGAGACTTACCGTAACGAGATTAAACTAGGTATTGGATACCGACGATCGAATCTCGTAAGTAACATACCGATGACAAAGGGAACAACGTATGTCGTTATGCGGTTTGACCGATAAAGATCTTCAGAGAATATGTAGGAACCAATATGGGCATCCAGGTTCCGCTTATTGGTTATTGACCGAGAATGGTTCTAGGTCATGTCTACATAGTTCTCGAACCCGTAGGGTCCGCACGCTTAACGCTTTCGATGACAGCTCATTATGAGTTTATAAGTATTGATGTACCAAGGTTGTTCGAGTCCCGGATGTGATCACGGACATGACGAGGAGTCTCGAAATGGTCGAGACATAAAGATTGATATATTGGAAGCCTATGTTTGGACTTGGAAAGGTTCCGGATGAAAACAGGAAGTTACCGAACACCGGGGTTTACGGAACCCGGGGGTCTATGGGCCTTGATGGGCCATAGGGAGAAGAGGAAAGGGCCCCTGTGCAGGCCGCGCGCCCTCCCCTCTAGTCCGAATAGGACAAGGAGAGGGGCGGCGCCTCTTCCCTCTTCCCCTTCCCCAATCCTAATCCAACTAGGGGGGAGTCCTACTCCGGTGGGAATAGGACTCCTCCAGCGCCGCCTTTGGGCTGGCCGCACTTCTTGCTCCTTTATATACGGGGGCCAGGGGGCACCCCATGACACACAAGTTGATCTACGGATCGTTCCTTAGCCGTGTGCGGTGCCCCCTTCCACCATATTCCACCTCGGTCATATCGTCATGAGTTTAGGCGAAGCCCTCGCGCCGATAGAACATCATCATCATCACCACGCCGTCAGGTCGACGGAACTCATCCCCGACACTTTGCTGGATCGGAGTCCGGGGATCGTCATCGAGCTGAACGTGTGCTGAACTCGGAGGTGCCGTACGTTCGGTACTTGGATCGGTCGAATCGTGAAGACGTACGACTACATCAACCGCGTTGTCATAACGCTTCCGCTTACGGTCTACGAGTGTACGTGGACAGACACTCTCCCCTCTCGTTGCTATGCCGTCACCATGGTCTTGCGTGTGCGTAGGAATTTTTTTGAAATTACTACGTTCCCCAACAAAGGGCATCCGAGCCCGGTTTTATGCGTTGATGTCATATGCACGAGTAGAACACAAGTGAGTTGTGGGCGATATAAGTCATACCGCTTACCAAAGCATGTCATACTTTGGTTCGGGCGGTATTGTGAGATGAAGCGGCCCGGACCGACATTACGGTACGCTTACGCCGAGACTGGTTTCACCGCCCGAGCACTCGTTGCTTAAAGGTGACCGCGGTGTCTCGCTCTCTCACTTTAGTTGAACCGAGTGTGGCTACGCCCGGTCCTTGCGAAGGTTAAAACAGCACCAACTTGACAAACTATCGTTGTGGTTTTGATGCGTAGGTAAGAAACGGTTCTTGCTCAGCCCGTAGCAGCCACGTAAAACTTGCAACAACAAAGTAGAGGACGCCTAACTTGTTTTTGCAGGGCATGTTGTGATGTGATGTGGTCAAGACGTGATGCTATATTTTATTGTATGAGATGATCATGTTTTGTAACCGAAGTTATCGGCAATCGGCAGGAGCCATATGGTTGTCGCTTTATTGTATGAAATGCAAGCGCCATGTAATTGCTTTACTTTATCACTAAGCGGTAGCGATAGTCGAGAAGCAATAGTTGGCGAGACGACAAAGATGCTACGATGGAGATCAAGGTGTCGTGGCCGGGTGACGATGGTGATCATGACGGTGCTTGGCGATGGAGATCACAAGCACAAGATGATGATGACCATATCATATCACTTATATTGATTGCATGTGATGTTTATCCTTTATGCATCTTATCTTGCTTTGATTGACGGTAGCATTATAAGATGATCTATCACTAAAATTATCAAGAAGTGTTCTCCTCGAGTATGCACCGTTGCTAAAAGTTCAGAGTGCCTGCAGACACCGTGTGATGATCGGGTGTGATAGGCTCAACGTCCATCTACAACGGGTGCAAGCCAGTTTTGCACACGCGGAATACTCAGGTTAAACTTGACGAGCCTAGCATATGCAGATATGGCCTCTGAACACGGAGACCGAAAGGTCAAGCGTGAATCATATAGTAGATATGATCAACATAGTGATGTTCACCATTGAAAACTACTCCATCTCACGTGATGATCGGTTATGGTTTAGTTGATTTGGATCACGTAATCACTTAGATGACTAGAGAGATATCTGTCTAAGTGGGAGTTATTTAATATGATTAATTGAACTTAAATTTATCATGAACTTAGTACTGATAGTATTTTGCTTGTCTATGTTTACTGTAGATAGATGGCTCGTCTGTTGTTCCGTTGAATTTTAATGCGTTCCTTGAGAAACCAAAGTTGAAAGATGATGATAGCAATTACACGGACTGGGTCCGTAATTTGAGGATTATCCTCATTGCTGCCTGAAGAATTACGCCCCGAAGCACCGCTGGGTGCCAGTGCCCGTCAGAGAGCAACGCCAGAAGTTGTGAACGTCACGGCAAAGCAAAGTCGATGACTACTCTATAGTTCAGGGTGCCATGCTTTACGGCTTAGAACCGGGTCTTCAACGACGTTTTGAACGTCATGGAGCATATGAGATGTTCCAAGAGTTGAAGTTAATATTTCAAGCAAATGCCCGGATTGAGAGATATGAAGTCTCCAATAAGTTCTATAGCTGCAAGATGGGGGAGAATAGTTCACAAGGAGCACATACTCAAAATGTCCGGGTATAATAATCACTTAATTCAGCCGGGAGTTAATCTTCCGGATGATAGTGTCATTGATGTAATTCTCCAATCATCGCCACCAAGCTACAAGAGCTTCGTGATGAACTATAATATGCAAGGGATGACTAAGACAATTTCGAGCTCTTCGCAATGCTAAAAGCCATGGAGGTAGAAATCAAGAAAGAGCATCAAGTGTTGATGGTCAACAAGACCACTAGTTTCAAGAAAAGGGCAAAGGGAAGAAGAAGGAAACTTCAAAAAGAACAGCAAGAAAGTTGCAGCTCAAGAGAAGAAACCCAAGTCCGGACCTAAGCCTGAAATCGAAAGTGTTTTACCGCAAGCGCATCGACACTTTGGAAGCGGAACTGCCCCAAGTATTTGGCGGATAAGAAGGATGGCAAGGTGAACAAAGGTATATATGATATACATGTTATTGATGTGTACCTTACTAGAGCTCGTAGTAGCACTGGGTATTTGATAATCGGGTTACATTGCTAATATTTGCAACTTCGAATCGTGGACTACGGAATAGACGAGCACTAGCAAAGGACGAGGTGACGATGCGCGTGGGAAACGGTTCCACAGTCAATGTGATCGCGGTCGGCACGCTACCTCTACATCTACCTTCGGGATTAGTTTTAGACCTAAGTAATTGTTATTTGGTGCCAGCGTTGAGCATGGACATTATATCTGGATCTTGTTTGATGCGAGACGGTTATTCATTTAAATCAGAGAATAATGGTTGTTCTATTTATATGAGTAATATATTTTATGGTCATGCACCCTTGAAGAAAGGTCTATTCTTGTTGAATCTCGACAGTAGTGATACACATATTCATAATGTCGAAGCCAAAAGATGCAGAGTTGATAATGATAGTGCAACTTATTTGTGGCACCGCCGCTTAGGTCATATCGGTGTAAAACGCATGAAGAAACTCCATACAGATGGACTTTTGGAATCACTTGATTATGAATCACTTGGTACTTAAGAACCGTGCCTCATGGGCAAGATGACTAAAACACCGCTTCTCCGGTTGTATGGAGAGAGCAACAGATTTATTGGAAATCATACATACAAATGTATGTGGTCCGATGAATGTTGAAGCTCGTGGCGGATATCGTTATTTTCTCACCTTCACAGATGATTTAAGCAGATACGGGTATATCTACTTGATGAAACATAAATCTGAAACATTTGAAAAGTTCAAAGAATTTCAGAGTGAAGTTAAAAATCATCGTAACAAGAAAATAAAGTTTCTACGATCTGATCGTGGAGGAGAATATTTGAGTTACGAGTTTGGTCTACATTTGAAGCAATGCGGAATAGTTTCGCAACTCACGCCACCGGGAACACCACAGCGTAATGGTGTGTCCGAACGTCATAATCGTACTTTACTAGATATGGTGCGATCTATGATGTCTATTTCCGATTTACCGCTATCGCTTTGGGGTTATGCTTTAGAGACGGCCGCATTCACGTTAAATAGGACACCGTCAAAATCCGTTGAGACGACACCTTATGAACTATGGTTTAGCAAGAAACCAAAGTTGTCGCTTCGAAAGTTTGGGGTTGCGATGCTTATGTGAAAAAACTTCAACCTGATAAGCTTGAACCCAAATCAGAAAAATGTGTCTTCATAGGATACCCAAAGGAGACAATTGGGTATACCTTCTATCACAGATCCGAAGGCAAGACATTCGTTGCTAAGAATGGATCCTTTCTAGAGAAGGAGTTTCTCTCGAAAGAAGTGAGTGGGAGGAAAGTGGAACTTGATGAGGTAATAGTACCAGCTCCCTTATTGGAAAGTAGTTCATCACGTAAATCGGTTTCTCGTGACACCTACACCAGCTTAGCGAGGAAGATAATGATAATGATCATGAAACTTCAGATCAAGTTGTCACTGAACTTCAGAGATCAACCAGACAAAATCCGCACTGAGTGGTACGGTAATCCTATTCGAAGTCATGCTACTAGATCATGGTGAACCTACGAACTATGAAGAAGCGATGGTGAGCCCAGATTCCACAAAATGGCTTGAAGCCATGAAATCTGAGATGGGATCCATGTATGAGAACAAAGTATGGACTTTGGTTGACTTGCCCGATGATCGGCAAGCCATTGAGAATAAATGGATCTTTAAGAAGAAGACCGACGTTGATGGTAATATAACTGTCTATAAAGCTCGACTTGTTGCGAAAGGTTTTCGACAAGTTCAAGGGGTTGACTACGATGAGACTTTCTCACCAGAAGCGATGCTTAAGTCTGTCGAATCATGTTAGCAATTGCTGCATTTATGATTATGAAATTTGGCAAATGGATGTAAAAACTGCATTCTTGAATGGATTTCTAGAAGAAGAGTTGTATATGATGCAACCAAGGTTTTGTTCATCCAAAAGGTGCTAACAAAGTGTGCAAGCTCCGTGATCAATTTATGGTGCAGTGCAAGCCTCTCGGAGTTGGAATAAACGCTTTGATAGTGTGATCAAAGCATATGGTTTTATATGCACTTTTGGAGAAGCCTCAGATTTACAAGAAAGTGAGTGGGAGCTCTGTAGCATTTCTAATATTATATGTGGACGACATATTGTTAATTGGAAATGATATAGAATTTCTGGATAGCATAAAAGGATACTTGAATAAAAGTTTTTCAATGAAAGACCTCGGTGAAGCTGCTTACATATTGGGCATCAAGATCTATAGAGATAGATCAAGACGCTTAATTGGACTTTCACAAAGCACATACCTTGATAAAGTTTTGAAAAAGTTCAAAATGGATCGAGCAAAGAAAGGTCTTTTACCGTGTTACAAGGTGTGAAATTGAGTCGACTCAATGCCCGACCACGCAGAAGATAGAGAGAAAATGAAAAATGTTCCCTATGCTTCAGCCATAGGCTCTATCATGTATGCAATGCTGTGTACCAGACTTGACGTATGCTTAGCAATAAGCTTGGCAGGAAGGTACCAAAGTAATCCAGGAGTGGATCACTGGACAGCGGTCAAGAACATCCTGAAATACCTGAAAAGGACTAAGGATATGTTTCTCGTATATGGAGGTGACAAAGAGCTAACCATAAATGGTTACGTCGATGCAAGCTTTGACACTGATCCGGACGATTCTAAATCGCAAACCGGATACGTATTTTTATTAAACGGTGGAGCTGTCAGTTGGTGCAGTTCTAAAACAAAGCGTCGTGGCGGGATCTACATGTGAAGCGGAATACATAGCTGCTTCGAAGCGACAAATGAAGGAGTCTGGATGAAAGAGTTCATTTCCGATCTAGGTGTCATACCTAGTGCATCGGGACCAATGAAGATCTTCTGTGACAATACTGGTGCAATTGCCTTGGCAAAGGAATCCAGATTTCACAAGAGGACCAAGCATTTCAAGAGACGCTTCAATTCCATTCGGGACCAAGTCCAAGTGGGAGACATAGAAATTTGCAAGATACATATGGATCTGAATGTTGCAGACCCGTTGACTAAGCCTCTTCCACGAGCAAAACATGATCAGCACCAAGACTCCATGGGTGTTAGAATCATTACTGTGTAATCTAGATTATTGACTCTAGTGCAAGTGGGAGACTGAAGGAAATATGCCCTAGAGGCAATAATAAAGTTATTATTTATTTCCTTATATCATGATAAATGTTTATTATTCATGCTAGAATTGTATTAACCGGAAACATAATACATGTGTGAATACGTAGACAAACAGAGTGTCACTAGTATGCCTCTACTTTACTAGCTCGTTAAATCAAAGATGGTTATGTTTCCTAACCATAGACATGAGTTGTCATTTGATTAACGGGATCACATCATTAGGAGAATGATGTGATTGACTTGACCCATTTCGTTAGCTTAGCACTTGATCGTTTAGTATGTTACTTATGCTTTCTTCATGACTTATACAAAGTTCCTGCAACTATGAGATTATGCAACTCCCGTTTACCGGAGGAACACTTTGTGTGCTACCAAACGTCACAACGAATCGGGTGATTATAAAGGTACTCTACAGATGTCTCCAAAAGTATATGTTGAGTTGGCATGAATCGAGATTAGGTTTTGTCACTCCGATTGCTCGGAGAGGTATCTGGGCCTTCTCGGTAATACACATCACATAAGCCTTGCAAGCATTACAACTAATGAGTTAGTTATGAGATGATGTATTACGGAACGAGTAAAGAGACTTACCGGTAACGAGATTAAACTAGGTATTGGATACCGACGATCGAATCTCAGGTAAGTAACATACCGATGACAAAGGGAACAACGTATGTCGTTATGCGGTTTGACCGATAAAGATCTTCATAGAATATGTAGGAACCAATATGGGCATCCAGGTTCCGCTATTGGTTATTGACCGAGAATGGTTCTAGGTCATGTCTACATAGTTCTCGAACCCGTAGGGTCCGCGACGCTTAACGCTTCGATGACAGTTCATTATGAGTTTATAAGTATTGATGTATCAAGGTTGTTCGAGTCCGGATGTGATGACGGACATGACGAGGAGTATCGAAATGGTCGAGACATAAAGATTGATATATTGGAAGCCTATGTTTGGACTTCGGAAAGGTTCCGGATGAAAACAGGAAGTTACCGGAACACCGGGGGTTTACCGGAACCCCCCGGGGGGTCTATGGGCCTTGATGGGCCATAGGGAGAAGAGGAAAGGGCCGGCCAGGCAGGCCGCGCGCCCCCTCCCCCTCTAGTCCGAATAGGACAAGGAGAGGGGGCGGCGCCTTCCCTCTTCCCCTTCCCCAATCCTAATCCAACTAGGAAAGGGGAGTCCTACTCCGGTGGGAGTAGGACTCCTCCAGCGCGCCCATTGGGCTGGCCGCACCCCTGCTCCTTTATATCTGAGGCGGGGGCACCCCATGACACACAAGTTGATCTACGGATCATTCATTAGCTGTGTGCGGTGCCCCTTCCACCATATTCCACCTCGGTCATATCGTCATGGAGTTTAGGCGAAGCCCTCGCGCCGATAGAACATCATCATCGCCACCACGCCGTCGTCCGACGGAACTCATCCCTGACACTTTGCTGGATCGGAGTCCGGGGATCGCCATCGAGCTGAACGTGTGCTGAACTCGGAGGTGCCGTACGTTCGGTACTTGGATCGGTCGGATCGTGAAGACGTACGACTACATCAACCGCGTTGTCATAACGCTTCCGCTTACGGTCTACGAGGGTACGTGGACAGACACTCTCCCCTCTCGTTGCTATGCCATCACCATGGTCTTGCGTGTGCGTAGGAAATTTTTTGAAATTACTACGTTCCCCAACAGCTCCTTGAGCTCCTACCACTTCTGGTTGTGCCGCTCCCGCATCTCTTTGAGGCCAGCCGCCATGGTATCCATGAAGGACAGGTCCCTAGCGACGGAGTCATCCACCTCTTCAACCCCCTGGTATAACAACGACAGTATGCACTGGAGCTCCGCATCGAGTTCCATGCTCGTCGCCATTGACGAGTCGGGGACTCCAAGTCCGGGTTGCACAAGCACCAACGCCAGGTTGCTCGATGAATATGGCGGGATATTCATCGAGGCGCCAAATGAGGGAAGGGGCCCAAGGTTTGGAGGGGTATGTTCTCTTCGACCACAGCCCCCGTCCCTCACGTACTACCCAGGGTTTTCTCAGACTCCCTCGGGAATCCTAGAGCACCCCCAGTAGCATGGTCCTACCCCTCCGTAGCAACAATCTTGGTGGCCTCTTCGGTATCATCCTTCCCTATTACGGCCACCTCCTCCAGCAAATCTGGCTCTTCGCTCAAAGGGGATACGAGCAGATCCAAGCAATCAATGACAAGGGTATAGAGACAGGGATAAGAAGCAAACAAGATAAGAGAAAGCACAAGAAGAAAAGCAGGAAAGTTACTCGGAGAGGCTTGCCAGACAGGTAGTTCAGCTTCCTCGGCAACATCAACTGCCGGGCCATGATTGCCGTCTCCTCCCTCAGGAGCCATGGCACCACTCTGGAGGGATTCTTCCAAGGGAACCCTTGGCGGGGATCCATTGTTTCTATCGGAGGGCGGGGTGGGTCCCTCCTGAAAGGACTCACCTTGAGCATTCCCCTCCCCTCCTTTGTCCTTAATGGAGGGGGTGCTCTTCGCCATCATTCCTAGCAGGGCGAATCTCCTCTGTGCCTTCGGGCTGGGGGCTGGACTGGAGGGTTGGTGCCGGAGCGCCCATGCTATGCCCTGCCGGGCACATTCCTTCCACCACCGTCGGGGGCTCTGTGCGTCTGAGCCGCCTGGACCGGTGGACGAGGGTCTCCGTCTCCTCCTCCTCCTCCCTGACGGCAATAACAAGTAAGATTAGTTGACAGACACAGGAAAGCATATTGAAGATAATGCAAGGGGAGGATAGAAAGAGGGAACAATCTCCCTTACTCCTCGTCAATAAGCATGGAATTCAGCTCGAGGTCCATGGGCGGTGAAGGTGCCCTGCTCCTCTTCTAGGGTGGGGGGACGGAGCTCTCCGGCAGCTTTGATTCCTGCCGGGCCACGAGATGATCTGAGGAAGACGAGCTCTCCGAAGAACCCGAACTCGATCGGGTGCTCGGGTCATCCTCTGTGGCCGTCGGCCGCACGGCAGGAGGGACCTTTGCCCCGACAAACTAGGGGGACTGCCGGCGCACGGCTTTAGGGACGCTGCTCTTGGAGACAGCCTCCTTCGCCTTCTTGGCGGCAGGTGCAGGATCGGAGACTGCCGCTCCTCGATTAGCGGCTCACTTACGAGGGCACGGGTCCAAGACCGGCTCGGGAGCCTGAGGGCCTGCCGCAAGCCAGTCCTCTATGGGCTCCTCTGCCTCCGCGACCTGCTCTCCATCCTGGGCCTCCGTCACTGCGGTGTACAGAGCTTCCATCCCGGAAGGATTGTCTCCTGCAGGTTCTTCCTCGGCACCCTTACCCCCGATAGGGTCATCCCCGGCAACCCCTTCTGGGTCCTGTGCCTCGCCCTTGTCGTGGGATGATTCCCCTTCCTCAGCTTTCCCCTTTCCCGCTACCGCTTTCTTGGCCTTCGCCATTGCCGGGGCCCTCAGTGCCCTGTCCTCCTCTAGCCGCTTCTTGATATACGCTGCCTCCACCATGGAGGTGCACTTATACACCCTGGTCTCCACTTTGGTGGCCCGCTCCACCAGGGTGGAAACCCACTCCAACTCTTCGTCGAACGTGGGTAATTGCCAGTCACTCGCAACTCTGTGAGCATTGCAATCTGGCATCCACCTTAGAATCTGATCCCTGGCAGAGTTGATTTTCATTGGGCTGATGTTCGCTGGTAGCTTGAACAATCCATGGTGGCCGAACAACTGGTCGCACAACCAGGCATGGCCATATAGCGACAGGTTATTGGCCAGGCCTGGGAGCAGTCTCATCCTATCTCTGGCATCTCCGTACTCCCAGGCAAATCTATCCCGCTTCTGTAGTGGTGCAATTCGATGGAACAGGAAAGTCGACCCCCACATGCTCAACAGTCAGCCCGGCAGCTTTTAGACGGGTGATTATATTGATTGCCAAGAGGAGCCTGTCCTCGGTGAGGCCGAACGCTATCCATTTGTTGCCGCGCTCAAGGCACTGCTCTCATGCCTGGCAGAACTCCGGAGCTTTCTTATCGTGAATCCAGCACCAATCTCACCTCCACTCCTCCCACATGTTGTGTTGTTGGCCAGGGATGTAATCCCATTTCTCCCTTGGCACTACCCGTGACATCCAGCTTATGTTCTTGAGCGGTGGCTCCTGTCTCCACCCTTGAAACAAAGTAGTGCCTAAACAGATCAATGTTGGGGGCAACCCCAACAAAATTCTCGCATAGGTGGGCAAAAATCGCCATGCACGCCATTGCATTGGCGTAAAAATCCAAGAGATGGAATCCATAGATTGCCATCATTGCTTCGAAGAAATCCGAGAAGGGAGGGCAGAGACCATAAATGAAGTATGCACAGAAAAATTTGTACAAATCTGGCGGGTCCTCTTTCCCCTCCGCCAGAACATCGTGAGCGCCATGCCCCTTCGGAATTTCTCTCCCCCACGGGTATCCATACCTCTCTTGCAATACATCTCCGTCGAGATTCGATGGAGAGAAGATGACATCTACTTTCCGCTTCCTATCCAACTCGGTTGCCCTCTTACTCTCCTCAGCGGCCTCCGCCTTCGTCACAGTCATCCGCTGCCCCCGGGCAGAATTTTTCTTCCCCATATCCCCTAAGGTACGACGGGGGAACAGGAAAGGAATCGGAACGGGATCGGCGGCGAATGCGGGCAGAGAGAGCGGGCGGTTGCTTGGCTTGCGGAGGAAGATGATGGGGAGGCAAGGCAGACGATGAATGAGCAGTATCTTTCCGTGTTTTCCCCTCTTAAGGGAAACGGCATGGGAGAGGGCGCGACTCTTTAGAAAAGTTGCCATTTTTACATTAACTGCTACAGTCCCACGCCCCCACACCTCGCAGTAATTACGTGAAGTGGACATTGGATTGACTGGTCATCATGACGAACCTCCGTGCACACATCCTTCTCTTGTCACATGTCCATGCACTGTTTCGGGCCTAACCCAACGCGCCCACGACACGTGTGGCTCAGGCCCGGGGGCTTATGTCGGGGAACACGAACTTGGATATGTGTTTTCCCCTGACTCATGCATAAACGGCGAGCCAACAGGCACGAGAACAAGATCACAACACCAAGATCAGACTGAAGCACAAGGGATCAGTTCTTCGAAGGACCAACGTGCAACACAAGAGGACCAAGACTAGCCCGAGAAGCAAGATATAGCTAAGGGAAAAACCTCCCTTGCCGGGCAGGCGAGCCTGGCAAGGATAGGGATACCCCCGGAAGCAACCCTTTGAGTCGTCCCGGCAAGCCTGCCAGGGCTTACGGAGGCAAAACCACTCCACCGTACCACCTCATCACGACACACGTCATCGCTCAGTGCGGTGTCAAGCTCCAAAGTGACTAAGTGGCTGCTATTCGCCACATCGCAGCCACTTCCTACAGAAAATACCTCCAAGCGACACCTGTCCTGAGACGTGTCAAGCAAGCAGGCGCGAAGCTGGCAAAACAGCCCGACAGGGCCTGCCGGGCGAACTATGATGTGATGTTGAGCGATGCATTTAATGCGCTCTGTTAGCCTGCAGAGTTAGGTATGATAGCACTGTTTTCTATCTAGTGCCTAATGACTTCTTTGCCACTGTGGTGACTGCTTGATCTATAAAAGGAGGCCCAAGGCAATCGAAGAAAAGGTTGGCTGATTCGGACCCTCACAAACCCATACGCGTGTAGCCGTTCTCGCCTCGAGGCAACCCTACCGGGCAAACATGCTGCACTCACCACCATCGTTTCCATCATCAATCCACCAAAGCAGGAGTAGGGTTTTTACGCCTCACGGCGGCCCGAACCTGTGTAAAAACTGCCCTCGTGATCTCTGTCATGTTGTTCCACGCTTCTATGCCCTTTGTGCAATGTGCCATCCCCGTGCCGAACCAGAAATGGGCTCTTGGTCCATAGGTGGTCGTTGTTTCCCATGACACCAGCGCCTTAGAGGAATGCAGTTGTCGCTATTTCACCCTTGCAGTGATCCGAAACACATGCCATCTAATATTGCGAGATGACAAGAAACCTTTTTTTTATTTCTCATCAGAACTACAGCCCTGTACAACACAGCCTGCATGATATGTATACGATAGCCAATCCAGCCGTCTGCTGGAGTCTGGTCACATGCATGGACGAATTGATCTCTCATGTCATGCAGGAATTGTCTAGGCACCGACGTGTTTACGTCACTGCTCCAGTACTATTACTCGTTCTCTCTTCCATTAACTCAGCCGACTTTCGGGGACGTAGGAGTGTGCCTATGGTCAGTTCTCAATTGCGGTCCCACATGTGTGTGCAAACACAATATGACGCTCGTTCCATTTGGAGAGCGGTGTGCCATACCAACCGACCGTCTGGGGTGCGATGCGAACGCAACGGGCGTGTTGTATACATGTGTGCCGCCGTTTTCTTGAGGCTTTTCTCCATGGCGCAATCCATGTATACAAAATTATATCTAAAAGTCAAGGGTAGGGCTTTTCCCACGCGGTAGGCGGGGCAGTTCCGCCTAGTTGGTTCAACAAAGAGGCGAGAAGGTGACGGAGTAGGCTGCTGCAAACATGGGGTTGTGTGATTTGATGGCTCGTTACTGCTGGACAGGTGGGTCCCTCTGATTTGACTTGCCATTATCATTATTACTGCGGCGCTACGACCGGTGTGAGTCTCCTGATTCTAGACCACCTCCATGGTATACAGGTGCCAAGTACTGTACTTCTTACTCCTTGGCAAATGCAGCAAAAACTATGAAGAAAGAGATAGAGAGAAGTAAAAACATATTCTTATAGCGAACCTTATAGATAACCTTGTTGTTGTTGGGGAACGTAGCATGCAATTTCAAAAAAATTCCTACGCTCCGCAAGATCTATCTAGGGGATGCATAGCAACAAGGGGGAGAGTGTGTCCACATACTCTCGGAGACCGAAAGCGGAAGCATTTGACAATGCGGTTGATGTAGTCAAACTTCTTCTAGCTCCGACCGATCAAGCACCGTACTTACGGCACTTCCAAGTTCTATACACATTCAGCACGATGACGTCCCTCGCCTTCTTGATCTACCAACGTGTTGAGCAAGTAGATGAGTGAAAGTATCAAGAAGAGGTGTCTAGAGGGGGGATTAGACACTCAACAAGCAAAAGTAGCAGTTTTTTTAAATCTTCAAGTTGAGGTGGAGTTTTAGCACAAGTTTTAGCATTCACAATACATTTCAAGCAAGCATGGCAAGAGTATATGAGCAGCGGAAAGTAAAGCATGCGAGTTGCAAGAAAGTAAAGGGATGGGATTAGAGTGTGCAAACGCAATTGGAGACATGGAGATTTTTGGAGTGGTTCTGATAGGTGGTGCTATCATACATCCACGTTGGTGGATACTTCAACCCACGAAGGGTAACAGTTGCACAAGTACATGAAGGGCTCCACCCACGAAGGGTCCACGAAGAAGCAACCTTGTCTATCCCACCATGGCCATCACCCATGAAGGACTTACCTCACTTGGGTAGATCTTCACGAGGTAGGCGATCTCCTTGCCGTTACAAACTCCTTGGTTCAACTCCACAATCTTGTCGGAGGCTCCCAAGTGACACCTAACCAATCTAGGAGACACCACTCTCCAAAATGTAATAGATGGTATGATGATGATGAACTCATCACTCTTGTTCTTCAAATGATAGTCTCCCCTATACTCAACTCTCTCACACATATTTGGCTATGGTGGAAACATGATTTGAGTGGAATGCAACTTGGGAAAGGCTAGAGATCAAGATTCTTGTGGTTGGATTGAAATGTCTTGGTCTCAACACAAGAGTAGGTGGTTCTCTCTCAGAAAATGAGTAGTGGAAGTGTAGGCACATTCTGATGGCGCCCTCTTAAATAGAGAACGGGGTGGAGGGGTATATATAGCCTCCACACAAAATCTAACCGTTACACACATTTGACCCAACTCGGTCAGACCGAATAGGTGAACTCGGTGAGACCGATTCAGTTCAAAATGTGAATGTTAGGATTTTCGGTGGGACGGAGATGATCACTCGGTGGGACTGATGCGCTAGGGCTAGGGCAAAACATCATCTCAGTGTGACTGATTGCATGAACTAGATGAGACCAATTTCAGCAATGAGTTAACAGAGAATTGGTCAGGAAAACTCGATGGGACTGATTGCACATTTCGGTGAGACCAAAATAATTAGAACAGGCAATAGAGAGTTTGCAAGGCCATCTCCGTGAGACCGAGATCCCTATCGGTGAGACCAAACTAATTAGGGTTTCTGGCTATGGCTATGTCAAGTGAACTCGGTGGCGCCGGATAGATCAAATCGGTGGGGCCGAGTTTGACTTTAGGTTTTGGACATATTTGGATTTGAGAAAGTAGTTGAGGGCTTTGGAGCATATCACTAAGCATTTTGAGCAAGTAGACCGTTAAGCAGCACCTCATTCCCTTTTAATAGTATTGGCTTTTCCTACGGACTTAATGTGATCTTGGATCACTAAAATAGAAATGAAGAGTCTTGAGATTTTTCCAATATTTGTCCTTAGCATTTTGAAGGGGTTCCACATCCTCTTCTCCATACCACGCCATTGTTGAACTCTTTGAAATATAGTAGATAAAGATGTTAGTCCAACAAGAGATATGTTGACATTAATTACCAAAATCACCCAGTGAGCACTTGTGCTTTCAATCTCCCCTTTTTTTGGTAATTGATGACAACATACATCAAAGCTTCAGATAAAGATATGAAGAGTAATACGTAAAGCTTTGGAAGGACATGTAACATGCATTGGCTCCCCGTACATGTATGCAATCATGTAAAGATGAATATGAGAGAATGTGAATGCATAGGCATGACAGAGCAAGCAATGAGTTACTAATGTCTACTACACAACTTTATTCTTGTAGACTCATGTTGGGCCTCCAAGCGCAGAGTTTTGTAGGACAGTAGCAATTTTCCCTCAAGTGGATGACCTAAGGTTTATCAATCTGTGGGAGGTGTAGGATGAAGATGGTCTCTCTCAAACAACCCTGTAACCAAATAACAAAAAGTCTCTTGTGTCGCCAACACACCAAATACAATGGTAATTTGTATAGGTGCACTAGTTCGATGAAGAGATGGTGATACAAGTGTAGTAATGATAGTAGATATTGAGTTTTGTGATAGTGACAATAAAAACAGCAAGGTAGAAATTAATAAAATAGAGCACAAACGGTATTGCAATGCTTTAAAATGAGGCCTAGGGCCATACTTTCGCTAGTGCAATCTCTCAAAAATGCTAATATAATTGGATCACATAACCATCCTGTCGGTGTACTAGAGTAGGGGTACCCTAGTATCCCGAACTTGTGCAAGGGCAGTTGCAGCCCTCCGCGGCAAGGCTTACCGGGTGACCGCCAAGGTCCTCCGTGGTTCCTTTGGAGCCATTCAAGAACAAAGTATTCAAGCCAAGGAGACAAGGCCACGCAAGAGGAGCTTGCCGGAAGGCCACCCAAGGCACCTAGGAGACAAGGCCCGGCAAGAGGAGCTTGCCGGGAAGGCCCTGAGCTTACAAGATTCCGGACGCGACAAGACAACAATCGCGGCAAGGCGCTTGCCGCTGCAGACCACCACTCAGATTCAAGGCTCCAGCACATCCACTAACGTGTCGCCTGGGACCTTTCCAGCGTACAGCGTGGCAAGAGGTCAGGCGGGCCGGAGCGCTGATGGCAAGCGGCGCCGATAAGATTGCCATCGTGGCAAGCGGTGGCGCCGACGGTCCTTTTTGCACCGTTAGAGCGACGACGGGCATTTAATGCCTTTGTCCCCGCCGCCGTGGTTAGGTATGATACATCGCATAAGTAGTCTGTACCAACCACTCCTTTTCCATTTTACCCTTGTCTACGTTGCCACCTGTCGGAGACCCCTTTAGCATATAAAAGGAGGCCCATGCGCAACGTAGGGGAGAAGGGGGGAAAAGGGTTCGAAGCCAGAGAACACTCACGCTCGGTCTCGTTAGCAGCTTGTGTGTCAGTAGCACTCAGCGCTTCCCGAGCAAGAACTCAATACACTCGGACATGCAGCAAGAGGAGTGTTATCTCCGGAGAGCTCCGGTTGGGTAACCGCTCGTGTCGCCGCCGATCTGCTCTTCATGCGACCTCCGCTTCGCCGAACCGAAGGGGCTCGGTCCGCCGTCCCATAGGTGTTCGTGGGCGATCGGCCTCCCGACATTTTTGGCGCGCCAGTAGGGGGCGCCGAGATTGTGTGAACCTGATCCGCGCCCACACGAGCTAGATCTTCATCATCTTCATCGACATGCCACCGAAGAAGAAGGCTTCAGCGGCAGATGTTCCGTCTGCTGCCGAACCCACCACCACCGGAGCAAACGGGTGGTGGGGTAGACACCGACGGAAGAATGGACGCCGACGGGAGCCCACGATGCTGCCAAGTCCAAGGACAAGGCTGCGCAGACCTCAAGGCGTCAGACATGCACCGCGCCCGCCTCAGAGGCGCGGGACCGACAGCGCCATGGTATTCACAACGCCATATGCTCGTTGGACCAAGATCGAGCTGGTGGATCTCGGGATGCTCAAGACCAGCATGCACGCCAACATGCCGGCGCGCGAAGCGAGGCATCGGTCGCTCGACGGGATATCGCCTCCTTCTAACATAGTTAGAAGTCCGAGCATATCCCGCCTCGCGCCGCTCGCCATCGCCACTCCACCACTCCAAAGCAGAAGCTTTGGCGAGAGCTCAATCGCTTCCCGGATTACCCTCCAACAGCCGACAAGGTCGATGAATGGAGGGCCACCATTCGTAGTCACATCGGCTTGTCCAACAGCGACGCTCAAGGCAGCCGAGTGCATCGCTGCCACGGCAGGACTGCTAAACACGAGCCGGTGGCGATTTAAAACAGTGGGGGTGCAACCACCATGCACTCTCCGCCCGAAGGCCAAGATCGCCGACTCGCCGGATCCACCTCGACAGCGATCGCACCGCATCATCGGATCCACGAGCTCGCCGCGATCAGCGCCAAGTTCTTCACGAACGACAAGAAGAAGACGCCGAACTCGCATCGAGCGCCAAGAGAAGCGCCAAGGCCAATCCGACCAAAGGCGCTGGGCCCTCTGTCGACATGCATGCGCTTGGGGAACCAGCGACTTGTCAGACGCGTAGGTTGCCCAGCGTTCACTCGTGAGCTGGGGCAAGTCCAGTGGCCCAGCAAGAAGAATTTCAAGCCAGACGTACCAGAGAAGTACAACGGCAAGATGCATCCGTTGGAGTTCCTCAGCAGCTACACCATCGCGGTGCAAGCTGCCGGGGGGCGAGACGACAAGATCCTGGCCAACTACTTCCCGCTGGTGCTCAAGCCCAATGTCAGATCCTGGCTCATGCACTTGCCGGACAACTCCATATCCTCTTGGGCAGATCTATGCTATCAGTTTGTCGGCGCCTTTACAGCGGCCACAAGCCCCATCGCCAAGAAAGCGACCTTCATCTGCCGCCTGTAAGGAAGGAGAGCCCCGCAAGTACATTCAGAGATTCAGCCACAGACAAAGACAACATCCCAGATGTCCACCTTGTCTGGTAATCAGCTGCGTTCCATCGTAACGTCGCGAAAACCGTAGGATGCGGAGGAGATGGCGATGTGCAAGATCGTAGACGCTGCGAGCTATATGCCCCGGCCGACAAGTGTGCACGGCCGAGGAAGGGAGGAGACTCGGAGAGAATAATGAAGCAGGAGGATCTCGATAGGAGGAGACCGCCTGCAAAGAAAAACCGCGGCGGAACAACAGAAGAAGAAAGGCAAAGATGTGCTAGTTGTTGAGCAAAGACGGCAATGGAGGTGGCGCCAAGAAAGCCAAAGCTGGTAGCTCGGGCAAGGAGGTTGCCGCTGGCACCAACCGCCAGTGTGGCGGTCGCCGCCAAGGTGACGGCTCCAACAAACAAGATCGCAAGATCCACCGCACTAAGGGCCATGACCTCCAGAGCTGCAAAAGGTCGAGCAGCTTGTCGAGCAAATGTAAGGCTGAATACGAACGACGCGACAAGGAGAAGGCCCAGAAGGTGCCGGAGGAGCTAGCAAGAAATGTCCTGCCGAGGAGGACGCCAAGAAGGCCAAGCAGCGGCAAGGAGACAGACCTCCCGCGGCCGCGACAAAGATGAAGACGGCGACGATGATGAAGACATGGATGATGACGAGACCGATGAGCAGGAGTTCGAAAGCCACAGAGGTCCTTGCGGCGTTGACGGGCGGTGCTTCTTCAGATACTTCACACCGCCAGCTCAAGCAAAGGATGCGGAAGTCAATGCGGCAGAACCATCCGCCGAGTCGCTGCAAGCCTCGAAATGGTCCAAAGACGCCTATCATCTTTGATATCGAGGACCACCCCGATCGCGTAATCTGCGGTCGGGTGCTTGCCGATGTTGGTTTCACCAACTATCCGCAACCTCAAGGTCACTAAGATGCTAGTTGACGACGGGCTGGCTTGAACTCGATCTCCTCCGCGGTGCTCCGTAAACTCCAGATCCCCGATGGCGAAGCTCAAGAGACCGGCACATTCCAAGGAATCAATCCGGAAGGAGCAAGTCAAGGAAAGATCACGTTGTCGGTGACATTTGGCAGCGAAGTTGAACTTCAGTGATCGAGAGGGTCACTTTTGACGTTGTCGACTTTCCATTGCCTTACAATGGGATACTTGGCCGCCCAAAGCACTCGCCAAATTCATGGCAGCCTCTCACTATGCATACAACATGTCAAGATGCCAGTTCGATAAGTGTCATCTCTGCCCCTCGGGCGACAAGAAGGATGCTCTTATCTGCGCCCGACAAGATCTACCGTGAAGCAAAGCAGCTGCAGACAGATTGAAGCCACTTGCCGCTAAAGCTCCCGGGGTGAAGAAGAAGATCAAGTCCGGCAAGAGCTCTGATGCCCACTCCGGCAAGCGCACCTCTTCGGAGTGCTGCGCTACCGTCGAGGACGCACCATCGAGCTCCACCGGCAAGTGTAAGAAGACGATGGCAGCTCCACCAGAGATCAAGAAGGTGTCCGCCAAGGAGGACGGCACTGGTGGTACCTTCACCATCGCTGCCACTCTCGACCCTAAATAGGAAGGCGTCATTGCTTTCTCGCGGGCGAACGCCGACGTGTTTGCGTGGCAACCGTCGACATCCCCGTGTTCCCGAGAAAGTAATTGAGCACCATCTTGCCGCTTGTCCTCGCGCGCGCCCGGCCAAGCGTAAAGTCGAAGCAGCAAAGTGGAGCGCCTAGAATTCATCGCAGAAGACATCATGATATTGGATGCAGCAGGCCTTGTCGAGGAGTGCTCCATCCCACGTGGTTGGCCAATCCTGTAGTTGTATCAAGAAGGCAAACGGGAAATGGAGGCTTTGTATCGACTTTACCGATGTCAATAAAGCTTGTCCCAAAGACCCATTTCCCTTTGCGCGCAAGATCGACCAGATTGTTGACTCCACGGCCGGATGTGATTTGCTTTCATTTCTGGATGCATACTCGTGGATATCATCAGATCTTCATGGCGGAAGAGGATGAGCAGAAGACCACATTCATCACCCCATGTGGTACATACTGTTTCGTACGGATGCCTTTCGGATTAAAGAATGCTGGTTCAACATTTGCAAGAGTAGTCCATGACGCTTTTGAGCCGCAAGTGCACGTAAATGTGGAAGCCTACATGGATGACATAGTGGTCAAAAGCAAGGACAAGGCGACTCGATTCAAGATTTAGACGAAACCTTTGCAAATCTGCGTAAGATCAACCTCAAGCTCAACCCCGAGAAGTGTGTGTTTGGAGTCCCTTCCTAAGGCAAGCTTCTCGGTTCTTCGTGTCTCGGCCGGGAATTGAAGCCAACCGCGACAAGATCAAGGCCATTGAGCAGATTGAAGCACCAAAGCGCCAAGGATGTACGAAGACTTGCCGGTTATGTAGCTGCTCTCAAAGAGTTTATCTCTAGGTTCTGTTGAGCGCGCCCGCCATTTTTCAAAATTTTGAAAAAGGCAGGTCCAATGAAATGGACTCCGAAGCGGAGGCTGCGCCGCAGACTTGAAGAGATACATGTCCTCCACTCCAACACTTGTCGCACCTAAGCCACAAGAGAAGTTGCTGCTATATATAGCGGCAACCAATCAAATGGTTAGTGCTGCGCTAGTAGCGGAGAGGGAGGCGGATGATGAGCTAGCAACCATGGCAGATGCATCCAGCGACGAAGCAGGGGCTTCACCGGCAAGCTCGTCCCGACAAGGATGGATCTACGCAGACGCATGAGAAGATGCAGAAAAGAATGGTGCAGCCATTTACTTTTGTCGGGCCCTTCTCGCAGGGGCTAGGTCAAGGTACTCGTGTGCGTAAATTGCTTCGGCCTCCTCATGGCCTCGAGAAAGCTGCGCCATTACTTCCGTGCACATGAGATCACAGCCGCCACTGCTTTTCCTGAAGAGGATACTGCAAAATCCAGAGGCAACAGTGCAGGATTGTCAAGTGGGCACTGAACTGTCAAGCTTTGGCCTCAAGTTTGAGAGCACTTCAACTATCCGGCGAGCATTGGCGGAGTTCATAGCAGAATGGACGCCATCACAAGATGAAGAAATTCCGTAAACGAGCATCCCCGTCAGGGAAGCAAGCAAAGAGTGGATGATCAACTTTGATGGTGCCTTCTCGCTGCAAGGCGCCGGTGCGGGCGTGCTACTTGTTGCACCCACCGGAGAGCACCTCAAGTACGTAGTCCAGATGCACTTTCCCAAGGAGCAAGCAACAAACAATACTGCAGAGTATGAAGGTTTGCTTGCCGGTCTCAGGATCGCAGTAGACCTTGGGATCAAGAAGCTCATTGTCGTGGGTGACTCACACTTGTCATCCGCCAAGTGAACAAGAGTTATCAGAGTCCGTTGATGGAAGCTTATGTTGATGAAGTGAGAAAGCTAGAAGAGCACTTTGACGGCCTACAAATGGAACATGTTCCAAGAGCTCAGAACGACATTGCCGATGGCCTGTCGAAGTGCGCTGCACTTAAGTTACCTGTGGACCTGTGGATTTTGTGCTCAAGTCGACTCAACCGTCAGTAATGCCATCAACCGGACAGAGCAAGAAGAGGAAGTTGATCTCTGCTGACTATTATCCGGCAGAGCTTCCCGAAGTCGCCGTTAAGAAGGTCCTCAAGATCAACACCAAGGGTGCTGAGGGGCAGTCTGCTCCGGCAAGCCCTAGGGTTTGTTCCTTTGAAGCAGACGCTCCCGATAAGTTTTGCTCCAAAGAACTTGCCGGGAACGTCAAGCTCCGCTGAGCCGCAGGTGTTCTCGCCGTGGAAGCAGATGTTCCAAGAAAAGCAGATGTGCCTTTAGTCCTTGTTGTCGAGCCGCAAGCTCCAAAGATGGGCACAAAGAGATTGTCCGCTTCCTTCAGACAGAGAACTTCCCAAGAGCAAGAAGAAGCGGAAAGAGTAACCCGGCAGTCAAGTATGTACCAGTTTGTCGACAACACAATGCATGTAAGAAGACTCAACGGTGTGAAATTGAAGTGTATTCACCGAAGACGGACAAAAGCTGTTGGCAGAGATACATGGAGGCATATGTGGTCACCACATTGGTGCGGTAACACTTGCCGCAAAGCTGCTCCTAAGCAAGGTTTCTTTTGGCCGACAGCCTCCGTGATGCAACCGCATAAGTAACCAAGTGTGAAGCGTGCAGTTCCATTCCAAGCAGATACACCAGCCAGCTCAAGCTCTCCAGACGATCCCTTTATCCTGGCCATTTTCGGTCTGGGCTCAACATCCTCGGCCCCTTTCCCCGAAGTCGTCGGGGCTTTGAGTACTTGTACGTTGCAATCGACAAGTTCACAAAGTGGCCGGAAGTGGAAGCAGTGAGGAAGGTGATAGCACAGTCAGCAGTCAAGTTCTTCAGGTCGATTGTTTGCCGTTTCGGAATCCCTAACAGGATCATCACCGACAACGGCACGCAATTCACGAGCCGCACCTTCATGCAGTACATCCAAGATCTTGGAGCCAAGGTCTGCTTTGCTTCCGTTGCTCATCCGAGAAGTAACGGTCAAGCGGAGAGGGCGAATCTTTGAAGTCTGGCGGGCTCAAGACCAGAACTTTCAACAGGCTGCACAAGTGCGGAAAGAAGCTGGATTGAGGAGCTGCCGGTGGTTCTTTGGTCGATCAGACGACGCCAAATCGAGCCACCGCCGCACACCTTTCGCTCTAGTCTATGGAGCAGAGGCAGTTCTCCCCACGGAACTCAGATACGGATCACCTCGAGTGCTCGCTTATGATGAGCTTGAGCAAGAGCAGCTATGACAACATGACGCTACCGCTTCCTTGAGGAGGATCGCCTTCAGTTGTTGTACGAGCTGCTCGATACCAGCAAGCTTTGTGCCGCTACCATAGCCGCAGTTAATGCCGAAGTCTCAAGAAGGCGACCTTGTTCTTCGCCGCTGCTCAGTCCGCCAAGAATTCCAACAAATTGACGTCAAGTGGGAAGGCCCTTACCGGGTGAAACGAGTCACTAGGCCTCGCATCGTCCGCTTTGAGACCGAAGATGGCATTCCGGTGAGCAACTCTGGAACATTGAGCATCTTCGTAAGTTTTACTCAGAAGGCTGTTGTTTGGAACCTGTTAAGCAACCACCTTTTGTACAAGTCTTGCCGTTGTTGCATGTAATGCATTGTACAATGCCAGTCGCAGACCACGTGCATATGTAAAGCTAATGTTCTTCGCACATCTTGTCTATTTCATGCTTTCGCTTCTATTTTGCATGCGTTATCTCGACACTTTGTGCAGCACCTACCCCGGTAAGCAATAACGAGCCATAAGGCTCCATATCTTTATTTTCTCTTCTTTCTATTTCTCAAAGAAAGGAAGGTTCCTCGCCCACAAATTTGCCCGGGGAAAGGAGAAGATAATGGTGTGGACCAAGCGCCGCTCAAGGAAGTCTAGCCTACCGAAGCAAACGACAGAAAAAGCTAAGTTGCTAAAGTTTGAGCAATCAGTTTTAAAATTTTTAAGTTATCTTCCTCGAACTAATCGCAGACTTTGTATGGAAAACCTGCGGCGGAGGAACCAACTCGTAGCTAGTTGGCGCCTTTACTTTGTTTCGAGTCCGCTCAACAACTTAAGTGAGCTGGCGACTAGTTATGCATAAGGTTTCTTGTCGGTAGCAGCACCGCCAAAGCAGGGTCATTGACGTCTCAAGACTTCAAGGCCATGTGCCTGTGCTCAAGGCTGAAAAGTTCCCTAAAAGCGAGGGCAAAAACATACAATGGAAGGAACCAAGTAAAGGAAATAACATAGCAATTGCTACCAAATAGAGTTATATTACAAGATAGCTTGTCGCAGCTCTAATTGATTGTTCTCATAACATGACCAAGCAGCGGCAAGAAAAAAGAGAAAGCGGGCGGCCTAATCTACGCGATCGCCTCAACCCTCTTGATCCCGCCACCCCGCCCACGATGGGTGCGATAAGGGTCTTGAGTGCTTCCACATCAGCATCCGCGGCAAGGACTTGAGGACGTTGGTGAGGTTGAGGCCTGGTTGCGGAAGGCCACCTTCATCAAGACCTTTTGAAGAGCTCCTCAGAGATCCGGGCGCGACTCCTCACCACCTGCTTTGGGATTCCTTCCGGAGTCGCTGGAGGGCCGCCACCACGCCCTTTGAAGAACAAGCTGAGCTTGGCGCTGGGTCGGAGGTGCTCATCGGAGGAATATCCAGGATCCTCCATCCTCAGTGCGCCAGCTCCTGTCGATGGCTGCAAAGAACATCCACGAGACCTCGGTCCAAAGGCTCCACATTCTCCCCAAAGGTATTCTCGGGCGGCACAAAGACTTCGCCAAAGAGCGCCGGGCCTTGATCTTCTCCTTCAAGGCCACCTCTCGCCCCTCGGGCGCCTGGCCCAAATACCGAGTCAAGGTGGTCCGCTTCAACTCAAGATCTGCGTTGAGTCCTTGGCGGCGCTTGAGCTCCTTGTTCTCTCGGCGAGACGGCCCTACAGCCTCGCCAAGAGTGTAGGCGCCCTTCTCAAGGCCATGCTTGAGTGCAGCAAGCTCCTCATCGCTTCCTTGAGATTGGCCTCCAGCTGCATCACCTTCTGCCTCAGCTCCTTCTTGGCGGCCTCGGCAACAAGGCGACATCCTTTGCTTCCTTGAGAGCCCGCCAAATGTTTGCTTTCGCGTGGCTAGATCCTCCTCATGGCTGTCAAGATTAACCTTCCTCTCGTGCCAACTCACCTTCCTGCAGAGATAGCTTCTCGGGCGGCAAGCCGCTGTTGCTCCTCACCAGCCTTCTCGAGGAGGAAGGCTTTGCGCTCGGTGAGTCGCCTCCCGCCTTCCGCCAGTGGACCGGAGAGCTTCCTGGTTGAGGCCTCGAGCTCCTCCGCTTCTCGATGTCCGCTCCGCCTTTCGCTGACAAGCGCTTCCTCGATTCCAGCTTTGGCTTTGTCGGGCGCGGTAGAGCGATAGCAGCTTCCGCAGCAGCTGCTCCTCCTCAGACTCGCCGCTGCTACTGTTTGGTGCGTCGACCAGCGTTAGTCCAGCGGAGGCGAGCAGCTCTTCATCAAAAGTTTCTCCTTCGACCGGCGCCCTGGAGCTCGACGCCCATGGGAGCTTGATGAAGACGCCATCGCCGACCTTCAAATAGGCGCTGGCTGGGGCTCTTGAGCCAACGCTGCCGCAGCGGCGGAGGGATCGACGGTCGGCGCCTGGCGCTCCTGCGGCCTCAGGCCGTCGGTCTGTAATCGCCGGACCCCTCGCCCGGCCTGGGCGGCAGCTTTGGCGTGCCTCTTCACGACGGGCTCGTCGGCGCCAGCTTCTTCTCCGATGGTAGCGGGCGTTGCCAAGATTCTTGCAAGGCCCTCCTCGCCGGCAGCCTCGGTCTCCATTGGCTCTGTGGCGGATGGATCTCACGACCGGAAAATGAAGAAAAGTCAAGCAAATATTCAAAAAGAAAATCAGAAGAAGAAGAACACAAGGAAAGTTTTCAGGCAAGAGGATTACCTGTGCTAGGGTCTGCAGTCATGGTCTCCGCCACCAGGGGATCGCTGGTGCTGTCCCTTGCCGGAGAGCTGTCCCTTGCCGGAGAATTGCCCTTGTTTCCCCTGCTTATAAAGAGGGAGGGGGCGGACGTTCCGTCTTTCCGAATAAAGAAACCACCCACGATCTCACCCACGATCTCTCACACGATGCCGCATTTGACGCTGCTGCCGCTCGTGGAGGGCGTGGTGGGTCCGGGTGAGTTACGGCGTAACCCAGCCGCTGCGCGTCTGCGTGCCTGTTTGGGCCTGGCCCAACAAATACGCACTGCAGTGTGGCCCAGTTCGGGGGCTCTGGCCGGTGTACTAGAGTAGGGTACCCTAGTATCCCGAACTTGTGCACGGGCAGTTGCAGCCCTCCGCTGCAAGGCTTACCGGTGACCGCCAAGGTCCTCCGTGGGTTCCTTTGGAGCCATTCAAGAACAAAGTATTCAAGCCAAGGAGACAAGGCCCCGCAATAGGAGCTTTTCCGGAAGGCCACCCAAGGCACCTAGGAAACAAGGCCCCGGCAAGAGGAGCTTGTCGAAGGGCCCGTGAGCGACAAGCTTCCGGACGCGACAAGATAACAACCGCTGCAAGGCGCTTGCTGCGGCATACCACCACTCAGGACCAAGCAATCCAAAGACATCCACTAACGTGTCGCTCAGGACCTTTCCAGCGCCACAGGGCAAGAGGCCGTGGCGCTGGCCGGAGCGCTGTGGCAAGCGGCGCCGACAAGATTGCCATCGTGGCAAGCGTGGCACCCCGACGGTCCCTTTCGTGACCGTTAGAGCGACGAGACGGGCATTTAATGCCTTTGTCCCCGCCGCCGGTTAGGTATGATACACCGCATAAGTAGCTGTACCAACCACTCTTTTCCATTTTACCCTTGTCTACGCTTGCCACACTGGGTCGGAGACCCCTTTAGCATATAAAAGGAGGCCCATGCTAACGTAGGGGAGGGGGGAAAGGGTTCGCCGAGAACACTCATGCTCGGTCTCGTTAGCAGCTTGTGTGTATCAGAGCACTCAGCTTCCCCGAAAGCAAGAACTCAATACACTCAGACATGCAGCAAGAGGAGTGTTATCTCCTGAGAGCTCCGTTGGGTAAACTGCTCGTGTGCTTCGCCTCGATCTGCTCTTCATGCGACCTCCGCACCCCGCCGAACCGAAAGGGGCTCGGTCCGCCGGTCCCATAGGTGTTCGTGGGCCAGATCGGCCTCCCCGACACATCCCTTAACGTGTGATGAAGAATCACTCCAAAGTTCCTATCTAGCGGAGAACATAAGAAGAAATTTTTTGTAGCTATTCTTTTCGATCGATCTATCCAAGAGTTCGTACTAAAATAACACCAAAGCAAATTCGGATTCATAATACTCAATCCAGCATAAAGAACCTCAAAGAGTGCCCCAAGATTTCTACTCGAGAAACAAAAGATGAGAACGTGCATCAACCCCTATGCATAGATTACCCCAATGTCACCTCGGGAATCCGTGAGTTGAGTGCCAAAACATACATCAAGTGAATCAATAGAACACCCCATTGTCACCACGGGTATCCCACGTAAGACATACATCAAGTGTTCTCAAATCCGTAATAGTATTCAATCCGATAAGAATGAAATCTCAAACGAAAAACTCAATTCACAACAAGATAGAGAGGGGAAAACACCATATGATCCACTACAGGAATTAGGAACTTTGTCGTCTGCCATGGCGGACGACAAAGGCATGCATGGCGGACGGCAAAGGTCTTTGTCGTCAGCCAGCAAAAGGCAACACATCTGGCTAAACAAACTACGACAAAGGGCACATTGCAGTCTGCTGGCGGACGACAAAGATGCAAAGGTCTTTGCCATCCGCCAGCAGACGGCAAAGGACCTGGACGACACACGTGGCAGCTTAGGACCTTTAAGGGGTTAATGTTGTGCTTTGTCGTCTGCTGGCAGATGGCAAAGACCTTTGCATCTTTGCCGTTTGCCAGCTGACGGAAAAGTGCCCAAATATGCTAACCCATTTGCCCCCTCGGTAAGCGCCACGTGAGCATGCCGTGCCATCCGCCGTGACGGCAAAGATGTAAGGTCTTGGTTGCCTGCCAAACAGACGGCAAAGCAACCATATAGGCTAGCCCAAATACTGGTTGCACAGAAGCTGCTTATAGGAAATTTTTGCTGCCGCCATTTACAGACGGCAAAGAACCCAGATAGCCCTGCTTTTTCGGGGTTTTTATTAAAGTCATTCAGTTTCACAGTATATATATATATATATATATATATATATATATATAAACATTTGAAAATACTTTCAACAAGCATAACAACACATATACATACCAAATCATATCCCTGCCATATGGATATGATCATCCAACACATATACATACCAAATCAAAAGTCCATATGCAATTGTCGGATTTCGGGTTCCGCAGACCCTTGAGAGTTTTGATCTCCGGGGTGCGTGTGAAGAACTCAACCTCCCTAGTCTGCCTACTAACCAATCTCACGGCCTAGCTCGATGAACCGGAAGGAAACAGGACACAGCAGTTTACCCAAGTTCGGGCCACCTTGCGGTGTAAAATCCTACTCCTGCTTTGTGGCGGATTGGCCTTGAGGGGCCGGTGATGAACTAGTACAGTGGGAGAACAACCTCAGGAGGAGGCGTGTTCTTGTGCTCGAGTGAGCTGGTGGTTGTTGGGACGAAATCGATCCTCTCTCCCGCGGTGGTGGCTAGGCCCTATTTATAGTGGCCTTGGTCCTCTTCCCAAATGAAGGCGGAAAGGGATCCCGCAACGGCCAAATTCGAAAGGATACAACTAGTACATGTTATCCTGACAAAAGTAGTCTTTGCCTGCAAAGCCTCTGGTCGTGACGCTGTGGTGGGCTCGGTGATGACCTCCGTCATGCCGTCCTGGTGGCCTTGGTCTTGTTGCATGGGAATGGAAACCTTTGGCTGATTCCTCGGGACTCCGCGCCTGCGCTTGCCTCTTTAGCACCAAAGAGGAAACTGTGGTCCTACGCCCGCTGGTGCCCACCTGGCCTTGGTCGTCATGGTTCACGTCATTTGAACCTCAAGAGGTGAGGCTTGCATAGAGATCTCCGCTCCTCAGGAGCCAGCCTGAGGAGGCCGCTCCTTTTGGAGGTCTTGGTGTCGCCCGCCTCGCGAGGCTTGGCACCTCGCGAGGGTCTTGAGTTGTTGGTGCGGAAGGTGGGCCATACCGGAACGACAGTGGAGCCACGCCATGGGCCGCAGGCGAGCAAGTCTGGGTACCCCCGTTCCCAGAACGCCGACAGTAGCCTCGGGCCCAAGGCACGCTCGGACTTAGCTTCGAGGCAAATCCAAGGGGCAAGGACGAAGCGCCGCGGGCCCCAAACCGCCTGCGGCCTCGGTAGACGCGTGGCGCTTGACGAGACGTGGGAGCCCCCACTTCCCCACGCAGCCTTGATATCCGCCAGGCTCGGCGGCTGCCCGTTGCTAGCGCAGCTCCACCTTCATTGCTTGTTCTGCTCGCCCTTGGCTCCTCCACCTTCCTGAGAAACCGCGGCTCTTCTCCCAGATTCGAGGCCGACGCCGGCCCTCTCTTGCCGCCATGGCCCCGCGGTCGAAGAAGAAGGGGAAGCCTGCGCTACGGCCGAATCCCAGCCAGTCTTGGAGCCTTCTCTTGAGCATTCGACGGTGATCAATCGAGAGGGGTTGGCCAAGGTCCGTCCGGCCCTTGCCATCGATTCCAATGAGTGGAAGGCGACGACGTCCTGGCCCGCCTCCCGGGCCATGATCGACATGGACGCCACCGAGATCCCCATCCATCTGCATGCTCTCTTGACTGGACTGATCCCCCCTTTCTCTGATTTCTTCAATGCTATAATCTCGCATTACCAAATCCAGGCGCTGCATCTGGACCCCCAATCCATCATCCTCCTTGCTGTCTTCGCCTTCCTCTGTGAGGCTATGGTGGGCATTACCCCTTCCGTCGCCCTGTTTCGACATTTCTTCTTGCTTCACCTGGTCGACGCCCGCCATCGCTCGGGTGTGTGGCCTTCCAGGCCATGGCGGCGACTGCCGGCTCAGGAATCGACTTCGCGCTCTGGACAGATGTGAGGGGGTTCCGGAAGCAGTGGGTCTATGTGGATGTCAGCGTGCGCAGCCCCTTACTCCAGCTTCCGTGAGTGCCGGCGGTACCCATCTCCGGCTGGGGGCACGTGAAGCTTGTCGACCGTCGGCTCGCCCATGTCTGGTCCAGGCTGACCAGATTGAAGAAGGTCGGGGTGACGGCGCCGATGACGGTGAAGGAGTTCGTCCAGTGGCGCATCGCTCTGCTCCAGTGCCATTCTCGCCCAATGTGGGCCTTCACCAGCAGCAAGGACCCCATGAGGCTCCAAGTGCATGTGCTTCCTTCCAAGACGCTATGTGCGATGCTCGAGCTTCTGACGGGTGACCCAGTGCCAGTCACGCTTCCGGAGGAGGGATGCCTCGTGTACCAATGCTCGAACAAGGAGGACTTTGTGAGGCAGATGCCCCTTTTTGATGAGTGGGGGCTGCGCCCGATCGGCCTTGAAGGGCCTCACGAGAATTCCATCTTCGTGGCTCCTTTGCTCTTCGACCCTACGGCGCATGCCCCAGACATGGATGCAGGGGGGCGAACACCACCAGGTAACTCTGGGGCGACTGCTAGGGAGCGGGTGAGGGAGTCCTGGATTAGGGGTGTCCGGACAGCCGGACTATATCCTTTGGCCGGACTGTTGGACAATGAAGATACAAGATTGAAGATTTCGTCTCGTGTCCGGATGGGACTCTCCTTGGCATGGAAGGCAAGCTTGGCGATACGGATATGTAGATCTCCTCCCATTGTAACCGACTCTATGTAACCCTAAGCCCCCTCTGGTGTCTATATAAACCGGAGGGTTTAGTCCGTAGGACAACAACAATCATACCATAGGCTAGCTTCTAGGGTTTAGCCTCTACAATCTCATGGTAGATCAACTCTTGTACTACTAATATCATCAAGATCAATCAAGCAGGAAGTAGGGTATTACCTCCATAGAGAGGGCTCGAACCTGGGTAAACATCGTGTCCCCTGCCTCCTATTACCATCCGCCTTAGACGCACAATTCGGGACCCCCTACCCGAGATCCGCCAGTTTTGACACCGACATTGGTGCTTTCATTGAGAGTTCCACTATGTCGTCACCATAAGGCCTGATGGCTCCTTCGATCATCGGTAGAGATGCGAACCAGGGTGAGGTTTTCCTCCCGGGACAGATGTTCGTATTCGGCGGCTTCGCACTGCGGGCCAACTCGCTTGGCCATCTGGAGCAGATCGAGAGCTACCCCCTGGCCGTCAGGTCAGGTTCGGAAACTTGAAATACACGGCTGACATCCGCGGAGACTTGATCTTCGACGGATTCGAGCCCATACCAGGTGCGCCGCATGATCACGACGAGCACGATTTAGCTTTGTCGTCGGATGGCGTTCAGGAGATCGCACCAGCAACAACTCTGGCCTTCAATCCGGAGTAGATTGCGACATCCGAGGATGGGCAGATAGACCTCGCCAAGAGGCCGCACTCTCAGCAGTGATAGAGCCGGATACTGACCCTACCCCTCACGAGAGCCGTGATGCCGAACCAATAGACTCGTCTCCGGCCACGGACTCTGAACCGCCTGCGCCCGTGCCTACCGAATCCGACTGGGCGCCGGTCATGGAGTTCAGCTCCGCACATATCTTTCAGCACTCGCCCTTTGGAAATGTACTAAACTCGTTAAGGTCTCTCTCTTTGTCAGGAGAACCTTGGCCGAACTATGTCCTGCTAGAATGGGATGCGGACGACGAAGAAATTCACGCCCACCCACCACCCACTTAGTAGCCACTGTCGATGATTTAACCGACATGCTCGACTTCGACTCCGAAGACATCGATGGTATGGACAACGATGAAGGAGATGAACAGGAACCACCGCTAACAGGGCGCTGGACCACCACTTCATCATATGACATATATATGGTGGAAACACCCAAAGAAGGCAATGGCGACAAGACAACGGAGGATGACCCCTCCAAGAAGCAACCCAAGCACCGACGTCAGCGGTGCCGCTCTAAGTCTCGCCACAGCAAAAGCGGTGATACCGGCATAGGAGATAACAGTACTCCAGACAGTGCCGAAGACGACCCCCTCCAGCAGGATCTAGAGCCGGAGGATGAACAAGCCAGCCCTCCGGAGCGAGCGGCAGAGGGAGAGGAAGACAATTACATGCCCCCCTCCGAAGACGAAGTGAGTCTCGACGATGAAGAATTTGTCGTACCTGAGGATCCCGTCGAACAGGAGCGCTTTAAGCGCCGGCTTATAGCCACAACAAATAGCCTGACGAAAAAACATGAACAGCTTCGAGCTGATCAGGACTTGCTAGTAGATAGATGGACCGAAGTCCTTGCGGCCGAGGAATACAAACTCGAACGCCCCTCCAAGGGTCACCCAAAGCGCAGGTTGCTACCCCGACTTGAGGAGGAAGCATTAAAACCTACATCACCAGCGTACGCGGCTGATCGTCCACCTCATGGCCGAGACAGAGAGGCATTTCAGCCAGAATTTCAGCCCGCAGCCCGCCGCCACTCAAACAAAAATACCAAGGCACCAGGAAACACGCGAGACATGCGAGACGTATTGGAAGATAAGGCAAAACACGCAAGATCGATCTATGGATCACGAGGGCGCACCACTATGCGGGACGGCGACCGTCACGCCGGATACAGTAAAAAAATCCGGCCGGGCCGAATACAGCAGGCAAGACTCATATGAGCTGCTTCGCGATATAGCCCATCACAGAGGCGCCGCATACCCCCTATGCTTCACTGACGAAGTAATGGATCATGAATTCCCAGAGGGTTTTAAACCCGTAAACATCGAATCATATGATGGTACAACAGATCCCATGGTATGGATCAAGGACTTCCTCCTCCACATCCACATGGCTCAAGGGCGATGATCTACACGCCATCAAGTACCTCCCGCTAAAGCTTAAAGGACCAGCTCGCATTGGCTGAATAGCTTGCCAACAGACTCCGCTGGCTGTTGGGAGGATCCGGAAGACGCATTCCTCGATAACTTCCTGTGGCACTTATAAAGTGCGACTCACCGATGCCAATGACTTGAGCCACATAATTCAGCAGCCGGGGAATCGCCGTGCAATTCTGGACATGGTTCCTAATCAAGAAGAATCAAATTGTCGATCGTCCGGATGCGAGAGGCCTTAGCGGTATTTAAGCACAACATCCGTGGACGCAGTGGCTCGTCTCGGCAAGACCTCGCCGCAGAAAAAGCCGAAATCTATGGCAGCCCTCACGACACTCATGACCCGCTTTTGCGCGGGAGAGGATAGCTGGCTGGCTCGCATCAACAACATATCAAGGAACCTTGGCACTTCGGATAACAAGGATAGTAACGGCAGGCCACGTCGCAGTAAACATAAGCGCCGCAATAACGGCGATAACGCTGAGGATACGGCAGTCAATGCCGGATTCAGATGCTCTAAACCCAGTCAGCGCAAAAAGCCATTCAAAAGAAGCACTCCGGGCCCGGCCTGGGCCTGGGATCAGATATCGATCGCTCGTGCCAAATACACGGCACCCCCGACAAACCAGCCAATCACACCAATAGAGAATGCTGGGTGTTCAAGCAGGCTGGCAAATTAAACACCGAAAACAAGGACAAGGGGCTGCACAGCGATGACGAGGAGGAGCCCCGGCCGCCGAACACGGAAGGACAGAAGAGGTTCCCCCCACAAGTAAGGACGGTGAACATGATAAACGCAACCCACATCCCCAAGAGGGAACGGAAGCGTGCACTAAGGGACGTATATGCGATGGAGCCCGTCGCCCCAAAGTTCAACCCATGGCCTCTTGTCCGATCACCTTTGATCGCAGGGACCACCCCACTAGTATCCGTCATGGCGGATCTGCCGCATTGGTCTTAGACCCAATCGTTGACGGATTTCACCTCACTTGAGTCCTTATGGACGGCGGCAAAGAGTTCGAACCTCGCTTTATCAGGATACAAGGCGAAAATGGGTATAGATCCTCGAGGATCAAACCCACCAAAACGACCTTTAAAGGCGTCATCCCAGGTGTAGAGGCCCATTGTACGGGCTCAGTCACACTGGAAGTGGTCTTCGGATCTCCAGACAACTTCCAAAGCGAGGAGTTAATCTTCGATATCGTCCCGTTCCGCGGCGGCTATCATGCACTTCTCGGGCGCACCGCATTTGCAAGATTCAATGCGGTTCCGCATTACGCATACCTCAAGCTCAAGATGCCAGGACCTAGGGGGGTCATCACAGTCAATGGAAATACAGAGCACTCGCTCCGTACGGAGGAGCACACTGCGACCCTTGCAGCAGAAGCACAAAGCAGCCTTTTAAGGCAGTCCACCAGTTCGGCGATCAAGCCCCCGTACACCGTCAAGCGCATCCGGAGTAACCTGCAACAGGATCGCCTGGCACATTCAGAGCTCGCCTAGCAATTTGGCCCCCACCCTAGTCTCAGTACAATGGCAAAATATGTCCCGCGCATACATAATTATGCATTGAAAATACCATGGGTGTCGGCGGGGGCACGATCACGGCACATCCCACAATGCGGTTCAACCGCACTAGGGGTTTACTACCTTTATCATCCTCTCTCTTTCAGGACTTTACTCTCTGGAAGCCCCATCCGGCGGTATGATAGCCGGACACATGATACAACACCCAAGGAGGCAGGAAGCTACCTCATGCAATGGAATCCCCAGGTGGTCTCTGATAACGAGTGAAATACCTGTTTTAAATACCAGCTTGCAGCTTGCCCTTGGACGGGACATGTCAAATATTCCCATTTTTTGCTTATCACACTACTTGTATCAGTATGCACCTACGCATTTCTTAAATAAACAATGCATAGCACTAGTCTCTTATTGCATTCTACATTCTTTTATATATATTTTCATCTATGATAATCAGCACCCGTACACTCTTGTACGGTCAATACGCCAGGGGATTCCGTATATCCCACAATATACATTCATTCGCTCGAGGTCCTGCTTCAGCGACCTCTCGCATATGTAGCGGCGCCAGCAAGTGAAGCCTGCATACACGATATTGACATATTTGGATTAGACTCAGCTTGTTATTTGATCCTCTATCCGCTTTTCTTCGCGAATGCCGAATCAGAGTATCGCCACCGCCTATGCGCGTAATATTTTCATCATCCGACATTTACCTCAAAGCCAGTTAGGAGGCTGGCACAAGCTTCGGTTAGTCCGCTTTTGGCGGACCGAACCTTCTCGATCACCGCACTCATAATAGTGCGGTGCTCCTCGTCGGTGGAAGCGCTGCGAAGCACTTCCACCAAGTTATCCGGTGCCTCCGGATGGACGGAAGTCACCGGCACCGGCGGCTTGCCCCTCTTAGCAGGAGGCCGCCTGCCGGAGTCCGGGACCACTGGTGGTTCCGTTGCGGTGTTCGGCCTAGGGCCGAACTTGGAGCCCATGGGTGTCTTGCTCCCTTGGCGCCCAGGGTCCGGAATGTCGCCTTTGGGCGCCTCCAGGACTACCTCCCCTCGACTTGGTGCCCTTTGAGACAACACCTCGATGTTGTCTCAGAGGGCGAGGGTGGAGGCGGTCAAAGTGAACCGCTACTCATAGCCGACGGTCCAAAGAACCGTCCGACGAGGATACGTCGATGCGGGCTTGAGGCGGACTGCACAATAATATTCGACATAAGGAGAAGCAGTGCAGTAAAAAGCATACCATGAATTACTCTAGTATCCGAATACTTACGACTTCGCCAGGGGCTTGTCCCTGGTCAACCACTCATCGTCGATGTGAGTGGCGGTCGTGGAGCAGTCCGGAAGGAGAGTCCTTCCCTTCTTGGACACTCCGGCCTCCCCGGTTGGGGCGGCCTTCCTTTTCTTGTCTCCCGAGAATCTTCATCTTACTCCTCCTTGTCTTCACGAGGGGAGTGCGTCTTGGAGTTATCAGACGATGAGTCCGATATCACTTGACGGCGGGAGCTCTTTCGAGTCCCTGCGGCCTTCTTCTTGGCCTTCTTCTCCGGCACCTCATAAGGCGCCGGAGTCAGCATCTTCGTAAGAAGAGCGTCGGCTGGATCTTCGCAGGTGGGGCGCCGGGCACGATTTGTTCGCTCTTCCTCCCAGCCTGCCAAAGGCATTGTCGGGAGGCTGATCGCATTCCACGGACACCTATGGGCTCATGGAGCAGGCCCCTTGTGGTTCGAGGGGGGGGCGGAGATCGCACGAAGAGCGGATCGAGGCAGGCACACGAGCAGCTTACCCAGCTTCGGAGCTCTCCCGAGAGATAAAACTCCTACCGCCGCTTGTTTTGATCTATTGTGTTCTTGCTAGGGAGCAACGAGAGCTACAAAACCTAGCGTGAGTTCATTCTGGTCTCGAGTGGGTCGAATGAACCCCACGAGATTTAACTCCGGCGAACCGAACCGAACGGAACCGAATCAACGGAACCCTCTTTCACGCTGCACTCGGGCCTCCTTTTATATGCTCAAGGGTCTCCGGCTGTGGCAACATAGGCGGGGTAAAATGTAAAAACAGGAGTTGGTACACCTACTTGAACAAAGGTACAGTGCAAAATACCTAACTCGACGGCAAGGGACAAAAGCAATAAATGCCCGCCATTGTCGCCCAAATAGTGCAACAGAGGCCGTCAGTGCGCCTCCGCCGCCACGATGGCGAAGCCTGTCAGCCGCTTATCGCTGCTCTCCGCTGGCTGCACTCGCCGACACGCCGCCCATGGAACGGTCCCATGGCGACACGTCGCCGGGTGAGCCGGAGCCGAGACGAGAGAGGTTGCATGCCGCTGCAAGCGCTTTGCCGCGTCAATCTTTTTGTCGCGCCGGAGACTTGTCGCGCCTGAGCCTTCCCGCAAGCTCCTCTTGCCGGGCCTTTGTCTTCTGCGTGCTCGAGCGGCCTTCCCGACAAGCTCTTCTTGTCGGGGCCTTGTCGGGCCTTGTCTGCGTGCTTCAGAGAGGCCTTCCCGCAAGCTCCTCTTGCCGGGTCTTGTCTTCAATGGCTGCGGAGGGTCTTGGCGGACGCCCGGGCGAGGCTTGCCACGGGCGACACGCGACCGCTCGCAGACAAGTTCGGGGTACTAAGGTACCCCTACTTTAGTACACCGACAAGAGCCCCGGTCTGGCCATACACGGTGCCGAAGCGCTGTTGCCAGGCCCAAACAGGGCACGGCATGCGCTGGCTCGGGTCCAAACCAAACCCACTCCAGATTCGCTGCTTCCCCGTGAACGGCACGCCGGCCAATTGCGGGCGGGCCATGGGGGAAGTGGGCGGCGTATGGGTCGCTTCACCCGTCAGCCTCGATTCTGCATCCCCGCCACGTGGTTCCCATGCTCTTGGGGTCACGGACGGTGGAAGTGGAAAACTGGGCCAAGCATGCAGAGGCAGCAGGTTGGCCCCATTCCCTCGCCTTTCAGATGCCCCGATTTGTCGGCGAGGCGGTCGAGCCCCACCTTGCTTCCTTAAAAGAGCGGAAGGGGAGTGCGAAGCCCGCACTCTCCCATCTCCTCCTTTCCTCGGGCCGCTCCCTTTCTCTCATTCGTCATGGAGAAAAGGAACCTTGGTCCTTCATCGGTGGCGGCGAGGGTCGCTGCAGGCAGCGCTCCCTCCCAACCCCACGCCTGGGTGGCGTAATCCGCCACAAGGGGAAGAGGGAGGGGCGAGGTCGTGGACGAGGTCGAGGCGCCGGGAAGAGGCGGACGGGCGGCGGCTGTCTCCGCTTCCGCCGGCGGTTCCTCCCCGCGGCGGGTCCATACAGGGACGCACTTTGCGAAGTTCTTCGTCAGTCAGCGCTGGCGCCTCGTTGCCGCCCGGCTTCCAGCTCCGTTCATGGCGCGATGGAGTCGGATCCGCCGAGACACCGAGATCGCACATGAGGGGCTGTGGAATCAGCGGCATGCGAGTCCGTGTTGTATTCCCCAGCCCCTAATGTGATGTATCTCGATCGGGTGGAAGACGCTCACTGTGCATCCACACCGATGAGCGGGGTTTACCCTCCATTTTAAGTTAATGGAGGGTGATCTCCTCTCCGTCAAGGCCTTCGGGATCTCGGCATTTCGGGCAAAGTGCTGCGTGGATAGCTCCTCCGACAAATAAGATTCCCCTCGAGCGAGAGTGACGAGGAGGAGAGCTACAAAGAACGACGAGGGTAGCGGGCCCGATTAGTTGTCGGGCGCCGCTGCGGCGCCACGGGCGACTCCCATCATCCGCCGCTGCCTTGAACTCCCCGGGTCGCCTCCTTGGGCGACCGGGCGAGGGGAGGCTGCGGAAGGGGAAGAGGGATGGCGACAAGGCCGCTGGTGTCGAGCACGAGGGCGAGGTGCCTCGACAACAGGCCGACGCCCCTGCCGCCTGCCTCTTGAGCCCCGCCCGGCCACGCCACCTCCGCTAAGCCCTCAGCAGCTCCGGATGTTCCCTTGGTGCCTTCTGGCACCAGTAGCTCGCCTAGGCGTTCTTTTTGCCCTTCTCGCCTCCTTGACCTACCTCCTCAAGAGAGGGACAAAAAAGGATTACAGTGCATCTTATCTTTTTAATTTGTAAGCCTTCGGCCTTATCCGCATTTAATACTTGTAATCTTCCCTTTCATGTTTTTCATTCCCCACGGATTGTATCCGAGTAGAATGTTTTTAATGAAAAAGGGATGCTTGAAAAGGGACGAAGGGCTTATCTGATATCTCAGCCCCGGCAAATCTGGCTTGCCGCAGCCCCCGGCAACTCTGGCTTGCCGCATTTCGCAGCCTCGGCTTGTCGGGCTCTTGCCCGCCCTTCTTCTCCTCTCTTCGCTGTTATTTCAGTTACGAGAACGATTTAGTCAGTGCCGCAATAAGTTATTTTGTAGTATAACTTTATTCTGGGCAACATTTGCTACGTTTCCTTTACTCGACTCTTGGCTTTGTATGTTATTACCCTACGCTTTCAGGAAACTTGCTTGCAGGCACCCTTGCCAGCGCCGAAAAGTGAATCTTCAAAGAACTTTCGGCCGTAAGTGGTCGCTACCGACAAGCAACCTTGTCGCGGACTAGCCGCAGCTCACTTAAGTTGTTGAGCGGGCTCGAAACAAAGTAAGGGCGCGACCAGTCACGATTTGGTTCCTCCGCGCACGGATTTTCCATACAAAGTACGGTCGTTCAAGGGAGATAACTTTAAAAATTTATTACTGATCATTGAAACTTAGCGACTTAGCTTTTCTGTCTCTTGCTTCCCGATGAGGTGAAACTTCCTCGAGCGGTGTCTGTTCCATAGTATTATCTCCACCTCCCCACTGTGGTTAACTTGTGCGCGAGGGCTTCCCTTCTTTGAGAAAAGAAAAAGAAGAGGAAATAACGTTATGGAGCCCAAGGCTCGATTCTCGCTTACTGTGTATGGTTGCTGCACAAAGTGTTAGCCAAAACATGCAATAAAATGATGAAAGCATGAACTTGACAAGCTGTGCGCAACACATGAGCTTTATCGATGCACGGGGTCTGCGCTGACTTTGTAATGAAGGATTACATGCAACAAATGCGGCAAGATTGTACAAAAAAGGTGGTTGTCAAACGGATTCCGTCAACCGCGCCTCTATGGGTAAAACTTACGAAGATGCTCAATGTTCCGTGAGTTGCTCATCGGAATGCCATCTTCGGTCTCAAGGCGGACAGCGCCAGCCTAGTGACTCGTTTCACCCGATAAGGGCCTTCCCACTTCAAGGCGTCAACTTGTTTGAATTCTTGGCGGACTGAACGCCGCCAAGAACAAGGTCGCCTTCCTCAAGACTTCTGCACTAACCTGCGGCTATGGTAGCGACGCAGGCTTGCTGGTAGCGAAGCTGCTCGCATAGCGGCTGAAGACGATCCTCCTCGAGGAGCAGCGTCATCTTGTCGCAGCTTTGCTCTTGCTCAAGCTCATCATAAGCGAGTACTCGAGGCGATCCGTGATACGAAGTTCCGTGGGAGAACTGCCTCGCTCCATACACTAGAGCAAAGGGTGCACGCCAGTGGCTCGATTTGGCGTCGTCTGATCGACCAAAGAACCACCGCAGCTCCTCGATCCAGTTTCTTCCGCACTTGTGCAGCCTATCGAAAGTTCGTCTTGAGCCCGCGCAGCACTTCAAGGTGTTGCCCTTCGCTTGACCGTTGCTTCTCGGGTGAGCAATGTATAAAGCAGCACCTTGGCGCCAAGGTCTTGGACGTATTGCATGAAGGTGCGACTGCGTGAATTGTGTGCCGTTGTCGGTGATGATACCGTTAGGGATTCAAACGGCAAACAATCGACCAAGAACTTGATCACGATCGCTGTCTTTGTCACCTTCCTCATCGCTTCCACTTCCGCCACTTTGTGAACTTGTCGATGGCGACGTACAAGTACTCAAAGCCCCGACAGCTTCGGGGAAGGGGCCGAGGATGTCGAGCCCCTAGACCAAAAATGGCGTGATAAAGGGATCGCCACGAGAGCTTGAGCTGGCTGGTGTATCTGTTTGGAATGGAATCGCACGCTTCACACTTGGTTACTTGTGCAGTTGCATCTCGGAGGGCTGTCGGCGGAAGAAACCTTTGCCGAAAGCTTTGCTGACAAGTGCCCTTGGCGCCAATGTGGTGACCACATGTGCCTCCATGTATCTCTCGCTTAACGGCTTACATTCACCTTCACAGGAATACACTTCAATTTCACACCGTTGAGTCTTCTTCGCATAAAGATGTCCGACAAACCGGTACATACTTGACTCGCCGGGCTACTCTTTCCGCTTTCTTCTTGCTCTTGGGAAGTTCTCTCGTCACGGAAGGAAATGGACAATCCGCCGCGCCCATGCCGGAGCTTGCGGCTCGACAACAAGGACTAAAGGCACATCTGCCGCTGCGGGAACATCAGCTTCCACGGCAAGAGCTCGCGGCCTCGCCGGAGCTAGATGCTCCCCGGCTGCTTGCCGGAACAAGACTTGTCGGGAGCGCTCGCTTCAACGGAACAAACCTCGGGTCTGGCCGGAGCAGATCGCTTCCTCAAAGACTGCTGGTGTTGATCTTGGGGACCTTTTTGCAACGACGACTTCGGGAAGCTCTGTCGGAAAGTAGTCACCAGAGGCCAACTTCCTCTTCGGCTCGGCCCAAATGACGGTGTTACGGTTGGCTGAGTCAGCTTGAGCACGAAAAATCCCTGGTTCCATTGTAACTTAAGCGCAGCCAAGACTTTGACAAAGCCGTCAGAATATCATTCTCGAGCTCTTGGAACATGTTCCATTTGCAGGCCGTCAAAGTGCTCTTCTAGCTTCCTCACTTCATCAACGTAGGCTTCCATCAACGGACTCTGGTAATCTTTGTTGACTTGGCGGATTTACGAGTTGCGTAGTCACCCTCGATAATAAGCTTCTTGATCCCAAGGTCCACGGCGATCCCGAGACCGGCAAGCAAACCTTCATACTCTGCGGTATTGTTTATCGCTTGCTCCTTGGGAAAGTGCATCCGGACGACGTACTTGAGGTGCTCTCCGTGGGTGCGATAAGCAAGACGCTGCACCGGGCGCTTTGCGGCGAGAAGGCACCATCAAAGTACATCAGCCACTCTTATCGGCTTCTTTGACGGGAATGCTCGTCCTCGAATCTCTTCATCCGGGCGCTACGCCCATTCTGCTATGAATTCTGCCAATGCTCGCTTTGGATAGTTGATGTGCTTTCAAATGTAAGACCAAAGCTTGACAGCTCCAAGGCCCACTCGACAATCCTGCCTGGCCGCTTCGGATTCTGCAAGATCCTCTTCAGGGAAAGCGAGTGACAACTGTGATCTCATGTGCTTGGAAGTAATGGCGCAGCTTTCTCGAGGCCATGAGGAGGCCGGTGCAATTTCTGCACACCAGAATACCTTGACCTAGCCCTTGCAGGAGGGAGCCGACAAAATAGACCGGCATCGCACCATCCTTTTTTGTATCTGCTCATGTGTCTGCGCTGGATTCGTCCTTGTCGGGACGAGCATGTCGGGCGAAGCCCTCGCTTGTCGCCGGATGTGTTTGCCGCGTTGTCGGCTCGTCATCCGCCTCCCTCTCCGCCACTAACGCAGCACTAACCACTTGATTGGTTGCCGCTATATATAGCAGCAACTTCTCTTGTGGCCTAGGTGCGACAAGTGTTGGAGTGGAGGACAGGTATCTCTTTAAGTCCTGCAGCGCAGCCTCCGCTTCGGGAGTCCATTTTACTGGACCTTCCTTTTTCAAAATCTTGAAAAATGGCAGGGCGCGCTCAACAGACCTAGAAATAAACCTGTTGAGAGCAGCCACGCAACCGGCAAGTCTTCGTACATCCTTGACGCGCTTTGGTGCTTCAATCTTCTCAATGGCCTTTATCTTGCTCGGGATTAGCTTCAATCCCCGGCCGAGACACGAAGAACCCGAGAAGCTTGCGGAAGGGACTCCAAACACGCACTTCTCGGGTTGAGCTTGAGGTTGATCTTGTGCAGATTTGCAAAGGTCTCGTCCAAATCTTGAACCAAAGTTGCTTTGTCCTTGCTCTTGACCACTATGTCATCCATGTAGGCTTCTACATTTCTATGCATTTGCGGCTCAAAAGGGTCATGGACTTCCCTTGCAAATGTTGAACCAGCATTCTTCAAACCGAAAGGCATCCGTATGAAACAGTATGTGCCACATGGTGTGATGAATGCGGTCTTCTCCTCATCTTCTTCAGCCATGAAGATCTGATGGTATATTGAGTAGGCATCAAGAAACGAAAGCAAATCACATCCAGCCATGGAGTCAACAATGCAGTCAATGCGCGGCAAGGGAAATGGATCTTTGGGACAAGCTTTATTAACATCCGTGGAAGTCAATACAAAGTCTCCATTTCCCATTTGCCTTGCACGACTACGTAATTGGCCAACCACGTAGGATGGAGCACTCTCCTCGACAAGGCCTCGGGCCGCCCAGCTTTCTTGATCTCTTCGGCTATGAATTCTTGGCGCCCACCGCTTGCTTTCCTCGACTTTTGCTTGACGGCCGCGCATGAGGACAAAACGGCCAGCGGTGCTCAATCACTTTCAGGGAACACCGGGGATATCGACGGTTGCCATGCAAACACGCCGACATTCGCCCGCAGAAAGCAACGAGCGCCGCTTTCCTATTTGGGGTCGAGAGAGGCACTGATGGTGAAGGTACCACCAGCGCCGTCCTCCTTGGCGGGCACCTTCTTGGTCTTCGGCGGAGCCACCGCAGGCCCCTTGTGGTTCAGAGGGGGGCGGAGATCGCACGAAGAGCGGATCGAGGTGAGGCACACGAGCAGTTTACCCAGCTTCGGAGCTCTCCGGAGAGATAAAACTCCTACTTCTGCTTGTTTGATCTATTGTGTTCTTGCTATGGAGCAACGAGAGCTACAAAACCTAGCGTGAGTCTATCTGGTCTCGAGTGGGTCGAATGAACCCCACGAGACGAACCTGGCGAACCGAACCGAACGGAACCGAACCGAACGGAACCCTCTCTACGTTGCACTCGGGCCTCCTTTTATATGCTCAAGGGGTCTCCGACAGGTGGCAACATAGGCGGGGGTAAAATGTAAAAACAGGAGTTGGTACACCTACTTGAACAGTATGCGAAAGCAAAATACCTAACTCTGACGGCAAGGGACAAAAGCAATAAATGCCCGTCATTGTCGCCCAAACAAAGGTGCAATAGAGGCCGTCGTGCAGCGCTCCGCCGCCACGATGGCGAGCCTGTCGGCGCCGCTTATCGCTGCTCTCCGCTGGCTGCCTGACCGCCGACACGCCGCCATGGAACGGTCCCATGGCGACACGTCGCTGGGTGAGCTGGAGCGGAGACGAAGAGAGGTTGCATGCCGCGGCCGAATCCTTGTCGCGCTCGGAGACTTGTCGCGCTCCGAGCCTTCCTGGCAAGCTCTTCTTGCCGGGGCCTTATCTTCTGCGTGCCTGGAGCGGCCTTCCTGACAAGCTCTTCTTGTCGGGGCCTTGTCTGTGCCTAGAGAGGCCTTCCCGGCAAGCTCCTCTTGCCGGGGTCTTGTCTTCTGAATGGCTGCGGAGGGTCTTGGCGGACGCCTGGCGAGGCTTGCCACGGGACGCTGCGACTGCTTCGTAGACAAGTTCGGGTACTAAGGTACCCCTACTTTAGTACACCGACAGGAGCCCCGAGTCCGGGCCATACTGCGGTCTTGCCGGCTTGTTGGGCGAGCCCAAACAGAACAGCACGGCACGCCGCTGCCTGGTCCAAACCAAACCCACTCAGATCCGCCCGCGTTCCCCGTGTGAACGCAGCGCCAGTGCGGCGTCGTGGGGGAAGTGGGGCGCGGCGGGTCGCTTCACCCGTCGCCTCCTCTGCATCCCCGCCACTTGGTTCCCATGCTCTTGGGGTTGCGGACGGTGGAAGTGGAAAATCGGGCCAAGATGAGCAGAGGCAGCAGGTTGGCCCCCGATTGCCTGCTTCTTCCTATGCCCTGATTTGTCGAGCGAGGCGGTCGAGCCCCACCTTGCTTCCTTAAAGAGCGGAAGGGAGTGCGAAGCCCGCACTCTCCCATCTCCTCCTTTCCTCGGTTCTGCTCCCCTTCTCTCATTCGTCATGGAGAAAAGGAACCTTGGTCCTTCATCGGTGGCGGCAGGGTCGCCATGGCAGCGCCTCCCTCCCAACCCCACGCCCGGGTGGCAGAACCCGGCCACAAGGAAGAGGGAGGGGCGAGGTCGTGGACGAGGTCGAGGCGCCGGGAAGAGGCGGACGGGGCGGCGCTTGTCTCCGCTTCCGCCGGGCGTTCCTCCTTCCGGGCGGTCCATACAGGGGACGACCCTTGCGAAGTTCTTTTTCGCCAGGCGCTGGCGCTCGTCGTCGCCTCGGCTTCCAGCTCCGTCATGAAGCGCGATGGAGTCGGATCCGCCGAGACACCGAGACTGCACATGAGGGGTCAGTGGAATCAGCGGCATGCGAGTCGTGTTGTATTCCTGCCCCTAATGTGATGTATCTCGATCGTGGGTGGAAGACGTTCACTACGCATCCACAGCGATGGCGGGGTTTACCCTCCATTTTAAATTAATGGAGGGTGATCTCCTCTCCGTCAAGGCCTTCGGGGATCTCGGTACTGGAGGCGAAGTGCTTTGCGTGGATAGCTCCTCAAGCGACAAAGATTCCCCCTCGAAGCGAGAGTGACGAGGAGGAGAGCGACAGCGACGATGAGGGTAGCGGGCCCGATTAGTTGTCGGGCGCCCGCTGCAAGGCCACGGGCGACTCCCATCATCCGCCGGCCGGCTCCTTGAACTCCCCGGGTCGCCTCTCCTTGGGCGACCGGGCGTAGGGAGGCTGCGGAAGGGGAAGAGGGATGGCGACAAGGTCATTGTCGGAGTACGAGGGCGAGGTGCCCTCGACAGCAAGTGCCGACGCCCTGCCGCCTGGCCTCGAGCCCCCGCTCGGCGCTGCCATCTCCGTCAAGCCCTCGGGAGCTCGGGATGTTCCCTTGGTGCCTTCGGCACTGTAGCTCGCTCTAGGCGTTTCTTTTGCCCTTCTCGTCTCCTTGACCTACCTCCTGAAGAGAGGGACAGAAAAGGATTACGGGCATCTTATCTTTTAATTTACAAGCCTTCGGCCTTATCCGCATTTAATACTTGTAATCTTCCCTTTTCATGTTTTTCATTCCCCACGGATTGTATCCGAGTAGAATGTTTTTAATGAAAAAGGGATGCTTGAAAAGGACGAAGGGCTTATCTCGATATCTCAGCCCCGGCAACTCCTGGGCTTTGCCGCAGCCCCTAAGCAACTCGGCTTGCCGCACAGAGCCTCGGCAGCTTCTGCTTGTCGGGGCTTGGGTGCCGGGCGCTCTTCTTCTCCTCTTCATTGTTATTTCAGTTCCGAGAACGATTTAGCTAAAGGCCGCAATAAGTTATTTTTGTAATATAACTTTATTTTGGGCAACATTTGCTACGTTACTTCCTTTACTCGACTCTTGGCTTTGTATGTTATTACCCCACGCTTTGGAAACTTGCTGCGAGCACCCTTGTCATGAAGCGCCGAGTGTGGAACTTCGGCTTCTTTGGCGGGTCGCCACCGACAAGCAACCTTGTCGCGACTAGCCGCAGCTCACTTAAGTTGTTGGAGCGGACTCGAAACAGTAAGGGCGCCGACCAGTCACGATTTGGTTCCTCCGCAAGACGGGTTTTCCATACTGTGCACGGTCGTTCAAGGGAGATAACTTTAAAAATTTATTACTGATCGTTGAAACATAGCGACTTAGCTTTTCTGTCTCTTGCTTCTCGATGAGGTGAAACTTCCTCGAGCGGTGTCTGGTCCATAGTATTATCTGCTCCTCCCCCTCGGTTAACTTGTAGCGAGGGGCTTCCCTTCTTTGAGAAAAGAAAAAGAAGAGGAAATAACGTTATGGAGCCCAAAGTGGCTCGATTCTGCTTATCGGGTATGGTTGTCGCACAAAGTGTTAGCCAAAACATGCAATAAAATGATGAAAGCATGAACTTGACAAGCTGTGCGGCAACACATGAGCTTTTATCGATGCATCGGGTCTGGCGCCCGCTTTGTAATGGCGATTACATGCAACAGCTGCAAGACTTGTATTAAAGGTGGTTGCCGGAACGGATTCCGACAACCGAGCCCTATGGGTAAAACTTATTTAAGATGCTCAATGTTCCAGGAGTTGCTCACCGGAATGCCATCTTCGGTCTCAAAGCGGAGACAGCGCCGAGGCCTAGTGACTCGCTTTCACCCGATAAGGGCCTTCCCACTTCGGCGTCAACTTGTTTGAATTCTTGGCGGACTGAACGCGCCGAAGAACAAGGTCGCCTTCCTCGAGACTTCTGGCACTAACCCTGCGGCTATGGTAGCGACGCAGGGCTTGCTGGTAGCGAGCGGCTCGCACAGCGGCCTGAAGACGATCCTCCTCGAGGAGCAGCGCGTCATCTTGTCGCAGCTGCTCTTGCTCAAGCTCATCATAAGCGAGTACTCGAGGCGATCCGTATACGAGTTCCGTGGGGAGAACTGCCTCTGCTCCATACACTAGAGCAAAGGGTGCCTGGCCAGTGGCTCGATTTGGCGTCATCCTGATCGACCAAAGAACCACCGGCAGCTCCTCGATCCAGTTTCTTCCGCACTTGTGCAGCCTGTCGAAAGTTTTGGTCTTGAGCCCGCACAACACTTCAGCGTTTGCCCTCTCTGCTTGACCGTTGCTTCTCGGGTGAGCAACAGAAGCAAAGCAGACCTTGGCGCCAAGGTCTTGGACGTATTGCATGAAGGTGCAACTTCGGAATGGTGTGTGCCATTGTCGGTGATGATCCTGTTAGGGATTCCGAACGGCAAACAATCGACTGAAGAACTTGGATCGCTGACCGTGCTGTCACCTTCCTCACCGCTTCCACTTCCGCCACTTTGTGAACTTGTCGATGGCGACATACAAGTACTCAAAGCCCCCGACAGCTTGGGGAAGGGGCCGAGGATGTCGAGCCCCGGACCGAAAATGGCCGTGGATAAAGGGATCGTCAAGAGCTTGAGCTGGCTGGTGTATCTGCTTGGAATGGAACTGCACGCTTCACACTTGGTTACTTGTGCAGTTTGCATCCCGGAGGGTCTGTCGGGTCAAGAAACCTTGCGGAAAGCTTTTGCCGGCAAGTGCCCTTTGCGCCAATGTGGTGACCACATGTGCCTCCATGTATCTCTCGCCAACAGCTTTCTCGTCCATCTTCCCCGAATACACTTCAATTTCACACCGTTGAGTCTTCTTACAGACAGTATGTTGTCGACAAACTGGTACATACTTATTTGCCGGGCTACTCTTTCCGCTTCTTCTTGCTCTTGGAAGTTCTCCGTCTCAAGGAAATGGACAATCCGCTGTGCCCATGCTGGAGCTTGCGGCTCGACAACAAGGACTAAAGGCACATCTGCTGCTGCGGGAACATGATCTTCCACGGCAAGAGCCACGCAGAAGACAAGGCCCCGGCAAGAGGAGCTTGCCGGGAAGGCTCGGAGCGCGACAAGTCTCCGAGCGCGACAAGGATTCCGGCCGGACAAAGGCGCTTGCGCGGCATGCAACCTCTCTCCGTCTCCGCTCCGGCTCACCCAAATGACGTGTCGCCATGGGACCATTCCATGGCGGCGTGTCGGCGGCTGTGCAGCCAATGGAGAGCAGCGATAGCGGGCCGATAAAGCTTCGCCATCGCGGGCGGCGGAGGCGCTGCGACGACCTCTGTTGCCTGTTTGGGCGACAATAATGACGGGAATTTATTGCTTTTGTCCCTTGCCGTCGAGTTAGGTATTTTGCACTATACACTGTTCAAGTAGGTGTACCAACTCCTGTTTTTACATTTTACCCCGCCTATGTTGCCACAGCCGGAGACCCCTTGAGCATATAAAAGGAGGCCCGAGTGCAACGTGAGAGAGGGTTCCATCTGATTGGGTTCCGTTCGTTCGGTTCGCCAGTTCGTCTCGTGGGGTTCATTCGACCCACTCGAGACCAGATAGACTCACGCTTAGGTTTTGTAGGCTCTCGTTGCTCCCTAGCAAGAACACAATAGATCAAACAAGCAGCAGTAGGAGTTTTATCTCTCCGGAGAGCTCTGAAGCTGGGTAAACTGCTCGTGTGCCTCACCTCGATCCGCTCTTCGTGCGATTTCCGCCCCCCTCCGAACCACAAGGGGAGGTCGCCGGCGAGGACGAGCTTGTCGGGACCGAGGCCGGGTCGAGTGGACCCGCCGAGGGCGCTTCTTCTCCTCCGTCAAGCGACTTGCCGCCAGCGGAGCCCCCGGCTCTGCCGAGGAGGCGTCTCCGCAGGGTTGGAGACGAGTCGGCAGCGGCCTAAGAAGATTCCGCCCCAGTTGTCGCGGAGGCTGATCGTACCCACGGACACCTATGGGGCCTGCGGAGCAGGCCCCTTGTGGTTCGGAGGGGGGCGGAGATCGCACGAAGAGCGGATCGAGGCGAGGCACACGAGCAGTTTACCCAGAATCGGAGCTCTCAGGAGAGATAAAAATCCTACAGCTGCATGTTTGATTTATTGTGTTATTGCTATGTAGCAAAGAAAGCTACAAAAACCTAAGGCGTGAGTCTATCTCGCCTCGAGTGGGTCGAATGAACCCCACGAGATTTAACTCCGGCGAACCGAACCAAACGGAACCGAACCGAACGGAACCCTCTCTACGTTGCACTCGGGCCTCCTTTTATATGCTCAAGGGGTCTCCGACAGGTGGCAACATAGGCGGGGGTAAAAATGTAAAAACAGGAGTTGGTACACCTACTTGAACAGTGTACAGTGCAAAATACCTAACTCTGATGGCAAGGGACAAAAGCAATAGATGCCCGTCATTGTCGCCCAAACAAAGGCAACAGAGGCCGTCAGTGCGCCCGCCGCCACGATGGCGAGCTCATACCGCCGCTTATCGCTGTTTCTCATTGGCTGCACAGCCGCCGACACGCCGCCCATGGAATGGTCCCATGGCGACACGCCGCTGGGTGAGCTGGAGCGGAGATGGAGAGAGGTTGCATGTCGCGTAAGCGCCTTGTCAGCGTCAATCTCTTGTCGCGCCGGAGACTTGTCGCCTGAGCCTTCTTCCGCAAGCTCCTTGCCGGGCCTTGTCTTCTATGCGTGCCTAGAGCGGCCTTCCCGACAAGCTCTTCTTGTCGGGCCTTGTCTTCTCAATCAAATACTTTGTTCTTGAATGGCTCCAAAAGGATCCACGAAGCGATCTTGGAGGTGACGAGGCAAACCTCGCCGCTGGTGTTGCAAGAATCCGTCTGCAGACGCAGTACGGGTACTAGGGTACCCTACTCTAGTACACCGACAGAGCCCCCGGCCTCGGCCGCACATCGGTGCCGAAGCGCTTGTCGGGCCAGGCCCAGAATCGCAGCACCGGACATCGCCAGCTGCCCTCGACCGCCGCACCGCCCGGACCCACCACGATCCCCACTAACAAGACGCACCGGACATGGTGTCGCGGCGAGATCGTGGGCGGTCGCGGGGGATTCTTTATTGATATAAGCATAACGTGACGCCCTCCTCCCTTTATAAGCGGAGGAAACAGAGGCAGGCCGACCACCCCGCCATTGCTTGTCTTGTCAAGAAACCACCGCCGCTCCCTCTTCTTCTTCGGTGCGAAGAGAGCGCCCGCCCTTTCGCCGCAGAAGCACACTCACCGCCGTCGACCTCCTCCGCCTCCTCGCCATGGCTCAAAGCCGATAAGGAGAAGGGCGTCAAGTCGGCCAAGGCGCAGCGACTTGGCGGCGCTATGCAAGGAGCGAGCCATCTTCCCCGTAGAGCTCGGCGCAAGACGGAGCTGCGGACGCCTTCTACCTTTTTCTCGTCGACGGAGACCCGTGCGTATCTCACAAGACGAGGGTGCTCCCGCCTCCGCCGCTTGATTTGGCCCCAACAGGTACCCTTTCTTCGCTTATTTTCTTCTATTATGGCTCTGCCCGCCTTTTTCCGGAAGTTCTTTTGCGACATTATGAACACCTTTAGCCTCCGCCTCCTTGATTTCACCCCCAACGCCGTCTTGACCATGGCGGTTTTCGCGACATTTGTGCGAAAACTTTGTCGGAGTCTACCCAAACGTGGCACTCTTCCGCCATTTCTTTGTTCCCAGCCGAGAGAGGAGAGCCACTTGCCGGAGGAATAGCTCGGTCTCTAGGATCGGCAAGAAGGAGGCCTACCTAGAGGGGGAATTCGGAACAAGTGAGGAGGTGGATAGCCAACCGGTGCTGGGTCGTGGAGGAGAACCTACAGCCCTTCACCGCTGCGGCGCTTAAACCCCAATTGCGCTGGCAAGGATTGGAGTAACTTGGCACGGAGGATGCGGTTGAAGATAATGTGACCCGAATTCGCGCCTCGGGCTTGCCGGGTTGACGATGGAGCAGTTGGCGAGACTTCATTCGCCGCCAGACGCTTCCCTTGCAGGAAAGGAGGAGGCCTGCTTGGGAGTTCCGTAACGCGGCGGACATCATGAGGCTGCGCCCGGGCCTGAATTGGAACTTCACCGTCATGGAGCTGGATCCAGTGCTGCTCGAGCTGTTCAAGAACGACCGCGAACATCCAGAGTGGTTCAGGTTGCCGCGGGGGGTCGTCCCACTGTGCAACAACTCGGCGCTCGACCGCATCCGCGCCATGATGCCACTGTGTGACTCCCACGGGATCGTCCCGACCTGGCAGGAGCCCCCCGACGAGGTCGTGCAGCAATTCTTCGACAACTTGCAAGAGGTGCCGATCCGCCCGACGAAAGCGTAAGAGGCTCACCCGAGACACCACCGAAAGCAGGAGATGGTGCGGATTGCCACCAGGGTGGAGGAGGCGGCAGACGCCGCCGCTGGAGCCTTCGGGTTCACCGTGGAGGAGGCGGAGGGCGGCGAAGGCGGCAAGCCTTGCCGAGCGAGGGGAGGTCACCGGCGAGGACGAGCTTGTCGGGACCGAGGCCGGGTCGAGTGGACCCGACGAGGGCGCTTCTTCTCCTCCGCCAAGCGACTTGCCGCCAGCGGAACCCCCGGCTCCGCCGAGGAGGCGTCTCCGCAGGGTTGGAGACGGGTCGGCGGCGGCCTGAGAAGATTCCGCCCCAGTTGTCGCGGAGGCTGATCGTACCCACGGACACCTATGGGGCCTGCAGAGCAGGCCCCTTGTGGTTCGGAGGGGGGCGGAGATCGCACGAAGAGCGGATCGAGGCGAGGCACACGAGCAGTTTACCCAGCCTTCGAGCTCTCCGGAGAGATAAAACCCTACTCACGCTTGTTTGATCTATTGTGTTCTTGCTAGGGAGCAACGAGAGCTACAAAACCTAGCGTGAGTCTATCTCGGTCTCGAGTGGGTCGAATGAACCCCACGAGACGAACTCCGAACCGAACCTAACGGAACCGAATCGAAACGGAACCCTCTCTACGTTGCACTCGGGCCTCCTTTTATATGCTCAAGGGGTCTCCGGCTGTGGCAACATAGGCGGGGTAAAATGTAAAACAGGAGTTGGTACACCTACTTGAACAAAGGTACAAGGCAAAATACCTAACTCGACGGCAAGGGACAAAAGCAATAAATGCCGTCATTTATGTCGCCCAAAGCAGATGCAGAGGCCGTCGGTCAGTGCGCCTCCGCTTCGCCACGATGGCGAGCTGTCAGCGCCGCTTATCGCTGCTCTCCGCTGGCTGCCTGCAGCCGCTCGAAACACGCGCCCATAGAGCGGTCCCATGGCGACACGTCGTTGGGTGAGCTGGAGGCGGAGACGGAGAGAAGGTTGCATGCAGCGGCAAGCGCCTTTGCCGCTGGCCGAATCCTTGTCGTGCTCGAGCCTTCCCGGCAAGCTCCTCTTGCCGGGCCTTGTCTTCGCGTTCGAGCGGCCTTCCCGACAAGCTCTTCTTGTCGGGGCCTTGTCTTCTCAATCAAATACTTTGTTCTTGAATGGCTCCAAAAGGAGCCACGGCGATCTTTGGCGGTGACGAGGCAAACCCTGCCGCTGGGTGCGTGCAACTATCCGTGCTGACGAGTACGGGTACTAGGGTACCCTACTCTAGTAGTACATCGACAGGAGCCCCGGCTCGGGCCGTACACGGTGCCGAAGCGCTTGTCGGGCCAGTGCCTGTAATCGTGCACGGACATCGCTGGCCTCGACCAGCTGCCGCACCTCGCCCGACCCACCACTATCCCCACTAACGGCACGCACCGGACGTGGCGTCGGCGAGAGATCGTGGGCGGTCGTGGGGATTCTTTATTGATATAAACGAACGTCCCGCCCTCCTCCCCTTTATAAACGGAGGAAACAGAGGCAGGCCGACCACCCCTGCCATTGCTGTCTTGTCAAGAAACCACCGCCGCCCTCTTCTTTCTCCGGTGCGAAGAGAGCAGCGCACTTCTTTCACCGCAAGCACACTCACTGCCGACCTCCTCCGCCCTCCTCGCCATGGTCTGAAGCCGATAAGGAGAAGGGCGCTAAGTCGGCCGAGGCGCAGCGACTACGCGGCGCCAGGCAAGGAGCGAGCCATCTTCCCCGCAGCTCGGCGACGGGAGCTGCGGATGTCTTCTACCTTTTTCGTCGACGGAGACCGTGCGCATCCGCGCACGAGGGTGCTCCCGCCTCCGCCGCTGATTTGTCCCCAACAGGGTACCCTTTCTTCGCCATTTTCTTCTATTATGGGCTCTGCCCACTTTTCCGGGAAGTTCTTTTGCGACATTATGAACACCTTTAGCCTCCGCCTCCTTGATTTCACCCCTCAACACCGTCTTGATTATGGCGGTTTTCGCACATTTGTGCGAAAACTTTGTCGGAGTCTACCCGAACGTGGCACTCTTCCGCCATTTCTTTGTTCCCCGCCGAGAGAGGAGAGCCACTTGCCGGAGGAATATTCGGTCTCTAGGATCGGCAAGAAGGAGGCCTACCTAGAGGGGAATTCCGGAACAAGTGGGAGGAGTGGAGAGCCAACTGGCGTTGGGTCGTGGAGGAGAACCCACAGCCTTTCACCGCTGGCGCCAAACCCAATTGTGCTGGCAAGGATTGGAGTAACTTGCTGTTGGAGGATGCGGTGAAGATAGCTGTGACCAATTCTGCGCCTCGGGCTTGCCGGTTGACAGTAGGAGCAGTTGGCGTAGACTTCATTCGCCGCCAGACGCTTCCCCTTGCAGGAAAGGAGGGGGCCTGCTGGGAGTTCCGCACGCGGCGGACATCATGAGGCTGCGCCTGGCCTGAATTGGAACTTCACCGTCATGGAGTTGGATTCAGTGCTGCTCGAGCTGTTCAAGAACGACCCGAACATCCCGAGTGGTTCAGGTTGCCGCGGTGGGTCGCCCCATTGTGCAACAACTCGGCGCCGACCGCATCCGGCGCCATGATGCCACCGGCGACTCCACGGATCGCCCCGACTGGCAGGAGCCCCCTCGACGAGGTCGCGGCAGCAATTCTCGATGACTTGGAAGAGGTGCCGATCCGCTCCGACGAAAGCGTAAGAGGCTCACCCGAGACACCACCGAAAGCGTGAGATGGCGCGGATTGCCACCAGGGTGGAGGAGGCGGCAAAGAGCCGCCGCCGGAGCCTTCGGGTTCACCGTGGAGGAGGCGGAGGCGGCGAAGGCGGCAAGCCTTGCCGAGCGATGGGAGGTCGCCGGGCGAGGACGAGCTTGAGCCGGGACCGAGGCCGGGTCGAGTGGACCCGCCGAGGGCGCTTTCTCCTCCGCCAAGCGACTTGCCGCCAGTGAGCCTCGGCCTCCGCCGAGGAGGCGCTCCGCAGGTTGGAGACGAGTCGGCGGCGGCTCGAGAAGATTCCGCCCAGCTTGTCGCGGAGGCTGATCACCCACGGACACCTATGGGGCTGCGGGATGAGCAGGCCCCTTGTGGTTCGGAGGGGGGCGGAGATCGCACGAAGAGCGGATCGAGGCGAGGCACACGAGCAGTTTACCCAGCCGGAGCTCTCCGGAGAGATAAAACTCTCACTTGCTTGTTTGATCTATTGTGTTCTTGCTAGGGAGCAACGAGAGCTACAAAACCTAGCGTGAGTCTATCTCGGTCTCGAGTGGGTCGAATGAACCCCACGAGATTTAACTCGGCGAACCCAACCGAACGGAACCGAATCAACGGAACCCTCTCTACGTTGCACTCGGGTCTCCTTTTATATGCTTCAAGGGTCTCGACAGGTGGCAACATAGGCGGGGTAAAAATGTAAAACAGGAGTTGGTACACCTACTTGAACAAAGGTATGCAGTGCAAAATACCTAACTCGACGGCAAGGGACAAAAGCAATAAATGCCCGTCATTGTCGCGCCAAACAAAGGCAACAGAGGCCGTCAGTGCGCCTCCGCCGCCACGATGGCGAGCCTGTCAGCGCCGCTTATCGCTGCTCTCCGCTGGCTGCACAGCCGCCGACACGCGCCATGGAACGGTCCCATGGCGACCGTCGTCGCTGGGTGAGCTGGAGCGAAGACGGAGAGAGGTTGCATGCCGCGGCAAGCGCCTTGCCGCGTCGAATCCTTGTCGCGCCGGAGACTTGTCGCGCTCGAGCCTTCCCGACAAGCTCCTCTTGCCGGGCCTTGTCTTCTGCGTGCTCGAGGCGGCCTTCCGACAAGCTCTTCTTGTCGGGGCCTTGTCTGTGCCTAGAGAGGCCTTCCCGGCAAGCTCCTCTTGCCGGGTCTTGTCTTCTGAATGGCTGCGGAGGGTCTTGGCGACGCTCGGGCGAGGCTTGCCACGGGGGCCTTACTGTTGCCCGTGCAGACAAGTTCGGGGTACTAAGGTACCCCTACTTTAGTACACAGACAGGAGCCCCTGGTTCGGGCCATACACGGTGCCGAAGCGCTGTTGGGCTAGGCCCAAAACAGGGCATCGGCACGCGCGTTCGGGTCCAAACCAAACCCACTCAGATTCACCGCGTTCCTCAGAACCAAGACGCGGCCAATTGCGGCGTCGTGGGGAAGTGGGCGGCGGCGGGTCGCTTCACCCGTCGCCTCGATTCTGCATCCCCGCCACGTGGTTCCCATGCTCTTGGGGTCGCGGACGGTGGAAGTGGAAAATCGGGCCGTTCTGACGAAGGCAGCAGGTTGGCCCCGATTCCCTGCTCTTCCTATGCCCTGATTTGTCGAGCGAGGCGGTCGAGCCCCCACCTTGCTTCCTTAAAGAGAGCGGAAGGGGAGTGCAGAAGCCCGCACTCTCCCATCTCCTCCTTTCCTTAGTTTCTGCTCCCCTTTCTCTCATTCGTCATGGAGAAAAGGAACCTTGTTCCTTCATCGGTGGCGGCGAGGGTCGCCGCTAGGCAGCGCTCCCCTCCCAACCCCATGCCCGGGGTGGCAGAACCGGCCACAATGGGAAGAGGGAGGGGGCGAGGTCGTGGACGAGGTCGAGGCGCTCGGGGAAGAGGCGGACGGGCAGCAGCGCTGTCTCCGCTTCGCCGGGCGGTTCCCCTCCCCGCGGCGGTCCATACAGGGACGACCCTTGCGAAGTCCTTCGTCGAGCTGCGCCGGGCGCCTCGTCGTCGCCTCCGGCTTCCGGCTCCGTCATGAAGCGTGATGGAGTCGGATCCGCCCGAGACACTGAGACTGCACATGAGGGGCTATGGAATCAGTGGCATGCGAGTCCGTGTTGTATTCCCAGCCCCTAATGTGATGTATCTCGATCATGGGTGGAAGATGTTCACTCGCATCCACAGCCTGATGGCGGGGTTTACCCTCCATTTTAAGTTAATGGAGGGTGATCTCCTCTCCGTCAAGGCCTTCGGGGATCTCGGTACTCGGGCGAAGTGCTGCGTGGATAGCCCCTCCGACAACGAAGATTCCCCCTCGAGCGAGAGTGACGAGGAGGAGAGCGACAACGACGACGAGGGTAGCGGGCCCGATTAGTTGCTCGGGCGCCGCTGCAAGGCCACCGGGCGACCCCATCATCCGCGTCGCCCGGCTCCTTGAACTCCCCGGGTCGTCTCCTTGGGCGACCGGTGTAGGGAGGCTGCGGAAGGGGAAGAGGATGGCGACAAGGCCGTCAAGTCGGAGCACGAGGCGAGGTGCCCTCGACACAGGCCGACGCCTGCCGCCCGTCTTTGAGCCCCGCCTCGGCGCTGCCATCTCCGGCTAAGCCCTCGGGAGCTCCGGGATGTTCCCTTGGTGCCTTCGGCACTGTAGCTTCGCCTAGGCGTTTCTTTTGCCCTTCTCGCCTCCTTGACCTACCTCAAGAGAGGGACAGAAAAAGGATTACGGGCATCTTATCTTTTTAATTTGTAAGCCTTCGGGCCTTATCCGCATTTAATACTTGTAATCTTCCCTTTCATGTTTTTCATTCCCCACGGATTGTATCCAAGTAGAATGTTTTTAATGAAAAAGGGATGCTTGAAAAGGGACGAAGGGCTTATCTGATATCTCAGCCCTCGGCAACTCTGGCTTGCCGCAGCCCCCAAGCAACTCGGCTTGCCAGCAGCCCCGGCAGCTCGGGCTTGTCGGAGCTTGGGTGCAGCCGCGCCTTCTTCTCCTCTTCGCTGTTATTTCAGTTCGAGAACGATGAAGCCAAAGGCCGCAATAAGTTATTTTTGTAATATAACTTTATTCTGGGCAACATTTGCTACGTTACTTCCTTTACTCGACTCTTGGCTTTGTATGTTATTACCCCACGCTTTTGGAAACTTGCGGTCACGAGGCACCCTTGTCATGAGCGCCGAAAAGTGAACTTCAGCTGACTTCTTTGGCGGGGTCGCCACCGACAAGCAACCTTGTCGCGGACTAGCCGCAGCTCACTTAAGTTGTTGAGCGGACTCGAAACAAAGTAAGGGCGACCGATCCACGATTTGGTTCCTCCACAAGACGGGTTTTCCATACAAAAGTACGGTCGTTCAAGGAGATAACTTTAAAATTTATTCTTGATCGGTGAAACATAGCGACTTAGCTTTTCTGTCTCTTGCTTCTCGATGAGTTGAAACTTCCTCGAGCGGTGTCTGGTCCAAAGTATTATCTGCTCCTCCCCCTGGTTAACTTGTGCGCGAGGGCTTCCCTTTCTTTGAGAAAAGAAAAAGAAGAGGAAATAACGTTATGGAGCCCAGTGGCTCGATTCTGCTTACCAGGTATGGTTGCTGCACAAAGTGTTAGCCAAAACATGCAATAGAATGATGAAAGCATGAACTTGACAAGCTGTGTGCAACACATGAGCTTTACTGATGCACGGGGTCTGCGCCCGGCTTTGTACGAAGGATTACATGCAACAGCGACAAGACTTGTGCAAAAGGTGGTTGCCGGAACGGATTCCGACAACCGCGCCCTATGGGTAAAACTTACGAAGATGCTCAATGTTCCAGAGTTGCTCACCGGAATGCCATCTTCGGTCTCATATGACAGCGCCAGCCTCTTGACTCATTTCATCCGATAAGGGCCTTCCCACTTCAAGGCGTCAACTTGTTTGAATTCTTGGCGGACTGAACGCTACCAAGAACAAGGTCGCCTTCCTCGAGACTTCGGCACTAACCCTGCGGCTATGGTAGCGACGCGGGGCTTGTTGGTAGCGGCGGCTCGCAATGGCTCGAAGACGATCCTCCTCGAGGAGCAGCGCGTCATCTTGTCGCAGCTGCTCTTGCTCAAGCTCATCATAAGCGAGTACTGAGGCGATCCGTATCACGAAGTTCCGTGGGGAGAACCGCCTCTGCTCCATAGACTAGAGCAAAGGGTGCACGGCGGTGGCTCGATTTGGCGTCATCTGATCGACCAAAGAACCACCGGCAGCTCCTCGATCCAGCTTTCTTCCGCACTTGTGTACCTGTCGAAAGTTCTGGTCTTGAGCCCGTGCAAAGACTTCAGCGTTTGCCCTCTCTGCTTGACCGTTGCTTCTCGGGTGAGCAACAGAAGCAAAGCAGACCTTGGCGCCAAGATCTTGGACGTATTGCATGAAGGTGCGACTCGTGAATTGTGTGCCGTTGTCGGTGATGATCCTGTTAGGGATTCCGAAACGGCAAACAATCGACCTGAAGAACTTGATCACCGACCGTGTTGTCACCTTCCTCATCGCTTCCACTTCCGGCCACTTTGTGAACTTGTTGATGGCGACGTACAAGTACTCAAAGCCCCGACAGCTTCGGGGAAGGGGCGAGGATGTCGAGCCCCGGACCGAAAATTGCCGTGATAAAGGGATCGTCTGGAGAGCTTGAGCTGGCTGGTGTATCTGCTTGGAATGGAACCGCACGCTTCACACTTGGTTACTTGTGCGATTGCATCCTAGAGGGCTGTCGGCGGAAGAAACCTTGCCGGAAAAGCTTTGCGGCAAGTGCCCTTGGCGCCAATGTGGTGACCACATGTGCCTCCATGTATCTCTGCCAACAGCCTTCGTCCATCTTCCACGGAATACACTTCAATTTCACACCGTTGAGTCTTCTTCTGCACAAAGAGTATCTTTGTCGACAAACTGGTACATACTTGACCGCCGGGCTACTCTTTCCGCTTCTTCTTGCTCTTCGGAAGTTCTCTGTCTGAAGGAAATGGACAATCCGCTGCGCCCATGCCGGAGCTATGCGGCTCGACAACAAGGACTAAAGGCACATCTGGCTGCTGCGGGAACATCAGCTTCCACGGCAAGAGCTCGCGGCCCTGCCGGAGCTAGATGCTCCCGACAAGCTTGCCGAAACAAGACTTGTCGGAGCGCTCGCTTCAACGGAACAAACCTCTGGGTCTGCCGGAGCAGATCGCTCCTCAAAGATCTTGTTGGTGTTGATCTTGGGGACCTTTGCAACGACGGCTTCGGGAAGCCTGCCGGAAAGTAGTCACCAGAGGCCAACTTCCTCTTCTTGCTCTGTCCGGTCAAATGACGGTGTTACGGTTGGTATCGAGTCGCAGGAGCACGAAAAATCCCTGGTTCCACAAGTAACTTAAGCGCAGCGCAAGACTTTGACAGTCGCCAATATCATTCTCGAGCTCTTGGAACATGTTCCATTTGCAGGCCGTCAAAGTGCTCTTCTAGCTTCCTCACTTCATCAACGTAGGCTTCCATCAACGGACTCGTAATCTTTTGTTGACTTGGCGGAATGACGAGTTGCGAGTCACCCACGACAATAAGCTTCTTGATCCCAAGGTCTAGGCGATCTCGAGACCGGCAAGCAAACCTTCATACTCTGCGGTATTGTTTGTCGCTTTCTCCTTGGGAAAGTGCATCCGGACGACGATACTTGAGGTGCTCTCCGGTGGTGCGATAAGCAAGACGCCGCACCGGCGCTTTGCAGCGAGAAGGCACCATCAAAGTACATCGACCACTCTTTCTTTGGCTTCTTTGGCCAGGAATGCTCGTCCCGGAATCTCTTCATCCGGCGTTGGCGTCCATTACGCTATGAATTACGCCAATGCTCTGCTTTGGATAGTTGCTGCTTTCAAATGTAAGACCAAAGCTTGACAGCTCTAGTGCCCACTCGACAATCCCGCCTGCCGCTTCGGATTCTCGCAGTATCCTCTTCGTGGGGAAAGCGAGTGACAACTGTGATCTCATGTGCTTGGAAGTAATGGCGCAGCTTTCTCGAGGCCATGAGGAGGCCGAAAAGCAATTTCGCACACCAGAATACCTTGACCTAGCCCCTTGCAGAGGGAGTCGACAAAATAGACTGGCGCCGCACCATCCTTTTCTCAGATCTGTTCATGTGTCTGCGCGGATTCGTCCTTGTCGGGACAAGATCTTGTCAGCGAAGCCCCCTGCTTGTCGCTGGATGTGTTTGCCGCGGTTGCTGGCTCGTCATCCGCCTCCCTCTCCGCCACTAAGGCAGCACTAACCACTTGATTGGTTGCAGCTATATATAGCAGCAACTTCTCTTGTGGCCTAGGTGCGACAAGTGTTGGAGTGGAGGACAGGTATCTCTTTAAGTCCTGCGCAAGCAGCCTCCGCTTCGGAGTCCATTTATCGGACCTGCCTTTTTCAAAATCTTGAAAAATGGCAGGCGTGCTCAGCAGAACCTAGAAATAAACTGCCGAGAGCAGCCACGCATAACCGCAAGTCTTCGTACATCCTTGACGCGCTTTGGTGCTTCAATCTGCTCAATGGCCTTGATCTTGTCGGGATTAGCTTCAATCCCCACGAGACCACGAAGAACCCGAGAAGCTTGCGGAAGGGACTCCAAACACGCAGTTCTCGGGGTTGAGCTTGAGGTTGATCTTGCAGATTTGCAAAGGTCTCGGCCCAAATCTTGAACCAAAGTTGCTTTGTCCTTGCTCTTGACCACTATGTCATCCATGTAGGCTTCTACATTTACATGCATTTGCGGCTCAAAAGCGTCATGGACTTCCCTTGCAAATGTTGAACCAGCATTCTTCAAACCGAAAGGCATCCGTAGATGAAACAAGATTATGTGCCACATGGTGTGATGAATGCGGTCTTCTCCTCATCTTCTTCAGCCATGAAGATCTGATGGTATCTGAGTAGGCATCAAGAAACGAAAGCAAATCACATCCAGCCGTGGAGTCAACAATCTGGTCAATGCGCGGCAAGGGAAATGGATCTTTGGGACAAGCTTTATTAACATCCGTGAAGTCAATACAAAGTCTCCATTTCCCATTTGCCTTGGCGACGACTACGTGATTGGCCAACCACGAGGGATGGAGCACTCCTCGACAAGGCCCGCCGCTTCCGGTTTCTTGATCTCTTGGCTATGAATTCTTGGCGCCCACTACTTGCTTCCTGACTTTTTGCTTGACGGACCGTGCATGAGGACAAAGCGGCGGCGGTGCTCAATCACTTTCACAGGAACACTGGGATATCGACGGTTGCCATGCAAACACGTCGACATTCGCCCGCAGGAAAGCAACGAGCGCGCCTTCCTATTTGGGGCGAGAGAGGCACTGATGGTGAAGGTACCACCAGCGCCGTCCTCCTTGGCGGGCACCTTCTTGGTCTTCGCGGAGCCATCATCTTCTTGCACTTGCCGGTGGAGCTCGATGGTGCGTCGTCGACGGTAGCGCAGCACTCCCAAGAGGTGCGCTTGCCGGAGTGAGCATCAGAGCCCTTGCTGGACTTGGACTTGGTCTTCTTCCCCCCGGGAGCTTCAGCGGCAAGTGTCTAGCAATCTGTCGCGGCTGCTGCATCCCGGAAGATCTTGTCGGCACATATAAGGGCATCCTTCTTGTCGCCATGGACAGAGATGACGCTTATCGGGCCCGGCATCTTGAGTAGGTTGTAGGCGTAGTGAGAGGCTGCCATGAACTTGGCGAGTCTGGGCGGCCAAGTATCCCATTGTAAGGCAATGGGAAATCGGCGACGCCAAACGTAATCCTCTCGATCTGAAGTTCAGCTCGCTGCCAAATGTGACCGGCAACGTAATCTTCCCCTTCGGCTTGCTCCTTCCCGGATTGATTCCTTGGAAGGTTCCGGTCTCTTCGAGCTTGCTGTCAGGGATTTGAAGCTTCTGGAGCACCGCGGAGGAGATCAGATTCAAGCCGGCCCCACCGTCAACTAACATTTTGTGACCTTGAGGTTGCGGATGGTTGGAGAGACCAACATCGACAAGCACCCGACCGCAGATTATGCGATCAGGGTGGTCCTCAATAGAAAAAATGATAGGCGTCTTTGGACCACTTGAGAGGCTTGCGTGACTCCACGGATGGTTCCGCTGCATTGACCTCCCGTGATCCATTGCTTGAGTTGGCGGTGGGAGGTATGCAGGAGGCACCTCCGTCCAACGCAGAGAACCTATGTGGCTTTCTGAAACTCCTGCTCGTCGGCGTCGTCGTCTTCCATATCTTCGTCGTCGTCATCATCTTCATCCTTGTCGCGGCCGCGGGGAGGTCTATCTCCTTGCCGCTGCTTGGCCTTGCCGCGGCGTCCTCCCCGGCCGGATGTTTCTTGCTTGCTCCCCCAGCACCTTCCTGGGCCTTCTCCTTGTCTCGCCGCTCGTACTCAGCTCTCTGCTGTTTGACGAGCTGCTCGACCTTCTTGCAGCTCGAGATCGTGGCCCTTGGTGCGGTGGATCTTGCAGACTTGCTTGCGGGCCGTCACGCAGCCGGCTTGTCCCCGCCACCGACCGTGGTTGGCGTCGGCAAGCAACCTCCTTGCCGGAGCCACCAGCCTTGGCGTTCTTGTCGCCGCCTCCTTTGCCGGACTGCCGGCGGCTAGCACTTCTCCGCTTTTCTTCTTCATGTTGCCTCGCCGCCCGGCCCTTCTTTCTTGGGCGGTGTCATCCTTGTCGGACCTTGCTTACGCATTCTCTCCGGAGTCTCCTCCTTCCTCAAGCGATGCACACTTAACGGCCAGGGCGTACAGCTCACTGACGTCCTTGACTTTGCACATCGCCATCTCCTCCCTCATCCTGCGGTTCCGCACATTCTGATGAAATGCGCTAATCACCACGGCAGGGTGGACATCTGGGATGTTGTAGTGCACACGGCTGAACCTCTGAATGAACTTGCACAGGGACTCCCCTTCCTTCTGGGCGAGCAAGTGAAGGTCACTCTCTTGGCCATGAGGTTTGTGGCCAGCTGTGAAGGCGCCAACAAACTGATGGCACAGATCTGCCCAAGAGGATATGGAGCTGTCCGGCAAGTGCATGAGCCAAGATCTGACAAGGCTTGAGCACGAGCGGGAAGTAGTTGGCGAGGATCTTGTCGTCCCGTCCCCGCAGCCTGCACCGCGATGGTGTAGATATCGAGGAACTCCGACGGTGCGCCCCGCCATCATACTTCTCAAGACGTCTGTTTTGAAGTTTTTACGGCTGGGCCACTAGACTTGCCGCAGCTCACGATCGAACGCAGGGCAACCTACCGCGACGCAAGTCACTGGCCCCTCCGGCGTGCATGTCAACAGAAGGCCCAGCGCGCTTGTCGGACCGACGTCGCGCTTCTCTTCGGCGCTCGATGCGAGTTCGAGCGTCCTCTTGTTGTCGCTCATGAAGAACTTGGCGCTGATCGTGGCGAGCTCGCGGATCCGACGATGCGATGGAGTCGCTTGTCGAGGTGGATCCGATGAGTCGGCGATCTTGGCCTTCTTGGCGGAGAGAGTGCACGGTGGTTGCACCTCCGACAGTCTCGTCGCCACCGGCTCGTGCCTTGTCATCTCGCGCGGCAATGATGGCGTTGGTTGCCGCGAGCTGCCGCTGCTGGCAAAGCCGATGAGGCTCTGGATAGTGGCCCTCCACTCGTCGACCTTGTCGGCCGTTGAGGGTAGTCGAGGAAGCGATTGAGCTCGCCGTAGCTTCGCTGGAGTAGTGGGTGGCATTGGAGAACGGTGCGAGGAGCGGGACACGCTCGGACTTCTAACTTCGTTAGAAGGAGCAGCGCCCCGTCCGGGCGACCGTATCTCACTCGTGCCAGCATGTTGGCGCGTATGCTGGTCTTGAGGGTCTCGATCCAACGAACGTATGGTGTTGTGAACGCCATGACGTTGTTGGTCCCGCGTCTCTTGAGATGGGCGCGGGGGATGCGCGGACGCCGAGGTTTGCGGTGCCTTGTCCTTGGACTTGGCAACGTCGTGAGCACCTTCGTCGGCCAAGACGTTCCTCCGCGTCAGCCCCACCACCCGCTTTGCTGCGGTGAGGTGGGTACGACGCGACGGGCTCACGCTGCCGCCGAAGCCTTCTTCTTCTGTGGCATGTTGAGGAAGATGTTGATGACGCTGCTCGTGTGAACGCCGGATCAGATTCACACGGCCTCGACGCCCCCTACCTGGCGCGCCAGAGATGTCGGGGAGGCTGATCGTACCCACGGACACCTATGGGGCCTATGGAGCAGGCCCCTTGTGGTTCGGAGGGGGGCGGAGATCGCACGAAGAGCGGATCGAGGCGAGGCACACGAGCAGTTTACCCAGCTTCGGAGCTCTCCGGAGAGATAAAACTCCTACTGCTGCTTGTTTGATCTATTGTGTTCTTGCTAGGGAGCAACGAGAGCTACAAAACCTAGCGTGAGTCTATCTGGTCTCGAGTGGGTCGAATGAACCCCACGAGACGAACTCGCGAACCGAACCGAACGGAACCGAATCAACGGAACCCTCTTCACGTTGCACTCGGGCCTCCTTTTATATGCTCAAGGGTCTCCGGCAGGTGGCAACATAGGCGGGGTAAAAATGTAAAAACAGGAGTTGGTACACCTACTTGAATAGTGTACGATGCAAAATACCTAACTCGACGGCAAGGGACAAAAGCAATAAATGCCCGTCATTGTCGCCCAAACAAAGGCAACAGAGGCCGTCAGTGCGCCTCCGCCGCCAAGATGGCGAACCTGTCAGCGCCCGCTTATCGCTGCTCTCCGCTGGCTGCACAGCCGACACGCGCCCATGGAACGGTCCCATGGCGACACGTCGCTGGGTGAGCTGGAGCGGAGACGGAGAGAGGTTGCATGCCGCGGCAAGCGCCTTGCCGCGGCCGAATCCTTGTCGCGCTCGGAGACTTGTCGCACTCCGAGCCTTCCCGGCAAGCTCCTCTTGCCGGGGCCTTGTCTTCTGCGTGCACAGGCGGCCTTCCCGACAAGCTCTTCTTGTCGGGGCCTTGTCTGTGCCTAGAGAGGCCTTCCCGGCAAGCTCCTCTTGCCGGGGTCTTGTCTTCTGAATGGCTGCGGAGGGTCTTGGCGGACGCCCGGCGAGGCTTGCCACGGGGACGCTGCGACTGCCCGTGCACAAGTTCAGGGTACTAAGGTACCCCTACTTTAGTACACTGACAGGCATGGGAGCTCAGATCCCTCACACGATCAAGCCGAGGAAAGTAAAAACCTTTTAAGGTGTAAAAAACTTACCGGATTCGCAGGGCGCTTCACGCTAAGTCCGCGGTCCTCGGTAAGGGAAGGGGGGACCTCGGCGCCTTTGAACAGCACCCTCCAGACGTCCTTGTGTGTCGTGTGAAAAAGCTCGTGCAGGGTATGGTGCTGGGCCGGGTCGAACTCCCATAAATTGAACGCCTGTTGTTGACACTGGAGGATCCGGCGGAAGAGCATGACCTGGACCACGTTGACAAGCTTAAGTTTCTTGCTTACCATGTTCCGGATACATTTCTGCAGTCCGGCCAGCTCTATCGGTGAGCCCCAGGACAGGCCCTTCTCTTTCCAGGAGGTGAGTCGCATGGGGATTCCGGATCAAAACTCGGGGGCCGCCACCCAGTTGGTGTTGCGCGGCTCGGTGATGTAGAACCACCCCGACTGCCACCCCTTTATGATCTCCACATAGGAGCCCTCGAGCCTTGTAATGTTGGGCATTTTGCCCACCATGGCACCTCCGCATTCCGCTTGCTGGCCACCTACAACCTTTGGCTTAACATTGAAGGTCTTCAGCCACAGGTCGAAGTGGGGCTGGACGCAGAGGAAGGCCTCGCACACGACGATAAACGCCGAGATGTTGAGGATGAAGTTCGGGGCCAGATCATGGAAGTCCAGCCCGTAGTAGAACATGTGGCCGCGGACGAACGGGTGGAGGGGGAACCCCTGTCCGCGGACGAAGTGGGTGAGAAAGACTACCCTCTCATAAGGTTCCAGGGTAGGGACGATCTGCCCCTCGTCGGGCAGCTGGTGCGCGGTATTTGCGGCCAAGTATGCGGCCCCCCACAGCTTTTCGATGTCCTCCTCCGTGACGAAGGATTTCATCCACTTTCATCCCGCTCCAGACATGGTTGGGTTGGTGTGAGGAGAAAGGTGCGAACTTGGGCGTTGGAGCTCGAGCGCGCGAGAATGGATAGGCAAGGAGGAAGAAGGCGTGGGTGAAAAAGGTGAACCCTCATCCCTTTATAAAGGCGGACGAAACTATACGCCCCACTAGCCTGGTTAACTCGCTTATTCCCTAAGCACCGCGATTGATGGCGCGGTTGGGTTACCCACGCCCGTATTGATGAGAATCCCGCGATAAGGGGACACGATCTCTGCTTCGATAAGACATGCCAAGGAAACCGCCTCGCGATATGCGCCAAGGCTGGTTGAGAAAAACGGCTCGATAATAACCGGGTCATGGTATGATGTCATGATATCAAATATGTCAGCAGGTCGGATTTGCGGAAATATTATCCTCTCTACGGTGGTATGTGGAACTTGTTTTGCAGAGCCGGACACTATCCTTGTGTTCAAGATCTTCTATGGAGTATTCGGAGGAGGAACCCGCCTTGCAATGCCGAAGACAATCTGCGCGCCGGACTCATCGTCATTGAAGCCTGTTTCAGGGGCTACTGAGGGAGTCCTGGATTAGGGGGTGTCCGGACAGCCGGACTATATCCTTTGGCCGGACTATTGGACTATGAAGATACAAGATTGAAGATTTCGTCTCGTGTCCGGATGGGACTCTCCTTGGCGTGGAAGGCAAGCTTGGCGTCTGGATATGTAGATCTCCTCCCATTGTAACCGACTATGTGTAACCCTCGCCCCTTCGGTGTCTATATAAACCGGAGGGTTTAGTCCGAGGACAACAACAATCATACCATAGGCTAGCTTCTAGGGTTTAGCCTCTACGATCTCGTGGTAGATCAACTCTTGTACTACTTATATCATCAAGATCAATCAAGCAGGAAGTAGGGTATTACCTCCATAGATAGGGCCCGAACCTAGGTAAACATCGTGTCCCCTGCCTCGTGTTACCATCCGCCTTAGATGCATAGTTCGGGACCCCCTACCCGAGATCCACCTGTTTTGACACCGACAGCGGGTGTCGCCAGGTGCTCGCGAGGTAGTCGCTCCTAAGGTTCTGGCGAGCGCTCCTAAGGGGGCTGCTAGGGAGCTGGTGCGGCCCGATGCTCCTGAGGCAGTTGCCCCCGAAGCTCGGGCGAGTGATCCTGAGGTGGCGGCTGGAGGGCTGGTGCGGCCTGGTGTTCCTGAGGCTGCCGCCCAAGAAGCCCCGCCAAGTGCCCCAGCTGCTGATAGTCACGCCCCGAACCTCGGCCAGCTTCGCTTGAACCTTGAAGCACTCCGCAAGAGGAAAGGGCCTCCGAGCTGCAGTGGTGACGCCTACCGGTCGTAGCAGCACAGGAAATACATAGTCATAGACGAGTAAGTACCTTATCTTCATGTTTTCCCACGTGTCACATCCTTTCCTGATAATGGCTCCTCGGGATCCCTTCGGCTATGGCGGTGAAGCCTCCTGGGAAGCGACCCCCGGAAGTCCTTGGCCCGCTCTTGATTCCGAGCCCCCCGCACCAGACTCCCGCACAAGGTAAGGGGCCGGTCCGAGAGGCGGGTGCGTCGATGGGGGGCCGTGAGCCTGCGCTTCCAGCATCCTTCCTTCGCGGTCTAGCCTGGAGTGCAGGAGGCGTGCCAAGGGCTCCTCCATTGGTCATCACCGGTGGCTGGGCGATCCCAGTGTCTGGTTCATCTTTGAGCACCGAGACCATGCTGCCCAGCACCTTCACCGAGGCCCGGAGAGCGGCTGGGAAGGCACCAGCCTCCAGAACCCTGCCAGAGGTGGGCGAGCCACCCTGCGCCTCTTTGATAGCCCCCGACGCGAAGGATGGGCTTGCCCGCGCGCTAGAGCTCGTGCGTAGGCGCGGCGCCGCCCGCCATGAGCTTTTCCATGAGGCGATGGGTGTGCTGGGTCGGCTTGGAGAAGGGCTTGCTAATGTTGATGCCCGCCTCAAGACGGAGGACCTTCGCATGGCGCGCGAGCAGCACCAGTTGAAGGTCGCCACCAACCATGGGCATCTTCAGCACGAGCGCGCCAGCGCAAGTGCCGCGGTGTCCCTTGTAACTTCTCGTGAGGCTTGTGCCCGCGCCCTGGAGGAGGCCAATACTGCCGACCGCTATCATGAGGTGGCCGAGGAGCGGGAGCAGGAGCTTCAAGCTTTGAACTCCGCCCTTGAGCAGCAGATCAAAGCACGCAGGACTGCCCTGACAGCATCACTAGGCGAGGCCCCCTCCGATGAGACAGAGATCCAGAAACGTGAGGAGGTGCTGGCGCTGGAGGTCTTGGAGCGCAGCCTGGAGCTTGAGCGGCTGGAGGTGAGGGAGCGCCAGGTAGCCATGGCAGAGGATGTTGTCGCCGCACAGGAGGCCAGAATCCAGTAGGAGGTAGACGAGGGGGTGGCGAAGGCTCACGCGGCTCTTGCCGACGAGCACCACCTGAAGTTGGAGCTCCTGGAGGCCGAGGTTAAGGACAGGACCACCACCCTCAAGACGAAGTTGGACGAGGCGGAGCAGTGCGAGAGGGCCTCCAAGGAAGCTCAAGCCTCTGCCCAAGCTGACTTGGCCTCTGCTCGCGTCGACCTTTCCTCACTTCAACAGCAGGTTGAGGGTGTTGCATCTCTCGTGAAGAAGAACGCGGACGAAGGGATGCACCACCGGACGCTGCCGCACGTGCGTTCCTCGATGCTCCAGGACCTTAGGGTTAGGGCTAACCGGGCCCTGGGAACCATATGCGAGGAGAGCGTCCATCACTCGCACGAGGATGATGACACCAGCCACCTTCGCTTCTTCGCCAAGATCGTGACCCGTTTGGAGAACCGGGCCGCGAGGGATCGCGAGCTCATTGGAGAGAGGAGCTGGGGCCTTCTTGGGCGTGCGTTCTCATGCGTCTTCAGTCATCTCCTCAACCTCGACCCCCATTTTGACTTTGACGCCGCCATAGCCGCCGTGCCCAGGGTCATCCATGAAAACCTGGCGAACTGGGTGGACGACCACGTGGACGCCCTGGTTGCAGAGTTCGCTCCCGAGGATTACGCGGTCGTGATCGCGGCCGACGAAGATGGTGCGGATGACGATGATGAAGACGATGCCAGTGGCAGCACAGGTGGGGCGGATGAAGACGACGAGGACGGCGCCGGAGGCAGCGCATCCAGCTAGGCCTGCATTGCCTTTTGTCTTGACCTGTTATGCAAAAAACCTTCGGAGGCCCCATGGGGTGTGAAAGCATTTTTGAAGGGAGAGCCCCTTGTAATGTCTGAAATGATGTTATGCCTTCGAAAACAGGGTTTGGAACGCGTCATGGTGGACCTGGGGGAGCAGTTGTTGCAACCTATCTTCGGTCTCATGGGTCCTGAGCGGCCCCGTCATTGTAGAAGTGCCCTTCTCCTAAGGTGATCCCTCCAAGAGCTCGTGAGGTTTTAACCCTCCCGAGGAGCCTGCTGGCCCATCCAAGAGAGCCTCGTGAGGAGTGATTGCCAGGTTATTGCAAGGTATGCACGCAGTGATCCTGCGGCGGTTGCATCCCTGACTCCGGGGGGGCCTTGGCTCTGCCTGGGCTAGCCCGAGCATGCTCAACGCGCACCTACCACGCCTAGCCCCCGCTCACAGGGCGCTCGCAGGGGGTAGCAGGAGTGAGCACCATGTTAAAACACGAAGCCAGAAAGCAAGAAATCAGCACGAGTCAAGAGAAAATTCCCCGGTTTTCTTTCGATAAGCACAAGAAACTCCAAATCTCATTCCAGAAGACGGCAAATTGGGTTACAGAAAGATGGCAAAAGCAAACAGCCGCGTCCGGCACCTAGCTAGTCTTCTTGTCTTCTCACCAATGCGGAGCTAAGTGCTTCCACTGTGCGTGAGCATAGTCATTGGGGGACAGTGTCGACGGCCAGCGCAGAGCATGGTGCTTCCACTTGGACGTGGGTGGGAGCCCCCGTGAGGCCCGAGGGCGGCACTCAGGAGACTCCGGGGCGTGTACAGCCCCACTCATTATTACATGAGAGTGTCACGAGCGGAGACCTTCACAGGCACGGGACCTTGCTTCATGGTGCCTGACGAGGGCCCCGACCTGCGCCTTCCCCCGACCACCGTTGGGGCGTCCAGAAACCAGGACGAGACCAAGGGGCAAGGGGACACTGGCGGTGCCTTCGGCGACCGTAGGCCCTCCGTCGGGGGGAAGGGCTCGCCGGTGCCTTCCCCGGCAGAGGACCTACCTCCGTGCAGCGCCTTGCTCCGCGCGGCACGGCGAAGGTCCTGGCTCCTGGCTCGCCCCATGTAGCCCCCATTGCTCTCCGCCCGCTGATGTCTACTACACAACCTTCTTCTTGTAGACGTTGTTGGGCCTGCAAGTGCACAGGTTTGTAGGACGGTAGCATATTTCCCTCAAGTGGATGACCTAAGGTTTATTAATCCGTAGGAGGCGTAGGATGAAGATGGTCTCTCTCAAACAACCCTGCAACCAAATAACAAAGAGTCTCTTGTGTCCCCAACACACCCAATACAATGGTAAATTGTATAGGTGCACTAGTACGGGCGAAGAGATGGTGATACAAGTGCAATATGGATGGTAGATAAAGGTTTTGTAATCTGAAAATATAAAAACAGCAAGGTAACTAATGATAAAAGTGAGCGTGTCGGTATTGCAATGCTAGGAAACAAGGCCTAGGGTTCATACTTTCACTAGTGCAAGTTCTCTCAACAATAATAACATAGATAGATCATATAACAATCCCTCAACATGCAACAAAGAGACACTCCAAAGCCACTAATAGCAGAGAACAAACATAGAGACTATGGTAGGGTACGAAACCACCTCAAAGAATAACACCTTAAGACACAAATAAATCAAAACCCTAATGTCACCTAGATACTCCATTGTCACCTCAAGTATCCATGGGCATGATTATACGATATGCATCACACAATCTCAGATTCATCCAACCAACACAAAGTACTTCAAAGAGTGCCCCAAAGTTTCTACGGAGAGTCAAGAACGTGTGCCAACCCCTATGCATAGGTTCATGGAACCCATAAGTTGGTCAACAAAACATACATCAAGAGGCACATGATATCCCATTGTCACCACAGATAAACACGGCAAGACATACATCAAGTGTTCTCATAAAAGACTCAATCCGATAAGATAACTTCAAAGGGAAACTCAATTCATCACAAGAGAGTAGAGGGGGAGAAACATCATAAGATCCAACTACAATAGCAAAGCTCGGGATACATCAAGATCGTGCCATAGAGGGAACACGAGAGGGAACACGAGAGAGAGAGAGAGAGAGAGAGAGAGAGAGAGAGAGAGAGAGAGAGAGATCAAACACATAGCTACTGGTACATACCCTCAGCCCCGAGGGTGAATTACTCCCTCCTCGTCATGGAGAGCGTCGGGATGATGAAGATGGCCACCGGTGATGGATTCCCCCTCCGGCGGTCTTGCCGGGCAGACTCCCGATAGGTTTTGGTGGCTCTGAGAGGCTTGCGGCGGAAATCCCGATATATCTTGATATTCAGTGGTTTTAGGGTACGTAGGTATATATCGGCGAAAGAAGTCGGTCGGGAGGTGCTCGAGGGGCCCATGAGACAGGGGGTGCGCCCAGTAGGGGGGGCGCCCCCTATCTCCTCGGCTCCTCGAGTATCTTCTGACATAAACTCCAAGTCTCCAGGATGATAATCTTCCAAAAAATCACGTTGCTGAAGGTTTCATTCCATTTGGACTTCGTTTGATATTCCTTTTCTTCGAAATACTGAAACAGGCAATAAAAAACAATATGGGCTGGGCCTCCGGTTAATAGGTTAGTCCAAAAAGTAATATAAAAGTGTATAATAAAGCCCATATTCATTCAAAACACATAGTAATATAGCATGGAGCAATCAAAAATTATAGATACGTTGGAGACGTATCAAGCATCCCCAAGCTTAATTCCTACTCGTCCTCGAGTAGGTAAATGATAAAAAAGATAATTTTGATGTGGAATGCTAGTTGGCATAATTTCATTGTAATTCTTCTTAATTGTGATATGAATATTCAGATCCGAAAGATTCAAGACAAAAGTTTAATATTGACATAAAAATAATAATAATTCAAGCATACTAACAAAGCAATCATGTCTTCTCAAAATAACATGGCCAAAGAAAGTTATCCCTACAAAATCATATAGTCTGGCTATGCTCTATCCTCACCACACAAAGTATTTAAATCATGCACAACCCCGATGACACGCCAAGCAATTGTTTCATACTTTTGACATTCTCAAAACTTTTTCAATCTTCACGCAATACATGAGCGTGAGCCATGGACATAGCACTATGGGTGGAATAGAAGGGTGGTTGTGGAGAAGACAAAAAGGGAGAAGATAGTCTGACATCAACTAGGCGTATCAACGGGCTATGGAGATGCCCATCAATAGATATCAATGTGAGTGAGGGATTGCCATACAACGGATGCACTAGAGCTATAAATATATGAAAGCTCAACAAAAGAAACTAAGTGGGTGTGCATCCAACTCGCTTGCTCACGAAGACCTAGGGCATTTTGAGGAAGCCCATCATTGGAATATACAAGCCAAGTTCTGTAATGAAAATTCCCACTAGTATATGAAAGTGACAACATAGAAGACTCTCTATCATGAAGATCATGGTGCTACTTTGAAGCACAAGTGTGGTAAGAGGATAGTAGCATAGTCCCTTCTCTCTTTTTCTCTCATTTTTTTATTTTTTTATTTTATTTTTTTATTTGGGCCTTTTCTCTTTTTTTTCTTTCTTTTTTTTCATCCGGAGTCTCATCCCGACTTGTGGGGGAATCATGGTCTCCATCATCCTTTCCTCACTTGGGACAATGCTCTAAAAAATGATGATCATCACACTTTTATTTTCTTACAACTCAACAATTACAACTCGATACTTAGAACAAAATATGACTCTATATGAATGCCTCCGGCGGTGTACCGGGATATGCAATGACTCATGAGTGACATGTATGAAAGAATTATAAACCGTGGCTTTTCCACAAATACGATGCCAACTACATGATCATGCAAAGCAATATGACAATGATGGAGCGTGTCATAATAAACGGAACAGTGGAAAGTTGCATGGCAATATATCTCGGAATGGCTATGGAAATGTCATGATAGGTAGGTATGGTGGCTGTTTTGAGGAAGGTATATGGTGGGTGTATGGTACCGGCGAAAAGGTGCGCGGTATTAGAGAGGCTAGCAATGGTGGAAGGATGGGAGTGCATATAATCCATGGACTCAACATTAGTCATAAAGAACTCATATACTTATTGCAAAAATCTACAAGTTATCAAAGCAAAGTATTACGCGCATGCTCCTAGGGGGATAGATTGGTAGGAAAAGACCATCGCTCGTCCCGACCGCCACTCATAAGGAAGACAATCAATAAATAAATCATGCTCCGACTTCATCACATAACGGTTCACCATACGTGCATGCTACGGGAATCACAAACTTTAACACAAGTATTTCTCAAATTCATAACTACCCAACTAGCATGACTCTAATACCACCATCTTCATATCTCAAAACAATCATCAAGCATCAAACTTCTCTTAGTATTCAATACACTCATAAGAATTCTTACAAATCTTGTATGCTTAGCATATTAGGATTATTTAAGCAAATTACCATGCTATTTAAGACTCTCAAGATAATATAAGTGAAGCATTAGAGTTCATCTATTTCTTCAAAATAAAACCACCAAGTGCTCTAAAAGATATAAGTGAAGTACTAGAGCAAATGACAAACTACTCCGAAAGATATAAGTGAAGATCAATGAGTAGTCGAATAATTATACAACTATGTGAAGACTCTCCCAATTAATAATTTCAGATCTTGGTATTTTATTCAAACAGCAAGCAAAGCTAAAGAAAATGACACTGCAAGGATAGCACACATCATGTGAAGAAGCAAAAACTTAGGTTCAACCGATACTAACCGATAATTGTTGAAGAAGAAAGGTGGGATGCCTACCGGGGCATCCCCAAGCTTAGATGCTTGAGACTTCTTGAAATATTATCTTGGGGTGCCTTGGTCATCCCCAAGCTTGAGCTTTTATGTCTCCTCAATTCCTCTCATATCACGGTTTCCTAAATCTCAAAAGCTTCATCCACACCAAACTCAACAAGAACTCGTGAGATAGGTCAGTATAAACCAATGCAAAAACCTTATCATTTTCTACTGTAGAAAATCAATAAAATTATTATTCAACATTGCATACTAAATGCCTCTGCATATTTAATACTCCTATCATCAAATAGAATCATTAAACAAGCAAACATATGCAAACATAACAGCAATCTGCCAAAACAGTACAATCTGTAAAGAATGCAAGATTCATCATACTTCCCTAACTCCAAAAATTATAAAAGAAAATTCCCACTGTAGTAAATTTATCAGATCTTCTTATGCAATAATAGTTGGTCAAGTCTAACTTAACGTTTTAAGTAGAAGGATAGGGCATTAATTACCTGGGGTCGATAGGTACACCTTTATAATAAATTATTAGCACAAAGCTCTCATCTCACTTTTCATAGGTAGGCGAAAACTCGATAGTGATGGTGTAGTGTATATTGGCTTGGAAACGTTTCAACATTTTATCACATTCTGAATTTTCTAAGGAATGTTTGCAACAGCGGTAAACTTTCTATTTTCAAACAGCAACATGCATACTTGCAAAATAAGCATGGCAAAGGCTATCCTTGACATTTTTATTGAAACTAGAGATGCAAAACACTAATCTAAATAACAGCAAGCGAATACTAACAAAATAAAATGACGCTCCAAGCAAAACACATATCATGTGGTGAAGAAAAATATAGCTCCAAGTAAAGTTACCGATGAACGAAGACGAAAGAGGGGATGCCTTCCGGGGCATCCCCAAGCTTAGGCTCTTGGTTATCCTTGAATATTACCTTGGGGTGCCTTGGGCATCCCCAAGCTTAGGCTCTTGCCACTCCTTATTCCATAGTCCATCGAATCTTTACCCAAAACTTGCAAACTTCACAACACAAAACTTAACAGAAAACTCGTGAGCTCCGTTAGCGAAAGAAAACAAAACACCACTTCAAGGTACTGTAATGAACTCATTCTTTATTTATATTGGTGTTAAACCTACTGTATTCAAACTTCTCTATGGTTTATAAATGTAACATCCCAAATTTTCAATTTGGAATGTTATACATAGAGCATCATTGCATATCATATTTTTGTTGCATTTTGGCTCGATCCTAGAAATCCTACACAACTCAAGGACCCACGGAGAGAGTTGGGGATTTCGTTATTTTCATATTTGAGTTTTCTCAAATTTTGAAAATAGGATCATTTGATTTTAATTATTTTATCTTCAATTATTTCTACTATCAAAATATGAGAGAGGGAATAAAATGACTTTCCCAAAATAAAGAAATAATGAAGATTTAATAAAAAAATCAAATAAGATTTTATTTCGGAGTTTTTCGCCATTTTATTTGAATTTAGGAAAAATGCGTGTTTTTCAAAATTGCATTTAGGCCCCAAATAAATGTTCATCTAGTCTGGCTTGATTTTAGAAGCCGGGGAAATTTTATTTCAGGAATTTTGGAGTCTGTTTAGTATTTCTTTTTATTTTTCTTCTGCACGGAATTAAAAAAAAACGCGCACCGACCTTGGGCCGTGCCCGAGTGGGACTCCGCTCGGGGGGCACTTATAAATAGCGCCGCCCCGGTGCTCCCCAGCCCACCCGAGCGGGCCCGAGCCCCACCCCTCCCGCCCGCGCCCGGCCACCCCCCTAAACCCCCTAGCTCGCCACGCCCGATCCACGCCAGAGCCCGCCGCCGCCGAATCGCCGGACCCCGCCGCCGAGGTTCGCCGCCGCCTCGAATTCCGTGCCGCCGGTTTTTTAAAAAAACCGGGCGGTTTTTCTTTGGTTTACTTTCGGTTTTTTTAGTTTCGGTTTTTTTCGGTTCGGTTAAATTACGAACGTTCGTTCGTTCGTTCATTTTTAACGAACGCGTTTGTCATATTAGTTTAGTCAACGAACGTGCGTTCGTTAACCTGTTCGTCGTTTTTCCTTTTCTCGGATTTAATCCGCGATTTTTCTGATCGCGATTCGTGATCCGATTTTCGTTTTAGTATAACTTTTCGCTCGTTTATCGGAATCAGGCGATTCAAGCGCCTAGAGTTTCGTCTCAAAACCCTATTTCCGAATAAAGAATTTAAACAAGTTTTTGATTCTGTAAAATTTGACTTAGATCCAGATTAGTAAAATGAAGCTGTTTTCTTTCGCCGTTTGACTTTCGTTGCTTCGTTTGATTTGTTTCTTTTTGCAAACCGGAGTTCTTAAGTTGAACTATCTGGTTAGATCTATTTGAGTTTTACCTATGCATTAGATGAGTACTTATTGTATGCTTGTTTGTTTGTCTGCGATAGAATACAGGAGTGCGTGACTGTTACTTCGAGTCTCTAGGTTTCGCGGATCATCAGCAAGGCAAGTAACACTTTGATCATATACTTTTCTACTACCCAGTTTTATTGCATTAGATCAATCCTCAAACATTGCATGATTAGGATCTAATCAAATTGTGGGATGGGGAGTAGATGAGGTAGTACTTATTCCTGTTTTATTTTCAAACCCTTGGGAGTTACTTCTACGTTTTCTTATATTGCCATGCTATGCTAGTAGATGTGGATTGGGTGAGTGTATCCATGACAGATGTGAGATTGCTAATTAATGGTTTATTTAAGGTGGCAACTTAAACACACATCTGGGTGGATTGAGGCACCTGGTTTCCATCAGGACTTGCCTGTTTTCTTGGACCACCACCTGTGCTCAAAGGGATCATGAGATTATTCATACTAGAAACTTCCGTGTGCAGCCACATGCTACTATGGGCTCTAGCATAGTTGACTAAGTTGTGCGAACTCTTACGGGTGGACTAGGCGATGTAGGGGTTGTAGGTTGGTACGGTCTACCCACTTGTAAGGTGCTAGCGCACGAAAGACTATGTCTCGGTCATCCGTTTCTCAAACACCATGAAGTGCGAGAAATCAAGCGGAGGAGATCGAGTCTTGTGGGGAAAAGTGCACAAACCTCTGCAGAGTGTATAAACTAATCATGGTTAGCCGTGTCCCCGGTTATGGACATCTTGAGTATCTAGTACTTGGATTATCATGTGAATCTCATCATGTTACTTCTAATTAATATTGTTGGGTTTTTAATGAGTACTTTTAATTGGGATTAAGGATGCTGTCAACCATTCTCAATGTTTCACAACCACCAAGATAGTTAAATAAATTCATTCCTTTGCAGTTGGGAAAAATTGGCTTTACACAAAAACTGTAACCATAGAGCTTTCCATCCGCCATATATGCATGTAGTGTAGGCTTATTCTTCCTCTACTCTCTATGTGTTACTTTGCCAGCATATTCCATGTGCTGACCCGTTTTCGGGCTGCAACGTTCCATGTTGCAGACTTTTCAGACGATGAGTAAGGTGCTTAGGCCGTGGTTCTATACTCAGTGATGCCGTTGGAGTTGATGGACTCGCTTATTATTCCAAGCCTTCAGCTGTTATCTTGATTAGATGGCCTTAAGACATATTTAGTTTATTAAGTTCTCTCTTGAGACATTCGATGTAATAAGTGTGTGATTGCTACTCTGTTATAAATCCTTCGAGTCTTGTGTGGTGTCGGACATCGATCCAGGGATGACACTTGAGCACGAGAGATCGAGGCTTTGAGGTCTGGTCGCTACAAAGATGGTATCGAGCAAGCATTGTGAGACACGACCATTAAGCTAAAGCCCTAGATCACTACTCTCTTCTCATTTCGACTCCTCATCTTTTCTACTCTTTTAGGATGACGGAAGCGAGGATCAAGTTCACCCGGCGGATGATGATACACCCTTTGGACGACACCTGAAGGAAGTCACTAAGTACCTGAACATCGGAATACCAAGCTTCACCCGGACCTACAATTCCACTTTACCCGAAGAAGAGCGCTGGAAGATTCAAGCTCAAGTTCCCGGAAGGACGTTTGCGCCAATCACGAAACCCATAGAGTGTGTTTTCAATGCACCAACCGAGTGCAGGAAAGAGCATGGCAGCTCACATAACCATGGGACGCATTGGAGAAGTTTACAAAGAAGACCTCAAGGATACTATCTACCAGATTTGCGGGCGCCGAGATGAACAATGGGAGATAGTTGGCACTAAGAAGGATCGATCCATTGCAGCTTTCATCCAGGAGTTAAATCAGCACATTCGACGCCAGGAGAACCAGATGTGCGCAGACATGATGGAGTTGAAGACAGTAAAAGCCAAGATTATCGAACTAGAAGGAGAACTAAAGGCCACTCGCAAGGACTACATGGAGGAGATTGTAGCTCTAGCGAGACAAAACGGCGATCTTAAGGAGAAGATTGAAGAACTCATGGGAAATCCAAAGACCGGAGGAGAAGATGAAGATTGCACTGTCCAGAGAACTACATCATCATCGACGACACCGATTCCGATCCTAGTGATGATGATTTCAAAGATGAAGCTAGAGCAGATATCATGGAGTCTTCATCGGAGCAGTTTTTCTAGTTGACCACCATAACAGTAGTAGATTTCCCCCATTAAAAATTAGTTTTAGTCCCAGCACTTTGTAATGATAGATAGACCGTTGTATGCCCTTGTTTGAATTGATTGGAGTGATATTGTGTGTTTTGTCTCATGTGCATATGGGTAGTGTTTTCCCCCTAGATCTCATTCTATTCTTAAACTCTCGTCTTTTCTATAAACCCTCAGATGCCTCCGAGACGCGACCCCGGATTTGTTTTCCCGCCGGAGATCACTCAGTTGATTCAGCAATAGAATGCCTTGATTCAATCATTGGTACAGAACCAAGGCAACAACAACAACAACAACAACAACAACAACAACAACAACAACAACAACAACAACAACAACAACAACAACAACAACAATCCACTGCCACCACCACCTGTTGACCATTTGACCCGTTTCTTAAGGCTGAACCCGCCGGTGTTCTCCAGTAGCACCGAGCCGATTGTTGCAGATGATTGGATCTGCAAAGTAGGGAGGGAGTTGACCACCGCAGGATGTACAGATGGGGAAAAGGTGAAATTTGCTGCACATCAGCTTGAAGGACCCGCAGCAGCATGGTGGGAGAATTTTACAGCCACTTACCATGTAGACACTGTCACATGGGATCGGTTTCAGCAAGCTTTCCGTACTGCCCATGTTTCAGCAGGAGCTATGGCCATGAACAAGCGTGAGTTTTGCAACTTGCGCTAAGGAGGACGGACAGTTGGCCAGTATGTGGATGATTTTAGTAAGCTAGCACGTTATGCCCCAGATGACGTTGCTACGGACGCAACTAAGCAGGAGAAGTTTCTAGCAGGACTGAATGATGAGCTGAGCATGCAGTTGATGGTAGCCACCTTCAATAACTATCAGGAGTTAGTAGATCGTGCTCTTATGATTGAAGGGAAGCAGCAGCAGATTGACAATCGCAAGAGAAAGTATGGACAGGGGAAGTATAACTCTGGAGCTCAGCAGAAGCTTCGCTTTACCCCGAAGCCAGGAGGACAATTTTAGCATACTCACGGAGGAGGTAGCTCGCATAACCATAATGGCACCAAGAATGGAAACGGGAATGGAGGAAGCAATGGACAAAACCGCACCAACCCGTCAACACCATCCAAGGTAGACCTGAGCCATATCACCTGTTTTAAGTGACGTAAGACTGGGCATTATGCAAATGATTGTCCAGAAGGCCAAAATGGTAACGGCAATGGAATCTCAGGAAATAAGCCAAACCCTTTCAACAGGGGACAAGTAAACCACGTTACTGTGGAAGAGGTTGAAGCTCAGCAAGACGCAGTAATAGGTAAGTTTTTGGTTAAGACATTTACTGCAATTGTTCTTTTTGATACTGGTCCATCGCATTCATACATATCAAGGGGATTTGTGGATAAGTATAAATTACCAACCCAAGCCCTTAGGTCACCCATGCTAGTAACCTCACCCGGAGCAGAATATATGGCAAGTATATGGTGCGATCGGTAGCGATAAGGATTGGAAACTATGTATTTCCCTCGGACCTAATAGTTTTGGAATCCCAAGGATTGGATGTGATATTAGGAATGGATTGGTTATCGAAGTATGGAGGGAACATAGATTGTGCTAGTAAGTCGATTTTGCTTACCACCCCAGAAGGAAGGAGAATCAAGTTTGTATCACGGCATGAGCCGAGGAGAGCGCATGTAAATTCCTTAATAGGAGTTGTGCAGGAGGAAGTACTAGTGGTAAGGGATTACCCGGACGTGTTTCCAGAAGAGTTGCCAGGCATGCCGCCAGAGAGACATTGAATTTCTGATTGAACTACTGCCAGGCACTGGGCCGATATCTAAGAGACCGTATAGGATGCTAGCCCAAGATTTGTAGGAAATTAAGAAGCATATTAAGGAGTTATTGGATAAAGGTTTTATTCACCCAATTTCTTCGCCTTGGGGATCACCAGCACTTCTAGTGGAGAAGAAGGATGGATCTTTAAGATTGGTTGTTGATTATCGAGGAGGAATGAAGTAACCATTAAGAACAAATACCCGTTGCCGATGATCAATGACTTGTTTGACCAATTGCAAGGAGCTAAGGTATTTTCCAAGATCGATTTGCGATCTGGATACCATCGGTTGAAGATTCGGGAACAGGATATACCCAAGACAGCTTTTACCACCCGGTACGGGCTGTATGAGTATACCATTATGTCATTTGGACTGACAAACGCCCCAGCCTATTTTATGAACATGATGAACAAGGTGTTTATGGAGTTTTTGGATAAGTTCATCATGGTATTCATTGACGATATTTTGGTCTACTCAAAGAATGAAGAAGAACATAAGGAGCATTTGCGTTTGGTACTCGAGAAGCTCAGAGAACATCAGTTGTATGCCAAGTTCAGCAAGTGTGAGTTTTGGTTGAAGGAAGTTGGATTTCTCGGACATGTTATATCCGGAGAAGGTATAGCAGTAGACCCCACTGAAGTTTCCACGGTGACAAATTGGGAAGCGCCAACAACAGTTGGAGAGATCCGGAGTTTCCTTGGACTCGTAGGATACTACCGGAGATTCATTGAGAATTTCTCGAGGATTGTGAAGCCTATGACAGAATTATTGAAGAAGGATACCAAGTTTATTTGGACTGAGGAGTGTGAGGCTAGTTTCCAAGAGCTGAAGAAGCGTTTGGTTACCTCACCAGTATTAATCCTGCCAGACCAAAGCAAGGATTACGAAGTTTATTGCGACGCTTCACGTCGAGGACTTGGAGCAGTGCTTATGCAGGAGGGAAGAGTTGTTTCGTACGCTTCACGACAGCTGAAACCTCACGAATTAAACTATGCCACACATGATTTGGAGTTAGCAGCCGTAGTGCATGCATTGAAAACATGGAGACATTTCCTCATTGGAAATCATTGTGAGGTGTATACGGATCACAAGAGTTTGAAGTACATCTTCACGCAGAAGGAGTTACATCTCAGGCAGAGAAGATGGTTGGAGCTCATCAAGGATTATGATATGAGATTGCATTACCACCCCGGAAAGGCTAACGTGGTAGCAGACGCGTTGAGCCGTAAGAGTCATGTTAACATCCTAATGACCGGAGGTTTACCAAAAGAATTAGCCGAGGAATTTCGGGAGCTATGTTTGGAAATAGTTCCGCAAGGCTATGTAGCAGCGTTGGAGATTCAATCTACATTGATGGACAAAATCAGAGAAGCTCAAAGGATAGATAAGGAAGTTGCTTCTATTAAGGAGAAGATGAGCAAGGGAAAAGCAAAGGGATTTCGTGAGGATGAGAACAATACCTTATGGTTTGAGGACCGCGTTTACGTACCAAGTGATCCAGAGATTCGGAAGTTGATTTTGCAAGAGGCACATGATTTGCCGTATTCGATCCACCCCAGAAATACGAAGATGTATTTGGATTTAAAGGATACTTTCTGGTGGACCGGAATGAAGAAAGATATCGCAGAGTATGTAGCAGTTTGTGATGTGTGTCAGAAGGTGAAAGCAGAACATCAGAAGCCAGCAGGATTGTTACAACCATTGCCTATACCCGAATGGAAATGGGATAAACTAGGTATGGATTTCATCACGGGATTGCCTAGGACCCGTTCAGGCTATGACTCGATTTGGGTTGTAGTCCATCGTTTGACGAAGGTAGCTCATTTCATTCCAGTAAAGACTACCTACAGCAGTGCCAAATTGGCTAAGATATACATGAAGAGGATTGTATGCTTGCATGGAGTTCTGAGGAGTATCGTATCAGATAGAGGAACCCAATTCACCTCAAAGTTCTGGAAGCAGTTGCACGAAACTTCGGGAACCAGACTGGAGTTTAACACAGCTTTTCATCCACAGACAGATGGACAAACAGAGAGAGTCAACCAGATCTTAGAGGATATGCTGAGAGCATGTGCGTTGGATTATGGATCAAGTTGGGATGACAACTTGCCCTATGCGAAGTTTTCTTATAACAACAGCTACCAAACCAGTTTGAAGATGGCACCTTTTGAAGCCTTGTACGGAAGGAGGTGCAGAACCCACATGGGAGCGAGAGGAAGATCTGCTTAAGGACCACCCTCACCTATTTTCTAGCCAACCCGAATCTCGAGGGCGAGATTCATCTTAAGGGGGTAGGTTTGTAACATCCCAAATTTTCAATTTGGAATGTTATACATAGAGCATCATTGCATATCATATTTTTGTTGCATTTTGGCTCGATCCTAGAAATCCTACACAACTCAAGGACCCACGGAGAGAGTTGGGGATTTCGTTATTTTCATATTTGAGTTTTCTCAAATTTTGAAAATAGGATCATTTGATTTTAATTATTTTATCTTCAGTTATTTCTACTATCAAAATATGAGAGAGGGAATAAAATGACTTTCTCAAAATAAAGAAATAATGAAGATTTAATATAAAAAATCAAATAAGATTTTATTTCGGAGTTTTTCGCCATTTTATTTGAATTTAGGAAAAATGCGCGTTTTTCAAAATTGCATTTAGGCCCCAAATAAATGTTCGTCTAGTCCGGCTTGATTTTATAAGTCGGGGAAAATTTATTTCGGGAATTTTGGAGTCCGTTTAGTATTTCTTTTTATTTTTCTTCTGCGTGGAATTTAAAACAAAACGCGCACCGACCTTGGGCCATGCCCGAGCGGGACTCCGCTCGGGGGGCACTTATAAATAGCGCCGCCCCGGCGCTCCCCAGCCCACCCGAGCAGCCCCGAGCCCCCCCCCCCCCGTGCCGTCGCCGGCCCACCCCGCCAAACCCTAGCCCGCTGCCGCCCGCCCGATTCGCTGCCGCCGCCGCCGCCGACGAATCGCCGGACCCCGCCGCCGAGGTTCGCCGTCACCTCGAATTCCGTGCCGCCGGTTTTTTTTAAAAAAACGGGCGGTTTTTCTTCGGTTTAGTTTCGGTTTTTTTAGTTTCGGTTCGGTTAAATTGCGAACGTTCGTTCGCTCGTTCATTTTTATCAAACGCGTTTGTCAGATTAGTTTAGTTAACGAACGTCCGTTCGTTAACCTGTTCGTCGTTTTTTCTTTTCTCGGATTTAATCCGCGATTTTTCTGATCGCGATTCCTGATCCGATTTTTGTTTTAGTATAACTTTTCGCTCGTTTATCGGAATCAGGCGATTCAAGCGCCTGGAGTTTCGTCTCGAAACCCTCTTTCCGAATAACCAACTTAAACAAGCTTTTGCTTCTGTAAAATTTGACTTAGATCCAGATTAGTAAAACGAAGCTGTTTTCTTTCGCCGTTTGACTTTCGTTGCTTCGTTTGATTTGTTTCTTTTTGCAAACCAGAGTTATTAAGTTGAACTATCTGGTCAAATCTATTTGAGTTTTACCTGTGCATTAGATGAGTACTTATTGTATGCTTGTTTGTTTGTCTGCGATAGAATCCCCGGAGTGCGCAACCTGTTACTTCGAGTCTCTAGGTTTCGCGGATCATCAGCAAGGCAAGTAACACTTTGATCATATACTTTTCTACTACCCGGTTTTATTGCATTAGATCAATCCTCAAACATTGCATGATTAGGATCTAATTAAATTGTGGGATGGGGAGTAGATGAGGTAGTACCTATTACCTGTTTTATTTTCAAACCCTTGGGAGTTACTTCTTCGTTTGCTTATATTGCCATGCTATGCTAGTAGACGTGGATTGGGTGAGTGTATCCATGACAGATGTGAGATTGCTAATTAATGGTTTATTTAAGGTGGAAACTTAAACACACATCTGGGTGGATTGAGGCACCTGGTTTCCATCAGGACTTGCCTGTTTTTCTTCGGACCACCACCCAGGCTCAAAGGGATCCTGAGATTATTCATACTAGAAACTTCCGTGTGCAGCCACATCCTACTATGGGCTCTAGCATAGTTGACTAAGTTGTGCAAACTCTTACGGGTGGACTAGCTGATGTAGGGGTTGTAGGTTGGTACGGTCTACCCACATGTAAGGTGCTAGCGCTTCTGAAAGACTATGTCTCGGTCATCCGTTTCTCAAACACCATGAAGTGCGAGAAATCAAACGGAGGAGATCGAGTCTTGTGGGGAAAAGGCACAAACCTCTACAGAGTGTATAAACTAATCATGGTTAGCCGTGTCCCCGGTTATGGACATCTTGAGAATCTAGTACTTGGATTATCATGTGAATCTCATCATGTTACTTCTAATTAATATTGTTGGGTTTTTAATGAGTACTTTTAATTGGGATTGAGGATGCTGTCAACCATTCTTAATGTTTCACAATCAGCAAGATAGTTAAATAAATTCATTCCTTTGCAGTAGGGAAAAATTGGCTTTACGCAAAAACTGTAACCATAGAGCTTTCCACCTGCCATATATGCATGTAGTGTAGGCTTATTCTTCCATTACTCTCTATGTGTTACTTTGCCAGCATATTCCATGTGCTGACCCGTTTTCGGGCTGCAACATTTCATGTTGCAGATTTTTCAGACGACGAGTAAGGTGCTTAGGCCGTGGTTCTATACTCAGTGATGCCGTTGGAGTTGATGGACTCGCTTATTCTTCCAAGCCTTCTGCTGTTATCGTTATTAGATGGCCTTAAGCGATATTTATTTTGTTAAGTTCTCTCTTGAGACATTCGATGTAATAAGTGTGTGATTGCTACTTTGTTATAAATCCTTCGAGTACTGTGTGGTGTCAGCATTACTGATCCAGGGATGACACTTGAGCACAGAGATCAGACTGTTTGAGGTCTGGTCGCTACAATAAACTATTTTACTAGCCATAGATTCATCAAAATAAGCCAACAACACAATGAAAACAGAATCTGTCAAAAACAGAACAGTCTGTAGTAATCTGTAACTAACGCAAACTTCTAGAACTCCAAAAATTCTAAAATAAATTGGTGGACCTGAGGAATTTGTCTAGTAATCATCTGAAAAAAGAATCAACTAAATATCACTCTCCAGTAAATAGTTGAAGCTAATCTCGTGAGCACTAAAGTTTCTGTTTTTTACAACATGATCATAAAGACTTCACCCAAGTCTTCCCAAAGGTTCTACTTGGCACAAACACTAATTAAAACATAAAACACATCTAAACATAAGATAGATGGATTATTTATTCCTAAACAGAACCAAAAAGCAAGAAACTAAAATAAAATTGGGTTGCCTCCCAACAAGCGCTAACGTTTAACGCCCCTAGCTAGGCATGATGATTTCAATGATGCTCACATAAGAGATAAGAATTGAATCATAAAGAGAGCATCATGAAGAATATGACTAGCACATTTAAGTCTAACCCACTTCCTATGCATAGGGATTTTGTGAGCAAACAACTTATGGGAACAATAATTAACAAGCATAGGAAGACAAAACAAGCATAACTTCAAAACTTTAAGAATATAGAGAGGAAACTTGATATTATTGCAATTCCTACAAGCATATATTCCTCCCTCATAATAATTTTCAGTAGCATCATGAATGAATTCAATAATATAACCAGCACCTAAAGCATTCTTTTCATGATCTACAAGCATAGAATTTTTACTACTCTCCACATAAGCAAAATTCTTCTCATTCGAAATAGTGGGAGTATCATAAGAGACTTGAACACTAAAAATTGTTTCCACATTAAAAGAGTAATGTTCAGAAAAAGGGTAATCATAATAATGACAAGTTTTATAAATATAATCATCACTACTTTTTATAGCATAAGTTTCATCACAATAATCATCATAAGTAGCAACCGTTCTCATCATAATCGATTGAAACCTCTCCCAAGATAGTGGAATCACTAAATAAAGTTGACACTCTTACAAATCCAATTTCATATTCATCACAATAAAATTCAACATCCTCCAAAATAGTGGGATCACTACTTCCTAAAGTTGACACTCTTAGAACCCACTTTCATCAATATAATCATCATAGGTAGGAGGCATGCTATCATCATAACAACTTTGCATATCAAAACTTGGGATGCTAAAAATATCATGTTCACTAAACGTAGCATCCCCAAGCTTGGGACAAACATTAATTTCAGCAAATATATTCTCAAATATTTCATCCTCATCAAACATAGCTTCCCCAAGCTTGGGCTCTTTCATATCATAAGCATAATGGATATTCAAGGCATTCATACTAACAACATTGCAATCATGCTCATCATTCAAAGATTTAGTACCAAGCATTTTAATGCATTCTTCTTCTAGCACTTGAGCACAATTTTCCTTTCCATCATACTCACGAAAGATATTAAAAAGAAGAAGCGTATGAAACAAACTCAATTCCATTCTTTTTGTAGTTTTCTTTTATAAACTAAACTAGTGATAAAACAAGAAACAAAAAGATTCGATTGCAAGATATAAAGATATACCTTCAAGTACTCACCTCCCCGGCAACGGGGCCAGAAACTGCATAGTTGACGGGGTGTGAGTTAGTGCCGCTTACCTAGCCTCCCCGGCAACGGCGCCAGAAACTATTTGATGTCTACTACAGAACCTTCTTCTTGTAGACGTTGTTGGGCCTGCAAGTGCACAGGTTTGTAGGACGGTAGCAAATTTCCCTCAAGTGGATGACCTAAGGTTTATCAATCCGTAGGAGGCGTAGCATGAAGATGGTCTCTCTCAAACAACCCTGTAACCAAATAACAAAGAGTCTCTTGTGTCCCCAACACACCCAATACAATGGTAAATTGTATAGGTGCACTAGTTCGGCGAAGAGATGGTGATACAAGTGCAATATGGATGGTAGATAAAGGTTTTTGTAATCTGAAAATATAAAAACAGCAAGGTAACTAATGATAAAAGTGAGCCTAAACGGTATTGCAATGCTAGGAAACAAGGCCTAGAGTTCATACTTTCACTAGTGCAAGTTCTCTCAACAATAATAACATAGATAGATCATATAACAATCCCTCAACATGCAACAAAGAGTCACTCCAAAGCCACTAATAGCAGAGAACAAACGTAGAGATTATGGTAGGGTACGAAACCACCTCAAATCTATTCTTTCGGATCAATCTATAAAAGAGTTCGTGCTAGAATAACACCTTAAGACACAAATCAATCAAAACCCTAATGTCACCTAGATACTCTGTTGTCACCTCAAGTATCCATGGGCATGATTACACGATATGCATCACACAATCTCAGATTAATCCAACCAACACAAAGTACTTCAAAAAGTGCCCCAAAGTTTCTACCGGAGAGTCAAGAACGTGTGCCAACCCCTATGCATAGGTTCATGGAACCCGCAAGTTGGTCACCAAAACATACATCAAGAGGCACATGATATCCCATTGTCACCACAGGTAAACACGGCAAGTGTGACACCCCGAAATTTTAACCTTGTTTTATTAATTAAAATTTTGCCAGGAAACTTAAACTTTTATTTTCTGGATTTTCTTTTGATTTCAGAACCATTCTTTTCTTTATTGTTATGGAGTTTTTACCCCAAGTGAAAACTTTCAATTATATTATTGGACTTGTTTACCCTCTCAAGAAAAACATTTCTATTATCAGTGGATTTATTTGCATAATTAATGCTCTCTGAACTTTATTCCTTAAAGTGATTTTTCATTAGTTTTGGAGCTCTATTTGAACTACAACCATTTGATAAATTTATTTAAAATTCCAACCAAAATTTGGAGATGTCATGTGATGTTTTTAAATCACTTTTATGCAAAAACATCTGCTGTTCATTGGAGATTTTGAGCTCTACACCAAGTTTTCAAATCTGGTCTAGTGGGCAACTTTGCACTACAACCTATTTAAATATTTCTTTAAAACTTCCACCAAAATTATGGGATGTTAATAGGAGTATATTATTCAACTTTATGCAAAAACCCAGTTATGTCCTTTGAAAATTTTGAGTGAATCAACCTCATCTTCATTCTGGTCCAGCTTGATGATTTGTACTACAACCATAGTTTAACTTGCTCCTTTACCCATGATTCTTTTTCCTGCTTATAGACCACCCTGCAAAACCCTTAAATCCAGGAGAGTGGACCCATTGGAGGATTTTAAGTGCATGCAATAAGGCATTTTTCGTTCTGTCCAAAACTAAAGATTTGCAGAACTTGCACTAGCAAGTTTCTGGTTTTGCCCAAATGACCTTGCCATCCTCACCTACATCTAAAGAGACTCCAATCTGGAAAGTTTGGCCACCCCAAGAGTTGCCTTGATGCCCTTGGCATTCTGTCGAGCACTTGGTGTGCATAGCCAGTTTTGGCATGATTTGTAGTTTGCACTGGGGACTTGACCCCCCTGACCACACCACCATGTCCACTAATCTTCTTGCAAACCCTAACCTAGGCATGTCAGTCCCCAGCCTCATCCAAACCCTCTAGCACACGCTGGCATTTTGTCGAGCAGTTGGCGTGCATGCTCTGGGCGCGGCCAGAGCGCTGCGTTACTGCGTCGGCAAGACGAGTCGCGCTGCGTCATTGTCGCCTCCCAGCGCCCGTTCTGGCCTCCCTCTCCCGGTCCGACCGACTCCTCCCTCGACGCAGGGCCGCCTGGCCCCCTCCTGGCACCCTACAGCGCCACCACCGCAAGCCGCCACCGCCGCCCCGACAACCTCTGCCCTGGTTGGCGCCGCCCGAGCCGCACCACCGCGACAGCTCGCTCGTGGAACAGCCCGAGCTCATCCACTAGCTCGTCAGCTAGCGCCCGTCGCCGCCACGTCGCCCTGTCCACTACAGAACGGCGGTCGCCGACGATCCTATCCACGGCCGCCGCGAACCGACCTAGCCGCACTATAAGTAGGGGCCCCCGAGCTCGTCCAGCCACTCAGGCAGCCTCAGACCATCCCCTCGAAGCCCCCACAGCCAGTAATCGTCGGCGGAGAGCCTTCTCCCCCGTCTCCGGCCAGCTCGGCCGCCGCCACGTCCCAGTCCCATTTGTCGCAACCAGGGCCCCCCTGCCCGTCCAACGCCACCATCCGACTCCCCTCGACCTTGCGGAGCTGCCCAGCCTCTCAATCGTGATCGGGGACCACCGTAGAACAAAACCCCAAACCCACCCGAAGCCTCCTCCGCCGCGGAGCTCGCCGCCGGCGACTCCCTCCACCCCCGCCGACCCAGCAACCACGGGGAGGACCGCCTTGAGCCAGCGGATCCACCCCTGCCCTCGGGACCCCGTGAGGAGCCACGGTTCGTCGACGGCGATCGCCGGAACCCCGCCCTCGCTCGGACAGAGGAGGGAGAAGGCGCGGGCGACTGGTCAGCCTGACCCGGTGGGCCCAAGGGACCCACTGTCAGTGACCAGCCCCGCCGCAATGTGTTTTAAGTGGAAGCGTAAAATCCCCGAGTACGTCTCCCCTGCTTCGAAAGCGTATTCTCATAGAAACGTTTTCTTTTTCTGGTTTTTATTAAAAACAGAATATTGGCTAAACTTTGACTGGCTATAAATTTTTAAATATAAATCCAAATGACTTGATTCTTTTTCTGTTGTTTCCCAAATATTGTCTAGTTTATTTACATATTTATTTGAAAATTTTACAAACAACTTTTTTGTACTGTTTTGAAAGTATGTGTTAATTCAAATTTATTTAAAATAGGATTATGGAGAGGGAGAAGAAAACTTTCAAAAGTTTTGGAATGCACCCTGCCTCTCCACAACTTGAAGGCAAGCATTCTGAACTCTGGCATAATATTTTTGTGTGTCGTTTGAATAAGGTTACAACACTCCTTGTCACGGAGTTTTCGCTGTTTTGTGTGATGATATGAACATACTCATAAGTGCATATTGATGATTCCGTGCTACTGAAATTTGATACGTTGTGATAGTAATCACCCTCGCATGCTTTTCATGCATACCGGAAGGAAACCGAAAGTATCTGTCTTGGGTAGACACGAGCTTGTCCCTAGTTCCTCGTCGAGACGGTTGTGTCCGGTATGGCATGACGGGGCATGATGAGTGGTGATTCCGTCTGTTGGTTGAAAATACATCTGTTATGCTAATCATGCAGGGAATACTTAAGCCTCCTGAGTCGACCATAGATCGAGTCTTGTTCCGGTAACCCCCATACTTGTTTCATACTACCACGTGTCCCTGCCATAGGTAGGGTATGGTTCAGTAGGTTGCCAACCCCTTTCTAGCACACACCGTACACAGAGGCCATGGTGGAAGATACCGGCTGCATCCGGTAGGCATGCCACCTGGTCCGGGGGCATGGGTGTTTCCGGTTGGGACCGAGAGGGAGGCACCCCTTAGAGCGCGCGATATAAATTTGATCCCATGATACGCGAGGTTGTAGCCTCCCCACTTAGAGTTTCGCTTAACAGGTGTCGTGGGTGATTCCAGACACCGGTAAGTTAAGCTGGTGTGTGCGGATCATGTGTGTTTTCAATTAAAAGACCGTAGACGGAATTAGTCCCGATGGACTGAAGGCATCTGTTACTCGTGGGTAAAGAGTACACCCTCTGCAGAGATTAAATCTATTCGAATAGCCGTGTCCATGGTTAAGGACTACGATGCAGGATGGGTCAAGTGTCGGTCTTAGTGTCGGTCTTCGGAGGAAAAACTACTAAACCAGAACATGGATCGTGACTTGTGACTCATGATGATTATGATTATCATTATTATGGGCTAACCATTTACATTATTTGAATTGTTGAGTATCCCTGGGACGGTTCTACGTCCCGGATATTCACTGTGATGATTCTTTATAAGCCCTTTATGTGGTGTCGCCCAGACGCCCGACTGTGGCATGATGGTTATTTACTTTATAAGCCCTTTATGTGGTGTCGCTGAGACACCCGACTGTGGCATGCTTGTTATTCATTTACTTTATAAGCCCTTTACGTGGTGTCGCTCAGACGCCCGACTGAGGCATGCCTTATATCGTTATCCTTTCGAGGCGTCGCTTCAGACACCCGATCGGTGCATTTTATTTCCATTCCCTGATTGCATATTCATGTTTTATATGAATAACCTGCTTGCATGCATCAGGGATTTTATTTTATGACTGACGTTGTGATCATAGAATATTTCAGAGCATGATTATCGTTCGTTATATTATACCCGTGTTCATAATGTTTGCGAGTACATTCAAAGTACTCACTAGCTTGTCCCTGGCTATTGTCTTGGCCAGATTTCTTGCTTGGAGAGGAGCGTTGCGATGACAACCCCGGAACCTAAGCAATGGTGACAGCAGCCTCGCGAAGATAGGAGTTATCCAGGTCAGCTGTTCCTGTGGGAAATGGAGTCCCATAGACGCTGATGACCCACAAACCGCTTCCGCCATCAACCACTAGAAACCATTTGTTGTACTCACAGGCCAGAATGGTCTTGTGCTACATATTTTGTATTTTGCTTGGAATTTCTGTATCAAGTTGGTGCCTCATCATTAACATTTGGTGAGCACAAGAACCATTACGGAATTTAATATCCCGAAAATCCGGTCTGACAAAGAAGACATACATCAAGTGTTCTCATAAAAGACTCAATCCGATAAGATAACTTCAAAGGGGAAACTCAATTCATCACAAGAGAGTAGAGGGGAGAAACATCATAAGATCCAACTACAATAGCAAAGCTCGGGATACATCAAGATCGTGCCATAGAGGGAACACGAGAGAACACGAGAGAGAGAGAGATCAAACACATAGCTCTTGGTACATACCCTCAGCCCCGAGGGTGAATTACTCCCTCCTCGTCATGGAGAGCGCCGGGATGATTAAGATGGCCACGGTGATGGATTCCCCCCTCGGCAGGTGCGTAACGGGCTCCCAAGAGGTTTTTGGTGGCTCTGAGAGGCTTGCGGCGTGAACTCCCGATCTATCTTGATATTCGGTGGTTTTAGGGTACGTAGGGATATATAGGCGAAACAAGTCGGTCGGGAGGTGCTCGAGGGGCCCACGAGACAGGGGGCGTGCCCAGTAGGGGGGGGGGCACCCCTATCTCCTGGGCTCCTCGAGTATCTTCTGACGTAAAATCCAAGTCTCCCGGATGATAATCTTCCAAAAAATCACGTTGCCGAAGGTTTCATTCCGTTTGGACTTCGTTTGATGTTCCTTTTCTTTGAAATACTAAAACAGGCAATAAAACAACAATATGGGATGGGCCTCCGGTTAATAGGTTAGTCCCAAAAGTAATATAAAAGTGTATAATAAAGCCCATAATCATTCAAAACACATAGTAATATAGCATGGAGCAATCAAAAATTATAGATACGTTGGAGACGTATCACCCGCCTGCAGCGGGGCCATCGCCCTGGGGTCCCTGGCTGCCGCTGTGGCTTGGTTCACCTGTGGTCCATGGTTAGCGTAATCATGCTCCTGAGATATCGGCAGTACCCAGTGGCTGTTGTCATCGAAGGTGTCGGTGAAGCTCCGGGGCGGCTCGCGGGAAGCCTCGGCTTCATGTGCCCCCGACACCCAGCCTGGTGGGGGAAACTGGCTGGGGCCTTCTCTTGATACATACTGCAGGTCCATCATGGGAGGCACGTAGGCATCTGAAATTGCCGCGCCAGAGTCATTGCCTGACCGTCCCACGTCGTTGGCCACCAGGCCCGGCGCCGGATTTCGATGGGCGTAGGGTGGTGCCCCGGCATTGCCCCAAGAGGGACCGCCCGGGCTTGCACCGCCCGGGGGTGGTGTAGCTTGGGTAGGATGAGCGGTGCTGCGAGCCGGATCGGCACCGTTGGGTCCCCCATGCACTCCAGGGAGGGGCGCGCGGGCATGGCGGGTGCCGGCACGCGCTCTCGGCACCGCTTGTGATGTGCGCAGGGCGTGCACTTGCAGGCGGCATCGAGCAGCTCGGCGACCCGCTCCAGCAGAGCATCGCGGCCGCCTTCCGCCAGTCTGCATCGCAGCAGCTCCTGCGTCACGATGAGTGTGGCTCATATGTTCGCCTGCTCCCGGCGAGTGTGTGGCACTGTCACTGTGGCATAGCTCGAAGATCGTGTGCTGGTGCGGCTACGGCGCAACGCGAGGGCGGGAGGCAGGGCCCGCGCCACCCACGGCCCACAACGCTGAGTGGCGTGCGGGCCGCGAGGAGCGCGGAGTGGAGATCCTCTTGGGCGGACGGCACCGCCTGGGGAGGTCGAATAGCCCAGTGCTCGACGTGAGTCCTCGGAGCGTCAGCCATGAGGACGGCGGGGCGATAGCGGATCGACTGGAGGAAGAGAGGCTCCGACGCACCCCTACCCGGCGCGCCAAATGTCGGATTTTGGGTTCCGCAGACCCTTTTCTAATTCATATGGAATTTTATAATTTTTACTCATTTTCTACTTCATATGGAATTTATTGCAGCCCGTTTTCCATTTTTAGAATTGCTGGCCATTTTACGGTCAAGATGCAGTCAAAAAATTAACTAAATATGTGGGAAATTTTGAAAATTCGCAAATTTTTGCCAGGGAACGAAATATTCTTAATCCAAAAATTAATAGCCATACTAAAACAAATTTAAAAATAAATTAGTACTATGTCATGTTAAATCCAATGAAATACGTATAAGATATCAGTGAAGAACAAAAACAAAAAAAGAAACTTATATCCCATTTGCTATATTTTTTTTGGAATTTTCAACCCCTTTTGATATTACTTTTAACAGATATTGACCATACTCTTAAGCCAGGCCGGAATGCATCCCTCCTCGTTTTGAAAGATTTGCAAGCCAGTAATTCGGAGAAAACAAATAGGCTACTGGGCTACCTATTTTCCCAAAGAACTGGTGCATGAGCATTTAGCTTTATTTATTTATTTATTTACTTATTTATGTTTACGGGACCATGAGCATGTACCTGGGCCAGATTCATGTGAGAGCCTCCCTTCCAGTTAATTATGGGCTTCTCTATTGGGCCTTCATCAGTGGGCTGCATGTTATCAACAAGTGGAAAATGTGTTCCATACGAAAAATAGTATGCGCTCCGTACGGTACGGGGCACTAAAGGATTGAACCGTGCAACGACTTCCAAAACATTGTGTTTGTCATTCTAACAACACATTTATTCAACCAACAGACTAAATATACTACTGATTGTACATTGAAAACAGCAGCAGCATCAACCAGGGCTGGGGGTGCAACAGAAGCAGTAAGCAGGCCAGAAGAGTGAAGAAGCAGCTCTCTCTTCCAAACCAAAACATCAACCATCATTACAAAAAGGCTACCAAAAAAGAACAAGTGTATGCATCAAACTAAATAAAGATCCTACTACACCAAGTGTACGCATCTAACTAACTGGCTCAGTTAGACGTTACTATTTATTAAGCTGTGGAGATTGTCTGGCGGCTTGAACCAGATGGGTGCCTGACGGGGGAAACTCCAGCCAGCAGGTCAAAGTCTGATACTTGTGACCATCTCTCCTACTTTGGGCTGCAGAGCGTGGCGGCACATATCAGGGTATGGTGCATGCAGAGACGCGTAGTGCGTTGTGTACACACGGTTTTGCACGATGAACGAAACCGCGCTGCCATCATGATCCTTGCCGTCGGTTATCTCCTGGTTAATCGGATAATTCAGTCCGACAAACACAGAGCGTGTACCAAGGCTACTTACCAGCCTCCAGTCAAAAATTCCTGAAGGCCCAGAGAAGCTGGGATCCTGCTCAAAGACCTTGCAGTGACTGTGATTGTATTCCGTGAAACAACACGTCCGGTACGTGCGAACGATCATCAATCTTTCGCCGTCGTCTGATCGAGCCAGGAACCACCTGCAACTGCCATGCCGCTTTTCTTTGAAAGGTTCTGGGATTAGGAAGGGTAGGGACACCAGGCGGCCTACAACATCATATCAAGTTGGAGTCAAATAAAAAAGGGCTCTTGATTTAGTCAATCTTAAGAACATCATGTTATGAGCATGAATATTTTTTCAGCAAATGTTGACAGTAATATAAGCAAGCCATCATGATATCATAGGAAAGTAACATACTGTTGTAACAGCCGTTTGTAGCGATGACTGGAGTAGGCCAGCAATACGTCCATCCATAGAAGGAGTCGACGGCGTTAATGAAGCCCTTGTGTTCAATGGCATCAGAGAACCATGGAGGATGTATGATCCTGCGATGGACGTGCAAATTTATCCACTTACCGCAGTGACCTGTCAGATAGGCGAGACCGCGGTTGAAGAACGCAATTAGCCTGAAGTCTTTATAATTCGCAGATCTTGTGGGCACTTGGCAGATTACAACCTTGAGCAAATCAAACTTGGTATCTTGTTGGCTCTTGTAAGATTCCGAGTATTCAGGCAGCGGTGCCAGAGCGGTGCGATGTTAATCGAAGGAAGGGGATCAATCACCGGTGTAGACCTCCACGAGCATCCAGCCGCGACTGGCCGACGAAGCACCATCCAAGACATGTTCATGCCGACCCAGTACATATCATTAATGTAGTTGAGGCTGACGGGGATCGGATCGCAGTCAAGGGGGTTGATGCTCGCCACCCTACGATCGTTATGCTACGTGACACGCCGTTTCTGAAGATCAGGCGGCATCAGCAAGCAAGGAGCTGGCTTAAAAAGCTACGACACGAGGGCTTTGAGTAAACGGGTACAGCCCGACGAGCACGCCGGCGAAGCATGGTACTGAGATTGTCCACACACGAAACAATGAGCTTGATTACCTCTGTGGGGAGCAAATTCCAGCCACTCTTTCGGCGGACGCTGCTCGGTTCTTCCATTGTTAGTGCTTGGGTTTCGGACGAGGGGGGAGGCGCCTTAGCGGGGATGGAAGATTGGACGAGATTATGTGCGGACAAAGATGGAGAAGCGAATATGTGCTGCGGGAAGTGGACGGTGATGATGACTACTGACCGCTTGGACTTACGAGACACATACCAGCAGCGTGGGGTCATGTCGATGCCGGACAACTTGCTTGAGTGATCACGATCTTTGGTACTCCCTACGATGCAATGCCCTAACTTGCTTGAATAGAGTAGTAGAGTAGGACTCTGCTCTACTACTAGCACCGGAGGAGTAGTATATTCTAATCTAAAATAGTTACAAACTTCAATGCCCGAGCGTGGAACGACTATGAACCGTGCTCAAAGACCGTGTCTACATGGTGTTTGGACATGGGCGACAACCTTAACACCAACGGTGCTGCTCCCATTGCACCGTATGTGTTTCTGTCCTTCCTGTTTGAAATCGTGGTAGAATTCATGTTTCTACTCTGTATCCTACTACTATGCTAGTCCACATGATTTGTTTCATCTCTGTTATAGCCGTCATGATTTATTTTGTGCTTATTCGGATTAAATCTCGTAGTAACTTGCTCATATATTCAACTAGCGCAACGTCCCCTACAACCACTCCCATTTCATGGACGGCCTGGTCGATACCTCCAAGGAGCCCTTCGTCAACTGCTATGAGTGCCCGATGCCGTTTTGTGGCTCGCCGGCGGACATGGTGCATCACCTCACGGATGCGTGCAGCGGTCACTGCTGTCCCTTGGCAGAGAACATCAAGTACGAGACGTGCTACCCGTTCACCATGCCGGAGTCGCTGGAGGATCACCGCCACCTGCTAGTCTCAGAGGAGGACGGCAGCGTCTTCCTCTTGATCGTGGGCACCGGCGAGGCTCAGCGCGAGCCGCCGCCCGTCTACGTAATGTGCATCAGGCGGCCACGCTGGCGCTAACTTTCGACACGAGGCCGGTGTACGGGTGCGTGGTCAGTGTTACTACCCCTCCGGGTCGCGTGGGCGGCGACACCGGCCTCATCGAACGGACTTGGACTCTGGGAGTTGGGACTACCCCACCAATGTGGACTTGGAAAACCCATGGCATCCTTTACCCGCCGACGCGGTGCACGGGGACTCCAAGGAGGTTCACCTGGACATACGCATTATAAAGTTAAATGTTGATCATTAGTCTTCGCTCAATGTAATCCGATGTCTAAGCATGTGGAGACTTCCATGCAGGATCTTGCTCGATTGGTGTATCGCGCATGAATAAAAGTGTATCCGTTTATGGTTTAGTCTAGAATCTTCCATGTATGAATTTTTACTACAATACTGGTGAAAGACTTACGATGAACCATTTCTTACATCTCCTCTGCCCGCTTGCAAGTCATCCTGATTTAATCCCTCCGTCTAGGTGTATAAGGGCATGGTTAATATTACTTAATAGTATAGCCAACTATTGACTATGAGAAAGTTCCATGTCATCTGTAGCCAACATGTATAACAATCGATACTCAAAAACTAATTCTTAAAGATCATTTCTTGCAAAGCACAATAAGTGTTATTTCTTCACAAGTTTTGGATGTAGGTGGAACAGTTGAACGCTTTTGTTTGCAAAAAGATACCTTTTTATCTATTTCACCCGGATGTTTGTGAGCTATAGAGATGAAATAATATCCGAAGAAACCTATCAATACCCGTTACACATGAGATGACCCCCACATTCTTTGTCAAAATAAACAACTCCCCGATCAATGCATTTCACTCTTGATTGCAGCATACGGGCACCTTACTACTATAGATTAAATGCGACCAAAAATTGAACTAACATTATATATAGTACGATAAATGCTGATGCATGTCACCTAAAATTATATCATTCAAAACTATGTTCAAATACGAATCCAACGATATAGTTTTTGTTGACATGCACTAACATTTTGTCGATTAAATCTTGATCAAATTCAATGGGGACTAATAAACCACGACCCGATGCAGTACAAGTGTAGAGGGCGGCGCTGCACGGAGTCTCACCTCTCACCCGCTTCGTGGCGGCGATAAAGCCGTCATATCACAAAACCCATCCACTCCCAGTAATAAGTCGCCTGGTAAAATAAACGGACAAGCAATCATCACATCCCTCTGCCTTTTTTGCATTTCATCTCTCTGCATTTACTTTCTCCGGTTCATCTTGCACACTCAATCCCTAGCTACTACTCCTACGGCCAGTTCTTTTGGCGGCTTCCCCAGCTTTTCCCACAAGACTAGTCATAGTGGAGAGTAACAATAAGGCGACTCACTCATTTATTTGGGCTTCTAAACTACTACTCCGTCCTGGTTTATTCCTCACCATTGTAATTTGTGCTAAATTTTGACCAAAGATTTAAGCGGTTTATTCCTCACCATTGTAATCCCTCCGGTATAGGTGTGTAGGTCATCTTCTGAAAACCAAATAATCCCAAAACACTTAGGCGGTGCATTAACTTCTACCTCGTTTCTTGTTTATTGACATATCAACCAATAAGAGATAAAGAGTGTGCATGCTTTTAATGACTTGAGATATCAAACCACGACATGCGGTGGTTAGTTCATTGCATGCAATACTATTAATTAGCAAATAAACATTAACGTTTCTCGTTTTCTCCTCCTCCTTGGTCACGGTGCACGACCTAAGATGACTGACTCACCTAGGCGGATGGAGTAGTGCATGTGACATGCACTAACATTTCATTAGTTAAATTTATGATCAAAATTTGACACAGATTACAATGGGGACCAATAAACCAGACAGAGGTAGTAGTTATGGGATTACTAATCTAGAAGCATAAAAGAACTGGCCCTGGTACTCCTACTAGTAGTAGTACTCAAGTTGGAATTCAATTGCACGGCACAACTTGTTAGGCAAAAAATTCGATCTGAGGTGTAGGAAGCAGTTTGGGAATTTGCATGCCTTTCCAACCCGATGAGATACTCCGTACAAAGTACGACAGAGAAATAACCACAGAGAAGGAAGCTAAAAGTAAACAATCAAACGAGCATTTTTGCATTTGTTTTGCATTGAATCATTTTACAAGCTTGACTAGTGTTGTTTTTCTACTTTTACAAAAACCGCATCGTAATGTTAAAACGTGCATTTGCATGTACATAAGTAATAGTAGTACTCCCTCCATCTAGGTGTATAATTCTTCCCTCCTTGGTCACGGTGCACAACCAAAGATGACTTGTTGACCTGGACGGAGGGAGTAGCACAGTCTGCAAGCATATATCGAGAGAGACGTGTAGTGCGATAGTATATAGTAAAGTTTGTGCTATATGCACGTACTTGCAAAATGCGTACGAATACACAAGGTTTCCAAACTTTCCCTTTTACATACTTAATTAAGGATGCTAAAAATTCCAGAACATTCAGGATTTATCATTTGCGTCCCAAAACTAATGAGATCGCCTTACGAGACAAAAATTTTACTCCTCCTAAAAGCCACGGCGCTCGCAGGAGCGCTTGCGACACGCCACGAGTGCCCTGGTGCGCGGTCGTTTCCCAGCGCGCTGACACAACGCCTCTTCCTCAGCCTCGCAACTCGCGAGGTGCTGATTGGCGGCTTGCCAGCGGGCGAGGGCGATCTCACCGGTGTGGTGATCCGGCGCCAACAGGTACTCCTCCTCGCTGGAAGCGTGCACCCGGTCCACGTACCGCCAAGCGTAGATGAGGTGCTTGGGCCCGATTGCACTCAGGGCGTCGGCACGGGCGTCCTCCACCACCGTCACGGCCCTCGCACGACCCTTCTGCCAAAGAGCCAATTGCCTGACTCTCTCGGACGCGACATAGGCCTCCCAGGCAGCTTGTTCGCGATGCGCTTCTCTTCCTCGGCCTTCTTCTCCGCCTCTACTTTGGCGCGCTCTGCTGGAGGCAAAGCCTCCCACAAGGCGACATCCATTTCTTTCCAAAGCTCCTCAAGGCTGGGGGGCTTGGCGGGCGGCGCGGCGTTCTCCTCATAGCGGGGAGGCGACGCGTCCTCCGGCGCGCGTGCTGGCGAGATTGGGAATGCCGATGCGTCCACCTCGACGCGTCGCGACGAGGAGCGGAACGCCGATGCGTCCTCCTCGACTAGTGGCGGCGAGGAACGGAACAGCGATGCGTCGCGTCGTGGCGAGGAGCGTAACGCTGACGCGTCCTCCTCGACTAGTGGCGGCGAGGAACGGAACGGCGACGCTTCGCATAGTGACGAGGAGCGGAACACCGACGCATCCTCCTCGACTAGTGGCGGCGAGGAACGGAATGGCGATGCCTGACCGTCCGCACGGTGCAGCGAGGGGATCCTAGGGCTTGGGAGGGGTGATGCCATGGTGGTCGACATGAGAGGGAGGGGGAGGAGATAGCGATGAACGTGAACATGATGGGGAGGAGATAGCGATGTCGTGGGAGGCGCGGTATTTATAGCGAGCAATGGCACACCTACGTAAGATATAGACTGAGATGCACTGACTTAACTGCAGGTCCAGTTGCGTCACTGACATGTGGGCCAGACCCTTGTTGGGCCCATATGTCAGTGACCCAATGCACCTGCAGTTAAGTAACAGCTACGTGGGCATATTTGTTGGAGTAAATTACGGGGGAGCGAAGGGGTGGAAATATTGTTGGTCACAACGGATTGGATGAGCGTGGGGGGAGGAGAGTCATGCATGCAGATTGGAGTGATGGGACCGCCGGAGGGAGAAGGAGATTTTGGCAGGCATATTGTTTCCACACATGGAGAGGAAAAGATTTGGAGACGAACGGGCTTCCTGCAGGTATGGTGAACGGTGCATAATAAGTCATCTTGCATGACGGGCTAGGTATAGTCTCAAGTCATTAAAAACATACACGCCCCACACATGTTCATATTTCAAGGTGCACTAAATTATTGCATGCAATGATTAAGGCTAGCCATAATGGTGGTATCTTAGCTGGTATCATGCACACGGAGTAGCAAACATCTTGATGTGGCAAAGAATTAAAGAAGAGGGGGGTTAGAGTAACTAGTGTTCATGCATGCATTGGTAAACACATTTTTTTGTGAAGAACGACAACACTAGTTGAGTACTTTTGCAGACTTCAAAAACTATTCCACCGCCTCTACTATCTTGCTAAGAGTAGGTGAAATTTTTGAATCGAGCCCTTTAACTAGAAGGGAGGTAGTGGTACTCTAATAGCTAACCGTGTTGTGATGACAAGATAGGACATGGCACGCACCTGGACGGAGGAACTAGTCTGCATTGTGCATTTAAGATTTGTTTGAAGTCAATGTACCTCTACTTTCACGGACTTATAGAAAATGTGTCAACATTCACGATGTCAAATCAATATTTTTACACTCATTATAAAACATAGTTCTTATACTCATTATAATTAGTATTGTAGATATTGATATTTTTAGTATAAATTTGGTCGTGGGATTTCATTGATGCCTGTCAAAGCATGGAGGAAGCAGAGCTTAGGGCTTGCATTGCCGGTCTCTACATAGGTATTTCTCTTCATAATCTTGTAATTTTAGAGACTGATTGCGCTTTTGTGGTAGCGTCTCTTGCATCGGGGGACTATGGCAGGTCTGCTATGCGTGACCTGAAGATGAAAGCGTTGAGCATCTCGAAATTGATCAACAATCTTCAATTGTCAAAGACTAGCCGTTTGGCCAATAAGGTGGCACACTTAATCGCTAAGTATAGCCTTGACAATAGATTAGATGGTATTCTTGTAAATAATGTACCGCCCTGTGTGGTGAATATTGTATCGAATGAGTGTACTGGTGTGGCTGGTTAATTAATATAAGGTGGTGTTCAAAAAAAGTATAAATTTGGTCAAACACTTTGCAAACGGTTGACGGGAGTAAAAAGGACCAGAGGGAGTATCATGCATGCGGAGTAGGCAAAAAATTGCTTGTCTAAAAAAAGGCAAAAAAAATTGCTCATTTATAGCTGGTCGAAGTCTCAAAGGGCGCGAGGGAGGCGAAGGTCGTGGGAGGCGCGACGTTTGACGGAATTAAGTGAAGTTACATCCACGCGCCGGCATGGCGTGCGAACAGGCAGAAGCTATACCGTCAGGCCTACGATATGGGTCTAGTAGACATGACATCTAGTGGGTCCTGCATAGTTCTCGAGAACTCTTTGGGGGCTTGCAGCCGTTTATCCATCGGGTAAGCCAGCAACCCCACGCCGTTCGCATGCCCTACTCGTCCCCGTCTTCTACCTTACAACAGTTTGCTCCCAGTTGTCCCGTCCTTTCACATTAGTTCGCTCCCAGCTTTTTTGCGGGGTACAACAGTTCAACTTCTCCTAACCCTCCTCCAAAATCCATGGCCTCCCAAATCTCCATGGTCGCTGCTGAGTACCAGGTTAGAGCCATCACCGGCGATCAGTTCATCGTCATCTACACATGTGGATCCGAGACGGTGAAAGCATGGCTTGCTCGCTTCCTACGCATGTTCAACAGTTCAACGGATGAGTGGGTCGCTGGGCTAGATGTTGAGTACACCACAGTCCGGGACGAGAGAAGGATCTAAAGGACGAAGAGAGGAAGAAGCCCGCCATGATCCAGGGTTTACGTACATAACGTTTGCTTGGTCTACCACATATGCCATGCCGACGCGTTGAGTGCCAGGATTTCAAGAACTTCCTCAAGGACAAAAGAGTGAAATTCACATCTTTGTAGGCTTTAAGAACGACAGGATGTCCTGCGTCGGATAGGTCTCGTTGTAGGCGATCGTTCGATCTCGAGAATGCAAGCCTAGTGTCCTCCTCTCAACCTTCAATGCTGACCTGGCAGCAGCAATGATTGATCCTTCGTACGCTAAACTGAAGAAACCTCATCACGAGTTTGATCATGCATGGGAGTCGAAGACATAAGATGAAGATCACATCCTGTACTCAGCAATGGATGCCTACCGTTGTTTAAATATCTACAAGGGTTGGATGAAGAAGCGAGCCCATTAAGGTCCGGTTCAAGCAAAGAAGCGTTGGCGAAGAGGAAGAGGAAGAGGGACGAGGGCGAAGTCGAGGACGTGGACTCGAACTCGAGTAGGTGGCAGTGTTGTCGCTCATGCTGGTTCTACTGCATTGTCAAGCGGACTAGTTGCTTAGTTTATTTTCAAGGGTGTGTTGTCTTTGAGGCCCAGCAGAACTATGTTTATGTTCTTTCTCGTTATTTGAACTCTTTGAAATGCACGCATGAGTACTAGTACTATGTCTTACTACTGTTCTTCTTGTAGTTGGTACTCTTGCTCGTATCTTCGTGTTCCTACTATACTTAATACGTTCGTACTAGTAGTATAATTTGGGTCGATCGATTTGTGAAAGAAGTTCGACGGAGCGAAGGAAGAAGACGGCAGAAGAGGTGGAAGAAGCCCTTCTAGCCATCCATGTTGCATCAAATGGCTCACATGAGTCGACTGACCCAAATTGCTCCTTCAGATTGCAGGATCCATGTGGCATTCAAGGTCTCGAAGGTAGATTCCGCGTCCGCACCTGGTTTGCGGGCTTGACGCGCGCGCAACCGGCTTCCGCCGCGATAGCCACCATGCGCGCCTCCTCCGCGCGGGCGGAGACGACAATGACACGCTAGTTCCTCCTCGCCGGCGTGCTGGAGCACGCGCTCATCCTCCTCTTCGTACGTTGCATGCATAGACGCGGCTCCACCAGCTGCTCGCATTCTTGGCAGCACGGCGGCATCGCGAGGAGGGACTGCAGACGATGTGAGCGAGCGAGCCTTCATCTTCATGGCACAAGGATGGCGACGACACGGCGGTGATGGGCGAGAAATTGTTGGCCGAATCAGGCGGGCGCCGGCATGCGCAACGGCGGCGGCATATTGATGAGTGCGTGTGTGGGAGCTTACTTTAGTTTTATATATAAGGTTGGTCAAACTGAAAAGAAAACCATACTAGTACACGTAAACATTGGACTTAGGCAGCGCTTTTATTAGTTAGTACCACAGCCACGATACGGAATCATGTGCAAGCGCGTGAACCGCGGCCGCGCAGTCGATCGAATGGTGCGTCACCGTGTCGCGCTCGAAGGACATCCACCGAACCTTTTTGTGTCTATGAAAACAATCCTCGAATATTACTCAACTTTTTTTTCTGTGAAAGTTCTTGACGCTGCAATATTTCCATATATTTGAATTTAGCTCCAGTTCCTGTTTATTTGGATTTGGACGTTTTAGGTGCGCCCTAGTTTTTTTAATACTGATTTTGTGTGTGTGACTGAGAGAGAACGTGTGTATGTGTCCATATGTGTGTTGTGGCGGACGGGCAATGTGGAGACGGTTTGCGTGTGATACAGACATAGAGAGGTGTGAATGTGCAAATGATCATGCATGAGTGAGACATAGACAGATGCCGATATGTTGTGTATACATGAGAGAACGGTCTTCTAGTTTACTTATGTGTGTGTGTGAGAGAGAGAGAGAGATAGAGCGAGAGAGAGAGGGAGAGAGAGAGAGTGAGAGGAGCATCCGTAACACAACAACCATCTCTCTCGATTCGTCCGTCCCTCGCACGGTCGCACGCAACACATGCATCAACGTGCACATTTTGACACCCTCACCCGGCCCCAGCCCACCTCAAGGCCCGCACAATCTCTTCGTGAATACCCATTTCTCTCCTTAGGTTTGTTTTCTCTCAATATCTGACACACACACACACACACACAGAGAGACACACGCAGCACAACACACACACACACACTCCCCCGAGCACACAATTCATCCCCATCCAACGTTATACGGCGACCACTCTCGCTTGTGCTTCTTTGCACCCCAACATGCACAACACCTCAATCTTCAAAGAGGGCATCGAGCAGATCTAAGACGGCGACCACACCGCGCTATAGAATGCGGGGTCATTTGGAAGCAGGGTGATGTGACGACGGCTGACTGACTCCTCCCCCCACCCTCTCTCTCTCTCTCTCTCTTGCACAAAATTACCAATCCCTCTCTCCCCTGCACAAAATGGTCAATCCCTCAACCCACGAGATCCTTCCCCTCTCGTCCATGTTTTTCCAGCTCTCTCATCAAACATGTTGTCTCTTCTCCTTCCACGATATCTGAGAATCCAGATGCACACGCATCTCATGTATATTACATGTATCCATCTTTCTCATAGACCTAACTTCTTCCTCTCTCTTTCTCTCTCTATCTCTCTCTCTGTCTTGTTAGGTTTGTCTCCTACTCTCTCGTCCACATACATACAATCTTTCCCGCCCTATCTGCTCCATCTTCAAAAGCTCTCTCGCCCGTTTCATTCACACATTGGGATATGTCAAAATGTTGCTTCTATAATGGCTGATGTAGAGTTATGGTTGTTTTTGTTGCATCCTACAAAGTAATAACTATGAAATGCATTTAGATTCTCATTTGATTTGGGATTATGTGAGTTTGAGCATCTTTGTGAAGTACTATAGACCTTGTATACATATTGGGATTCGACAATGATTGTAACTATTGAATTGCATAGACCATTACATTCGAAGTCAATAGCCTAATATATTTATTTCACAATTTCAACAAATGATTAGTTCACTACAAACTAACAAAACAAATGTGTACTCCCTCCATTTTTATTTAAGTCCGGCGTATTAGCATTGGTCAAAGTCAAGTTTTGTAAACTCTCGAGAAAGCTTATAACAAAAATATTAACATATAAAATAACAAATAAATACCATTAGATTCATTATTAAATGTACTTTCACATCATACATATTTGTTATGGTAAATGTTTATATTTTTCTATAAACTTGGTCAAACTTTAGGAAGTTTGACTCCGGTCAAACCTAATATGCAAAGTTTACTACTACTACTCGCTAGTTGCTTAGCCGAATCACTCAACACGCCACACGGGAGTCGGTGTCACAAAATTTTGAGGTCGGCAGGAAAATCTCCCGCGACCCTGATTCGAGCAGTGGGAAGTTACCATCACAGCCTTCGGAACAGGCCTACGGATGACGCTTGGTAGGGGCTGTTTTTGTAACTTCAGGTTCACCCTACCCAGCCAACCCCACCCCGGCACTCAGAGTAGTACACCTGAATACTCCCCATTTTCTATCCCCACCGCAAAATAGACTTCTCCACGGCACCGCAGCCTTCGTGCTCCTCCCCTTTACATCGGCGCACTCGTCCACCGCAGCGCATCTGCCTCATCGACGACCTCGTACACCGCACTGGAGCCGGTCCACCGTCGTCGTCCTACACGGAGCCTCTTCCCCGACATCGTCTTCCACAGTCTCGGATCTGCTTCCCGGAAGTCGACGCCAAGCGCAGAAGTACCACAGTCCTGGACAATGAACTGACTCCCGGTGCCGACCATGACTCACAGAGGCCGCCGCGACCATCGTTCTCCTCCTCGATTGGTAATGTGTGTATTGAATCACTTAGCAGTACATGTGCAGTTCCAATTTTGTTCATACCTACCCTTCAAATTTCCTGGGTGCTCTTTGTTCCCGTAAAATTAATTGGTTATAGCCTCCATTGTCCAATAGAATATCAGCTTGTAATTGTGCGTCCCTCTGTATCGCTATTTGTGCTTGGGTAGGTTTTTCATACGCAACCAAGAGTGTGGCAAATGATGGAAAGGTTTTAGAACTAGCAAGATGCCCATGCGTTGCACGCATCAAGATGCATTTGTATGAGTAGTTTATCTTGTGGGAGAAAAGGATGAACGAGGGAAGGCCTTATTTGTAAATCTGGAGAGGGGTATGGGTATCTTTTTGCAAAATTCCCATTTGTTTCCTTCCTATCTGTCAGATATAAATCAGACAGCCTATATTGCAAGAAAAAAAGTATAAAGAAAAAAAAGTAGACAGTAAAGGAAGTAGAGATAAATACTAAATGTTAAATATAAAATAAATATAACAGTAGAGAAGAGAGTAGAGATAGCAGAGACGTCGGGAAAGGATCGCCTTGGAGAAAAGCGGCCGGGCGTGTGCTAGTTTTGACGCGCGGCGTCCGGCGCGCTTTATAAAATCCAACGCCCTCCCACCGCTCTGTGCCTTGCCACCGCTCTCTCCCCGCTCTGTGCCTCGCCACCGCTCTCTCCCCGCTCTTTTTCGCCTCGCCGCCGCCGCGCCACCATGCCGCCGCGTCACCGGGAAACTTGGGGATACCGCGGCGTCCGCGCGCGCCCCTCCGGCGGCTTCTCCGCCGAGATCCGGTTCCGCGGGATGCGCCTCAGCCTCGGCAATTTCGACACCGCCAACGAGGCCGCCACAGCAGCGTCTGACAGCGGCGGCGGCGCCTCCGGTGGCCTCATAGAACATTGAACTTCCCCAACGTGCCTCTGCCGCGGCTTAGCACCGACGAGGATCATCGCGACAACCGGAGGCGGGAGCACCGTCTCGGCATCGCCGAGATGGACGAGGAAGCCATGGCGCTGTGGCGCCTACACTTCCCACGGGACATCATCAACGAGCGTGAGTTCTACGTGCAAAGGAGGCAGAGAGGGATAAGAGGAGGGCGGAGCAAGCCGCCTATCGCGACGACAAGCGTAGGCAAAAAGTGGACGCTCAATTCAACATGAGGCTAGGAGCAGCATCGCCCTGGGAATCCGACGACGATCGGTATCTTCACGCCTACAGTCAGACATCAGAGGAGGACATCACCAAGGAGTCGGACGACGAGGAGTAGTTGAATTATCTTTTTTTTATCTATCTATGCTGAGAACTATCCTCTACTCTCTAGTATCTACTTCTCGATCTCAGCATTGTAAACGCTTTTTTAAAGCACCGCGCGTTGCGATTCTGTTGGAGATGCTCTAACATGGCGTATTTAGTGCTTTAATGTTGCCCACAAGATGCGCAAGTATTACTAGTAGTATATTTTTCTTGCCATGTTGATATTTTAAAACCACGAGTCACGAACATGCGGAGGAGCAATGAAGACCAAACACGGGATATTCGAGACATCTTCAAGGAGCGTGGCAAGTTAAAGAGGAGCTGCACCGAACCTGTAAAACGAGCTTTGGTAAGTAACACCCTTTCAATTACTTTCGTGCAGCCTCGTGTTCTTCGATGTGTATATGTTGTAGCTTCTGTTTCTCTTAAGCGTGGTGTTCTTTGATGTTTAATAAGATGAGTCTTAATCGTCCTAATGCTTTCGTTTTTAGCTTGATGTAGGAAGTGGGTGTTCTCACCTTGTAGTCTGTTTTTTTCCTTTTGAATTCACTTCTCCGAGTTCTGTTTATCTGGCTTCTACTAAATGGATCTAGGTTGCTCCGAGTATTGATCTAAAAAGAAGTAACTTCATGTCGGGATGCAGTTCTGCGAGGAGGGAAGTATGGTCAACCTCGAGATCATGTTTCCAAAATGAGGCTGGATTACACACAAGGTGCAGTTCCCTAATGATCTTTGGATTAGACACAAGGTGCAAATTCCCAGATGATGCGGGATTACACACAAGCCAGGTGGAGTAAATGGCTGTTCGTGTCCTCGTGGCATTAGTAAAGGCTGAAAGAAAGCGTGCAGCAGCCCTTGAGAATGTAGCTGAGTTCTGAAGAAGCGAAAAGAGCAATCGGATGCTCTCTTCACCCAAGCCAAAGAAGAGATGGCGAAGCGAGAAATAAGCTAGCGAGGCAGAGCAGGCTAGGCTTCTCCTGCTATCTAAAACTGTTGTCAATACACTATTTCCTTCATAATAGATAGGTTCAAATGTTTATCCAGTCAGCATGCCTGTTGTTATGTCCGTGCATCTATTGATGTGGCACAAAATGTTTTTTTCGGGTCATGTAATAACAGCAATTACTTTCCAAACAATAATATACGAAGCATTGGACATGGTATAGTTCACGCGCAAGCCCGACATTCCAAGTTCAACTTCCACATCAAACTCATATTCACCTCTTCACATTCATACATAATGTCCACAACCATTATTCACTTCAAAGCCAAAAAAATGTGAGGAGAGTTATAAATAAATAAAATCCTCTACTAGTTCCTGCTACCAGTGCGAGCACAACAAGTCAAGACCATGCGTAAATTAATTATATTTTAGTCATTTTTTGTGTTCTAAAATGCCTGCCGGCTCATGGAAGGACGTGTTGCGACACGCTGGATTCAATGAAGGCAGCGGGCGGTCTTAAGCTGGTTGCATGGCGAGGAGGCGTGCTCGGCCGAACTGCAATGAGTCTGACCCTCTTGGCCGGCGCGTCGGTTCAATGCCTGCGCTATGAGAGGTCGCGTTCGTGTCAGAGCAATCACTCCCTCCAGCCCTTTTTTCGGGTATAACAAAATCTCGTTTTCCATTCACATTTTACAAGTAAAATTTGTGGACAAACTTTGACCCAAAGTATGATGGGGACTAGTAAACCAGAATGGAGGTAGTAGTTTTTTTAATCAAAAAAGGGTCTCCCCTTTCGATTTTCATTACTGAAAACCAGCATCTAAATCTAAACCATAGTATTTTCCCTAGAACTACCAGGTTCAACATCTCGCAACATAAACCCATACAAACTCCATCGCAAAAAAAACCATACAACCATACGCCAAGGAGGTACGTAGTACTATGAATCCAATTTTCGCTCCATACCAATCATTCTAAAGACTACTTACTACTTGTAACGCGCCATTGAAAATCGGAACTCTTAACCCCGCTAAAAAACGATATTTTAAACGTGGCTACTCGATCTGTGGCAACTGGCGAGCCATCAGCGCTCAAGTCGTGCACTGTGGTCCCGACCATCAACTCCTCTACAGATCAAATTATCACGCAAGCTGACTATTCCTACAAAGGTGCTCCACCACGTGCGGTACCTGAATGCAGCAATCGTGCACCTAGGGTTTTAGGGTTTATTTGTTAACGTCGCCTTTACGTAACACTCATGTGTGCGAGACAGCGAGAGGTCGACTGTGTGTGCGCGCCTCTTCTCTTCGTATATGTACTCCACCATTTGTCTGGTGTCCAAAAAATCATAATAACTACTAGCAATGTGCCAATGCGTTGCCACATGATCAAAGTAGATTAATACATATTCACCGATTTGATAGAAAAAATTCTAGTTTTGAAATACGTATATCACTAAAAATATGTTATGTTTCACTCAAAATATATTCCTTTGGCGGTTTTGATGAGATAAGGGAGGAATGTTGTTGGTTTCAAGATTAGAAGTGGTATATGTCTAATTTCTACTCTTACTAGCAAGATGCCCGTGCTGTACGAAACATCAAGATCTTGTGGGAGAAAAGGATGAACGAGGGAAGGCCTTATCTGCAAATGTGGTGAAGAGTGCGGGTAAATTGCCATATTTTCCTTCCTATCCGTCAGATATAAATCAAACGACCTACATTTCAAGATGGCAGGCCCACCATCATCACCATCTCTTTTATCCCTACTCTTATAAAAAGCATTGTCGGTGATGATCGTGTGCCTGCCATCCTGCAATATAGGTCGTCCGATCTATATCTGACGGATAGGAAGGAAACTATGGCAATTTTGCAAAAAGATACCCACACCCCTATCCACATTTGCAAATAAGGCCTTCCCTCGTTCATCCTTTTCCCCCACAAGATAAAATACTCATACAAATGCATCTTGATGTTACGTGCAACGCATGGGCATCTTGCTAGTTGTTGCAAAAATCCCATGTGTGTGTGTGTGAGAGGGAGAGTGCAGGAGGACAGAGTGCATGTGTGACAAAGACACAAGGAGTGTGTGTACGATAGGTATCAGCTTAAAATGAGGCGATAGTGTGTGTGTACAGGATCGAGAGGGCGGGTCTCAAGAAGGGAAGAAAAATCTACATAGATACAAGGAGCGGGAGAGAGACATGTATGCGATGGTGGAAGCATGAGTGTGCGGGTGTGTAAACCTATCTAGAGGCTAGCTAGTCGATAAATGTTTGTGAGAGAAATACGAGTCGGGGTGCAAAAGCGAGAGTTGTGTGTGTGTGTGTGTGAGAGAGACGGTAGTAGGGAAGGGGAGTGGAAGCAGGAGTTGTGTGTGTGTGTGTGTGTCTGTGAGAGAGAGAGAGAGAGGAGACGGTAGTCGGGGTTGTCTGATCGGTAAACAAATGAATAATGTCGATGCAGGATGGAGATTTAAAAGGAGACCGCAACAAATGTTGTGTCTGGGAGAGAGAGAGAGAGTAATTTTAGTGGTATGAGTCATATGTAGAGACATATAGGGTGTGTGAGAGAATCCCATAGAGAGAAAGACAGAGTGAAAGGCAGTGGAGACTGTGTGTGTGGCGGTGAAAAAGAAAGCTTAGGTACCGAGTGATTCCAGAGAACAAGAGAGACGTGAGAGATAATGAAAATCGTGTAATGTATAATGATAGGGAGAGTGTGACACTTCTCAAGGGAGGCGTCGAGAGACCATGTTTGCGAGGATAGGAGAAACATGAAGTGAGCGTCTTGGGTGAGCTGGAGAAAAGAGAGTGATAGCTACACGAAGGAGCATGCATGCGAGAGAGATGGGCGTGAAAGGAGTGAACAAATAAGGATTCAAATATTTGAATTCGAGATGATGATACATGTAATCCATACTCGAACCAAAATTGATCTATCAAACATGCATACTCATATGAATTCACGCACATCTATGTTATTTAATATGTAGATATTACTGATCCATACATTTTAGTAGAACATAGTTTGGTTAAATTTTTTCGAATTCAACCTTAAGATTTCGAGATCGTTGTATTTGTAAAACATATTATACATATAAAGGAGCAGAATTCTTTGTTGTGCTTTTGAAAGTACATATAAAAAATGATGTATATAGAATGTAATTCCAATTGAAAATGGGTCCCACCCGAAAAAAATAGAATACAAACGGGATTCGAATTGAGTTGGCACGGCAAACGTGCACTCTGCAAAATTTGAACGAAGCGGGGAAAGTCGCAGTAACCGCCCGAAACCAAAATCTGCGAGATGGAAATCACTACTGCCTATCCCTGCCAAGCAAAGCCTATCTGTTAGATTTCTATAGGTTTTGATAGGGGTAGGTTTGTAATTTCACCCAAACATGACGTAACAGCCTCTCACCCGGATTCATACACGGTGGGCGCCAAAACACAGTGTGTCCTCGGCCGAAATTGACTCCCTCCCCGGTTCATATTCGTACACGGTGGGCGCCAAAAACAAACTCTCGACGGCAAATATTCGGTGTATGCGAGATTACCGTCCTATCCCCAACCGACTAATGTTGCTGTGATGTAGTAGAAATTTGAAACGGGGGCTAAGTTTGTAAATTTCCTCCCATTTGAGACAAGCGGCATACTGAATGCATGGTTCCGCCCTTCCTCTCTACCTCCCTTTTCCCCATTCGTACTCCATGGGCGCCAAAACACCCTCTCCACCCCACCCTCCTCCGTCCGCCACCCCATCCACCGCCGTCCTCCTCCACCATGCCAGAGCTGATACCCCGACGCCGCCGTCCATTACAAGAGATCGACCTCTCTCATCCACGGATTCGGACCGGGATCCTTGCATCCCGTCCTCTCGCTTCACCCCCGCCGTCGTCCACCTTGTCGGCGCCGCTCCTACGACTGTCTCGTCCATCGCGCCCTGCCGCCATCGTCTGCCCTCCTAGATCTGCTTCCACGCTGCCGACAGCCATCGCTACCGCAACACCGTCAAATTCTCAGCAGATGCGTACACGGCGCCGCACCAGAGGCGGTACTCTTTTGTATCTGCTCAACTTATTTATCGCGACAAGAAAATAGATCGCCACTCCTTTACTCTGATTTCTTGTCTTGGTTGCGCCTTTGTCCGGTTTGCACCTTCAGATCCGCCATGGCACACTCAACACTATACTCCCAATGCTTATGGTTTTCAACTTTTATATTCCACACTACTTAAATCACAGTAGACTAAATTACAAAATTGGGTCAGTCGATTTTTCAGAGCTCGCCGAAGTTCACCGGTGCGATCGAAGGGGCTCGGGTGGTTGTGGGGCCTCGCCAAACGAAGAAAACTCGACGCGGGTGGGGGTTGGGGGCGGGGTGGGGTGGGGTGGCGGAGGAACACAGGCGGTGGGGCGGTGGTCCGGCCCGGCCCGTCTTGGTGTTCTATATGGGAAGAATCGAGAGACGAGGAAGAAGAAGGGTTAGGAGATGTAGGATCTTCATCCAACCGCTTTGAAATGGTCGAGAGACAATTTGGGAGTTGCATTCTTAATGCGATCTGGTCATCATGTGTGGGCACTGGGCAACCAACATTTTATTATCCAAAATCTGCTTGCTCTTCTTTACCATGTTCCTCTTCCATTCTTCTTTAATATGTACTCTCTCCGTTCCTAAATACAAGTCTTTAATATGTTCCATGGACTACATATGGAGCAAAGTGAGTGAATGTACACTCTAAAATGTATCTGGATACATCTGTATGTGATCCATAGTGGAAATATCTACCAAGACTTATATTTTGGAACGGAGGGAGTATGATAGTAGTATAGTACGTTCCTTGTACTGAAGATGAGCAGGGACATTTGCAGTGTAGAGGTCTATACGGTCGGTTGTGGTGGACACTTTGAGCCTCTTTGGTTCGTAGGATCTTGTAAACATAGGAATAGGATTTGTAGCGGCCTGCCCACTTGAATCCTATAAGAATAGCAAGGAAATGCGGGGAGCTGTGTTGCCTTTGAGAGTTACTTGATATTGTGATGCAGCACCTTCACTTGAAGAGAGCTGGTATCCGAAGCCTTTCTAGCCGTACGGGCAATACTAGCACATATATTCTAGCAAGTTCCATATGCTTATGTTGAACCTGAAGGAGCACCAGCAAAGTCCTTGAAAAACATGGTGGTGCCGGAGAAATCATACAGCACCCCACTTATATTGGCTGTACAACCAGTGACACAAAACGTAGGACCGACTCCAGCAGACTGTACCCATACTTCATTGGCCACACCACTAGCCCCACCACACAGGACCTGCACTCCGGCCAAAAGGTATACCGATTTCATTTGCCATAGCACCGGTTGTACCACAGAAAAATCCCTCCGACCAAAAAAAGTACAGCAAGTCCACCGGCGAAGACCTATCCCAAGCTGCAGAGACGGCCAATTCCTGCAGATTGGAACCCCATTCCATTTATTCCCAGTTTAAAAGACAATGATTTCAATGTTGTTAGGGACTACGTGCATATATTCCCATCATGGGAAGATTATTGTGAAGACAAACACCATTTTCACATCTTCATGTCCAACTTACGTGTAAGTGCTATTATTCATGGTTATTATTTTCCTGTTTTCTGTTGATTGAACACATCAATGATTTACATTACATTGTTGTAACTAGGCGAGGGTCAATCTGGATAGTCATGACGAGCAATGCTTGCTTGTGCTTTTCAAGGAAGCATTGTAGCAGTATCGGTGTTACCTGATGAAATCACACTTTGATGGCAAGTCTATAAATGAATTTCCGGTGAAGTCTCATGTTGTCCTGTATCACTGTACTTGCATACATACCTGGTTCATTATGTGACAGCAGTATGCATGATAGCTTGCTTGTCAATTGTTCGCTCCAAATTATCTGATCTGTATGAATGGTTACATTAGTGTAGAATATATCCAATGCCAATGTTTTTTTAGCTCTGCATTGTTCTTGTAAGTACATGTTTGACCTTTATCAGTGTACTTATAATGACAGGTAGTTGTTCATGTACCATCACTCTGCAACTTATTTTCCTTCCATTTTCTACACATCAGATCTATATTTACTCTTACCATAAGGTTGGTACTGAAGAAGTTTAGCTGTGCATTGCTCTTGGCTGTACCTTTTGCATGTATCGCTGCACTTACATTTATAGCTACTTGGTTATGTAGCATCACTCTTCATCTTATCTTAAATATTCTCCATTTTCTCGTATATTATCACATCTATATTTACTCTTAACAAAATGTAGAATAAAGGCAATGCTTTTGAAGAAGATTCCGTGGTAAACTTCTTGAATTGCCCCCCCCCCCCAACGGCAAGGACAAGGCCTTTATAGAGCCTGTCTTCACCAATAATGTAAGTTTGTCCATCTCAAGCCTTCAAACTTTGTTGTATATATTTGGTTAGGCATGACTGCAACAGCTGTTTATTTTTGGTGTTTGCATCAAATTGCTTGTTTAAAGTTTATTATGTAGTTCATAAACAAAAGTTTGTCCTTTCTCAATTAAAGTTTTCAGTTGTACAACCAAGTTCCTTCTTCATACCATGTAAACTAAACTATACAGAGCAAGTGATCTTCTTTTGCACTGCATGTATGCTTCTGTTCTTCATCCGTAATCCAGTGGTGTGGTGAACCTACCCACTACAGCACAATGCCATATTTCGCAATGTCTTAACTATGAACAATGTCATATCATTCTACTATTATTTAAACCGTCTCTTTATTTGCCAATCTGAAATGGTATAAATTGACAAAGACACTAACCATTGATACTTATGAGTTCTTGATCTGTAATCCAGTGGTGTCGTGAAGCTGCCAACTCCTTCACAATGTCATTTCCTGCTATGTCTTGACCTGAACAATACCGTATTGTGTTAATGCAATTTTAAACTGTGTCACTTTACTCGTCAGTACGAAATGTGATGAATTGTCAGCACTGATACTTTTATGTGCAAAACATGTCATCACATGCGCTTGTTTATCTTTCAGAGTGAGGAAGATATAAGTGTTGAACAAGCCTTGATCTCATCATCTTGCTTTCGGTACTTGCGCTGCAGCTCCCAATGAGGATAACCTTTCTTGAACTCTATTGAAGTGTTGTCGGTTTTGTATGTTATTTTGTCGGCGTGTTTATTTGCCTTTGGTGGTGATCTTTGATGCCCGATGTATATGTCTGTTGTCCGCTTGTGCTTTATTGTCATAGTGGCGAACTTTGATGCCCAAGTGGATGTAATATGCCGTAATTTCTTTATTGTATAGTCTAGGTTTTTCTTATTCACGATGCAACAGTTATTTCTTTGTATATATATCCTGTCTTCGCGATAAACCGCCAAACCGTAAAATTATAGTACATAATCGGGCCGTCATGCAATCACGATGTAGGTTGGGCACAACGTGCGCGAACAGCTCACGGGCGGCAGCAGCCGAAATGAACCCGACCCATGATTGTGCGAATCAAATCACGGGCTTTTAACATGCCAAAATTGTCTCGGTCCTTGTTTGGCCCAATCGGATATCATTGCGGCAGGCGGATGCAAACAGGGCCGTAGTAAGGCCCAACTATATGACGGGCTTTTAACAGGCCGAAATTAATATAGGGCCAAAATGTTAAACGGGCCCTTAACAAGCCAAAACTAATATCAGGCCGAATTACTAAGTGGGCCTTTAGCAAGTGGGCCCAAAAGCATAGTGTCCGGTTAATGGGCGAATCGATATGGGCCATAATTGAGCCCAAAGCCTCTTAAAGGGTCGGACTGATATGGGTCGTAATTTGGCCCGAGCGTGGTAGGCTTTAACGGACCCGGATCTCATATGGGCCACTATCAGGCCCGGAGCATGGCAGGCCATTAATGGACCGAATCAAATATGGGCCGGCATTTGGCCCAAAACATGGCAGCCAGTTAATGGGCCGGCCTACTAGGGTCCTCAAAATCTTGTGGGCCTACAGTTGGGCCGGCCCATTAATGTCGGCGAAATCTCGTTGGCCTTTAGCTGGGCCGGCCCATTATGATCCGCAAGAATCTTGTGGTCCTTTACCTGGGCCGGCCCATTATGGCACACAAAAATCTTGTGGGCCTTTACCTGGGTCGGCCCATTATGGCCTGCAAAATCTTGTGGGCCTTTAGCTGGGCCAGCCCATTATGGTCCGCAAAATCTCGTGGACCTTTAGCTGGGCCAGCCCATTATGGTCCGCAAAATCTTGTGGGCCTTCAGTTGGGCCGGCCCATTTAAACTTGGATGCATCACCCACGTGTCAACATATCATAGGCGTGTCTCGCCCATTGGATGAGTAACACCTGTGCCAACGCGGACCTGACACGTGTCTCCTCCAGCCAATGATGATTTTACACGTGGAAAATCCCCATTGGTCGGGGCTGTTAACGGGTTATCGGATCCAAAACCCAACCCGATAGCTTAACGGCTTTCGTTATGGTGGATGCCACGTGTCGGTCACCCTTGACGAAAGCACTTCTGTGACGCGTGATTTATCGTCATGGAAGTGGACACTTCCGTGATGATAATTTTGGTAATGTCACGGAACACTTCTACGACAGCACAGGTATGACTATCTTGATTCTGTCATAAAATCGTCATGGGTGTACATGCATGACAGAAAACACGACCTACTGTGACAAACACGTATCATCACATAAGTGTATTTTTTGTAGTGTTTGCCATCACAAGTTCGTACAACGCTCAATTTTCCCTTACGATAAAAGATCAAACATATTTAGGAGCAATTTGTATTGCTTTATGCACCGATGACAACTTACTTCAAGGATCTTATTCAATCCATAGGTAGGTATGGTGGACACTCATGGGAAGAAACTGGGTTTAAGGGTTTTTGGATGCACAAGTAGTATCTCTACTTAGTACGAATTTTTGGCTAGCAAAAGACCCTAGGCAAACACAACATGTTGGAGGATCCATAACAATATAACTTCTATGCAAATATACCCAAACATAACTCATTATGTTGTCTTCCTTGTCCAACTTCAACTAATTTTCTCAAGTTTGAAAATAATTAATGGGTATTCACAATCATAGAAGATGCCCAAGATAATATATTTGCATGTGAAAGTTCTCTTCCTTATACTAATCATTCATGAATTGCTTGTATGACCAATATTGTGATTGTCAAGCTTCAAAAGATTTCACTTTCTAAACCCAATGTGAAGCTACCACTAGGCATGATATAATTTCAACTTCATGATATTCAGTTCATTCAACAATTTACTCATAGGATATAAGTGAAGCACAAGAGTAAATGACAAGTTACTCCAAAAAGATGTATGTGAAGATAAAGCGAGTAGTTAAGTAAATAGGTAGTTAATTATGGACTCTCTCTTATTTAAAAACTTTAAGAAATAAGTATTTTTATTAAAACATCAAGCAAAACAAAATAAAATTACATTCCAACAATAGCACACATCATGTGAAGAAGCAAAAACTTAGGGTCAACTGATATTAACCGATAATTGTTAATGAAGAAAGGTGGGATGCCTATCAGGGCATCCCCAAGCTTAGATGCTTGAGACTTCTTGAAATATTATCTTGGAATGCCTTGGGCATCCCCAAGCTTGAGCTTTTGTGTCTCCTTAATTCCTTTTATATCACAGTTTCCCTAAATCTAAAAAACTTCATCCACCCAAAACTCAACAAGAACTCATGAGATAAGTTAGTATAAATCAATGCAAAACCTTATCATTCTCTACTATAGCAAATCACTAAAATTATTATTTAACATTGCATACTAAATGCCTCTGCATATTTAGTACTCCTATCCGCAAATAGAATCATTAAGCAAGCAAACATATGCAAAAAATGCAACCATAACAACAATCTGCCAAAACAGTACAGTCTCTAAAAAATGCAAGAACAATCATACTTCTGCAACTCCAAAAATTCTAAAAATTTACCACACTGTAGAAAATTTATCAGAGCTTATTTTGAAGAAAGTTTCAACATTTTATCACATTCCGACCTTTCTCGGGATTTTTTGCAACAGCGATAAACTTTCTGTTTTGAAATAGCAACATCTAGACTTGCAAAATAAGCATGGTAAAGGCTATCCTTGACATTTTTATTGAAAAGAAATATGCAAAACATTATTCTAAATAACAGAAAGAAAATCCTAACAAAATAAAATGATGCTCCAAGCAAAACACATATCATGTGACGAATAAAAATGTAGCTCCAAGTGAGGTTACCGATAATGTTGGAGACGAAAGAGGGGGTGCCTTCCGGGGCATCCCCAAGCTTAGTTGCTTGGATCTTCCTTGAATATTACCCTGGGGTGCCTTGGGCATCCCCAAGCTTAGGGTCTTGTCACTCCTTATTCTCCTCATATCGAGATCTCACCCAAAACTTGAAAACTTCAATCACACAAAACTTAACGGAACTTCGTGAGATAGGTTAGTAGGATAAAGGGCAAATCATTTCACTTTGGTACTGGCAAATACAAGATTCATAATTGTTTCCACACAATGCATACTATAGCATATCATTTACACAATTTATATTGAGCAATATAAGCCATAGAAACTATGAAACAGGCAAACTATGCATTGAAAACAGAATCTGTCAAAACAGAACAGTCTGAAGTAATATGTACTCCAACCATACTTCTGCTACTCCAAAAATTCTGAAAAAGTAGGACAATGTAGAGAATTTGTATATAAATCATCTGTAAAAAAATCAGATCAAAATCATGTTCCAATGAATTTTAAAAATTCATGTACTAAGCGCAAAAGTTTCTGTTTTTGCACAGAATCAAGTCAACTATCATCCACAATGTCCCAAAGGCTTTACTTGGCACTTTATTGAAATAAAAGCAATAAAACATGATTACTACAGTAGCTTAATCATGTTAACACACAAAAATAGTAGGGTTAAATGTTTTGTTGTCTCCCAACAAGCGCTTTTCTTTTATGCCTTTTAGCTAGGCATGATGATTTTAATGATGCTCACATAAAAGGAAAGAATTGAAACACAACGGGAGCATCATGAAACACATGGCAAGCACATTTAAGCCTAATCCACTTCCTATTCATAGGGATTTTGTGAGTAAACAATCTATGGGAGCAAGAATCAACTAGCATAGGAAGGCAAAACAAGCATAACTTCAATATTTTCAACACATAGACAGGAAACTCGATATTATTGCAATACCTACAAGCAAATGTTCCTCTCTCATAATAATTTTCAGTACCATAATGAATGAATTCAACAATATAGCTATCACAAAAATCATTCTTTTCATGATGCATAAGCATAGAAATTTTGTTACTCTCCACATAAGCAAATTTATTCTCATCAATAGTAGTGGGAGTAAACTCAACAAAACAACTATCAGGGGAGTGAAAAATTAAAATAATGATGAAAAGTTCCATGGTTATCATTATTCTTTATAGCATACATGTCATCACCATAATCATCATAGATAGCAACTATGTTATCATAGTCAATTGAAGCCTCATCCAAAATGGTGGATTCATCAATAAATAAAGTCATGACCTCTCCAAATCCACTTTCATCATTATAATTATCATAAATAGGAGGCATAAAATCATTACAACAAATTTGCACATCAAATCTTGGAGGACTAAAAATATCATCTTCATCAAACATAGCATCCCCAAGTTTATGGCTTTGCATATTATTAGCATCATGGATATTCAAAGAATTCATACTAACAACATTGCAATCATGCTCATCATTTATACCAAACATTCTATTGAATTCTTATTATATCAATTGAGCAATTTTCCTTTCCATCATTTTCATGAAATACATTATAAAGATGAATAATATGATGCAACCTCAATTCCATTTTTTTGTAGTTTTCTTTTATAAACCAAACTAGTAATAAAACAAGAAACTAAAAGATTCAATTGCAAGATCTTAAGATATACCTTCAAGCACTCACCTCCCCGGCAACGGCGCCAAAAAAGAGCTTGATGTCTACTACGCAACTTTAGTCTTGTAGACTCGTGTTGGGCCTCCAAGCGCAGAGTTTTGTAGGACAGTGGCAATTTTCCATCAAGTGGATGACCTAAGGTTTATCAATTCGTGGGAGGTGTAGGATGAAGATGGTCTCTCTCAAATAACACTGCAACCAAATAAAAAAAAGTCTCTTGTATCCCCAACACACCAAATACAATGGTAATTTGTATATAGGTGCACTAGTTCGGCGAAGAGATGGTAATACAAGCGTAGTAATGATAGTAGATATTGATTTTTGTGATAGTGAAAATAAAAAAAGCAAGGTAGTAATTGATAAAATGGAGCACAAACGATATTGCAATGCTTGAAAATGAGGCCTAGGGTATGTACTTTTGCTAGTGCAATCTCTCAACAATGCTAATATAATTGGATCACATAACCATCCCTCAACTTGTGATGAATAATCACTCCAAAGTTCCTATCTAGCGGAGAACATAAGAAGAAATTGTTTGCATCTACTCTTTACGATCAATCTATCCAAGAGCTCGTACTAAAATAACACCAAGTTATTCTTTTTGATCAATCTATCAAGAGTTCGTACTAAAATAACACCAAAGCTGGGGGAGAATGGATGAGTCCCACAGTGCACCCTTATCCTTGGCCACGTATGTTGCGTGCATCACGAGAGGTAGGTAACGAAAGTGCGTGGCGCGGGAGGGCATCATGGTGAGGGCCCGGCCGTCTTGATTTGGCGGAGGAGGACGATGGCCGCCTGTTGATGGAGCAACCCTCCTCCTCGCCCTGCCTATAAAAAGGGAGGGGTGGAGGAGGGCGGAGTCATCCATATTTGCATTCCTCCTCTTCTTATCTTTCGCTTCTTCTGGCTATGTCAAAGAGAGGGGACTGGGGCCAGCCCCCAGGCTCCTGCTTGGGATCTCCCTTGGATCTGAGAGGAAGATTCGGGCGACGCAGCGCCGATGTTGGGAGTGGCAACCCCTGTGTGCTTGCCGCCGAGTCACCCGTGGCCTTGACTTCAGTGGGAGGGGATGCGAATGATTCCACGCCGCGGTCCGAAGCGGGTACGACGTGTGGTAGTCGACCGCTCCCCGTTATTCTTCCTCTTGCGGCACTAGGGAGGAACCATGGAAGAGATTCGCCGCTAGTAGGGGTGAATCTGGTTCCTCCTGGGTGTCGTCCTTCCTATGTACAAGAGGGCTCTTCGCTCCTACTCACGTCTTCTGGGCGCATGGTGGCTTCCGATATCAGGGCCGCTAGGGACGACCATGCTCTTTGTGGGGAGTCCTTCGGAGGGCATGGTGCCCAGCACGGCTGCCGTGACGAGATCATCGAACAGCAGCGATACAGGAGGTAGTAGCAACCCACGACGCGCCAAGAACGGGGGTGGCCGTTCTGACGGCTCGCGTTTGCCGGTGACTCCGCTACCCCTGTTTGGGCTCCCTTCAGCGCCACCGTTCCTCCTGCCCCTTGGTTCCACCTTCCGTCCAGGGGACGTTGTCATCTTGATCCTGGGGAGGCGCCGAATCCAAGCCGAGTCCGCCCCTTGCTTCTTTAGTCCCTCCCTGTAATACCCTGAGGGAGATGGACAAGGGCAAAGGCGTAACGGGGCACTAATCTTTTTTCAATCTTAAATTTGTAGGCAATCGCCAAATTTTAACTCAAATAATGTAATCTCTCTTGTCCGTGTTTGTGTTATGTAATGCTTATACTTGTGTTAGCATATAAATGAAAGAGATGAACCTTGCCGGGAACCCGTGCATGTGTATGTCCATGCAGAGGTGAGGTGCCTCTTTAATGCAAATAAACGAGTTTTCCCCGGCAGGCTATCCTGCCGGTACCCGTCTTGTCTGCCGGAGAGCCGCGTCTGCCGGGGAACAGACAGAGGGACCAGCCCCCCGCCAACTCCTTTTTACCCAAGGCCACTGCGACCATCCTGACCAAAGCAATGTTCAAGTCATGGATGGGAGCACCTAAGTCTCAAAAGAGAAGCGGGGTTTTCCCATGCAAAGTTATAGCTTTACAGAACACTAATGGACATGAGGTAGAACTTACCTGCTTGGCTTGTCGGGGATCGCTGCGCTGGGCGATCTTCCCACTCCTTGACGAATCCAACTTCACAGCAGGAACCTGCAACTTCATGAAGATGAGAATGAATGCAGGATGCAATCCTATCTATATACATATGCAAATGCTTATGAAATGCTTATGCAGAGATCTTGGTGTGCTCATGCATGCCTGAATTCTTAGTTTGGGGGCCCCCACAGCGCTTCTTTATTTTTCTCTAGCACGGGGTCGTCGCCCCGGCTTCGTACAAGGGGTTACATGCAGCTGAGGCAAGGCATGTACAAAAGGGTGGCTGCCGGGCAGGGCCCGACAGCCGCGCCTTATGGGTAGTACTTGCGGAGATGCTCATTATTCCATGAGTTTTGCAACGGAGTGCCATCTCTGGTCTCCAGACGGACTGCGCCAGGTCTGGTGACTCGTACCACCCGATAAGGGCCTTCCCACTTTGGTGACAGCTTGTTTTTACCCTTGGCGGACTGAACGCGCCTAAGGACAAGGTCACCTTCCTCAAAACACCGGGCATGAACCCTGCGGCTGTGATAGCGACGCAGGGGTTGCTGGTAGCGTGCAACACGCATAGCAGCCCGGAGACAGTTCTCCTCGAGTAGCATAGCATCGTCACGCCGATGCTGATCTTGCGCTACTTCATTGTAGGCAAGCACTCGAGGGGGCCCGTAAATGAGTTCTGTGGGGATAACTGCTTCTGCCCCGTAGACCAGGGAGAAGGGAGTCTGCCCGATAGCTCGGTTAGGTGTCGTTCTGAGGGACCAGAGAACTACCGGTAGCTCCTCGATCCACTGCCTGTCGTGCTTCTGCAGCTATCAAAAGTTATTTTCTTGAGTCCATGGAGCACTTCAGCATTCGCCCTCTCAGCTTGTCCATTGCTCCGGGGGTGTGCCACAGAGGCGAATGAGATCTTGCATCCGAGGGTACGAACGTATTGCATGAAGCGTGGCTCGTGAACTGGGTGTCGTTGTCGGTGATGATCCTTGCCGGAACTCCAAAACGACACACCAATTCTTTCAAGAACTTGATAGCTGACTGAGCAGTCACCTTTCTCACGGCAGTCACTTCCGGCCACTTTGTAAACTTGTCGATGGAAATGAACAAGAATTCAAAGCCCCCGATTGCTCGGGGAAAGGGGACGAGGATATCGAGACCCCAGACCAAAAATGGCCATGATAGAGGGATTGTTTGAAGAGCTTGGGCAGGCAGGTGTGCTTTCTTGGAATAGAACTAGCAGGCTTAACATGTCGTGACGAGCTTGACCGCATCTTGGAGGGTTGTGGGCCAATAGAATCCTTGTCAGAATGTTTTCCCAACTAATGCCCTTGGTCCAATATGGGAGCCGCACATTCCTCCGTGAATCTCAGCCAGCAGTTCCTTTACATCCTCCCGGCAGACACACTTCAATTTCACACCATTGGGCCTCCTTCTGTATAGAGTGTCATCGACAAACTAATACATACTGGCCCTCCGGGCTACTTTTTCAGCTTCATCTTGGTCGCCAGGGAGTTCTCTGGTCTGGAGGAAGTGGACAATGTGCCTTGCCCAAGTTGGAGCCTAGGGCTCGGCAACAAGGACTAGCGGCACCTCCTCTGCTGCGGGAGCACCAGCCTCGTTTGCGAGGTTCCTGGGCCCGGCTGGAGGGGGAGGTCCGGCAGGGTCTCTGCCGGGAGCGGACGGCTCGACCGGGAGAGGCTTACCGTAGTCCAACTTTCTCCTTTTCCGGGCCATTGTTGCTGGTGATACGGAAGGCCGAGAGAGATGGAGAACAAAAGTTCCTGGTTCCACAGGAAGCTTCTGCGCAGCACACTTTGACAGGTGATCAGCTATCTTTGTTTTCCGCCTGAGGTGCGTGCTTTCTGTTGCAACCCATCAAAGTGCTTCTCCAATCTCCTCACTTCCTCGACGTATGCTTCCATCAATGGACTTTGATAATCCTTGTTGAATTGTCTCACCACAAGCTGTGAATCTCCTCGAATGATCAGCTTCTTAATTCCCAATTCTACTGCAATCCTGAGCCGCAAGGAGCCCTTCATACTCAGCTGTATTGTTGGTGGCTTCTTCCTGGGCAAAATGCATTTGGATGTACTTACTTCAAGTGCTCCCCAAAGGGGGAAACAAGAAGCACGCCAGCCCCTGCACCTTGTAGGGGAAAAAAGCACCATCAAAATACATAATCCATGATTGGGGTGATTCCTTGCCGGGGTTAGTTGTCTCTGTCACTTCCTCATCAGGGGTTGGCGTCCATTTTGCAATAAACTCCGCCAGTGCCCTGCTCTGAATATTTGATGTGCTCTCAAACTTCAAACCAAACCTGGATAACTCCAAAGCCCACTCCACTATTGTGCCAGTAGCCTCAGGGTTTCGAAGTATCCTTTGCAACGGAAAACAAGTGACAACCGTGATCTCGTGGGCTTGGGTGTAGTGGCGCAGTTTCCTTAAGGCCATAATGAGGCCAAAGATCAACTTCTGCACACTAGAGTACCTCGATCTAGCCCCCTGTAACAAGGAGCTGACGAAGTACACTGGGCGCTGCACCACTTTCTTCCTTGCCGCGTCCTTGGGGTTGTTCTCGTTTTCGTGCTCATTGTTGTCCTGATCCTTATCTGACTCTGTTGTTTTCTGCTCACTTTTTGCCTCATCCACTTCTCGCTGCGCTACCAAGGCCGCACTGACCACTTGGTTGGTTGCCGCCAAGTATAGCAACAACGGTTCTTGGGGTTTGGGCTCAACCAAGGTAGGCACAGATGATAGGTAGGCCTTCAACTCCTGCAGAGCTGCATCTGCTTCCAGGGTCCACTTCATAGGCCCTGCCTTCTTCAAAATGTTAAAGAACGGCAGGGCACGCTCGACAGACTTGGAGATGAACCTTCTTAGCGCGGCCATGCATCCCGTTAAGCGCCTCACATCCTTAACTGTCCTTGGCGCCTGGATCTGCTCAATGGCTTTGATCTTGTCGGGGTTAGCTTCGATCCCTCGATGGGACACGAAGAAACCAAGTAGCTTGCCGGAGGGAACACCAAACACACACTTCTCCGGATTAAGCTTCAAATTGATCTTGTGCAGATTAGCAAATGTCTCCTCCAAATCCTGGATAATGGTGGTCTTATCCTTGGTTTTGACCATGATATCATCCATGTAGGCTTCTATATTTCTATGTAACTGTGGTTCAAAACCAATCTGGACTGCCCTTGCAAAAGTTAACCCGGCACTCATTAATCCGAATGGCATGCAGATAAAGCAGTATGTACCACAGGGAGTGATGAATGACGTCTTCTCTTCATCTTCTTTGGACATGAAGATCTGGTGATATCCGGAGTACGCATCCAGAAAGGAGAGAAAATCACAACCTGGCGTGGAATCCACAATCTGGTCGATGTGCGGCAAGGGGAATGGGTCCTTTGGGCAAGCCTTGTTGAGATCTGTGAAATCAATGCAGAGCCTCCATCTCCCATTAGCCTTCCAGACTACCACTGGATTTGCTAACCATGTAGGATGTAGTACTCCTCTGACCAAACCAGCTGCCTCCAGTTTCTTCATCTCTTTGACAATGAAATGTTGCCTCTCCGAGGCCTGCTTCCGGACTTTCTGCTTGACAGGTCGGGCATGTGGGCAGATAGCAAGGTGGTGCTCGATTACCTCCCTGGGAACACCAGGGATACCATATGGTTGCCAGGCAAACACATCAATATTCACTCGCAGGAAAGCAACGAGCACGCTTTCCTATTTGTCATCGAGGGCGGTGCTGATGGTGAAAGTACCATCAATGCCAGCCAGCCCTGCCGGGACCTTCATCACTTGGGGTGTAGCAACCTTGGATCTCTTGCTGTTGGAACACTCCAGCACGTCGTCAACGGGTGTCGTGCACTCAGAGGGGCACGCTTCCCGGACTCCTTGCCGGAGGTCCTACAATCCCTCTTCTTTCCTTTGCTTTCCTTGGTGGGAGCTGCCGCTACCGCTGCCTCTGCTGCGACTGCATCCAGATACATCTGTCCACACAGATAATTGCATCCTTCTCAGCCGATGGGATAGTGATGACTCCTAGTGGCCCGGACATCTTCAAGGTGTTGTAGCATAGTGGGATGCCGCCATGAACTTGCCCAGGGCCGGGCATCCAAGAATCTCATTGTACGGCAGGGGAGATCAACCACATCAAACACAATCTTCTTAGTCCGATAGTTTAGTTCTCCCCCAAACGTCACCGGTAACGTAATCTTCCCTTTGGGATGGTTCCTGCTGGGATTAACTCCTTGAAACGTATCGGTAACCGCTAGCTCTTCTTCTCCTATCTGAAGCTTGTTGATGACTGCTGGGGAAATCAGATTCAACCCGACCCCGGCATCCACTAGCATCTTTGTAACCTTGAGGTTGCGAATTGTTGGGGAGACCAACAACGGCAAACATCCTACCGCAGTGGTGCGGCCAGGGTGATCCTCCTCGTCAAAGATGATGGGCGTGCGGGACCCTTTGAGCGGCTTCCGGGCCTCTGGTGCTGGCTCCACGGCATTGATCTCCCGTTCCCATCGCTTGAGCTGGTGGTGAGAGGCGTGCAAAGATGCACCCCCATCAATGCATAGGGCATCAGTGGCCTTTTGAAACTCCTGCTCACTGGTTTCCTCTTCGTCCCCTCCATCACTCACATCATCATAGATTTCCTTCTTTTGACCCCTGGTGGGCTTTCCTTGGTTCCGAAAGGGTTTTCCAGGGCGATTTGCTTCACTGCCCCAGCCCTTACCGCCAGCGGGATTCTGACCTTTTTCCTTGTCACGCTTATCATATTCTGCCCTCTGTTTCTTGACAAGCTGCTCAACCTGGTAACACTCCTGAAGGTCATGGCCCTTGGTCCGATGGATCTTGCAGTACGGCCCGTCGCCTTTCCTAGCTTTCTCGGCGGCAGCGCAAGCGGCAGCTTCCTTGCCGGGGGCCTCAGCCTTGGCCTTCTTGCCGTTACTAGGTGTGCCCGAACCTTCCACTGTCATCACTGCCTTATCTCTTGGCTTCTTACTTGCGCTTCTTGCCCTTTCTATGACTGGTTGATTCATCCTCATCCTCTGAATCAGCATTGGCGCAATCTTCCTCTCCGGCCAACTTCCATCCTTCCTCCATCCGAGCACACTTATCCACCAGTGTGTATAGCTCCTTCACAGTCTTGGGCAACCGCACGTTCATCTTGGAACGAATGCGACGGTTGCGCACATTGGACTGGAAAGCTGCTATAATGGTTGTCGGATGGATATTTGGAATATTTATGTGAACTTTACTGAATCTCTGCAAATACTTAGGGGGATTTTCTCCTTCCATACGCTTTCTGAAGTTGCGGTGTATGGGCTGCCGAACTCTTGGTGGCCACCGGTGAAGGTACCGATGAACTCCTGGCATAGGTCTGCCCATGACGAAATGGAGTTCTCTGGCAGGTGCATCAGCCAAGAACTCATGTTGGACTTGAGGGCCAAAGGGGAGTAGTTGGCGAACACCTTCTCATCTCTTCCCCCGGCAGCCTGAACAGCGATGGTGTAGATGCTCAGGAACTCTGCCGGGTTCAGCCTCCCGTCGTACTTCTCAGGTATCTCTGGCTTGATCATGCGAACGGACGGCCAATGGACTTGCCGCGGTTCTCATGTAAAGGCAGGGCAGCCGACCTCGAAAGGTAGGCACCCGCCAACACCGAGCGCAGGCTCGTCGATGTTGAGCCGTCGCACCCGTCGGTCTAGCGTAGGTAAATCCGCAGCGTCGATCTATGACAACGCGCGTCCCCCCGCCGCCTATCCTCCGGGGCTTGAGGTTGGCCTGGATGTGCTCGAGGCTTAGAAGAGGCCATCGAGACGTCGTTGGGGACTTGATTCTGTTGCGCCCGCGCCGGCTGCCGTGGTGGGGACTGCACCGTGGGGACAGCCCCCTCTGTTCGGACAGCAGTACGGGCGGTTGCTGTCGCTTGGGGAGGTCGTGGCGGGCCAGGTCGTTGTGAGCCCCCAGCTTCGGCGAAACCGAGTAGGCTTTGGATGGTGGCACGCCATTCATCCATCTACTCGGCTACTGGTGGAAACCTCAGTAGTAGCTGAGCTCGCGCCATAGCCTCCGTGGTTGTGCTTGGCATAGATGTTGATGACGTCGACCGCACCGTCTCCTTGCTCCTGACGGTGCCAGCGGCAGCGGCGGTGCCGCGCCCATGCTGTAGTGGGACGACCACCTGGGCAGCGGGGTTGCGCGACGGTGGTGCTCGAGGGTCAGCGGCTCCGTCGAGCGCAGCGGTCTGGTTGGCTCGTCCGGGAGGAGGCGCATACGCCATGGTCTCTCCCGTGGTGGGGGCGGCCGGAGGGCGATGGCTTATCCCGGACCGAGCATCGTTGCTGCGGCTGTGCCTGTCGGTGGGAGGAGGGCGTGCCGACGGAGTGACCCCCTCGCCCGCACCTTGCGGAGCGTGACCGTCAAGGCACTGCTGATGTTGTTCTCCCTCGATATCTCCTGCCCCCGTGTCGGCCGCGGGGGAAGTGGTGATGGCGCCACCTGCTCCAACCATGTCCCCAGCAACGTTAACGTCCTCGCTTGCCCCCGCATCCCCCGCGACATTAGAGGCTGCGGGCGGCGAAGCCTTCGAGGTGGATGGATGGGCCAAAGTACTGGACTTCTTCTTGGGCGCCATGGTCGATGGCGTCGTCGAAGATGAAGATGGTGATGAAGATGACGCGCCGCACACGCTTTCAGGTTCGCGCAAGCGATACCGCTACCTGGCGTGCCAAAGATGTCGCGGGATATCCGCCACCACCTATGGGACCAGGAGGCCCCTTGCTGGTTAGGCAGGGGGACGTCGCGTTGCACAAAGAGCAGAACAACGTGCGGCAGCACGGCAGAGAGCACACAAGCAATTTACCCAGGTTCGGGCCACCGCGAGGCGTAAAACATACTCCTACTTTGGTGGATTGATGGTGGAATGGAGGTGGCGAAGCATAGTGCACTTTCCGGAAAGGGTTGCCTTAGGGCAGTAGCGACTACGCGCATATGGGGGTGTGGGTTAATCAACTTTTCAACCCTTTTTAGGGTGCCATGGGCCTCCTTTTATAGATCAAGGGGTCACCACAATGGCAAAGTAGTCATTATGCACTGATACGATAGCAAACAGTGCTATCATACCTAACTCTGTGGGCTGACAGGGTGCATTAAATGAACCGGTTAGTGTCACATCACTGGTTGCCCGGCAAGGCTTGACGGGCTATCTTGCCAGCTTTGCGCCTATTCTCTTGACACGTCACAAGACAGGTGTCATCTCCGGGTTTCTTCTATAGGAAATGGCTGCCATGTGGCGAATGGCTGCCACTTAATCACCTTGCAGCTTGACACCGCATTGATCGATGACGTGGGTCGTGCTGGAGTGGTTGGTGAGGTGGTCCTTTGCGAGCCCCAGCAGTCCCTGCCAGGGTGCCTCGGGCGCTTTCTTATGGGGGTGGCCTGGCCCCTTGTCGGGCTTTCCTGTCCGGCAAGGGAGGCCCTTCTCTTGGCGATATCTTGCTCCTCTAGCTTGGCCTTAGTCTCTCTGAGCTGCATGCTGGTTCTTCAAATCTCTTGATTCTTTCAACTCTGACTTGGGCTGGTGCTTCAATCTTGCTCTTGTGCCTGTGCATAGTCTGGGCAACAGACCCAGGGTTTTTTGCACCGAGATAAAGGGATGGGATTAGAGTGTGCAAACGCAATTGGAGACACGGAGATTTTTGGCGTGGTTCCGATAGGTGGTGCTATCGTACATCCACGTTGGTGGAGACTTCAACCCATGAAGGGTAACGGTTGCACGAGTCCACAGAGGGCTCCACCCATGAAGGGTCCATGAAGAAGCAACCTTGTCTATTCCACCATGGCCATCGCCCACGAAGGACTTGCCTCACTTGGGTAGATCTTCACGAAGTAGGCAATCTCCTTGCCCTTACAAACTCCTTGGTTCAACTCCACAATCTTGTCGGTGGCTCCCAAGTGACACCTAACCAATCTAGGAGACACCACTCTCCACAAGGTAATAGATGGTGTGATGATGATGAACTCCTTTCTCTTGTTCTTCAAATGATAGTCTCCCCAACACTCAGCTCTCTCTCACATATTTGGCTATGGTGGAAAGATGATTTGAGCGGAAAGCAACTTGGGAAAGGCTAGAGATCAAGATTCTTGTGGTTGGATTGGAATGTCTTGTTCTCAACACATGAGTAGGTGGTTCTCTCTCAAAAAATGAGTAGTGGAAGTGTAGGCACGTTCTGATGGCTCTCTCTTAAATAAGTGGTGGAGGGGTATATATAGCCTCCACACAAAATCTAACCGTTACACACATTTGACCGAACTCGGTCAGACCAAATAGGTGAACTCGGTGAGACAATTCAGTTCAAAATGTGAACGTTAGAATTTTCGGTGAGACCAAGATGATCAGCTCGGTGGGACCGATGCGCTAGGGTTAGGGCAAAACCTCATCTCAGTGTGACTGATTGCATGAACTCGGCGAGACCAATTTCAGCAATGAGTTAACAGAGAATTGGTCAGAAAAACTTGGTGGGACCGATTGCACATTTCGGTGAGACCAAAATAATTACAATAGGCAACAAAGAGTTTGCAAGGCCATCTCCATGAGACCGAGATCCCTATCGGTGAGACCGAACTGATTAGGGTTTCTAGCTCTATGTCAAGTGAACTCGATGGCGCCGGATAGATCAAATCGGTGGGGACGAGTTTGACTTTAGGTTTTGGACATATTTGGATTTGAGAAAGTAGTTGAGGGCTTTGGAGCATATCACTAAGCATTTTGAGCAAGTAGACCATTAAGCAACACCTCGTCCCCTTTTAATAGTATTGGTTTTTCCTATGGACTCAATGTGATCTTGGATCACTAAAATAGCAATGAAGAGTCTTGAGCTTTTGCCAATATTTGTCCTTAGCATTTTGAAGGGGTTCCACATCCTCTTTTCCATGACATGACATTGTTGAACTCTCTGAAATATACTAGATAGATATGTTAGTCCAACAAGAGATATGTTGACATTAATGTCGGATTTCGGGTTCCGCAAACCCTTGAGAGGTTTGAACTCTGGGGTGCATGTGAAGAACTCGTCCGCCCCAGTCTGCCTGCTCGCTAATCCACGGCATAGCTCGACGAACTGAATGGAAAAGAGACACAACAGTTTACCCAGGTTCGGGCCACCTTGCGGCGTAAAACCCTACTCCTGCTTTGTGGTGGTTGGCCTCGAGGGGCTGAGGATGAACTAGTACAGTGGGAGAACAACCTCAGGAGGAGGAGTGTTCTTGTGCTCAATGAGCTAGTGGGTGTGAGAGTGATCTGAATGATCCGTCCCCTACTATGGTGGTGCTGCTGCTCTATTTATAGGGGCCTTGGTCCTCTTCCCAAATGTAGGCGGGAAGGGATCCCACAATGGCCAAATTCTAAGGGAGACAACTAGTACATGCTATCTGATACGTCTCCAACGTATCTATAATTTTTTATTGTTCCATGCTATTATATTATCTGTTTTGGATGTTTAATGGGCTTTAATATGCTCTTTTATATTATTTTTGGGACTAACCTATTAACCGAAGGCCCAGTGCCAGTTTCTGTTTTCTTGCCTATTTCAGTGTTTTGCAGAAAAGGAATACCAAACCGAATCCAAACTGAATGAAACCTTCGCGATGATCTTTCATGGAACAAACGCAATCCAGAAGACTTGGAGTTGAAGTCTGGAACTCCGCGAGGCGGCCAGCGGTGGAAAAGTGGTTTCGTGGCTCCCCCCGATGTTTTTAGGGTATAAGAGTATATTTAGGAGAAAGAAGTACGTTGGTGGAGCTCCGTGGGGCCCACGAGGCAGGAGGGCGCGTCCAGGGGGTAGGCGCGGCCCCCACCCTCGTGGGCCCCACGGAGCTCCACCAACGTACTTCTTTCTCCTAAATATACTCTTATACCCTAAAAACATCGGGGGGAGCCACGAAACCACTTTTCCACCGCCGCAACCTTCTGTACCCGTGAGATCCCATCTTGGGGTCTTTTCTGGCGATCTGCCGGAGGGGGAATCGATCACGGAGGGCTTCTACATCAACACCATGGCCTCTCCAATGATGTGTGAGTAGTTTACCATAGACCTTTGGGTCCATAGTTATAAGCTAGATGGCTTCTTCTCTCTCTTTGATTCTCAATACAAAGTTCTCCTCGATGTTCTTGGAGATATATTCGATGTAATACTCTTTTGCGGTGTGTTTGCCAAGATCCGATGAATTGTGGATTTATGATCAAGATTATCTATTAATATTATTTGGTTCTTCTTTGAATTATTATATGCATGATTTGATATCTTTGCAAGTCTCTTCTAAGTATCGGTTTAGTTTGGCCTACTAGATTGATCTTTCTTGCAATGGGAGAAGTGCTTAGATTTGGGGTTCAATCTTACGGTGTCCTTTCCCAGTGACAGTAGGGGAAGCAAGGCACGTATTGTATTGTTGCCATCGAGAATAAAAAGATGTGGTTTATATCATATTGCTTGATTTTATCCCTCTACATCTTGTCATCTTGCTTAATGCGTTACTCTGTTCTTATGAACTTAATACTCTAGATGCATGCTAGATAGCGGTCGATGTGTGGAGTAATAGTAGTAGATGCAGAATCGTTTCGGTCTACTTGACACGGGCGTGATGCCAATATTCATGATCATTGCCTAGATATTCTCATAACTATGCACTTTTCTATCAATTGCTCGGCAGTATTTTGTCCGCCCACCGTAATATATGCTATCTTGAGAGAAGCCACTAGTGAAACCTATGGCCCTCGGGTCTCTTTCTTATTATATTGCATCTCTTTTATTTACATCACATCTCGTTTTACTATTTTGCAATCTTTACTTTCCAATCTATACAACAAAAATACCAAAAATATTTATCTTACTATCTTTAATAAATCTCACTTTTGCGAGTGACCGTGAAGGGATTGACAACCCCTTTATCGCGTTGGTTGCAAGGTTCTTGATTGTTTGTGCAGGTACTAGGTGACTTGCGTGTAATCTCCTACTGGATTGATACCTTGGTTCTCAAAAACTGAGGGAAATACTTACGCTACTTTGCTGCATCACCCTTTCCTCTTCAAGGGAAAACCAACCCATGCTCAATAGGTAGCAAGAAGGATTTCTAGTGCCGTTGCCGAGGAGGTTTACGCCAAGTCAAGTCAAGATTTGTTCTCCCGTCAACTTGCCAATTTCTGGTGCTGTTGCCGGGGAGATCTACGCCAAGTCAAGACATACCAAGTACCCATTATAAAATCTTCTCCCTCCGCATTACATCGCCTCTCGTTTTCTTCTCCCTCACTTCTAAAGCGATTTTCGAAAACCTTCGCCTTTTCTTTCGCCCTTCTTCCGTTCGATCTTGTGTTACCATGTGCCTTACTTTTGCTTGCATCTTCGCTTGCTAAGAGTTTATGGATCCTCATCCCCTTGCCAATCCTTTTAAAGGATCCAATTATGAAGAACCAATCGCTAGTGAGTTTTGTGCACTATATTATCTTTATGAGGTTTTGCTTGAAATTCGTGAATCTGAAAATTGTGATGAAATTTATGAAGTGATTCACGATAGTTCCTTCAATGAAAAGAACGATTGCAATGATGTTACTATAAATTCTATTAATGTCAATTGTGTTAATGATATGCAAAACCCTAAGCTTGGGGATGCTAGTTTTGCTATGTCCACTACTTGTTGCAATAATCATGATTGGGGTGATTCTTCTTATGATCTTGAAATTTTACTTACTCCCCATGATCAATATGAGATGGATAATAATGTTTGCAAAAATATTGAAAGTGGGTTTGGAAGAGTGTCAACTTTAGATCCAACATATTTGGATAATTATCAATCTTATGAAGTTTTTGATAAAAGTGGGTTTGGAGAGGTCATAACTTTAGTTAATGATATTCCCACTATTTTGGAAGAGTGTCAAGTTTGCATGCATGTGGATCATGTAGAGAAAATTTTATGTGAGAGCTATATTGTTGAATTTGAATATGATCCCACATGTAATTATTATGAGAGAGGAAAATATGGTTGTAGAAATTTTCATGTTACTAAATTACCTCTCGTTATGTTGAGATTGTTATTGTTTCTCACCTCTTTCTTGCATATGCTAGTTTTTGCTTGTCTTTTTATTTGCCTATATGATGCCTATGCGTAGTAAGTATGTTAAACTTAGATTTGTTTTTCATATGCTATATGATGCTCTCTTTGTGCTTCAATTCTTGTCTTTCATGTGAGCATCATCGAAATTATTAATGCCTAGCTAGGGGCGTTAAATGATAGCGCTTGTTGGGAGGCAACACAATTTTATTTTTGCTCCTTGCTTTTTGTTCCTGTTCAGTAATAAATAATTAATCTAGACTCTGTTTATATGTGGTTTTATGTTTTAATTATTGTTTGTGCCAAGTAGAACCTTTGGGAAGACATGGGTGAAGTCTTTGCAATCTTGCTGTAAAAAACAGAAACTTTTGCACTCACGAGATTAGATGCCATGTTTTTCTGGAGAATGATTTTAGGTTGATTCTTTTTGCAGATGATTAATAGACAACTTCCTCACGTACATAAATTTATTTCAGAATTTTTGGAGTTCCAGAAGTATTCGTTTGATACATATTGCTACAGACTGTTCTGTTTTGACAGATTCTGTTTTTTGTGTGTTGTTTGCTTATTTTAATGAATCTATGAGTGGTATCGGGGGGTATGAACCATAGAGAAGTTGGAATACATTAGGTTTAGCACCAATAAAAATAAAGAATGAGTTCATTACAGTACCTTAAAGTGGTGTTTTGTTTTCTTATACTAACGGAGCTCATGAGATTTTCTGTTAAGTTTTGTGTTATGAAGTTTTCAAGTTTTTGGGTAAAGATTTGATGCATTTTGGAATAAGGAGTGGAAAGATCCTAAGCTTGGGGATTCCCAAGGCACCCCAAGGTAAAATTCAAGGACAACCAAAATCCTAAGCTTGGGGTGCCCCGGAAGGCATCCCCTCTTCGTCTTCGTCTATCGGTAACTTTACTTGAGGCTGTATTTTTATTCACCACATGTTATGTGTTTTGCTTGGAGTGTCTTGTATGATTTGAGTCTTTGCTTTTTAGTTTGCCACAATCATCCTTTCTGTACACACCTTTTGGAGAGACACACACGAATCGGAATTTATTAGAATACTCTATGTGCTTCACTTATATCTTTTGAGCTAGATAATTTTACTCTAGTACTTCACATATATCTTTTTAGAGCACGGTGGTGGTTTTATTTTATAGAAATTATTGATCTCTCATGCTTCACTTATATTATTTTGACAGTCTTTTAGAACAGCATGGTAATTTTCTTTGGCTATAAAATTAGTCCTAATATGATGAGCATCCAAGATGGGTATAATAAAAACTATCATATAAAGTGCATTGAATACTATGAGAAGTTTGATTCCTTATGATTGTTTTGAGATATGAAGATGGTGATATTAGAGTCATGCTAGTTGAGTAGTTGTGAATTTGAGAGATACTTGTGTTAAAGTTTGTGATTCCCGTAGCATGCATTATGGTGAACCGTTATGTGATGAAGTCGGAGCATGATTTATTTATTGATTGTCTTCCTTATGAGTGGCGGTCGGGGACGAGCGATGGTCTTTTTCTATCAATCTATCCCCCTAGGAGCATGCACGTAGTACTTCATTTTGATAACTAATAGATTTTTGCAATAAGTATGTGAGTTCTTTATGACTAATGTTCAGTCCACGGATTATACGCACTCCCACCCTTCCACCATTGCTAGCCTCTCTAATACCGCGCACCTTTCGCCGGTATCATACACCCATCATATACCTCCCTCAAAACAGCCACCATACCTACCTATTATGGCATTTACATGGCCATTCCGAGGTATATTGACATGCAACTTTCCACTGTTCCGTTTATTATGACACGCTCCATCATTGTCATATTGCTTTGCATGATCATGTAGTTGACATCGTATTTTCATGATTTTCATACATGCCACTATTGATTCATTGCACATCCCGGTACACCGCCGGAGGCATTCACATAGATTCATGTTTTGTTCTAAGTATTGAGTTGTAAGTAAATAAAAGTTTGATGATCATCATTATTAGAGCATTGTCCCAGTGAGGAAAGGATGATGGAGACTATGATTCCCCCACAAGTCGGGATGAGACTCCGAACGAAAAAAAGAGGCCATAAAAAAAGGAAAGAGAAAGGCCCAAATAAAAAATGAGATAAAAAGAGAGAATGGACAATGCTACTATCCTTTTACCACATTTGTGCTTCGAAGTAGCACCATGATCTTCATGATAGAGAGTCTCCCATGTTATCACTTTTATACTAGTGGGAATTTTACATCATAGAACTTGGCTTGTATATTCCAATGATGGGCTTCCTCAAATTGCCCTAGGTCTTCATGAGCAGGCAAGTTGGATGCACACCCACTTAGTTTCTTTTGTTGAGCTTTCATACACTTATAGCTCTAGTGCATCCGTTGCATGGCAATCCCTACTCACTCACATTGATATTTATTAATGGGCATGTCCATAGCCCGTTGATACGCCTAGTTGATGTGATACTATCTTCTCCTTTTTGTCTTCTCCACAACCATCATTCTATTCGACCTATAGTGCTATGTCCACAGCTCACGCTCATGTATTGCGTGAAGATTGAAAAAGTTTGAGAACATCAAAAGTATGAAGCAATTGCTTGGCTTTTCATCGGGTGTGCATGATTTAAATATTTTGTGTGATGAAGATAGAGCATAGCTAGACTATATGATTTTGTAGGGATAACTTTCTTTGGCCATGTTATTTTGAGAAGACATGATTGCTTTATTAGTATGCTTGAAGTATTATTGTTTTCATGTCAATATTAAACTTTTGTCTAGAATCTTATGGATCCGAACATTCATGCCACAATAAAGAGAATTACATTGAAAATTATGTTAGGTAGCATTTCACATCAAAAATTCTATTTTTATCATTTACCTACTCGTGGACGAGTAGGAATTAAGCTTGGGGATGCTTGATACATCTCCAACGTATCTATAGTTTTTGATTGTTCCATGCTATTATATTATCTGTTTTGGATGTTTAATGGGCTATAATATGCTCTTTTATATTAATTTTGGGACTAACCTATTAACCGAAGGCCCAGTGCCAGTTCCTGTTTTTTTTCTAATTCAGTGTTTTGTAGAAAAGGAATACCAAACGGAATCCAAATGGAATGAAACCTTCGCGATGATCTTTCTTGGAACAAACGCAATCCAGAAGACTTGGAGTTGAAGTCTGGAACTCCACGAGGCGGCCACGAGGCAGGAGGGCGCGCCCAGGGGGTAGGCACGCCTCCCACCCTCGTGGGCCCCACAGAGCTCCACCGACGTACTTCTTTTGCCTATATACACTCTTATACCCTAAAAACATCGGGGGCAGCCACGAAACCACTTTTTCACCGCCACAACCTTCTGTACCCATGAGATCCCATCTTGGGGCCTTTTCCGGTGATCTGCCGGAGAGGGAATCGATCACGGAGGGCTTCTACATCAACACCATAGCCTCTCCAATGATGTCTGAGTAGTTTACCACAGACCTTCGGGTCCATAGTTATTAGCTAGATGGCTTCTTCTCTCTCTTTCATTCTCAATACAAATTTTTCCTCGATGTTCTTGGAGATCTATTCGATGTAATACTCTTTTGCGGTGTGTTTGCCGAGATCCAATGAATTGTGGATTTATGATCAAGATTATCTATGAATATTATTTGGTTCTTTTCTGAATTCTTATATGCATGATTTGATATATTTGCAAGTCTCTTCTAAGTATCGTTTTAGTTTGGCCTACTAGATTGATCTTTCTTGCAACGGGAGAAGTGCTTAGCTTTGTGTTCAATCTTGTGGTGTCCTTTCCCAGTGACAGTAGGGGCAGCAAGGCACGTATTGTATTGTTGCCATCGAGGATAAAAAGATGGGGTTTATATAATATTGCTTGAGTTTATCCCTCTACATCATGTCATCTTGCTTAATGTGTTACTCTGTTCTTATGAACTTAATACTCTAGATGCCTGCTGGATAGCGGTCCATGTGTGGAGTAATAGTAGTAGATGCAGAATCGTTTCGGTCTACTTGACATGGACGTGATGCCTATATTCATGATCATTCCCTAGATATTCTCATAACTATGCACTTTTCTATCAAATGCTCAGCAGTAATATTTTCACCCACCGTAATATATGATATCTTGAGAGAAGCCACTAGTGAAACCTATGGTCCCCGGGTCTCTTTCTTATTATATTGCATCTCTTTTATTTACATCACATCTCGTTTTACTATTTTGCAATCTTTAGTTTCCAATCTATACAACAAAAATACCAAGAATATTTATCTTACTATCTTTATTAGATCACAGTTTTGTGTGTGACCGTGAAGGGATTGACAACCCCTTTATCATGTTGGTTGCAAGGTTCTTGATTGTTTGTGCAGGTACTAGGTGCTTGCGTGTTATCTCCTACTGGATTGATACCTTGGCTCTCAAAAACTGAGGGAAATACTTACGCTACTTTGCTCATCACCCTTTCCTCTTCAAGGGAAAACCAACGCATGCTCAAGAGGTAGCACTATCCTGAAAAAAGTGGTCTTCGCCTGCAAAAGCCTCTGGTGGTGACGCCGCGGTGGGCTCGGCGATGACCTCCATCATGTCGTCCTGGTGGTCTTGGTCTTGTTGCACCGGGATGGAAACCTTTGGTTGATTCCTCGGGACTCCGCGCCAGCGCTTGCCTCCTTAGCACCAAAGAGGAAACTGGTACACTACGCCCGCTGGCCCCGCCTGGCCTTGGTCGTCATGGCTCACGTCATCCGAACCTCGTGAGGTGAACCTTGCATAGAAATCTCCGCTCCTCGGGAGCCAGCCTGGGGAGCCCGCCCCCCGTGGAGGTCCCGATGTCGTCCGCCTCGCGAGGCTTGGCCCTCGCGAGGGTCTTGAGTTGTTGATGTTGAAGCTGGGTCGTACCAGGCCGTCGATGGAGGCACGCCGTGGGCCGCAGGTAGGCAAGTCTGGTACCCCCGCTCTCAGAATGCCGAATTACCAAAAACACCCAGGTAGAACTTGTGCTTTCAATGAGTTCCGTCAGCACGACGGCGTGGTGACGGTGATGGTGAAGATATATATGTGGGAGGGGGAGGAGAGGCAGCCAAGGGCGCCCTAGGGTTGGCCGCCGCCCCCTAGGGGCCCTGCCTTGCCCTTCGCCCCCCTTTCCATGTATGCATGAAGGGGAAGGAAAGAATGGGGTGAGGGAAGGAAGTGGGAATTCTAATCCACACTTTCCTTTCCCTTCCCCCCTTTCCTTCTACTCCTATAGCCTTATAGTGTACACCAGCCCCTTGTGGGCTGGTGTGTTCCTTCCCAAGGCCCATATGGCCCATAGGATTGCCGGGGTAACCCGAAACACCTTCCGGTGACCCAATAAGTACCCGATACCCTCTTAAACGCTCCCGGTGTCTGAATACCATCGTCCTAATATCAATCTTTACCTTCCGACCATTTCGAGACTCCTCATCATGTTTGTGATCTCATCCGGGACTCTGAACAACATTCGGTCACCAAATCACAAAACTCATATAATACTATATCGTCATCGAACGTTAAACTTGTGGACCCTACGGGTTCGAGAACTATGTAGACATGACCAAGACACTTCTCTGGTCAATAACCAATAGCGGGACATGGATGCTAATATTGGCTCCTACATATTCTATGAAGATCTTTATTGGTCGAACCGTTATGACCACCTACGCTATTCCCTTTGTCCATCGTATGTTACTTGCCCAAGATTCGATCGTCGGTATCTACATACCTAGTTCAATCTCGTTACCGGCAAGTCTCTTTACCTGTTCTGTAATTCGTCATCCTGCAACTAACTCATTAGTCACTTTGCTTGCAAGGCTTCTTATGATGTGTATTACCGAGAGGGCCCAGAGATACCTCTCCGATACTCGGAGCGACAAATCCTAATCTCGATTTATGCCAACCCAACAAATACCTTCGGAATACCTGTAGAGCATATTTATAATCACCCAGTTATGTTGTGATGTTTGATAGCACACAAGGTATTCCTCCAGTATTCGGTAGTTGCATAATCTCATAGTCGAAGGAATATGTATCTGACATGAAGAAATCAATAGCAATAAAACTGAATGATCAATATGCTAAGCTAACGGATGGGTCTTGTCCATCACATCATTCTCCTAATGATGTGATCCCGTTCATCAAATTACAACACATGTCTATGGTTACGAAACTTAACCATCTTTGATTAACGACCTAGTCTAGTAGAGGCTTACTAGGGACACGGTGTTTTGTCTATGTATCCACACACCTATCAAGTTTCTGGTTAATACAATTCTAGCATGAATAATAAACATTTATCATGATATAAATAAATATAAAATAACAACTTTATTATTGCCTCTAGGGCATATTTCCTTCAGTTGTATGAGTGACTAAGTGATGGCTATGTATGACATGCCAACATCTGGACGGAGGAAGTAGTTTCATGCATGCGAAGTAGGCAAAAAATGCTCATTTATAACCGTCTGAAATCTCCAAGGGTGCGACCACGTGAGTGAGGCGATGGTCGCGGTAGGCGTGACCATGATACGGGCTGCTGGCAGCCCTTGGATCTGAGATTAAACGGTCACATGCTAAGTTGCTGAAAATTTGCAGAATAACCCTCAAGGATAGGAGATTCACCCATAGGTCTAGAATCACGCCATGCAACCGTTCGATCTCATATCCAAGGGCTCTCGGAAGCACGTATCATGGGAGCATGGAAAGCTTCATATCACCTGTAATTTTCCCGATGCTTGACGTGTGAACACGCAGATGCATGAAGCCATTTAATTGGGTGTCTAGTTGACATGACATCTAATTGGGCCCCCATAGTACTATGCATGAACCCATTTATCCATCGGGCGAGCCACTACCATGCATGTCGTTCGCACGACCCACTCAAGCATTTTTACAATCGGGAAACCGCTAGCAGTTCGCTCCTACTCGTCCCCGACCGTCCTTTAACATTACGCAGTTCGCTCCTAGTTGTCTCGTCTTTCACATTACATCAGTTCCACTAATCCTAACCCTCCTCCCAAATCCATGGCGTCCCAAATCTCCATGATCGGCGGTGAGTATAAGGTTAGAACCATCACCGATGATGAGTTCGACGTCATCTACACCCGTTCTTCCGCGATGGTGAAAGGATGCCTTGCTCACTTTAGACGCATGTTCAAAAAGTCAAATGGTAATGAGTGGGTCGATGGGCTAGATGTTGAGTGCACCACAGTCCTGGGAAAAGAGAAGAATCTAAAGGAGGAAGAGAGGAAGAAGCCTGCCGTGATCCAGGTTTCCGTGCATAACTTGTGCTTGGTCTACCACATATGCCATGTCGATGTTGAGTGTGAGGATTTTATGAACTTCCTCGCGGGCGGCAAAGTCAAATTCATTACTATAGACTTTACGAATGATAGAAGAGTCCTGAGTCAGATAGGACTCGTTGTAGGCCAGCCTTTCGATCACCAGAAGAATGGGTTGGTACCCTCCCGTCAGCCTTCAATGTTGACCTTGGAAGAGCCATGGTTGATCCTTCGTACGGTAAACTGACAAAACCTCCACCCGAGTTTCATCTTACATGGCAGTGGAATGTACTAGATAGAGACCACATCGAGTACGCTGCAATGGATGCCTACCTTTGTTTCAATATCTACAAGGTTTGGATGAAGAGCGAGAGTCAAGTGTGCGGTTCAAGCAAAGAAGTATCGGCCAAGAGGAAGAGGGACAAGGACGAAGTCGAGCACGTAGACGAGGAGTCCAAGTAAGGTGGCAGTGTTGTTGCTCATGGTGGTTCTAATGCAGTGTCAACCGGATTAGTTGCTTAGTTTAATTTCAGGGTGCTTAGTTTTATTTGAGAGGTGTGTTGTGCTGAGCCCCCAGCAGAACTATGTTATGTTTCTTCTCGTTACTTTAACTCTTCAATACGTACATAATAGTATTTCTTACAATTCATCTTGTAGTTGATAGTACTACCAATCGTTTCTTCACATTATATATGTACAATATATATGGCCAACATCATATAGCCACATGTAGCGACCAGACCTCAAACAGTCTGATCTATGTGCTCAAGTGTCATCCCTGGATCAGTAATGCTAACACCACACAGTACTCGAAGGATTTAAAACAGAGTAGCAATCACACACTTATTACATCGAATGTCTCAAGAGAGAACTTAACTAAATAAATATGGCTTTAAGGCCATCTAATAACGATAACAGCGGAAGGCTTGGAAGAATAAGCGAGTCCATCAACTCCAACGGCATCACTGAGTATAGAACCACGACCTAAGCACCTTACTAAATGCGAAAAGTACGCAACATGAAGCGTTGCAGCCCGAAAATGGGTCACACATGGAATATCTTGGCAAAGTAACACATAGAGAATAATGGAAGAATAAGCCTATACTACATGCATATATGGCTGGTGGAAAGCTCTATGGTTACAGTTTTTGCGTAAAGCCAATTTTTCCCTACTTCAAAGGAATAAATTTATTTAACTAGCATGGTGGTTGTTGAACATTGAGAATGGTTGACAGCATCCTCAATCCCAATTAAAAGTACTCATTAACAACCCAACAATATTATTTAGAGTAACATGATGAGATTCACATGATAATCCAAGTACTATATACTCAAGATGTCCATAACCGGGGACACGGCTAACCATGATTAGTTTATACACTCTGCAGAGGTTTGTGCACTTTTCCCCACAAGACTCGATCTCCTCTGTTTGATTTCTCGCACTACATGGTGTTTGAGAAATGGATGACCGAGACATAGTCTTTCAGAAGAGCTAGCATCTTACATGTGGGTAGACCGTACCAACCTACAACCCCTACATCAGCTAGTCTACCCGTAAGAGTTCGCACAACTTAGTAAACTATGCTAGAGCCCATAGTAGCATGTGGCTGCACACGAAAGTTTCTAGCATGAATAATCTCATGATCCCTTTGAGCCTGGGTGGCGGTTCGAAGAAATACAGGCAAATCCTGATGGAAACCAGGTGCCTCAATCCACCCAGATGCGTGTTTAAGTTGCCACCTTAAATAAACCATTAATTGACAATCTCACATCTGTCATGAATACACTCACCCAATCCACGTCTACTAGCATAGCATGGCATAATAAGCAAACGTAGAAGTAACTCCCAAAGGTTTGAATATAAATCAGGTAATAGGTACTACCTCATCTACTCCCCATCCCACAATTTAATTAGATCCTAATCATGCAGTGTTTGAGGATAGATCTAATGCATAAAAACTGGGTAGTAGAAAGGTATATGATCAAAGTGTTACTTGCCTTGCTGATGATCCGCGAAACCTAGAGACTCGAAGTAACAGGCTGCGCACTACGGGTATTCTATCACAGACAAATAAACAAGCATAAAATAAGTATTCATCTAATGCACGGGTAAAACTGAAATAGATCTAACCAGATAGTTCAACTTAAGAACTCCGGTTTGCAAAAAGAAACAAATCAAACGAAGCAACGAAAGTCAAACGGCGAAAGAAAACAGCTTCGTTTTACTAATCTGGATTTAAGTCAAATTTTACAAAGACAAAAACTTGTTTCAGTTGGTTATTCAGAAAGAGGGTTTCGAGACGAAACTCCAGGCGCTTGAATCGCCTGATTCCGATAAACGAGCGAAAAGTTATACTAAAACGAAAATTGAATCAGGAATCGCGATCAGAAAAATCGCGAATTAAATCCGAGAAAAAGAAAAACGACGAACAGGTTAACGAACGGACGCTTGTTAACTAAACTAATCTGACGAACGCGTTCGTTAAAAATGAATGAACGAACGAACGTTCGCTATTTAACCGAACCGAAAAAACCGAAACTAAAAAACCAAAACTAAACCGAAGAAAAACCGCCCGGTTTTTAAAAAACCGACGGCACGGAAATCGAGGCAGCGGCGAACCTCGGCGGCGGGTCCATGAGTCATGGAGGCCCGGGGTCCGTGGGGTCGGCGGCGACTCGTGACGGCAACAGCGGGCGTCTTGTGTGGGCGGCGGCGGATCGGCGGCATGAGGCTAGGGTTTGGCGGGGTGGGCCTTGAGGTGGGCTCGGGCGGGCTCGGGTGGGCTGGGCGCTGGCGGCGCTATTTATAAAGTGCCCCGGCGGAGTCCCTTCGAACCTGACCAAGGTCGGTCAGCGTTTTTTAAAGAATTCAGAAGAAAAGAAATACTAAACAGACTCCAAAAATTCCGAAATAAAATTTCCCCGGCTTCTAAAATCAAGCCGGACTAGATGAACATTTATTTGGGGCCTAAATGTAATTTTGAAAAACGCACATTTTTCCTAAATTCAAATAAAATGGTGAAAAACTCCGAAATAAAATCTTATTTGATTTTTTATTAAATCTTCTTTATTTCTTTATTTTGGGAAAGTCTTTTTATTCCCTCTATCATATTTTGATAGTAGAAATAATTGAAGATAAAATAATTAAAATCAAATGATCCTATTTTCAAAATTTGAGAAAACTCAAATATGAAAATAACGAAATCTAACTCTCTCCGTGGGTCCTTGAGTTGTGTAGAATTTCTAGGATCGAGCCAAAAATGTATCAGAAATATGATATGCAATGATGCTCTATGTATAACATTCCAAATTGAAAATTTGGGATGTTACACCACAGTTGGCTACACTATTAACCATGCTCTAACCATGCCACATACGCAAAACACTTAAATGAAATATGTAATTCTAAAAAAAGTTGAATGAGAGAAGTTTATCCAAAGCATGAAGGAGTTTAGTTGTCAAAGAATTAAATAGGTATGCTAATTTCTTTAATAGACTTTAGCACCCCATCTAAGCACGTACTAGCTTTTTTAATAGTACTATATGCATAATTTGGTGACGAGCGCTCTCTATATGTACCACCTTTTTTCTTTAATTTCATCTTGTTAGTTTTGCTTCATGGCGCAATCCATCGATACTACTACTGTACAAAAGTATACATTTAAAAGGCTAGAGGGCAGGGCAGTCTCGCTTGGTCAGTTTCACGAGAGGTGGCAGCCTTTGTGATTTTACGGCTCATTACTGCTAGAAGGTGGGGCCTTGTGATTTGACTGCTCGTATAAATGTTGCGGATGACCTGAGGAGGAGCAAAGAACTGTGTGGTATACTCAAGTTTTCCACTGGAGTACTAGTATGACGGAGGAGCATGAAACACGACAGCCCAGTGCGATATGGCGATAAAAAATGATCTAATTCGCTAGTAATCGATCCCACGGCGCCGCTCATCGTTAGCATTGTTCTATTCATGCCTTGCAGAGAATGTGACATATGCGGCGAAACAACCAAAGCAAAAGAAGAAACACAGGAGCAAGAGAAGAAGGAACATTACCCCCCCCCCCCCAAAAAAAAGAAGGAAGACGCACACACAGGTCTGGGGCACTACTCTCTACTACATGAAGGGTTGCTGGCCGCGGAGTCATAACTGCATCTTCATCACCTCCACGACCTCCATCTCCTCGCGCATCTCCTCCGCCATCTTATTCGTTCTGTCCATGACGCGGGATTTCTCGATGCGAGCCTTCATCATCTGTTCCACGGCCGCATTATGTACCTTGACAGCAGTTGCGTGCTTGATGTGGAGCTTCGCCAACTCCTCCTTCTGTTCCATGACGAGGGCATGCAGCATCTTCACCGAGGAACTACTCTTCTCATGCAGCTTCTTCCATCTGGCGTTCTCCTCCTTCAGCAGGTTGAGCTCATGACGGGGCTTCACCTTGTCCTCCTGAAGTTGCAGGATTTCGCTGGTCGCCTTCTTATCCAAGGCAATGCTCTTCTTCAGCAGCATCACCAAGACGACATTCAACTCCCCCTGCTTATTGAGCTCAGCGGGCATGTCGTCGAGGCTCTCATTCAACAACTCCACCAAACCGTCAATGAACTCCTTCTGCTTATTGAGCTGATCGAGCATGTCGTCAAGGGATAACGACTCCAGCACCGCCATCTTGGCATGTTCGCCTCTGCGGCTAGGGCGCTCCTGGGAGCCCTCACCTGCACGTGAGAGATCTTTCGAGGTCTCTGCGAGGCGGTGAGCCCTCTCTTTTTTTCCACGGCCTTGGTTGCCGCTCCATTGTTACGAGTAGTTCTCGACCTAGAGCTCTGCACACCGGCCATGGCAAGGACGGAAGAACAAGAAAGACTTATGAGGAGGAAGGTAGAGTAATTTTTGGCTAGGTACTAGTTCCCCTTTTTATAACCTAGTACTAGCACTAGTACTAAAACCTGCATAGTGGGAACACGTTCAGGTTTGATATGTACTAGGTGTGAGCAAGTTTGCACTTAATTATACTATACTTTGGAATGTGATGGGAATAAGCTAAATATTCATTGATGGTTTTGGTTTCGAGGCCCGAAACGGCCCATGAGTTTCCTAGAACACAAATTTCAAGTACTACTACTCAAATGCGGTCGCACAAGTCAATGATGTAACTGGTCGTACATGTCAGACCAAGCCGATGTGTGTCCCTTCGGTGAGACACGGTTGCGACCAATCGTCTGTTGGTGCGACCGACCATTACGCGATGGAGACTTCTAGTTGGCTTTGGGTGATTGTCATGACCAAGCATTCAAAAACTAGTGATAAATCAATTACTACCATCTTTTTCCAAATGACCAAGTATTTTCATAGGAATACAATACATATAGATGGAGTGATTGTTAGGGTTGTAAACCGCCATGGCACCGCAAGTTCACTGCAGCAGCAACCGAGTAGGTCAATGCATCACTGGTGGGGAAGGAGGGAAACTCACCTCACCTACAATGCGTGCCCAGCGGCGCCGCCGCAGCTGGTCCCGCGATTTGGCTTCTCCTACCGCCCATTTGAACAGTTGCACCGGCTGCTCATGCCATTCCGCAGGCATGCGTGTTCTTTCCTCCGTTGACTCCGTGAATATGATCTCTGCCATTAGCCCCAGCTCAAAATCAATGCGACGTTGCCAGATGCTGACATCCCTCAGCATCTCTCCCCTGAGATCGACTTGTGCCTCCGCCTTGTGCTTCGCCAGGCACAGCTCCTTCGAACTTGTCTCCAATTGATGCGATGTTTCCTCGATCCGATTTGCCCTTGCTGCCCACCACCTGAAACGCAGCCCTGGCATGTCCTCCGGCGCCACCGATTTGTGATTCCAGAGCAATGGATCCCCTCTGAAACATGTGTGGGTTTCGCTCAAAGGAGGCAGTGCTGCGGGCCACAGTGAGAGGGCAGCCCGCGGGATCCTGGGATCTAAGGGATCCTCCATGGCGGGATCCGGTGGGCGAGGCGGGGAGGCGAGCGTAGGCGCTGGGAGAGCCCTACGAGGCTAAGATAAAGATAGTACTAATCCACTCCGTCCATATTTAAATACAAAGGCCACCAACAATAACCCAGGAAAAAATAGATCATCCTGCCTGCGTCTTGGTTTATTGGCCCTTTTTATTTTGTGCCAATTTCTCGCCAAAAATTTAACTAAGAAAATTTTAATGCATATCATCAAAAATTATATCATTGGAATCAAATTTGAACATAGTTCTCGATGACATTAATTTTTATGACATGCATAAATATTGTGTTACTTAAAATTATGGTCAAAAGTTGGCACAAAATACAAAGGAGACCAATGGAAGTAGCAACCCATGATTTAACTACTCGCATGCATGCAGTGGAGTAGTAATGTCTTTCTCAACTACTTCCTCCCTCACGTCCACTCAATTTGCATGCATTTTAATTCTAATTTACATGTTTTGCACATACTGGAAGTACTAGTAAGGTACACGTGCATTGCACGCATGAGATTCGGCAACCAAATTATGAATAAATACCGCACTATAGCATGTAAGCTTTGAGTCATATATGCATGATGTAGATGTTCGTTTAATTCCTATAGTTCATCTCATTCAAAATCAATTAGTTTTCATAAAAAAGCTAATCTATTTTAAGATTCATGGAATTGCGTGTTGTAAAGCATAGAGTAAAAACAAATAATGGCAATTCATCTAGAAAAAATTGGGCAATTATGATATAGAAGATTCTAGAACAAAGGAGAAGTGCTTGTGTTTTGAGGTTTGTGCATTATGCTTAAGTTCAACCATGGAGTCTTATAGATTGTACATGTGGAAAAGTATGGAGTAATGTAGATGATATCCAACGGCCAGTAGTGCTCGGATGTGCCATCTCTGCACCGTCAGATTGGCTTCATCCAACGAACATCTTTCAAAGTTATCCGCACACTATGTAGGGGTATAGATATAGATATGTGATGCAAAAGACACCCATCATCTCTAGTTTGAATAGTGTGTCCATGCACGGATGCAATGTGGCCAAACGATGCCTGCCATCGGTATCTCAAATTCAAATCAGTATGACCTTGTTCAATGTGTATACAGTATATGGCATGCTCATTTCCAAATCACACCATGCATATCTCAGTTATATTCATGCATGCATGGGTTTCAAACATCATGATCTCTTATTCAAATATTTGAATTCAACTTTACATTAATTATGACCTCACCTAGTCTTTTACACCCACACAGTCGTCTTCTCTTTATAACTGTACCACTAACTTTCTCTCGTGCATGCATGCATGATGTCGCTTTAAGCTACGTCGGTATTTCCCCAAAGAGGAAGGGATGATGCAGCACAACGGTGGTAGGTATTTCCCTCACATATCAAACCAAGGTTATTGAACCAGTAGGAGAACCAAGCAACACAACGTAAACAGCCCCTGCACACAGATAACAAATCCTCGCAACCCGACGTGTAAAAGGGGTTGTTGTCAGTGTCAAAACCGGCGGATCTCGGGTAGGGGGTCCCGAACTGTGCGTCTATGGTCGATGGTAACAGGAGACGGGGACACGACGTTTACCCAGGTTCGGGCCCTCTTGATGGAGGTAATACCCTACTTCCTGCTTGATTGATCTTGATGAATATGTGCATTACAAGAGTTGATCTACCACGAGATCGTAATGGCTAAACCCTAGATGTCTAGCATGTATGATTGTGATTGCCTCTACGGACTAAAGCCTCCGGTTTATATACACGCCAAAGGAGCCTAGGGTTGTACAAAAGTCGGTTTACAAAGGAAGGAATCTACATATCTGAACGCCAAGCTTGCCCTCCACGCAAAGGAGAGTCCCATCCGGACACGTGGAGAAGTCTTCTGTCTTGTATCTTCATAGCCCATTAGTCCGGCCCATGTGACATAGTCCGGATGACCGAGTACCCCTTAATCCAGGTCTCCCTCAGTAGCCCCCAAACCAAGCTTCAATGACGATGTATCCGGCTCGTTGATTGTCTTCGGCATTGCAAGGCGGGTTCCTTCTCCGATTACTTCAAAGTACCTGACCCAAAAAGTTGTACTCGGTTTGTGTTTTAATGTCACACCCTTTGGCTTCTGCGCCTCCATTGCTTCTTCTTCCACGTGTCGAGCGAATACGAGAGGTCAGAGTATTTTTTGCACATAACACCCTGGCCATGTAAGAAAGGCATCTATTTAAAGAGATTGGATCTCAGATCCCATTCCACACCAAGCGGAAAATCCTTAGAGCTAGCTAGGAGAAACCATTCCAACATGGCTATCATTCCCTGTTCTTCCTCCCGCCCTCACGGCTCCGAAAAAGGCGATTGCGAGAGATGTTCCGTATCCCGTGATCAGCTGCTCAAGCTTTAAATGCAGGGATTTCTTCCCCCCGCGGATCTAGTCCCTGTTCGGGCAGGATTGACCTCCTTCGATGGCGAAACCCAGGCAGAAAATTTCCCCAATCCAACCAGGGGGGAACGAGTGTGATTAGTTTCCTACTTGTTAAGAGGCGTCGGGTTTCCAATCCACCCTTTCCTCCAAGGACTCCTGGAGTATTACGGCCTCCAACTGCACCTCATGTCGGTCTCAATCCTGCACATCGCGGGTTTTGTGGCTCTATGCGGGCTATTCCTGGGCTGCGAGGCCCATTTTGAGTTATGGAGGAAGCTATTTTGCCTCGTCCCTCATACCCAAAAGGGATCAGTATTCGAGGTGGGCGGCGCCGAGGTATGGCGCATAGCCGGGACCGGATACCTGTCCGGCACGCCGAAGAAGGCGTCTGAAGAGTGGCCCTCAAAATGGTTCTATATCGAGGATGTCGCTCTCCCCGACCCAGTTTGAATGGGTCTCCCCAAATTTTCAAGTGCTCCACTGAAGAAACGCCACAGCTGGCGTCCTCGGAGCCTCGAGGAGGAGGATAGCGCAAAAGTCCATCAGTTAATGGGCAAGACAAGGACACTCGCTCAGTCCGGATTATCAATAATTGAGGTGATGGCAACTTCCATAGTGCGGGGTGTTCACCCACTCCAATTCAGAGGACTCCCCATGTGGCACTATAATGGGGAAGACGACACCTCACGCTACGGACGGAAAGGTCCGGACACCCCTGCCGCCCTGGCCACAATATTAGTCGATCTGTATAAAGGGGAGAAAGAGGAATTCACTCGCCTTAAGCGCCAAGAGGAATTCTCTATGTACAATCCCCCTAGCTGGGTGAGCCTTAACCCTACATCATTACTCAATCCCTTCCCTGAGTCATGTTTAATTGAAATTTACTCGTTCCTTTCTAACAGGAATGGCGAAAGGCGACCGCGGGGATCTATAGCCCAGCTCCACTGACGGAGGACCATAATCCAAACCTCAATCCCAGATTTAAAGAGGATCCTGACATATTTGTAGAACTCCAAGAGGGAGTCTTCTACCAGGCAAGCTATGATGGCACAGAAGTGGCCATCGTGGCCGACTATCCTGGCCTCCTTCCTTCTTCGCATGTAAGTAATCAGGAGACATCTCCTCCAAAAGAGCTTCCTTGTTATGCCTCACCCACCGCGCTGTCACAAGAGAGCGGCGCCTGCGCCGGGCAGGCCTTCGAAGAGGAAGGCAAATGAAAACACGGCCGAGCCTTCATCAAAGAGGCATGGTTTTTTAAATATGCCCCTCGGCAGTCACATCGAATTGTGACATTGTCTGTTGTGTCTTATCAGGAAGAGCGTTCGCCGGACTATGTCCGGGGATCCTGCCAGTCATGCCTCCACCAGCCAGGTTCTAGACCCTGCGTTAAGGACAGAGGCTGGCGCGGGAGAGACACCGGATTGTCAGTCTGCAGAGGATTCAGATGATGTATCCGTTACGAAATCTAAAGTGGAGAGCGCCATGAATCACCGGCGCCGGAGGGCCGCTCTTCGCGACCCTGGCTTTACAAAAGAGGCATTCAATGCCTTCAGCTTGGCTGATGCATACATCCGAGCTGCTCGGGATGGGCTTACGAGAGCCACAGACCAGCATTTGAAAGATATGCGGGTAAGTGCGCATTGTACAGATCTGGTGATTGTATATTAGTAGCCCCCCGAGACTTGAAGCAGTTGATACAACTAATTTAAGGATCATTGTATAACCAGGTACTCACGGAGAAGAACAACCTGATGTCTCAAGAGCTGGAAAAGTGCCGGACCCAGCTAGCTGCGGCAACTGCCGAACTGGAGAAATCCAAAGAGGCAGCGCCTGGTAATGTTCCCCTCCATCGAGAAAAATATGATCATATACCAGCAATATTAATATGGTTGTATCTCCCATGGCAGGATCAGCAGATCAACTAAAAGAGGAACTGAAAGTCGCGCGGGCGGGTGAATAAGAGGCCAAAAGGCAACTGGCCGCAGGCGAACGTGTGCTAACAGGGGTCACACATGAAAAGAACAAGATGCAGGATTCCAACACCCTGCTAGGCGAAGAACTAAAAGATGTGCGCGCCCAGCTAGCTGACACTGTCAAGGAAAATAAGAGGCTACGAGGCGGTATATTCAGTGTGCTTTTGAACTTACCTTCATGTAATTCGACGAAGAAATAATCTAACAGATTTAGGTCTATAGGTATGCTGACTGGCTGTCCCAAAGAGGAAATGTCCGGCTCTCAGGGTGACCTGATGGAAGAGCTGTCCCAACTGCATGAGCGAGCTCGGAAAGTAATGCGGAGCATTGCCAAGGCTTTGTGGCCATCCACCTCTCCTCCAGGAAGTATGGAGGAGCTTGTGAAGCTATTCCAAGGAGCTCGGCGGCGCTTCCGATTATGGAAGATAACAGCCTGCCGAGAAGGTGTGCGAGAGGCCTGGACCATGGTAAAAACACGGTACACCAAGCTTGATCTGAATCATATGGCCCGGGTCGGACCTCAGGGGTCAGATGTAAAAGAAATTCTAGTTAGTCTGGTATATGACCTAGTAAAGATAGCTGCCAAATATTCCCAACAGGATTGTAAACTAGACAGCTTGTTAGACGACATAGAGGAAGAAGTTTTTGAGTCCAAGTGACTATGTACTTCAATTGACAAATTTGTCCCTAGCCGGATTGTAAAACAATTGTCATGGCAGACCTTTTCGCTTCGACCTCTGGACCCGAAGGTGAAGAGTGTTTCTGAATACCAGAGCGGCCATACAGACCGAGGTATGCGTGGAAACCAGGCGTAGGGGTCATAGTTTCTTGAAACGATAAATTGTATCCAGCTAGCTATGTTATATTACATGTTGATTGTAAGAAACATCTTCCAGGGAGAATAGTTCCATTAAGGGTTCCTTTCCCTGGGTGAAAATGCGTTAGTATGCATGTACGAACTGTGATCGAAAAGTCACAGTATACTTAACATCCGGGGGTTCATAGTGTAATGAGTGTAAAACATCTTTAGTCCGCCGACCAAATATTCCCTTAAGAGCGCTAGCTTTAGGCTTTACCCAGTCTGAGGTACACGTCCGGATGACCCGGATGTAACAATCGCAGAGGTGCTCCCTTTATGCCCTAGCCGAATAAACGAGAACGTAGGGCGTAAGCACAGGAGCCAGGCAACCCAGCTTGGCAAAAACTTAAGTCATAACGATGCATATAATGGCGAAGAAAAGATACATATGAGGAAAGGACACATATATGTGGAGCTTGATGCTCGGAAAATAATAATAAGCTTCTGTAAAAGAAGCCCCCAGGCATTATGGGCGTATACATTTAAGGATGTGTACGTCATTGGTGTGCGGTTTAGCTGCACAAGAGCTTAAAGCTAGAGAAAAAAATGTTAGAGAGAGAGGAAAAAATGGAGACAAAGGGAGAAGAAAACGAACAAAGAGTCCGGCTCTAGGCGTAGAATCTTCGGAGTCTGGCGGTGTTCCACGGATTTGGCTCTAAACGATTGTCCAACGCATCACGCAGGCGGTACGCTCCTCTAGTGAGAACTTCATCTATGATGAAGGGACCCTCCCACTTGGGCTTGAGTTTGTCATTTTTCTTTTCTGGCAAGCGTAGAACGAGTTCACCAAAATTATAAGTCCTGGCCCGCACCTCTCTGCTTTGATATCTGCGAGCCTGTTGTTGATAGAATGCAGAACGGGCTTTTGCAACATCGCGCTCCTCCTCCAAGGCATCTAGGCTGTCCTGCCAATCCAACTCGGCTTCTCTCTCTTCATACATGCGCACTCGAGGTGAGTCATGAATGATGTCGCAGGGCAAAATGGCCTCTGCGCCGTACACCATGAAGAATGGTGTGTATCCGGTAGTGCGATTGGGCATGGTCCGCAGCCCCCAGAGTACGGAGTCAAGCTCCTCAACCCAGTGCTTGTCTGGTTCTTTCAATAACCGCACTAGTCTGGGCTTAATGCCGCTCATAATAAGACAATTAGCTTGTTTGACTTGACTGTTTGTTTGTGGGTGATAGACCGAGGCGTAATCAAGCTTAATGCCCAATTTAGCACACCGGGATTTCACTTCATCGGCTATGAAATTGGAGCCGTTATTAGTGATGATGCTGGGTGGGACACCATAACGGTACACGACGCCGGATATAAAGTCTATCGTCGGTCCGGCTTCGGCCGATTTCACTTGTTTGGCCTCTATCGATTTGGTGAATTTATCTGCCATGACTAGCAAATATTTTTTTCTTATGGCTTCCTCCTTTAAGGGGTCCGACCATATCAAGCCCCCAGACTGCAAAAGGCCAAGTAATTGGGATTGTCTGTAGAGCAGTAGGCGGCATGTGGCTTTGATTGGCGAAGAGCTGGCATCCGACACAACATTGGACCAGGTCCTGTGCATCTGCTCGGGCCGTCGGCCAAAAGAAGCCTGTACGGAAGGCCTTACTTACAAGGGCCCGAGCCGCGGCGTGGTGACCGTTGAGACCACGCCAAGACCAGCATGGATTTCGGCTAAGAGTTGTCGTCCCTCTTCTTCGGAGATACACCTTTGAAGGACTCCCGTAGCACTTTTCTTGTAGAGCTCTCCGTCATGGACCTTGTAGGCTTTCGAGCGCCGAACAATGCATCGAGCCTCATTCTGGTCCTCGGGGAGCTCTCGCCTATTAAGCTAGGCCAAGAAGGGTTCGGTCCATGGGGCAATTACCGCCATTATTAGATGGGCCGATGATGTTATCTCGATGGCTGAGCCCCTGATGATGTCGGTATTGTGTTCAGAATCTGGGGGTGTAATCGGGTCCGGACTGGTGTTGTTGTTCTCACCCTGCCACACCACGGATGGCTTGAAGAGCCTTTCCAGAAAGATGTTAGGCGGGATGGGGTCACGCTTAGCGCCCATGCGAGCAAGGACATCCGCCGCTTGATTACTTTCCCGAGCCACATGATGAAACTCGAGTCCCTCGAACCTAGCTGATATTTTGAGTACGGCGTTGCGATAGGCCGCCATCTTCGGATCTTTGGCGTCAAAGTCTCCATTTATTTGGGATATTGTGAAATTTGAGTCCCCGTGCACCTCTAGGCGTTGTATGCCCATGGAGGTAGCCATCCGAAGACCGTTCAATAAGGCCTCGTATTTGGCTACATTGTTGGAATCTGTGTATAATATCTGGAGCACGTACTGGACTGTCTCCAGTGGGGGACGTTAAAATGACACCTGCTCCTAAACCGGCCCGCATTTTAGAGCCATCAAAGTACATGACCCAGTTGGAATATGTGTCGTACTCTTTAGGGAGTTCGACCTCTGTCCATTCGGTGACGAAGTCGGCCAATACTTGGGATTTAATGGCCCGGCGTGGTTTGTATGTTATATCAAATGGCAGGAGCTCAATGGCCCACTTAGCCATCCGGCCCGTAGCGTCGCGGTTGTTTATTATGTCATTGAGTGGAACTTCGGAAGCCACCGTGATAGAGCACTCTTGGAAGTAGTGTCGTAGCTTCTGGGATGCCATGAAGACCGCATATGCTATCTTTTGGTAATGAGGGTACCGGGATTTGCATGGTGTGAGAACAGTGGATACGTAGTATACCGGTTTCTGGAGTGGGAATTTGTGTCCGTCCGCCTCTCGCTCTACGATGAGCACCGCGCTCACCACCTGGTGTGTTGCAGAGATGTATAATAACATTGGTTCACCGACATTCGGTGCGGCCAGGATTGGGTTGCTTGCTAAAAGAGCTTTTATTTCTTCCAGTCCAGCCGTTGCTGCATCCGTCCACTCGAAGCGGTCAGTGTGTCGGAGAAGGCAATAAAGTGGCAATGCTTTTTCTCCTATTCTGGAGATAAAGCGGCTTAAAGCTGCCACGCATCCGGCTAGTTTTTGGACCTGTTTAAGGTCTGTTGGTATAGCCAATTGTGACAAAGCCAGGATTTTGGCTGGATTTGCCTCAATTCCTCTATTGGAAACACTGAAGCCTAGCAGTTTTCCAGCGGGAACGCCAAAAACACACTTTTCCGGATTGAGCTTGGTGTCATATGTGCGGAGGTTGTCGAATATGAGACTCAGGCCGTCTATTAGTGACTCGACATGCCTAGTCTTGATGACTATGTCATCCACATATGCTTCAACTGTCTTGCCGATTTGTTTCTTCAGGCATGTTTGAATCATGTGTTGGTAGGTGGCGCCGGCGTTTTTTAGCCCGAAGGGCATAGTTTTGAAGCAGAAAGGCCCGTATGGCGTAATGAATGCCGTTGCGGCTTGATCGGACTCCTTCAATTTGATTTGATGGTATCCAGAGTATGCGTCGAGGAAACACAGTGAGTCGTGTCCTGCGGTAGCATTGATAATCTGATCGATGCGGGGGAGGGGGAAGGGGTCCTTAAGGCAGGCCTTGTTGAGGTCTTTGAAATCGATGCACAGGCACCAGGATTTATCCTTCTTTGGCACCATCATCAGGTTTGCTAGCCAGTCCGGGTGCTTTATTTCTCTGATGAATCCGGCCTCGATTAACTTGGCTAGCTCCTCCCCCATAGCTTGTCGTTTGGGTTCGGAAAAGCGCCGTAGTGTTTGCTTGACCGGCTTATATCCCTTCAATATATTGAGGTTGTGTTTGGCCAACCTGCTGGGATCCCTGACATACCAGAAGGGTGACAGGCGAATATGTCCCAGTTTTCGCGTAGGAACGCTCGTAGTGCAGCGTCAACCACTGGGTCCAGCTGTGCCCCGATGGAAGCTGTCTTCTTGGGGTCCGTTGGGTGGACCTAAAATTTGACTATTTCGTCTGCTGGTTTGAAAGAGGTGGATTTGGGCCGCTTATCAAGGATTACGTCGTCCCTGTCCATCGTGGAGCGTAGTGCGGTTAACTCTTCGGCCGTGAGGGCCTCGGATAGTGCCTCGAGGGCCAGGGATGTGGTTTTGTTTTCGTCGCGGAGGGCTATGTCCGGATCACTGGCGAGAGTGATAATACCGGTTGGCCCAGGCATCTTGAGCTTCATATACCCGTAGTGAGGTATGGCTTGAAAGCGTGTGAACACATCTCGCCTCAACAGGGCGTGATATCCGCTGTTCAAAGGGGCCACTTGGAAGGTTATCTCTTCGGACTGATAATTCTCCGGCGTGCCGAATACCACGTCAAGTGTAATTTTCCCCGCACATCGTGCCTCCCGGCTGGGAATAATTCCTCAGCAGGTCGTATTACTTTGCTCGATGCGGCTCCTGTCTATTTCCATTTTATTGAGTGTGTCCTGTAAATGAGGTTTAGCCCACTGCCGCCGTCCATGAGCACTTTAGTGAGACGAAAGCCATCCACAAATGGATTGAGGACCAAGGCGGCTAGTGCCCGGACTGACCGGAGTCTTGGTTCATCACTGGAATTGAAATTTATGGCCGTGTCGTTCCAGGGGCTTATTGCTGCTACTTGGCAGACTTCGGCGACGTCGTGGAGTGCCCTCTTGCGTCGATTGTTTGAATCGAAAGTCTCGAAGACCGTCAATACTCTAAGGTCGTCGTCCTCCGGGGGTTGTTGCTCTGAGGTGTCTTTGGTGAGGATATCCTCGCCGCTCTTGGCCACTTGCCGGAGTATCCAACATGCTCTAAGGCTGTGGGTTGATACGGTATCCGGTGTCGTTGTATTTTCTATGGCCTATCGAGCCATCCCTCCAGAACGGTTCCGCGTCTCGTAGTTGGCTTAGTTTTCTTCACTATGTGGTCGGGTTGAAGGAAATATGCCCTAGAGGCAATAATAAAGTTATTATTTTTTATTATTTCATGATAAATGTTTATTATTCATGCTAGAATTGTATTAACCGGAAACTTGATACATGTGTGAATGGATAGACAAACAGAGTGTCACTAGTATGCCTCTACTTGACTAGCTCGTTGAATAAAAAATGGTTAAGTTTCCTAGCCATAGACATGAGTTGTCATTTGATTAACGGGATCACATCATTAGGAGAATGATGTGATTGACTTGACCCATTCCGTTAGCTTAGCAGTTGATCGTTTAGTATGTTGCTATTGCTTTCTTCATGACTTAGACATGTTCCTATGACTATGAGATTATGCAACTCCTGCTTAACGGAGGAACACTTTGTGTGCTACCAAACGTCACAACGAATCGGGTGATTATAAAGGTGCTCTACAGGTGTCTCCGAAGGTACTTGTTGAGTTGGCGTATTTCGAGAGTAGGATTTGTCACTCCGATTGTCGGTGAGGTATCTCTGGGCCCACTCGGTAATACACATCACTATAAGCCTTGCAAGCATTGTAACTAATGAGTTAGTGGCGGGATGATGTATTACGGAACGAGTAAAGAGACTTGCCGGTAACGAGATTGAACTAGGTATTGAGATACCGACGATCGAATCTCGGGCAAGTAACATAATGATGACAAAGGGAACAACTTATGTTGTTATGCGGTTTGACCGATAAAGATCTTTGTAGAATATGTAGGAGCCAATATGAGCATCCAGGTTCCGCTATTGGTTATTGACCGGAGATGTGTCTCGGTCATGTCTACATAGTTCTCGAACCCGTAGGGTCCGCACGCTTAACGTTCAGTGACGATTTGTATTATGAGTTATGTGATTTGATGTATCGAAGGTAGTTCGGAGCCCCGCATGAGATCGGTGACATGACGAGGAGTCTCGAAATGGTCGAGACGTAAACATCGATATATTGGACGACTATATTCGGACATTGGAAAGGTTCCGAGTGATTCGGGTATTTTTCCAAGTACGGGAGAGTTACGGGAATTCGTATTGGGCCTTAATGGGTCATACGGGAAAGGAGAGAAAGGCCTCAAAAGGTGGCCGCACCCCTCCCCATGGTCTGGTCCGAATTGGACTAGGGAGGCGCCTCTTCCTTCCTCCTCCTTTTCCCTTCCCTTTTCCTATTCCATGTGGGAGGAGGAATCCTACTAGGACTAGGGAGTCCTAGTAGGACTCCACACTGCAGCGCCGCCTAGGGGCTGGCCGGCCTCCCCTCCTCCATCCTTTATATACGGGGGCAGGGGGCACCTCTAGACACACAAGTTGATCTATTGATCTCTCCCAGCCGTGTCGGTGCCACCCTCCACCATATTCCACCTCGGTCATATCGTAGCGGTGCTTAGGCGAAGCCCTGCGTCGGTAGCAACATCATCACCGTCATCACGCCGTCGTGCTGACGGAACTCTCCCGTGAAGCTCTGCTGGATCGGAGTTCGCGAGACGTCATCGAGCTGAACTCAGAGGTGTCGTACGTTCGGTACTTGGATCGGTCGGATCGTGAATACGTACGACTACATCAACTGCGTTGTGCTAACGCTTCTGCTTTCGGTCTACGAGGGTATGTGGACAACACTCTCCCCTCTCGTTGCTATGCATCACCATGATCTTGCGTGTGCGTAGGAAAATTTTGAAATTACTACTTCCCCAACAGTGGTATCAGAGCCTGGTTTTATGCGTAGATGTTATATGCACGAGTAGAACACAAGTGACTTGTGGGCGATACAAGTCATGTTGCTTACCAGTATGTCATACTTTGGTTCGGCGGTATTGTTGGATGAAGCGGCCCGGACCGACATTACGCGTACGCTTACGCGAGACTGGTTCTACCGACATGCTTTGCAATTGGTGGCGGGTGCCAGTTTCTCCAACTTTAGTTGAACCGGTGTGGCATACGCCCGGTCCTTGAGAAGGTTAAAACAGCACTAACTTGACGAACTATCGTTGTGGTTTTGATGCGTAGGTAAGAACGGTTCTTGCTAAGCCCGTAGCAGCCATGTACAACTTGCAACAACAAAGCAGAGGACGTCTAACTTGTTTTTGCAGGGCATGTTGTGATGTGATATGGTCAAGACATGATGCTATATTTTATTATATGAGATGATCATGTTTTGTAACCGAGTTATCGGCAACTCGCAGGAGCCATATGGTTGTCACTTTATTGTATACAATGCAATCGCCCTGTAATGCTTTACTTTATCACTAAGCGGTAGCGATAGTCATAGAAGCAATAGTTGGCGAGACGACAATGATGCTATGATGGAGATCAAGGTGTCGCGCCGGTGATGATGGTGATCATGACGGTGCTTCGGAGATGGAGATCACAAGCACAAGATGATGATGGCCATATCATATCACTTATATTGATTGCATGTGATGTTTATGTTTTATGCATCTTATTTTGCTTAGATCGACGGTAGCATTATAAGATGATCTCTCACTAAATTTCAAGATAAAAGTGTTCTCCTTGAGTATGCACCGCTGCCAAAGTTCGTCGTGCCGAGACACCACATGATGATCGGGTGTGATAAGCTCTACGTCATCTACAACGGGTGCAAGCCAGTTTTTGCACATGCAAAATACTCAGGTTAAACTTGACGAGCCTAGCATATGCATATATGGCCTCGGAACACTCAGACCGAAAGGTCGAGCGTGAATCATATAGAAGATATGATCAACATAGTGATGTTCACCATTGAAAACTACTCCATCTCACGTGATGATCGGACATGGTTTAGTTGATGGAGGAATCTGGCCCAAAAGTGATGGACTGCTTCCTGAGACTGTTGTCATACATACATGAGGTCGCATATATCCAGATGGCCAGAATTGCTTGGTGACTATTTATTCTGGCGGGTGGGTGGCTTTAAATCCGATCCCTGGCCCAATTTGGAGTCCGGAGTTTGAAGAACTTTCGAGCTTAATATTCCGGGCTCCGGGATGTTGAGTGATTTTCCGGGCTCGACACCCGATTCTAGATTCGGGGGATCGGACACGTCGTCCCGCAAGTAGGTATCTGTCTCTTCGAGCTCGGAAATCCGAAAACAATTCGTCTTCAATGTAGGGGAAGAGTTGTTGTTTTGCTCCTCTACGACCGCTATCTGATGGGTGATCGGCGGAGATTTGATTTCTCTCTGATCGGGTTTAAGCCCAATCCGATCATAGTCTGTAGCGACCCCCAGGGCGGCGATACAATCCAAGAGTTCGTTTAGAGACGACAATTCCACCGGATCCATCCGTTTGGAGTATTCGGAGTCAACACGGAGGCAAATTTCTACTGCCTAAGAAGTCATCGTCGGCTTAACGGCCGAACAGGCGATCATGGTAAAGCCGTCCAGCCAGAGGGTTTGGCCTAAGGCCAGGGCTCCTCCGGAGGTGATACTGTCCTTGATGACAAGGCGAGCCATCAATCCCGTCTTTGACGTCACAGCGGAACTCTCAATGAAAGCACCAATGTCGGTGTCAAAACCGGTGGATCACGGGTAGGGGGTCCCGAAATGTGCGTCTAGGGTCGATGGTAACAGGAGATGGGGACACGATGTTTACCCAGGTTCGGGCCCTCTTGATGGAGGTAATACCCTACTTCCTGCTTGATAGATCTTGATGAATATGTGGATTACAAGAGTTGATCTACCATGAGATCGTAATGGCTAAACCCTAGATGTCTAGCCTGTATGATTGTGATTGCCTCTACGGACTAAACCCTCCGGTTTATATAGACATCGGAGGAGCCTAGGGTTGTACAAAGTCGGTTTACAAAGGAAGGAATCTACATATCCGAATGCCAAGCTTGCCCTCCACGCAAAGGAGAGTCCCATCGGACACGGGAAGAAGTCTTCTGTCTTGTATCTTCATAGCCCATTAGTCCGGCCCATGTGACATAGTCCGGACGACCGAGGACCCCTTAATTCAGGACTCCCTCAGTTGTCAATCCCTTTCGGGTACGGCGCCTCAAGATTGGCAAACAGATGTGAGATAAAATTGTAGAAAATTGATAGATCGAACACCAAATAAAATAAATAAGAATAAATTGCGGCAAGGTATTTTTGTATTTTTGGTTTAGTAGATTTGAAAATAAATGTAAAAGAAAATAGATCGCAAAGGCAAATAATATGAGAAAGAGACCCAGGGGCCGTAGGTTTCACTAATGGCTTCTCTCGAGAAAAATAGCAAACGATGGGTGAACAAATTACTGTTGGGCAATTGATAGAACTTCAAATACTCATGAAGATATCCAGGCAATGATCATTATATAGGCATCACGTCCAAGATTAGTATACCGACTCCAGCCTGCATCTACTACTATTACTCCACACCTCAACCGCCATCCATCATGCATCTAGTGTATTAAGTTCATGGTAAAACGGAGTAATGCAGTAAGAATGATGACATGATGTAGAAAAGATCTATCTATGTAGAGATAGACCCCATCATTTTATCCTTAGTAGCAACGATACATACATGTAGGTTCCCCTTCTGTCACTGGGATCAAGCACCATAAGATCAAACCCACTACAAAGCACCTCTTCCCATTGCAAGATAAATAGATCAAGTTGGCCAAACAAAACCCAAATATCGGAGGAGATACGAGGCTATAAGCAATCATGCATATAAGAGATCAAAGAAACTCAAATAACTTTCATGGATATAAAAAGATAGATCTGATCATAAACTCAAACTTCATCGATCCCAACAAACACATCGCAAAAGAGTTACATCATATGGATCTCCAAGAGACCATTGTATTGAGAATTCAGCGAGAGAGAGGAATACATCTAGCTACTAACTACGGACCCGAAGGTCTACAAAGAAGTACTCACGCATCATCAGAGGGGCACCAATGGAGGTGGTGAACCCCATCCGAGATGGTGTCTAGATTGGATCTGGTGGTTCTTGACTCTGTGGCGGCTGGATCAATATTTCGTCGATGCCTTTAGGGTTTCTGGAATATTGGGGTATTTATAGAGCAAAGAGTCGGTCTGGGGGCACCCGAGGTGGGCACAACCCACCAGGGCGCGCCTGGGCATCCTGGCGCACCTTGGTTGGTTGTGCTCTCCTTGGAGCACCCCCAGGTGTAGCCAGGGCCCATTATGTTCCTTCTGGTCCAAAAAAGTCTCCATAAAGTTTCGTTGCGTTTGGACTCCGTTTGATATTGATTTCCTGCAATGTAAAAAACATGCAGAAAACAGCAACTGGCACTTGGCACTATGTCAATAGGTCAGTACCAATAGATGGTATAAAATGACTATAAAATGATTATAAAACATCCAAGATTGATAATATAACAGCATGGAACAATCAAAAATTATAGATATGTTGGAGACGTATCAGCATCCCCAAGCTTAACTCCTACTCGTCCTTGAGTAGGGAAGTGATAAAAACAAAAAATTTGATGTGGAATGCTGCCTATCATGTCATGTCATATTGTTTCTTTATAGCATGGACATTTGGACTTCTATATTGTTTAAACCAATAGTCTAGTTTTGGCATGATAATTTAAATACTCAAGCATATCAACAAGCAACCATGTCTTTCAAAATATCAACACTAAAATAAGTTAATCCCTAGCCCATCATGCTCAACCATTGATCCATTCATGAAACACACTCATATATTAGCTACACCCAATACTCAAGTACGATCATATTGCCTCCTAGTTGGTGCTTTTATAAGAGAAGATGGAGACTCAAATTCAAAAATAAAAATTGCATAAAGTAAAAGAAAGGCCCTTCGTAGAGGGAAGTAAGGATTTGTAGAGGTGCCAGAGCTCAAAGCGAAAAACTTAGAGATAAAAACATTTTGGGAGGTGTATCCATCCCACCAATGAAAACGACTTAGAGTTCCCAACACTTTCCATGCTAGATATATCATAGGCGGTTCTCAAACAGAAAATAAAGTTTATTCCTTTTTCCACCATACTTTCACTTTCCATGGCTAACCGTATCCACGGGTGCCTTCCATAAAAATACTTTCCAAGGAATTTATTATTTGACAACATAAAGTAAATTCATTTTTCATTTCGGGACAGGGCATCCTAATACCTTTGCCTTACTCTCGTGCAATGACAAGTGAATAAACACTCATCTTGAGAATAACACATCTAGCATGGAAAATATTAGCCACCCTCACGCTTCCATGAAATAAACGAACACACCAAAGAGAAGTTTATTTTGAAAATTAGAGATGGCACATACAAATTTGCTTAGAACGGCAAAAGAATTCCGCATAAAGGTAGATATAGTGGACTCATATGGCAAAAACTGGTTTAAAGGATTTTGGATGCACAAGTAGAGATCATACTTAGTGCAAAATGAAGGCTAGCAAAAGATTGAGAAGCGACCAACCAAGAAACGGATAATCTCATAAGTGAGCATTAAGCATAATTAATACCGAATAATGCACCACAAGTAGGATAAAATTTCATTGCATGACTATTGACTTTCGTGCTTGCATAGGGAATCACAAACCTTAACACCAATATTCTTACTAAAGCACAATTACTAATCAACATAACTCACATATCACATCATCATATCTCAAAACTATTACTAACAAACAAGTTTATTTTGTCCAATGATCTTCATGAAAGTTTTTATTATATCCTTCTTGGATATCTATCACTTTGGGACTAATTTTCATGTGTTGCTTTTCATAAGCTCAAACAAATATAAATGAAGATCATGAGCATAATTTTTTTTTATTTCTCTCAAATTAATTTAAGTGAAGCAAGAGAGAATTTCTTCAACATTTACTAACTCTCAAATAAATCTAAGTGAAGCAAGAAAGCATTTTCTTCAAAAATACTAAAGCACACCATGCTCAAAAAGATATAAGTGAAGCACTAGGGCAAATCCATAGCTCATAAAAATTTAAGTGAAGCATAGAGAGCAATTCTAACAAGTCATGACATAATTTTGGCTCTCTCAAATAGGTGTGTCCAACAAGGGATCAAGACTTAAAACAAAAGATAAAACAAGCAAAGACTCATATCATACAAGACGCTCCAAGCAAAACACATAGTATATGACGAATAAAAATATAGCTTCGAGTAAAATACCAATGGTCGTTAGAAGAAAGAGGGGATGCCACTCGGGGGCATCCCCAAGCTTAGTTGGTTGCTCATTTTTGGATAATAGCTTGGGATGCCAGGGCATCCCCAAGCTTAGGAACTTCTACTCCTTATTCCTTCATCCATCGTAAGATAACCCAAAAATGAAAACTTCAATGACACAAAACTCAACAAAACCTTCGTGAGATACGTTAGTGTAAGAAAGCAAATCACTACTATAAGTACTATGCCAAACCAAATCATATTTTATTTTTGCATTATATCTACTATATTCTAACTTTCCTATGGCAAAAACTCATCAAAGAAAACCATAGAGCCATCAAAATAAGCACACAGCGCAAAGAAAACAAAATCTGTCAAAACAGAACAGTCTGTAGCAATCTAACTATTTCGAAAACTTCTGGAACTCCAACAATTCTGAAAAATTAGGACGACCTGAGATATTTGTATATTTGGTATTTTATCATGCTCTGGTAAAAAATAAGAATTGTTTTTGTGAGCGTAAAAGTTTCTGTTTTTCAGCAAGATCAAACAACTATCACCCAAGAAGATCCTAAAGGCTTTACTTGGCACAAACACTAATTAAAACACAAAAAACACATTCATAATAGTAGCATAATTGTGCAAACACTCAAGAACATAAAGCAAAAAAGCACAAGTAAATTTTATTCATTGGGTTACCTCCCAACAAGAGCTATAGTTTTATGCCCTTAGCTAGGTATAAAGCAAGGATCTAAGTTTTGTCATCCTTCTTCTTAATTTTCTTAGAGGTATTTTCATCAAGGGATTTTGTGAACACAACATAAAACATATTATCCATAGAAACCTTAGCGTTCCTAAGTTGGTGTTCATCATAACCTTTTTGATTACCCGCAACAATCCAAGAGTAATGTTGATTGACATTATTGAAAACCTGTTGGATTATATCTAAAACGGGAACTTCTTTTTTAAGATTCTCATCAAAGATTTTATTATCCCCAAGCAAATGTCTTAAAGCATAGTCACTATTGTAAAGAATTTCATCTATCACAGGTTTTTCACTATTAATACCAGAAAAATCAAAGATTTCCCTAGCTCCCGTATTATGTAGTCAAACTCATTCATAAGAACGAGAGTGGCCAACTTTTTAGCCCTGGGATTCTTTATAACGGGAATCTCAAAAAACAATCTTTGCAAAGTAGGATGGGTGCGAATAAATTTACTTTCAAGTTTCAGAACTAATGCTGAAATAGCATCCGCATAAGATCTATTAGTTTTAAGTATAGGAGCATCAAGAAGACTCAAATTTCCCACACAATTGAAAAATTCTTGGATACGTTCTTTTCCCATAACATTCCCTTGCCCCAAGATAAAAGTTTTAGCATCCAGATTGCCCATACGTCCAAGCTTAGGATTTAGGCCATCATCGGTTGGTGCCATACTGAGATCCCTCATGATTGCAAGCAAAGAATAGATCTGACGAGAAAAAGGCGAACGAAAAAGAGAGGCGAATAAAACGGCAATTTCTTGTGAAGTGGGGGAGAGGAAAATGAGAGGCAAATGGAAAATAATGTAAATTGCGAGGCGATGAGATTTGTGATTAGAAACCTGGTATATGTTGAAGACCCTCCCCGGCAACGTCGCAGAAATTAGTGCGTGGTCGGGAGACTATCTTGACTTGATGCTCCCCGGCAACGGCACCAGAATTTCCTTTTGATGTCGCTTGAAGCTACGTCGTTATTTCCCCAAAGAGGAAGGGATGATGCAGCACAGCCGCGGTAGGTATTTCCCTCAGATATGAAACCAAGGTTATCGAACCAGTAGAAGAACCAAGCAACACAACGTAAGCCCCTGCACACAGATAACAAATCCTCGCAACCCGACGTGTAAAAGGGCTTGTCAATCCCTTTCGGGTATGGCGCCTCAAGATAGGCAAACGCACGTGAGATAAAATTGTAGTAAATTGATAGATCAAACGCCAAATAAAATAAATAAGAATAAATTGCAGCAAGGTATTTTTGTATTTTGGTTTAGTAGATCTGAAAATAAATGCAAAAGAAAATAGATCGCAAAGGCAAATAATATGGGAAAGAGACCCGGGGGTCGTAGGTTTCACTAGTGGCTTCTCTCAAGAAAAATAGCAAACAGTGGATGAACAAATTATTGTTGAGCAATTGATAGAACTTCAAATACTCATGACGATATCCAGTCAATGATCATTATATAGGCATCACGTCCAAAATTAGTAGACCGACTCCTGCCTGCATCTACTACTATTACTCCACACATCGACCGCCATCCAGCATGCATCTAGCGTATTAAGTTCATGGAAAAACAGAGTAATGCAGTAAGAATGACATGATGTAGACAAGATCTATCTATGTAGAGATAGACCACATTGTTTTATCCTTAGTAACAACGACACATACGTGTCGGTTCCCCTTCTGTCACTGGGATCAAGCACCGTAAGATCGAACCCACTACAAAGCACTTGTTCCCATTGCAAGATAAATAGATCAAGTTGGCCAAACAAAACCCAAATATCGGAGAAGAAATACGAGGCTATAAGCAATCATGCATATAAGATATCAAATAAACTCAAATAACTTTCATGGAGATAAAAAGATATATCTGACCATAAACTCAAAGTTCATCGATCCCAACAAACATACCGCAAAAGAGTTACATCATATGGATCTCCAAGAGACCATTGTATTGAGAATTCAACGAGAGAGGAAGCCATCAAGCTACTAACTACGGACCCGAAGGTCTACAAAGAACTACTCACGCATCATCGGAGAGGCACCAATGGAGGTGGTGAACCCCATCCGAGATGGTGTCTAGATTGGATCTAGTGGTTCTAGACTCTGCGGCGGCTAGATCAATATTTCGTCGATGCCTTTAGGGTTTCTGGAATATTGGGGTATTTATATAACAAAGAGGCCGTCCGGGGGCACAACCCACCAGGGCACGCCTGGGCCTCCTGACGCGCCCTGGTGGATTGTGCTCTCCTTGGAGCACCCCCCAGGCGCAGTCAGGGTCCATTATGTTCCTTCTGGTCCAAAAAAAATTTCCATAAAATTTCGTTGCGTTTGGACTCCATTTGATATTGATTTCTTACGATGTAAAAAACATGCAGAAAACAACAACTGGCACTTGGCACTATGTCAATAGGTTAGTACCAAAAAATGATATAAAATGACTATAAAATGATTATAAAACATCCAAGATTGCTAATATAACAGCATGGAACAATCAAAAATTATAGATACGTTTAAGACGTATCAATGCACACACACTACCACTCGGCATTATCCATCACACACATGCAATCTTTTTCTTCAAGTCGGTCTCCCATGCATGCACACACACACCTCCCCCTCTTCATCACTTTGGGCATTCTTTCTCTCTCACATGCATGCGCAACGATCGGTGTTCCTCTATATGTGTATATAGATAGCTTGGTCTTTCCCAGTTTTCCACACAAACCGATCGATCTATATATCTAGTCAGGTCTCACCCTCTTTCCCACGTACACATTGAACAATCTATACCTCTCTATATAGGATTACATAGCTGATAGACCCACATTATCTATACATCACCCCCCTCTCATCATCCATGCCTTTCGCTTCATCTCTCAGACGCGCGCACAATGGCGAAGATAGGGGCAGCAAGGGCCCGGCCCCCCCCCCCCACCCTAACATCACTGTATACCGAGGCTAATATGAATGCGATCAGTAGATCAATTGCTGGTAAAGTGTTTTAAGTTGATGAATTGGCCCTCCCCATAAAGGATTAGCAATGCTTGGACCCCTAGCTCATTTATTATTCATGGCTCCGCCACTACGCGCAACCGCGCACGTTCTCGCCCCCTCTCTTTAAATATCGATCTCTCACTTGTGCACTCCTTCATAGTCTCCCTCCACTTGGCCCCTCGCACCATCTTCCAGCACCCCACCCCCCTATCCCAGTGCTTGTACGCTCACAAAGCTCTTCCCTCTATCTATCTCTATCGATATCTCGCGCGGTCGACCCCTCCCCTCCCTCCTCGTATATCGCCCCGGCCCCATGCACATACATGTACATATATAGGCCTCTCCTTCACACAAATTGCATTGACACATATTCCCTCACCATATCTTAGTATCTCTCACACACATGGACTACGTGCATGAAAGAGAAGAGGTGCACACACGCACTCGTTCCCACATACAAACGCGCGGGTCCTTGGTGGAGCACACTTGTACAAAAACTGAGCGTGTAGAAAGGCTTTAGATGATGTGCCACTAGTCTATATCTATACCTCTGTATCTATATCTATACCCCTATATAGTGTGCGAATAACTTTGAAAGATGGTCGTTGGATGAAGCCAATCCGACTGTGCAGAGATGGCAAATCCGAGCACTACTGATCGTTGGATATCAACTACATTCCACTAGATTTTGCCACATGTACAATCTAGAAGACTCCATGGTTGAACTTAAGTAGAATGCACAAACCTCAAAACACAGGCACTTCTCCTTTGTTCTAGAATCTTCCATATCATAATTGCCCAAAAAATTTCTAGATGAATTGGCATTATTTGTTTTTTACTTTATGATTACCAACGCACAATTCCATGAATCTTAAAATAGATTAGTTTTTTTTCTAAAAACTAGTTGATTTTGAATGAGATGAACTATAAGAATTAAACGAACATAATGCATATATGACTCAGAGCTTACATGCTATAATGTGACATATATTCATAATTTGGTTGCCAAATCTCATGCGTGCAATGTGTGTTGTGCGTGTTAAACACGTTGTATGTAGTATCATACATGGTTTAGATTCCGAACATCTAGCTAGAGCATACATGTACTATGATTTGAATCCAACATAAAATGGATACATATATTTGAATTCGAGATCGTATGTACATGTAGTTCATATTTATATGGGAATTTACTACTCCTATATTCATGTCATGTGTTGTGAAGATAATATTTAGATGGTTGTATAACAAACCCGAGTACAATCCCATTCAAATAGGAAAAGTGTACTCAAATTTAGTCCATATGCTAGACAACACGAAATGTTTTTTATTGGTGAGGGAAGTGCAAATTGATTTGGTACTGTACACGTTTAGTTTGTTGTCCCGATTTTTTAAGTTTTGTGTTGTTGTATTTGAATGCATTTCTAGTAATATAGTAAAACGGGACATGGCTCTCTCTAGTGAGGTGCGAATTGTCTTTTTTTGTACACGTTAATCTTGTTCTCCCGAAATTTCAAGCCGCGCCTTGTTATGCTGAAATTTCAAGCTAGCATCTCTGTCTATTGTGTTGCGAAACTCCCGTCTCTTCAACCCGCGCCTTGTTACCCCGAAATTTTAAGATATCTATTTGTCTCGTTGTGCTCTGAAAACTTCATCCATCTCAACCCGCGCCTTGCTATCCCAAAATTACAACGCGCGTGAAAACTCCCACCTCCTGCCAAATCCCGGCACGCGAAATTCCCGTGATACCCCTGAACCGAAAGAACCACCTAGTTCACATTAGTAGGAGCTGCTGCTGCTTTGGCTCTCGCTCGCGCTGCTGCTTTGCTCTTGCTCTCGGTCCCTTGCCTGCTTTGCGCTTGCTCTTTCTCGCGCTGCTGCTCTTGCTCTTGCTTGCGTTGCTGCTCTACTCTTGCTCGTGCTGCTGCTGCACGAGCAGCAGATCCTGCTCTCGCTCGAGCCCCTCCAGCTGCTACCCGAGATGCTTCTACACGACTAGCTGCCCCGGCTCTCGCACGCGCTGCTGCTCCGGGCGCTCCTGCTGCTACTGCTTTTATGCTACTAGTGCGTTCAGCTTTGATAGTAAAATTCAGTTTCGACGGCAAAATACAGTTTCGACAGTAAAATTCAGTTTCGGCAATTAAATTCAGTTTCGATAGTTAAGTTCAGAGATGAGCGGCTAGTGTATTTTACATCTACTCCCTCTGTTCTGAATTACTTGTCACAGAAATGGATGTACCTAGATGTATTTTTGTTCTAGATACACCCATTTCTGCGACGAGTAATTTGGAACGGAGGGAGTAGCACTTTGTGGTTATGTATTTTACATCATCTATTGGAGATGCTATTAGAATTCCACTCAGGTTAATGTTGTCTCTCTTGTCCTGCTTCAGCCTCGCTTTCGTACAACTCACCGGAGCTGCTCCAACGACGAAACCCTCCATCACAGTGGAGCGATACCCCTGGCTCCATCTTCAGATGCCTAAGATCTTCTTCCGCTCCTCTGACAGCCAAATCAGCCGGAGCATCCTCATCGACCAACCCAATCATGCTGAGATTGGCATGGTTCGCCAAACAGGTTGTACACTTATTGTATCGCTTTTTTGCTCTACATTTTATATATATTGTCCACTGAGCACACGTAGTAACGTGAAATACGATTAGTTTCTCCTACTATATGACAAGTAATGAGGTACCAGGAAACTTAGCTATCCGTGATGGACTCTCTTGAACGCCATAATTATTAATCTTTGTGTGTTTGAGATATGCATTTGTAGATGGGCCTGGGAGTTGAGCTAGTAGGGCAGTGGCCTGGGTCCAAAGTAGTAGAAGTAGCACAAAAACATTTTTTGAGTGTAGGCTTTTCCCTGTTCGAGCCTGCCTACTAGAATCACCAGTGCTTGAAAGGAAAAGTGAAGGAAAAACATAGGAATTGAAAAGTTTCCTATGGTACTACTATTCATGCATCTGGTACAAAGGAATGGAGCAACGAAAAACTGTAGGATTTGTTCCTTTAGTGTCTCCTTGAAAGAAAAACCGTAGGAATTTTAATATCCACTTCTCCTCCTTTCAAATTCCTATTCATGAAGCACAAGACTAAGAGATAGTAGCATAATAGCATTATAACCATACATTTTCTTGTGGTTTGACTTAATCTCACCATGCTTCTTTGTATCTTGTGATCTTCCAATTCTTGTGAACCAAACACCCAGATTGGCAGAAATCATGTGTTTCTAAATTCTCTGTTTTGCACGTGCATTCCTATCCTATTCCTGTGTATTTCCTATCCCTGCATTTGTTACAATCCTCCAATTCAAACAAGCCCTTACAGAATTACTTCTGTTACAGATATGTATCAAAGAAAACCTTGTGTGGTTTGTCCGGCTCCTACTGCGTCGTGGTCCACCCCAGCTCAGTTGCTCCAACGATGGACGGGTTCACCACAGCAGGGATCCGCCATCCAAACCGTCTTTCGCCGCGTCAGATCTTCTTCCCCGCCGCCAGCAGCCACGACAACTGCATTGCCATCATCAACTAAGCAGATGACCTTGAGGACTACACGGGTCCGCAAGAGAGGTCGCACTCTTTCGCGTCTACTTTCGTTATGCATCACTAGCACATATGCACATGCGTTGCAACGGGAGAGACATATTTTTGTGAGAAGCAACAGGAAAGATAATTGATGTGTCGTCCAAAAAAATGGTCACAATAGTACGCGACAGAGAAGGAGTTATGGTCTTCTCTCCAGACATGTATGACACGGGAAATCTCGATAGTGGTGGGGTTTATCGGATTGGTGGCGAGCACCCAACTCATGTGTTTTTTTCCTTCGGGTCTGCCTCTATCTTTGGGTTGTGCCTGCCTCCTCATTTGGTGGCTGCGCAGCAACCTTTGGGACACGGTTCCTTCGACCACTCTATCATACGACGGCGTAACCAGGTGGATCATTAATTGCAACGCATCAATCCCATTTCATTAGCATGATTAGGCATGAATGTCCCTTCTTTTTGAGGGTTCATTCACTTTGATTATTTTAGTGCTCAAGTTCCCATCATTTTTCTCTAATTAAAGCCAAACAACATATTATCTTTTATTGGCATGTGTCCACAATTTCTTTCATCTATAGTCAACCAACATAGAACGACCATGCAGCGCCAACCAATGGCCAGTGCGAATATTTAAGAAAATACTATAGCGTAATATTAGAAATATTTTTTTAATTTTTTTAAACGTTCAATATAAATATGATTTGGCGAATATCTTGGAAACATGATCAATTTTTTAAATGCCAAATAATTTTCACAAGATGCGACAATTGTTTTTTGGAACATCCGATATCTTTGGAAAAAACAAAAAAATAAACATTAATATTTTTGAAATTCACAAACAATATTTTGAAAACATGATAACTTTATAAAACACAAGTATTTATGAATTTTTTTATCTTTTTAAAAGTGGAACATTCAAATAAAATTGAAATTTTTTTCTTAGACAAAAATATTATTTTCGATTTGTGAACATGTCACTAAACAGGAATAGTTTTATAAATGGAACAATTTATAAAATGTAGTTTATTAAAAATATCTAAGAATTTTTTAAAAACACGATAAAATACAAAAATGAGAAAATTTCAAAACATGATTTTTTTAAGTTCGAACATTTTTCAAATCCGAAACAAAATTTTGAACTCTGACCTTTTTTTCAATATTTGAACAAATAAAATTCTGAATAATTTTGTAAATTTTTACTTGACAGAAAAAAATAAAGATGGAAAAAAGCAAGAGGAAATATAAAAAAGAAAGAGAAAGGAACAGAAAAAAGAAATAGAACATCTAAAAAGGGGAAATGGGCCGACCCAGTTTTAGGGGTCCTATGGGCAGCTTAAACTATTTATCACTCAATACAACAAATAAGGTCTTCCCAACTACGTGGGCAATAATAAGTGTGCTGGCTTCATTGGGCTGGAGCGTGCGCGGCCCAAATACGGAATTCTGGACAAATTTTTTTTCTTTTCTAGCGGATAGATGCATAAAAGTTTAGTACCACCTCGGATAGAGATAAAAAATAATTTCGAAGGTGAAGGATGAAAAAATTGGAGAAACGCACCTTGCTTTATTAGTAGGTATAGACTTAATATGATGACATGCTACTTCATCGTCATGTTCACCGATTAGACTCCGAGTCGGGTACAAACTAATGCTCAAACTTGAGTTTTTAAATGGTTGTGGGGTACATATTGGGGCAGCAATCAATACTATCTGTCTACTATCTGGTTAATCTCGGGTGTCTACTATGAGTTTCATGTTGGGTGGAAACAAACATGAAAGGAGCCATTATCTATATTTTTTAACTGAAGCTATTATATGCCTGCTATCATTGGTTTTGGGTCTATCCACAGTTTGCTACCATCACTCTGGATTTGTGCATGCACTCCTTACATAATCTCACTATGTTTTATTCCTATGCATGTCAGTTATTGTACAAAATGGTACTGAATATGTACAACAAAAGGGACGAGCCTTGCGTGGCAATAAAATTTCATCCAGATGTCCCTCCATGGTCGGCGCAAAAGCAACCCCCCCTTCCCCCATTCCAGACTATAATCAAGAGGAAGATAACTGTTCAGAGGGGGATTCAGAGGGAGCATACCACTCCTATTTACCCCCTGAGGTCTTTTGCTCTAACTTGGCATCTGAAGTTGGTCATATCATGCATATGGTGCCTTGCATTGCTTACTTTATACATAAAAATATGTCATCTGCTTAGTTTAAACATGCATTGTGTGAATGCCATCTGTTTAGTTTCTATATCATATATGTGAATCATGCAATGCATGTTGTTTAGCCAGACATCATATATGTGAATTTTGCAATGCCATCCTGGTTAGCCAGTCATCTTATATGTGAATTATATCATGCCATCCTTTTTTTATTACGTATTGAATTTGTCAACAATTTTAGTACATTCAATTACTCTTCCTGTGCATGAGCCATTCAACACGGTCATGGAAAAGTCTATAGTGAAAACAAGGCCTTCAGAGTAGACAATGCTATCTGACAAAGCGCACGTCTTGCTGGTTACGGATAGCTCCTCAGAGGTGCATGCTCTAACTTGGCCGGGTTATATTGCTCATATTGTGCATATGGTGTCCTGCATCGGCATGTCATTTGCTTAGTTTAGACATGCTTTGTGTCAATGCCACATGTTTAGTGTCTAATTACCATATATGTGAATTTTGCAATGTCATCTTGTTGCAAGACATTATATATGTGAATTATGCAATGCTATCTTGTTGCAAGGCATTATGTATGTGAATTATGCAATGCCGTGTTGTTTAGCCAAGCGTCATATATGTGAATTATATCATTGTCGGGGTACAAAAGTAGGGGCTCTCCTTTTTACACTTCTACTTGTGCACGGGCAGTCAAAGCCGCACCCGCGGACACACTTAGCAGGGCAAATGGAGGGAGCAGAAGCACAAGAATACTAGAGCAGTGCTCCAGCCAGGGGCACAGAAGACAAGCAGAGCAACGCCAAGATCAGAGGCACAAAGAGCAAGAGGGCGAGATGGACTCCCCTGGTAATACCCTTGCCGGGGCGGCTTCCGCAGCACCGGCAAGAGTCTTGCCGGGGCAGCTTGCCCAACGCCAGGAGAGCGCTCCACCCTTGAGCCCAAGGATTCCCACGCCACCAACCATGTTGGAACCAAGGCTCGGGAGGCACCTCCATGGTGGCATGCAGATCTTTGTGAAGATCGTAAGCACACAAGATCAGATGAGGACCAGAAGACGACAATCCTCGACAAGATTCTTACCGAGGAAATCCACGAGACCCCAGGCAAGATCCTTGCCGGGGACAACCGCGATGCCCCAGCAAGACCCTTGCCAAGGACACATGCGGGGCCACAGCTAGACCCACGTCTGCCAAGACTCCACCGCCGTTCCCATACAGCTGCCAGCCCAACCAGTTGGGCGGTGCACTGCGGCAACAGCGTGCGGCTTCCAGGCCAACTCAGCAAGCACCTGCGTGGTGGCATGCAGATCTTCGTGAAGACCCTACCACCACGCCATCTCAGCAGCCTGCCAGCCTACGTGACGCTGCATGCCTCGTTGGCCTAGACGCGTGTCGGAGCGAGGCGGAGCGGCGACGGACGAGACGGGCCTCGTTGCCGTCCCCAATAAAGCAACGGGACACCTAAGGGGCGCATTTAATGTGCCTTGTCCTGTAATGACAGGCGATAAGCTTGTACACTGTATACCTTTCCACCTTCTGTGTGCCGCTGTGGCAACCCCTTTTGTCTATAAAAGGAGGCTCGAGGCGTACTGAAGAAGGATTCATATATTTTGGGACTATGCACGCACCATAGCTAGTTCAAGAGCTCAAGAACACTCAAATATACATCAAAGCAGGACTAGGGTATTACGCATCTTTGTGGCCCGAACCTGGGTAAACGATCCTTGTGCTGACTACCGGACCCGCTCTTTGCACAACCCCACGCCCGCCAACTGTAGAAGGGATCCCAGTGATTCCATAGGTGTCGTTTCCACCGACATCTTTGGCGTGCCAGGTAGGGGGTGGCGCAGTTGTGAAAATCTGGTCTAGCAGTTAGTTTAGCAGTCCTTCATCGCCATGGCTCCCAAGAAGAAGACGATCACGACGATCGGTTCATCGGGAGCCGAACGGCCCGTACCAGTGCAGGCGAGTGGTGGGGCGGTCGCGGGAGGAAGCCGAGGCGCGGCCCGCGAACACCCACATCGCTCTGGCAGTCAAAGCCTGGCGAGCAGCATCGCTCGTGCGCAAGACGACGGCCCGCACGCCGCCAAATCCAAAGATGGAGCCGGGCCCCCAGCGGGTGGCGCGGGGCCCTCCAAGGACGGTGTTGTGCCACCCATGGGCGGCGCGGAAACTTACAAGACGCCTATGCCAGCGCCCACGACGCGCTCTTCCCAGGTTGTGCGCGATGAGCAGCGTCACCACGCTGGTGACACCTGGCGCCGCCGTGGGAAGAGTCTTGTGCCTCGTTCACGGGACGTAGAAGGCCAGCATGCATGCCGAGGCGCTGGAAAAAATGGCGCATAGTTGCAAGGCCGTGATAGATCTCCTTCTAACGTGGTTAGAAGTCAGAGCGCGTCATGGTCCACGCAGCTTTCACCGCCACCCACACCAGCAGAAGCTTTGGCGCGCGCAGTTGCTCCTCGACTTTCCTCCTGCTGCGGAAAAGCTCGACGAGTGGAGAGCCACCATCCGGAGCCTCATCGGTGCTGCCAACAAAGATGAGCCGCGACCAGCGGGGCCCTCGGGCCGGCGCTCCGTCGAGCCACCGCATGCCAGTGGTGGAAGGACGGGAGGTGTTGCGGCCATGGTGCACTCTCCTCCCCCACGTCAGCTACCGCGGGTGCCGGTCCATCCACGGACCCACCGCGATCAGCACCGAGTCCTTCGGGAGTGAGCCCATGAAGACGCTCGAACTACCATCGAGCGGCGGCACGAAGCGTGCCATCAGTCACATAGGCGAGCGGGACCCACTACGGACCACCCAGCTCTGGGGGGCTCCGGTGGTTTACCTTACGAGGTGGGTTGCCCCGCCTTTACCCGTGAGCTGCGGAAGTTCCAGTGGCCCTCCCACCGCACATTCAAGCCCCACGTTGGCGAGAAGTACAAGGGCAAGGCCCACCCATCGGAGTTCCTCAGCATCTACACCATCGCGATGCAAGCTGCTGGAGCTCGCGACGACAAGGTGCTTGCCAATTACTTCCCGTTGGCACTTAAACCCAATGTCATGTCGTGGTTGATGCACTTGTCGGCGGATTCCATTTCTTCCTGGTCAGATTTGTGTCATGAGTTCGTTGGCGCCTTCAGAAGCCACCAAGCTCATGGCCAGGCAAGCGATTTGCATATCATCCCCTAGAAGGAAGGTGAAGCCCTGCGCAAGTACATACAGAGGTTCAGCCGGGTGCAGTACAACATCCTAGATGTTCATCCCGCCGCTGTGATCAGCGCATTCCATCAGAATGTGCACAACTGCAAGATGCGTGTAACGCCCCGAGACCGACGCTTCAGAAGACTTCCATATTTTTGTGACCTCCATGTGTTTTCATTTGTGCTTGCTCTATTTATTTTTGCATTGCATCATGTCATCATGCCAGCTTATCATTTAATTTTTAAAACTCTTCTAAATAAATCATGTGGATCTTCGATCCATTTAAATCGAGGGAATTCACATGGTGATTTCTCTTTATAACATATCCTCCCAATATTAGGGAGCTATATTAAAATATTCCATTAACTTTGGAATTAACCATAACACACTTGCGAAATAGTTCCGTGCCTTTTACGCTTCAAGTTTGGTCTCCAAACTTTGCCCTATATTCTTTCATCACTTTCCGGAGCTCTACCAAAAATCTCAACATTTTGGCCACTCCTAAACCTTGTCCTAGTTCAAACCATTTGAATTAAATTCAAATGAGTTTGAATTTAATTCCTGCAATCTTGCCACTACTATTTTTCATGGACCGTGCACATTTCTATGAGTCCGGGAAAATTATCCGTGTGTCCAACTTTTTCCCGTAACCTCTCTTTCTTTTCTTTCTTATCTCTGTTTTGTTTTTATTTTCTTTAGAGTGGGTGAGAGAGAGAAGCCCAGCCGCCACTTGCATCCATCCGGACCAGTTGGCCCAAGGCCCAGCTGCGGCGCCATTAACCCTAGCCGACCCCCTCGCGCAACCCTCCTCTCGATCTCTCCCTCCACTCTCTCCCCCGCGCCGCCACTCACAGGGATGAGCCCCTCCATCCTCATACCGATCAGGAGAAGCTAGCTACATCCACCACTGCGTCTCGCCCCTGCCGTCCCAGCGCCTGCTGCCTCCTAGAGTGTCGCGCCATCGCCGTTCGTCTTCAACCGCGGAGCGCAGTCCCCCTCCAACTCCGTCCCCTGGCTGCCTCGCATGCGCATCGAGCAGCAGCAGCTCATCACTCAGCGCCATGGCACCCGTGCCCTCAAGCTCTGTGCCAGCCTCGCCTTCCTGCGCCACTCATCACCGTGGCGCTCCATGCTTCTCCACCGAATGACGTTGCCGTCGGCGTGTTTCGCCAGGATCCGGTGGATCTCGGCTTCCTCGCGCTCGCCACCCGCCATGTTTCCGGAGCCGTGGTGCCCTGCTTGCGTCAAGCCGCTGCATCAACGCGCCAAGTCCCGCGACCGTCGCCCCTGCATCGCGCCCCGTTGTTGTTGACGCGAAGTCCAAGGACCACCGAGCGTGGGATTCGCCAAGTACCACTACCAATGCCTCTGGATTCGCCAAGTACACCACCGGCAAGACCACACGGATGCTCGAACGAGTGCCGAACGAAATGCTAAGTCCCTCTTCTGGATCTGTATGCGACCTTTGTAACGATGTGCCAAGTACCTCTGGCGCACCGAACATCTACGAACCATGCACGACTACAACGCGAACGGGTACCCGTTTGCCTCAAGAACTTCGGATTCGTCAAGTCCCTCTCCAAGATGTGTACCACTACTTCCACTACCGTCGCAAGATGTGTACCACTACTTCCACTACCGCCGCGAGAACGACAACTTCCCTCGACATTTTTGAATCGCCTCGAAATGCACGCTTTGAAGGTATAACCGCCGAAACGACCGCCGTGGACCGAATGCATGTGTTGTATGAGATGTACCGTTTGCACCGTGTCCGAATTGTCACTCGTTTTCCATGCCACTAACCCGTGGGAACCCGGTAGTCGAAAGCACCCCACCATCTCTAACATGTTCCGCACATCCGCACGCTTCCTTTTGCACCGGTATCTCCATGAGCTACCGGAACCGATATGTTGTCGTGGCATCATTTTCAGATTCGTCGTCGTGGCACCCTTTTCCTTTCTGCCATAGCGACAAATGCCTCGTATCATGCTCATGTCAACATTTTCATAAAATTGCTTAAAACTTGCATATGTCATTCGCATCATGATAACAACATTTAAAATGTTTAAAATTGGGTTTGCATTAAAATGCTAAATGCATGTGGGGATTTTCCGGAATTGTTGTTTGTTGTTCCGGCCTCATTTAAAATTGCCTAGATAGGTAGTTTTATTATGCTTCACCTCTTGCCATGTTAACAACATTTAATCCGGACATGCATCATACTTGATTGTGCATCATGCCATGTTTATGCTTGTGCATTTACCATGTTGTTTGTTTCTTTCCGGGTTGCTTCTCTCGTTAGCTTCGGTTTCATTCCGGAGTTGTGAGGATTCGTTCGACTACTCCCGTTCATCTTCTTCATGGACTCGTTCTTCTTCCTAGCGGGATTTCAGGCAAGATGACCGCTACCCTGGATCTCACTACTATCATTGCTATGCTAGTTGCTTTGTTCTATCGCTATGATGCGTTACCTACCACTTGCTTATCAAGCCTCCCAAATTGCCATGAACCTCTAACCTTTGTCACCCTTCCTAGCAAACCGTTGTTTGGCTATGTTACCGCTTTTGCTCAGCCCCTCTATAGCATTGCTAGTTGCAGGTGAAGATGAAGATTGCTTCATGTTGGATTATGTTTATGTTGGGATATCACAATATCTCTTATATTATCAATGCATCTATATACTTGGTAAAGGGTGGAAGGCTCGGCCTTATGCCTGGTGTTTTGTTCCACTCTTGCCGCCCTAGTTTCCGTCATATCGGTATTATGTTCCCGGATTTTGCGTCCCTAACGCGGTTGGGTGATTTATGGGACCCCCTTGACAGTTCGCTTTGAATAAGACTCTTCCAGCAAGGCCCAACATTGGTTTTACCATTTGCCTCACCTATGCCCTTTTATTTCCCTTGGGTTTCCGGAGCCCGAGGGTCATCTTTATTTTAGCCCCCCCGGGCCACTTCTCCTCTGAGTGCTGGTCCAAACCGAGCGATGTCCGGCGCCCCAGGCAATCGTGGTCTATGCCAACCTGACGTCTGGCTCATCCGGTGTGCCCTGAGAACGAGATATGTGCAGCTCCTATCAGGATTTGTCGGCACATCCGGGCGGCTTCGCTGGTCTTGTTTTACCATTGTCGAAATGTCTTGTAAACCAGGATTCCGAGTCTGATCGGGTCTTCCTGGGAGAAGGAATATCCTTCATTGATCGCGAGAGCTTATCATGGGCTAAGTTGGGACACCCCTGCAGGGTATAAACTTTTGAGAGTCGTGCCCGCGGTTATGTGGCAGATGGGAATTTGTTAATATCCGGTTGTAGAGAACTTGACAGCAGATTCGATTTAAAATGCATCAACCGTTTGTGTAGCCGTGATGGTCTCTTTTCGGCGGAGTCCGGGAAGTGAACACGGTTTTGGGTTATGTTTGACGTAAGTAGGAGTTCAGGATCACTTCTTGATCATTGCTAGCTTCATGACCGTTCCTCTTGCTCTCTTCTCGCTCTTATATTGTGTAAGTTAGCCACCATATATGCTTAGTCGCTGCTGCAACCTCACCACTTTACCCCTTCCTTTCCCTTTAAGCTTTGCTAGTCTTGATACCCATGGTAATGGGATTGCTGGGTCCTCGTGGCTCACAGATTACTACAACACCAGTTGCAGGTACAGGTTATGCAATGATCTTGACATGAGCGCGATGTTACTTGTTTTGTAGTTCTTCTTCTGCTTCTTCTTCGATCAGGGGATAGGTTCCAGGTTGGCAGCCTGGGCTAGCAGGGTGGATGTCGATTGAGTTTCTGTTTGTGTTTCATCCGTAGTCGGATGGTGCTCTTGTGTATTGTGATGTTGTATTCGTGTGGCATTGTATGCCTCTTGTATGTATCCCCATATATTACGTAATGTTGATGTAATGATATCCACCTTGCAAAAGCGCTTCAATATGCGGTTCTATCCTTGGTGGGACTTTCGAGTCTCTTTAGGATAGTGTCGCATATTGGGCGTGACAAGTTGGTATCAGAGCCTCGACCGACCATAGGAGCCCCCTTGATTGTTGGCCGTTGTTGAGTCTAGAAGAAAACAATTTTGAGTCTGAGGATTATATATACCAGAGAGTAGGATTCTTTTTACTCCTCAGTCCATTCGTCGCTCTGGTGAGGCCTCCTGACGTAGATGTTTTGTCTTTCCTCTCCTCAAATTTCACTAAAAAAATTTAGGATCACGCGGATATCTTGGGATCATTCCGATGGTTTTGTGACGAGAACATTGTTCTTGGTGCCTCCTGACATTTAGGGGTTGTGGCAGTGTCCCGGGGAGTTGAGATCCGAGGTGTTCTCGTCACAATTTTATCGTTGCAGTTCTGGAATACCTGAGTTTTGCCGACATCGAAAATCTCTTTTATGCAGTTGTTGGTGAGATAACCTCGACGCCACCCAGTACTAGGGAGTTCAGGAGTATTGCCATAACTTGTACAACGGATGCTTTTCGAAGGTTGAGGTACATGATTTCCGGAGTTTTCTTGGTTATGTGTTGACGGATGGATACAGTTGGATCTAGGTATTGTTAGTTTGGGTGATATATTTTGTGTCCCCTATATCCCCAACACCAGATTGCATAACCAGAAAGTTTCGGGAGTTTATAGGTGGGAATTCAAGTAGCTCCTAGAATATCTTTCCGACAGATGCATGATATGAGATTGGGTAAATCTCTATCATATGTATTTGTTCCGGCTTATTCTGCAAGCCAAATCCTTTGTTTTGTTTTGAGTTGTGGTATTCGAGTTGCTTCAATGGCAAGTGTTGATTCCATACCTTTCAAGCGGTGTTCTCATATTTCAATGAGAGTGCTAATCCTTCTTGTTTATCGAGATTGTCATGTCAATTTTTTTCCAAACTGGCGTGCTTCTCTTCAAGTGGATCCGATCATTTTCAACATCCGCAAGATCAACTCTAAGTTTTCTCACCGGTATCCATTTCATCCGTCCCCAAGTTGCCTTTGTTTTCCCGCCCTCCCACCCTTTTTCTTCAAGGACTCAGATTTCTTAATCATGTATCATTTATTTGTGGGAAGTCTCTTCATTCTTTTCTTTCAATGTTCTTATCCGGTGATTTCCCATGAAGATGCTCAACAGTTTCAAGTTCATCATCCTTCGTTGTTGTTTCTTCTCCGGCGGATCCAATTTCAAGCTTTCGGTGTTGATCATATTCCTTTCCTCGTTTTAAATGTTTTTGCATGCCGGTGTACCTCTTAGTTGTTCACCTCTCTCTATTCTTATCCGGAGTGTTGAAGATATCTTAAGATTCGTGTTTCCATTCTCAATTTTTTCAAGTTATTTTGAGGTTGTTATCTCATTCAAGCCATTTAACTCAACCGGTGCAATCCCCTTTCAATCAATCGTTCAACGGTGTTTCCTTTTGAGTGGGCCCTAACCCACAGGTCTTTTCCCAGGATCTTACCTGACTCTTCTAATTTATCCGGAGCCATTTCCCAAATTCTTTTCGAAGCTTGGCGTAAGAATGAATTTTCATCAGTCATATGTCTTTCTCCAAAATCTTTCAAATTCTTTTCATCGTTGGTTCAACCTTTCCAATTTTCATCCCGGAGTATCTCAACAATTCATGGTGGTTTCTCATCGTCATTCTCGCATGTGAAGACCAAGAAGAGTTCCTCTTAAATCCTTACCCGTTCTTCCAAAGATGTGTAGTTCAAGTTTGATGCCATCCTCTCAAAATTGTTTTCGATTGTGGGAATTCTTTTCACCCATCTGGAGCATTTCATGAGTTGTTTCCATTTCTTTCATCTGAAGGCCATCATGTCATAATTCTTAATTCTCAGCTTTCAGCTCTCGTTCTCCAAATCTTACCGGTGCATCATTCAAGTATTCTCTAATCAGCTCGTGATCTATGCGTTCATTTGTATCTAAATTCCCTCAAGTATCAACGTTGTTTTCTAATTCCTCCCGGTGATTCGTTCTCTTTTCTTCATTCATTTTCAATTCTTACGGTGGTTTGTTCAAGAGTTTTCTTCCTTCGTTATCATATAGATTCATTCGTCCTTTCCAATCCTACCGGTGGTTCGTTGAAGACCTTCCCAAGTTTGCACCATATCTATCTTAATCCTTCCTACGGGAATAAGTGGCATGCCAAATCCATTGTGGGTCATCAATTTAATTGATGAGGGATAAGCATAATGTAATTATTATTCTTGTTTCATCGAGTAAATTATATTCCTTATTCCGGAGGATCATCAAATAAAATTCTTGGTTTCAATTGCTCATCTTTCTTTTCCGGAGTTCCAAGTTCTCTCGGTTATATAATCGCGAAGCTCCATCTAAATCATTGCAAGGCTTCACCTTGTGTTTTCAACTTCTCTTTCTTTTCATCATCCTTCTATTACGGAGTCCTTCATGGAGGCTCTACATGGTGGTTCATCAAGGATTCTTTTCATTCTTCAATTGTTCTTCAAGATTTCTCTTGAAGTTAAGATCAGCCAAGCGATACTCTAAAAATAAACATGGTGTTCAACACATGTCTTGTTTTGAGGAGTTCAAGTATTCTTCTTCTTGCATTTCAAAGTGCAATTCTTTCTACCTTATCTTTTGAGGTGGTGTTATGTCACTCTTGACAATTTCCTTCATGTTTCATGATTCATATGTTGTCAAGAATGAGGTATTTTAAATCCATCATTTTCTCTTCGTTCAAGAGATCTTTTCAACCAATCAATCTCTTTGTTGGAATTATATTGGGTTATATTTCACCTACAGCCTTCCCTAAGGATTGTTGCTAGTTATGGTGCTTATAAATGACCCAAGTTCTTCATTTGTCCTCCCGGTGAAATAAGTTTCTCGTCTCCTTGTTGATATCAATCCAATCATTTGTTTCCGTTGGTGGCAGAAGCTCACCTCATAATTTTGAGGTCTTTTCCATAAGCTCACTACAAGCTTATCCTTTCGTTGTTGGTTTTCCAACAACTCCGTTCTAACCTTCTTGGAAGGGTGCTTCCAAGATCATTTGTGGCAGAAGTTGGCATTTTCTTCTCCATTCCTTTATCCCAATGATCCAACTTCTATTTCTTCTTCCGGAGGCATGGTGATGTTGCTCTCTTCACTCATCATCTCGAATTGTGAGGATCGTGTTCTTTTCTTGCTTATCCACTTAATCGGAGTGGTTTCAATGTCTATCTTGTCACTTAAGCTCTTCTTTCTTGCCGTATTCATTGTTCCTTGTTCCTCTTGATGAACGGAGTGTTTTAAATTGTGTTCACCTCTGTCATGTCATTTCTTCAAGCTTTGCGACCTCTCAAGGTTCTTTGGTTTCACTCGTTTGTCAAAAAAGCAACTTTGTTTTACCTCTTCCTCTTCCGTTTCTTTTTGGTGCCATCCTAGATCTCGGGACGAGATCCTCTCGTAGTGGTGGAGTGTTGTAACGCCCCGAGACCGACGCTTCAGAAGACTTCCAAATTTTTGTGACCTCCGTGTGTTTTCATTTGTGCTTGCTCTATTTATTTTTGCATTGCATCATGTCATCATGCCAGCTTGTCATTTAATTTTTAAAACTCTTCTAAATAAATCGTGTGGATCTTCGATCCATTTAAATCAAGGGAATTCACATGGTGATTTCTCTTTATAACATATCCTCCCAATATTAGGGAGCTATATTAAAATATTCCATTAACTTTGGAATTAACCATAACACACTTGCAAAATAGTTCCGTGCCTTTTCTGCTTCAAATTTGGTCTCCAAACTTTGCCCTATATTATTTCATCACTTTCCGGAGCTCTACCAAAAATCTCAACATTTTGGCCACTCCTAAACCTTGTCCTAGTTCAAACCATTTGAATTAAATTCAAATGAGTTTGAATTTAATTCCTGCAATCTTGCCACTACTATTTTTCATGGACCATGCACATTTTTGTGAGTCCGGGAAAATTATCCGTGTGTCCAACTTTTTCCCCTAACCTCTCTTTCTTTTCTTTCTTATCTCTATTTTGTTTTTATTTTCTTTAGAGTGGGTGAGAGAGAGAAGCCCAGCCGCCACTTGCATCCATCCGGACCAGTTGGCCCAAGGCCCAGCTCCGGCGCCCTTAACCCTAGCCGATCCCCTCGCAACCCTCCTCTCGATCTCTCCCTCCACTCTCTCCCCAGCGCCACCACTCACAGGGATTTGAGCCCTCTATCCTCATCCCGATCAGGAGAAGCTAGCGACCTCCACCACCGCGTCTCGCCCCTGCCGTCCCCGCGCCCTGCTGCCTCCTAGAGTGCCGCGCCACCGCCGTTCGTCTTCAACCGCGGGAGCGCAGTCCCCCTCTAACTCCGTCCCCTGGCTGCCTCGCATGCATCGAAAGCAGCAGCAGCTCATCGCTTCGATGCCATGGCACCCGCGCCTCAAGCTCCTGTGCCAGCCTCGCCTTCCTGCGCCACCATCACCGTGGCGCTCCATGCTTCTCCACCGAGCAGCGTTCTTTGTCGGCGTGCTCTGCCAGGATCCGGTGGATCTCGGCTTCCCTTGCGGCTCTGCCACCCCGCCATGTTTCCGGAGCCGTGGTGCCCTGCTTGCGTCAAGCCGCTGCATCCACGCGCCAAGTCCCGCGACCATCGCCCCTGCATCGCACCAAGTCCCTGCATCACGCCCGTTCTTTGTTGGCGCCAAGTCCAAGGACCGCCCGGCGTGGGATTCGCCAAGTACCACTACCAATGCCTCCGGATTCGCCAAGTACACCACCAGCAAGACCACACGGATGCTCGAATGAGTGCGAGCAAACGCCAAGTCCCTCTTACGGATCTGTATGCGACCTTTGTAACGACGGTTGCCAAGTACCTCTACGGGCGCACTGAACGTCTACGAACCATGCACGACTACAACGCGAACGGGTACCCGTTTGCCCCGAAGAACTCGGATTCGTCAAGTCCCTCTCCAAGATGTGTACCACTACTTCCACTACCGTCGCAAGATGTGTACCACTACTTCCACTACCGCCGCGAGAACGACTACTTCCCTCGACATTTTTGAACCGCCTCGAAATGCACGCTTCGAAGGTATAACCGCCGAAACGACCGCCGTGGACCGAATGCATGTGTTGTATGAGATGTACCGTTTGCACCGTGTCCGAATTGTCACTCGTTTTCCATGCCACTAACCCATGGGAACCCGGTAGCCGGGAACACCCCCACCATCTCTAGCATGTTCCGCACATCCGCACGCTTCCTTTTGCACCGGTATCTCCATGAGCTACCGGAACCGATATGTTGCCGTGGCATCATTTTCGGATCCGTCGCCGTGGCACCCTTTTCCTTTCTGCCACAGCGACAAATGCCTCGTATCATGCTCATGTCAACATTTTCAAAAAATTGCTTAAAACTTGCATATGTCATTCGCATCATGATAACAACATTTAAAATGTTTAAAATTGTGTTTGCATTAAAATGCTAAATGCATGTGGGGATTTTCCGGAATTGTTGTTTGTTGTTCCGGCCTCATTTAAAATTCCCTAGATAGGTAGTTTTATTATGCTTCACCTCTTGCCATGTTAACAACATTTAATCCGAACATGCATCATACTTGATTGTGCATCATGCCATGTTTATGCTTGTGCATTTACCATGTTGTTTGTTTCTTTCCGAGTTGCTTCTCTCGTTAGCTTCGGTTTCATTCCGGAGTTGTGAGGATTCGTTCGACTACTCCCGTTCATCTTCTTCAAGGACTCGTTCTTCTTCCTAGCGGGATTTCAGGCAAGATGACCGCTACCCTGGATCTCACTACTATCATTGCTATGCTAGTTGCTTCGTTCTATCGCTATGCTGTGTTACCTACCACTTTCTTATCAAGCCTCCCAAATTGCCATGAACCTCTAACCTTTGTCACCCTTCCTAGCAAACCGTTGTTTGGCTATGTTACCGCTTTTGCTCAGCCCCTCTTATAGCGTTGCTAGTTGCAGGTGAAGATGAAGATTGCTTCGTGTTGGATTATGTTTATGTTGGGATATCACAATATCTCTTATATTATTAATGCATCTATATACTTGGTAAAGGGTGGAAGGCTCGGCCTTATGCCTGGTGTTTTGTTCCACTCTTGCCGCCCTAGTTTCCGTCATATCGGTATTATGTTCCCGGATTTTGCGTCCCTAACGCGGTTGGGAGATTTATGGGACCCCTTGACAGTTCGCTTTGAATAAGACTCTTCCAGCAAGGCCCAACATTGATTTTACCATTTGCCTCACCTATGCCCTTTTTTCCCTTGGGTTTCCGGAGCCCGAGGGTCATCTTTATTTTAGCCCCCGGGCGGTTCTCCTCTCGAGTGCTGGTCCAAACCGAAGCGATGTCCGGCGCCCCACAGGCAATCAGGGTCTATGCCAACCCGACGTCTGGCTCATCCGGTGTGCCCTGAGAACGAGATATGTGCAGCTCCTATCAGGATTTGTCGGCAAATCCGGGCGGCTTTGCTGGTCTTGTTTTACCATTGTCGAAATGTCTTCTAGACCGGGATTCCGAGTCTGATCGGGTCTTCCTGGGAGAAGGAATATCCTTCGTTGATCGCGAGAACTTATCATGGGCTAAGTTGGGACACCCCTGCAGGGTATGAACTTTCGAGAGCCGTGCCCGCGGTTATGTGGCAGATGGGAATTTGTTGATATCCGGTTGTAGAGAACTTGACAACAGATTCGATTTAAAATGCATCAACCGTGTGTGTAGCCATGATGGTCTCTTTTCGGCGGAGTCCGGGAAGTGAACACGGTTTTGGGTTATGTTTGACGTAAGTAGGAGTTCCGGATCACTTCTTGATCATTGCTAGCTTCATGACCGTTCCGCTTTCTCTCTTCTCGCTCTTATATTGCATAAGTTAGCCACCATATATGCTTAGTCGCTGCTGCAACCTCACCACTTTACCGCTTCCTTACCCTTTAAGCTTTGCTAGTCTTGATACCCATGGTAATGGGATTGCTTTGAGTCCTCGTGGCTCACTGATTACTACAACACCGATTCTTGCGGTACAGGTTATGCAATGATCTTGGCCTTGGCGCGATGTTACTTGTTTTGGAGTTCTTCTTCTGCTTCTTCTTCGATCAGGGGATAGGTTCCAGGTCGGCATCCTGGGCTAGCAGGGTGGATGTCGATTGAGTTTCTGTTTGTGTTTCATCCATAGTCGGATGGTGCTCTTGTGTATTGTGATGTTGTATTCGTGTGGCATTGTATGCCTCTTGTATGTATCCCCATCTATTATGTAATGTTGATGTAATGATATCCACCTTGCAAAAGCGCTTCAATATGCGGTTCTATCCTTGGTGGGACTTTCGAGTCTCTTTAGGATAGTGTCGCATATTGGGCGTGACAATGCGTGAGGAGCTGGCGATGAACAAGCTCAAAGATGTGGCCGAACTTTATGTTCTGGCCGATAGGTGCGCTCGAGCTGAAGAGGGGAGGAAGTACCCCGGCGAGGATGCCGGCGCGGAAACCGACTCCACAGACGAAGACACAGCCGCCCCGACGAAGAAGGGTCGGCGCCGCGACAAGAAGCAAGAACACGATTATCATTGTCGGCATTCTGTGAACGGGGGTACCCAGACTTGCCTGCATGCGGCCTGGGCGTGGCTCAAGGGGTGGCCCAGCACGGCCCATCTTCATCAACGCAAGCTCAAGACCCTCGCGAGGCCAAGCCTCATGGCGGACGGCAGGAAGCTTCCTCAGGCACGACCTCGTCAGGCTGGCTCGCGAGGAGGCGGAGAGATCAAGGCAGGGTACCTCACGAGGTGCCCATGATGCAAGCCATGACGATCGAAGGCGCCAGGCGGGTGCCAGCCTGCGCAGTGTCCTCATTTCCCCTTTGGTTCAAAGGAGGCAAGCGTAGGCCAAGGCATCAGGCAAAGGCAACCATTTCGGTGCAACAAGACCAAGACCAGCAGGACGGCAGGAAGGAGGTCATCGTGGAGCGGAAGCCGGCGTCACCGTCAGAGTCTTTGGCATGAGAGGACCGACTTTAGTCAGGATAGGTGTACTAGATGTTCCCCTTCAAAATGGCCAATTGTTGGCGCCCTTCCTGCTCAATATTTGGGGAGAGGCCCAGGGCCTCTGCCTATAAATAGGACTAGCCACCCACAGGGTAGGGGATCCGCATCTAGAGAGAGAGAAAGAGAGGCGACTGAACTCCCCCTAGCTGTTCATCGCACCGGCCAAGAACAGACCCTCGCGAGGCTGTTCTTCCTTGTACTGTTCATCATCAGTCCCTGAGGCAATCCACCACACCACACACTGGAGTAGGGTGTTACACCACAATGGTGGCCCGAACCAGTATAAACCTCTTGTCCCTTGTGTTGTTCTTTGTGTAGTTTAGATCCTTGCGAGGCGATGAGGCGTAGGTAGGTTGGAGGTGTGATCTCTGCGTGCACCACAGAGTTTGAACCTAGAGGGTCTGCCGGAACCCAAAATCTGACATTTGGCGCACCAGGTAGGGGTGCATCGGAGCTTTCCCTTCCACCGACCCGCTCTCCGCCAACATCGCGATTCGCCCTATGATGAGCGACGCTCAGTCGCCCGGCACAAAGACCGAGGGGCAGGGGGCTCCGAGCCTTGGCCCCACCTTGCGGCAGGTGCAGTGGCCGAACAAGTTCAAGCCGGAGATGCCACCGCGCTACAACGGCACGACCGATCCGCTGGCCTTCCTGCTGGCGTACGAGGGGGCCGTCCTCGAAGCCGGGGGCGACGACAGGGTCATGGCTAACTGGTTTCCCATGGCCCTCACCGGCGCCCCGCGCATGTGGCTGCTCCACCTACCAGCGGCTTCCGTGGCCTCTTGGGGGGAGCTGCGCGGCCTCTTCCTCGCTCAGCATGCTGCGCCGGCGCCCCCGGTCGTTGCAGCTCTCCTGGGCGGCTCGCAGGCGCCACCTTCAGGCCACCACATCAAGCCATTCGTCCGCCAGATCGGCACTGCTTCCGCGCAGCATGGGGCTCCTCAGGGTCGGTCGGCGCCCAAGGCCGATCGGCCTTGGCTTGGAGGATCACCCTCCAACTCAGCCTTTCGAAGCTGGCGCTCCCAATGTTGTGCACCCCCACCATCTGCCAGGTGGCCGTCACCAGGACTCTCATTGATGGCGGCGCAGGCCTCAGCATGCTCTCGGTGGAACCCTTCAGCCTCCTCCACGTACCTCCGGAGCGGCTTCAGCCTAGCAGGCCCTTCTTGGGCGTCGGAGGCGGTTCCGCCGGCTCCCTGGGGCAGATCCGTCTTCCGGTGACCTTCGGCACCTACGACAACTTCCGCATGGAGCTAATCGACTTCGACATCGCCCCCATCGGCCTCCCATACAACGCCATCCTCGGCTACCCAGCACTAGCCCGATTCATGGCCGCGACTCACCCAGCGTACAACCTCATGAAGATGCCCGGGAGCAGCGGCGTCCTCACCGTATCCGGAGACACCGGGGATGCGTTGCAAGTGCTCAAGCTCGTCTTCAAGACTGCGGCGGCGGCGCAGCCCGCCGACTCAGACGCCCCTGAGCCCAAGGGGGCTGCACCGGCCAAGAAGAAGCAGCTATTCACCCAAGACAAGGCAGAAACCAAGCAGATACTGGTCGACGAGGACGAATCCACTAACGCCACCTTCACCATAGGCGCCAACCTAGAGCCCGGGCAGGAGGAGGCCCTGATCAAGTTCCTACGCGCGAACAAGAAGGTGTTCGCATGGGAACATGATCAGATGGCAGGGGTCCCAAGAGGCGTAATTGAGCACCACCTCAACGTGTGCCCCAACGTGCGCCCCGTGAAGCAGAAAGCGAGACGGCAGTCCACTGAGAAGCAGGCTTTCATCGTCCAAGAGACCCGCAAGCTAGAGGCGGCAGGGGTCATTCGCGAGGTCCAATACCCAGATTGGTTGGCTAACCCGGTTGTCGTGCCAAAGAAAGGGGGGAAGGAACGCATTGGTGGCGGTTAGGGAGGAGCATTGGACCAAAGCCGCGGCAACTGCCCGGGTCAAGGCGAAGAAGGATCAAGGGGGCCTCACAGAGACCACTACCACAGCCGAGAAGGATCAGCCGCCGCAGAGAAGCACACTCGGAACAGAAGAGGCCCCTCCCCCTGGCGACCAGCCGTTGGGGGCTCCACTGTCTCAGGAGGCGCCACGGCCTCCGAAGGACGCTAGCAGCACCAGCACTCCCAACCTCGTCGAACACCCTGTGTACTTCGTTAGCACAGTGTTGCGGGACGCGAGGGCGCGGTACCCTATGCCCCAGAAACTCCTCCTCGCGCAAGCTACAGCACTATTTTCAGGGCCATCCCATCAAGGTCGTCTCAGCATACCCCTTGGAAAGGGTGCTCAGGAGCCCCAACTCGGCTGGAAGGGTCGCTGAGTGGAACATCGAGCTGCAAGCGTTTCGGCTAGAATTCAGCACCACCAGAGTCATCAAGGGGGCCGCGCTAGCGGACTTCGTGGCGGAATGGGCGGAGGCACCGGGCCTCAAGGATGATGAGGATCGATCCCTCTCCTCGGGAAGCGAGGCACCGGACGGTTGGGTCATGTACTTCGACGGGGCGTTCTCCAGACACGGCGCGGGGACTGGCGCAGTGCTTATATCTCCCACTCAAGACAAGTTCTACTACGCCGCGCAACTCTGTTTCCAGCACGGAAAAAAGGTCTCCAACAACATAGCAGAATATGAAGGCCTGATAGCAGGCCTGAAAGCCGCGGTCGCCCTGGGGGTGAAGCGCCTTACCATCAAGGGTGATTCACAACTCCTCGTCAACTTCTCCAACAAAGTATACGAGCCGAGGGATGAGCACATGGAAGCCTACCTCGTGGAGGTCCGCAGGATGGAGAAGCAGTTCTGGGGACTGGAATTGCAGCATGTGCCTCGCGGCACCAATCAAGAGGCTGATGACATTGCCAAACGGGCATCCAGGCGATTACCTCAGGAACCTGGCGTCTTCGAGGAGAGGCTCTAAGCCCTCGGCGACGCCGTCACTGTCAAGGACGGTGCAGCCTCGGGAAGAGCCCCTCCAGCCACCTGCCTCGGGAGCCCCGGTCTGCGGCCCGGCCTCAGGAGCACGTCTGCTCCCGGCTGAGCCTCGGGAGGGGTCTTTGGATCCTGAGCTCGGGAGTTACCCGACGCATGGGACCTTGCCAGAAAAGGAGGAGGAAGCAGAGCGTGTGGCGCAGCAAGCCACAGCGTACTGCATCAGGGATGGAGAGCTCTACCGGAAGCGACCGAATGATGTGTGCCTACGTTGCATTTCCAGGGAGCAAGGGAAGGAGCTGCTGGCGGACATACACGATGGAGAATGTGGGCACCATTCGTCATCACGGACCCTCGTTGGCAAGGCGTTCCGCAGCGGGTTCTATTGGCCCACTGCGCTCAATGATGCCGTGGAACTGGTGAAGGCTTGCGAGGCCTGCCAATTCCATGCCAAGCAGATCCATCAGCCGGCGGGAGGTCTGCAAACTATACCCCTCTCGTGGCCATTCGCGATGCAGGGCTGGATATCCTGGGTCCGTTCCCTCGGGCGCCGGGAGGCTATCACTACCTCTACGTCGCCGTGGACAAGTTCACCAAGTGGGCTGAAGTGGAAGCCGTCCGCACCATCCCCGAAGGTTCCGCGGTCAAGTTCATCAAGGGCATCAAGGCATCATGAGCCGGTTCGGGGTGCCGAACCGCATCATCACCGACAACGGTTCGCAGTTCACCAGTAACCTCTTCAAAACATACTGTGCTAACCTTGGGACGCAGGTATGCTACGCTTCGGTTGCACACCCGCGAACAGCAGTCAGCCGAAGCGGGCCAATGCAGAGGTCTGAGGGCCTCAAAACCAGGACCTTCAAGAAGAAGCTGGAAGCTCGTGGCGAGGCTGGTACGATGAACTTCGGTATGTGCTTTGTGGTCCATCCGCACGACCGCGACCAAGCCGGTGGCGAGACCCGTTCTTCTGGTTTATGGAGCTGAAGCGCTCCTCCCTCACGAGGTCGGGCGTCGTTCGCCCGCACGGGTCTGGCGTTCGACGAGGCGCATCGGGATGCCATGCGGGGGCGGACCTCGTCTTTGGGGAGGAGCATCGTCCGAGAAGCCGCACCACGAGCAGCAAGGTACCAACAAGCCGCGGGCGATACCACTACCGCAACATTCGCCCCAGGACCCTTGAGGTAGGGGACCTTGTGCTCAGACGGGTTCTCTCCAGGGAGGGACTGCATAAGCTCTCTCCCATGTGGGAGGGCCCGTTCAAGGTTGTTCATGTTTCCAGGCCCGGCTCCGCACGCTTGGAGACCCAGGAGGGGGTGCCCGTCCAGAACGCGTGGAACATCCAGCATCTCTGAAGGTTTTACCCCTGAAAAGGCCCGGTGCCTATGAAGAAGGCGAATGCATGTGAAGTTGTCGTGTTTTGGAAAAGGCCCGGTGCCTATGAAGAAGGCGAATGCCTGTGAAGTTGTCGCGTTTTGGAAAAGGCCCGGTGCCTGTGAAGAAGGCGAATGCATGTGAAGTTGTCGCGTTTTGGAAAAGGCCCGGTGCCTGTGAAGAAGGCGAATGCCTGTGAAGTTGTTGCATTTTGGAAAAGGCCTGGTGCCTGTGAAGAAGGCGAATGCCTGTGAAGCTGCTGCGATTGGGAAAAGGCCCGGTGCCTGTGAAGAAGGCGAATGCCTGTGAAGCTCGCCGCCCGTGACACTCTCACGTAATAATGAGTGGGGTTGTACACGCCCCGGAGTCTCCGGAGTGCCGCCCTCGGGCCTCGGGGGCTCCCGCCCACGCCCAGTGGCAGCACTTAGCTCTGCGCTGGTGAGAAGACGTCGAAGACTAGATTAGGTGCCGGACGCGGCTTCTTTCATTTGCTTTCTGCAGTTGGCTTGTTCATTCCCATTTGAAGTTTTATTGAAGTTGTTGCCGTCTTTGGCTTGTGGCTCTCTGCCTTTTTCGCTCCCCTGTCTTGATTTCTTTCGCGCGAGTCCCATGAGCGAGGCAGGTGGCACCCTCGCAGTGTTTTCTCCCCCTATCATTTGAGGCTTCCCAAGCCGGGTCCACTACGGGAGCCCCCCTCCCAGATCGTGCCCCACGGGCACCGCGACGGGAACACAGGACCTGGGTCGGTCGCCTCCACAACTGTGGCCGGAAGCTACCTCTCCTGACTAATCTTTGCAGGACATGAAGCGTTCGATGAGGCCTCGGCCTCAGGAAGCGAAGACCGCGGCAGGTCCTCCCCCCGAGCTAAGTAATTTCTACGCGCAGGCGTGTGGCACAAAAGCAAAATACAGAAATAGCGGAAACAGAACAATAATTAACAGCAACAGTCCAAGCACGCCCCCGCGGGGCCCTACACTACTGTCTCTTTGCGCAGGAAAAGGAGAAGAACAAAACAGGCGCGACTCGCTTGACACCAACTTGCGGCGAAGGCTCAAACTGCCTCCGGAGCTCAGGCGGACTCCCTCTCGTGCTTCACCAGGGCGCGACGGCGGGCAGACCCACTACCTCCCTCCATGCGGGCGCGGCGGCACGGAGGCTGGTCGCGGCCACCGCTGGAGGAGCCGTTGTCCAAAGGAGAGTCGCTGAAACTCGACGAGCCCCGAGCGCCGCCGACCACGCGCGCGCTGTCATCTCCATTCCGATCGTCGCCGGGGCTAGGCCCACGGCCGCGGTCGTCGCCCTCAGGGCAGCACCCAGCGCGGCGACCGTCTTCCCCGAACACCCTCATGTAGAGGGTGGCATCACCGTCAAACTTGAAGTGCAGGGTGCACCGCCGACTTACACCATGCGCGCGGGGAAACGTTTGCCAGCCGCGGGTCAGGGCCACACTCCCAGCGGCGGAGACCTCCAGCGAAGCCCAGGAGGCCCGGTTTTAGCAACCGTCCGCCTGGAGCCAGAGGCCGCCCGGGGCGCCGGCCGGAGGTTCACCTAAAAGGAAGCGGGGAAGCTGGAGCCAGGTGCTGGTCAGCTCCACCGACCACACGACAAACTCCGGCAGCACCTCTGCCGAATGGAAGCGCGGCCCAGGAGGTCGCGCGATCAGAGCGCGCCCCCATCAACGGCCTGGCGCCCATCTCCGCGCAAGAGATCGCCTCCACGGCCGCGGGAAGCCACTGCGGGAGCCACAGGGTGCTTGCGAGGACGGCCTCGACCGCGCTTGGTCGGGGGAGAGTCAGGCTCCACCTGTCGGGCCTTTCCCTTCTCCGCGGCCGACAACCTCTTCGATGGAGCCATGGAGAAGAGGGAGAAGCAAGAAGATATGGGATGGAAGAGCTCGCGCCGTTCCGTACTTATAGCCGGAGGTGGCCAATCGTCGGCCTCCACGATCGCAGGTAATCATGACCCATTTCTGCATGCAGGGACTTGTCAAGTCATGCGATTGCTGAGGGATCATGGGGAAGTGGAGACACCCACAACCAACCAATCGCCACACGGCGCTCAAGGCCGCAGGCTGTTGGGGCCCGCGCCAGACTCGCTTTCGCCCTTTCGCTTCTCTCGCTAGGCCTAGTCCAGCGCGCCTTGGGCCCGGGGCTACTTGTCGGTGTTGCAGGAGCAGGGGGTATCCAGACTTGCTCGCATGCGGCCTGCGGGCGTGGCTCAAGGGGTGGCCCAAAGACGGCCCATCTTCATCAACGCATAGCTCAAGACCCTCGCGAGGGGCAAGCCTCATGGGCGACGGCAGGAAGCTTCCTCGAGCACGGCCTCGTCGGGCTGGCTCGAGGAGGCGGAGAGATCAAGGCAGGTACCTCACGAGGTGCCCATGACGCAAGCCATGACGACCGAAGGCGCCAGGCGGGCGCCAGCCCGCGCAGTGTCCTCATTTCCCCTTTAGTGCAAAGGAGGCAAGCGCAGGCCAAGGCATCATGCAAAGGCAACCATTTTGGTGCAACAAGCCCAAGACCAGCAGGACGGCAGGAAGGAGGTCATCCTGGAGCCCAAGTCGGCGTCACCGTCAGAGTCTTTGGCAGGCGAGGACCGACTTTAGTAAGGATAGGTGTACTAGATGTTCCCCTTCAAAATGTCCAATTGTTGGCGCCCTTCCCGCTCAATATTTGGGGAGAGGCCCAGGGCCTCTGCCTATAAATAGGACTAGCCACGCACAGGGTAGGGGATCGGCATCTAGAGAGAGAGAGAGAGAAAGAGAGGCGACTGAACTCCCCCTAGCAGTTCATCGCACCGGCCAAGAACAGACCCTCGCAAGGCTGTTCTTCCTTGTACTGTTCATCATCAGCCCCTGAGGCAATCCACCACACCACACACTGGAGTAGGGTGTTACACCACAATGGTGGCCCTAACCAGTATAAACCTCTTGTCCCTTGTGTTGTTCTTTGTGTAGTTTAGATCCTTGCGGGGCGACAAGGCGTAGGTAGGTTGGAGGTGTGATCTCCACGTGCACCCCAGAGTCGAACCTAGAGGGTCTGCCGGAACCCGAAATCCGACAATCATGACGAGGACGACGAGTCTGGCGAGCATGAGTTCCAAAAAGCTACGGAGGCCATGTACGTCGACGGTGGTGCCTCGCTGCACACCTCTCACCGCCAGCTCAAGCAGTGGGCGCGTGAGATCATAGCAGCGGAACCATCATTCGATGCTCAAAAGCCACTGAAGTGGTCCAGCACGCCTATCATTTTTGACACCGAGGACCACCCTGATCGCACAACTGCGGTCGGGTGTTTGCCGTTGTTGGTTTCGCCAACAATACGCAACCTGAAGGTGACAAAAATGCTAGTTTACGGTGGGGCCGGTCTGAACTTGATCTCGTCTGTTGTGATCAAAAGGCTGCATATTCCTGATGGAGACCTCAAAGAGACGGGCACGTTTCAAGAGGTCAACCCGGGGAGGAGTCAGCCGAAGGGTAAAGTCACACTGCCCGTGACATTCGGAGGTGAGTTAAACTATAGGACAGAGAGGATTGTTTTCGATGTAGCCGAGATCCCCTTGCCCTACAACGGGATCCTCGGCCGCCTAGCACTAGCCAAGTTCATGGCAGCCTCACATTACGCCTACAACACGCTGAATATGCCTGGGCCGATGACCATCATCACCGTCGCCTCCGACAAGAAGGAGCGTTGATCGGCGCTGACCAACTCTACCAGGAGGCGGTTGCAGCGACTGCTGCCAAGGCCCTTGCTCCTGCCGCCGAAGCCCCGGGAGGGAAGAATACCGACAAGACCTCTCGCACCCACTCCGGCAAGCTCATCTCTTCGGAGTGTAGTGCTCCCATCGAGGACGTGCCAGAGAGCTCCACCGGCAAGAGCAAGAAATCCGGAGCTACACCACCAGAGACCAAGGAGGTGCCCGTCAAGGAGGATGGCACGGGAGGGGCTTTTACCATAAGCTCCACCCTCGACAGCAAATAGGAAGGCGCGCTTGTTACTTTCCTGTGGGCGAATGTCGATGTGTTTGCATGGCAAGCATCCGACATCCCCGGCGTTCCCAGGGAGGTGATTGAGCACCGTCTTGCTGTCTGTCCTCATGCGCGACCCGTCAAGAAGAAGGTCAGGAAGCAAGCTCTGGAACGGCAAGAGTTCATCAAAGAGGAAATTAGGAAGTTGGAAGCGGCAGGCTTGGTAAGAGGGGTACTCCATCCGACGTGGCTGGCCAATCCGGTGGAGGTGCGCAAGGAAAATGGGAAGTGGAGACTATGTATTGATTACAAATACATCAATAAGGCTTGTCCAAAGGACCCTTTCCCGTTACCACGCATCGACCAGATTGTTGACTCCACGGCCGGGTGTGACCTGTTATCATTCCTCGACGCTTACTCGGGATACCACCAGATCTTCATGACGAAAGAAGATGAAGAGAAGACAACATTCATCACCCCATGTGGTACGTATTGTTTTTTACGAATGCCTTTCCGGTTGAAGAGTGCTGGCTCCACGTTTGCAAGAGCAGTCCAAATTGGTTTTGAGACTCAACTGCATAGAAATATGGAAGCTTATATGGATGACATGGTGGTCAAAACCAAGGACAGGGCAACACTTGTACAAGACTTAGAAGAGACGTTTGCAAATTTGCGCAAGATCAACCTCAAGCTGAACCCTGAGAAGTGTGTCTTCGATGTTTCGTCCGGCAAACTTCTCAGGTTCTTTGTGTCATAGCGTGGGATCGAGGCAAATCCAGATAAGATCAAGGCCATTGAGAAAATTGAGGTGCCTAAGCGGATCAAGGATGTGCGTCGGCTCACTGGCTGCGTTGCTGCCATGAGCAGGTTCATCTCCAAGTCTGCCGAGTGTGCCCTTCCCATTTTCAAAATCCTGAAGAAGGCGGGCCCAATGGAATGGACCCCAGAGGCCGAGGCGGCCCTGCAGGATTTGAAGAAGTACCTCTCCTCTACGCCAATATTGGTTGTGCCTAAACCACGAGAACCGTTGCCGCTATATCTAGCGGCAATGAACCAAGTGGTCAGCGCCGCGCTAGTGGTGCAGAGGGAGGTCGATGAAGAGGCAGTGGCAATGGCAGGGCTGGCGGATGGCAAACCAGAGCTCCCCCCGGCAGGGCCTGGTGCCGGTAAGGCAAGGCCCCCGGCAGAGTCTGACGCTGGCGAAGCAGAAGCGACGCAACCAAATGAAATAGTGCAGAAGAAGAAGATGATGCAGCACCCGGTTTACTTTGTCAGCTCCCTCTTGCAGGGGGCTAGGTCAAGGTACTCCGGTGTGCAGAAATTGCTCTTCGGCCTCCTTATGGCCTCGAGGAAGCTGCGTCATTACTTCCAAGCACACGAAATCACCGTCTTCACCCGCCTCCCATTGCAACGGATATTGCATAACCCAGACGCAACCGGGAGGATCGTGGAATGGGCCTTGGAACTGTCGAGCTTTGCTTTGAAGTTTGAAATACTTTGACAATCCTGAGTAGAGTCTTGGCAGAGTTCATTGCAGAATGGACCTCAACGCCCAACGAGGAGATCCAGGAGACCACTCTTCCCGGCAAGGAAACAAGTCGCAACTGGATTATGTACTTTGACGGGGCTTTCTCACTGTAAGGCGCCGGTGCTGGTGTGCTGCTCATTGCACCAACCGGAGAGCACCTCAAGTATGTGGTCCAGATGCACTTTCCTAGGGAGATGTCAACAAACAATACTGCTGAATACGAGGGGTTGCTTGCCGGTCTCAGGATCGCGGCAGAACTCGGAATCAGGAAGCTCATCGTCAGGGGTGATTCGCAGCTTGTCGTCAAGCAAGTTAACAAAGATTATCAAAGTCCATTGATGGAGTCCTACGTAGATGAAGTGAGGAAGCTGGAAGAGCATTTTGACGGTATACAAGCGAAGCATGTTCCCCGAGTGGAGAACGGCATCACCGACTACTTGTCGAAATGCGCTGCCTTCAAATTGCCTGTGGAACCAGGTACTTTTGTGCTTCGGTTAACTCAACCGTCCGTTGAACCATCAATAGAGCAGAACAAGCGGAGGAAATCAGGCCCCGACAAGTACTTTCCCGCCGATCTCCCAAGAGCCGTCGGCAAGGATGTTGCCATAGACATTGAGCCTGCCATGGGGCAACGGACTCCGGCAGGGCGTCAAGCCCCGGCCATAGAGACAGCCGCTCCCATGGCAGAGGAAATGCCTTTGGTACTTGCCATCGAGCCCCAGGCTCCGGCATGGGAATTTAAGTGCATTCCCCGGGAGGAAGGACTGGAGCTGTTGGCAGAGATACACAGAGGCATATGTGGCTCCCACATAGGGTCGAGGGCCCTTGCCGGCAAGGCATTCCGGCAAGGTTTCTTTTGGCCCACAACCCTCCAGGATGCAAGGACACTAGTAACCAAGTGTGAAGCGTGCCAGTTCCATTCAAAGAAGATTCATCAACCAGCTCAAGCTCTTCAAACAATCCCTCTTTCTTGGCCATTCTCAGTCTAGGGACTCGACATACTGGGCCCCTTTCCCCGTGCTGTCGGGGGCTTTGAGTACTTGTACGTTGCAATCGACAAGTTCACAAAGTGGCCGGAGGTGGAGGCAGTGAGAAAGGTGACAACACAGTCAGCCGTCAAATTCTTCAAGGGGCTAGTCTGCCATTTTGGTGTGCCAAATAGAGTCATCACCGACAACGACACGTAGTTCACGAGCCGCGTCTTCATGCAGTACATCCAAGACCTCGGCGGCAAGGTCTGTTTTGCTTCTGTTGCACACCCATGAAGCAACGGCCAGGCTGAGAGGGCGAATGCTGAAGTATTGCGAGGCCTCCGGACAAGAACTTTTGACAGGCTACACGAGTGCGGACGGTGCTGGATTGATGAATTGCCGGCGGTTCTTTGGTCAATCAGAACGACACCAAATCGAGCCACCGGCCAGACACCTTTCTCCCTCGTTTACGGGGCAGAAGCAGTTTTCCCCACGGAACTCACGTACGGCTCACCCCGAGTGCTCGTTTATGATGAGTTTGAGCAAGAGCAATTGCGGCAAGATGATGCAATGCTCCTTGAGGAAGATCTTAGGGCGGCTGTGAGAGCAGCGCGCTACCAACAAGCCTTGCGCCGCTACCATAGCCGCAATGTTCATGCCCGAAGCTTTGAGGAAGGCGACCTTGTTCTTCGGTGCGTTCAATCGGCCAAGAATTCCAACAAGTTGACGCCGAAGTGGGAAGTCCCTTATCGGGTAATACGAGTCACCAGGCCCGGCGCAGTCCTCCTGGAGACGGAAGATGCTATTCCAGTAAGCAACTCCTGGAACATCGAACATCTTCGCAAGTTTTACCCATAAGGCGCGGTTGTCGGGCCCCCCGGCAGACCACCTTTTGTACAAGCCTTGCCGGCAAGGCATGTAATCCTTTGTACAAAGCCAGGCGCAGACCCCGAGCATAAATAAATGAAGCGCTGGCGCCCTAAGTTTTAGCATGCATGCTAGGTTGAGTCTCTTCCTCGGTTAGGGTTGATAGTGCTTAGTAGCGACTAACCCCTAGCGTAGAGGTCGAGCGTGCATCTCTCTGTTCCTTCCCGTCCTTTTTACATTTGCAGGGTGCACGGACATTTCTGTTGAGCTATTTGGAGGAAAGAGAACAGGTCGGCGCCCCGACCCTGGAAAGCCAAAGTTGCCGGGGGCTGTGGATTCAAAGGTCCGACCGTGGCAAGCCAAGGCTGCCAGGGGCTGCAACATCAGATAAGTTTTTCATTCCCCACTCCCTACTTTCGTATGAAGCTTGAATGTACAAGACTTCGATCACTCTTATACCATCATGCTCCCTTTTTCCCATGTCCAAAAAAACCTTACTTTGGGCCGAGACTTGGTCGCAGCGTGGTGGGAAGGGAACGGACGAAGGGCCCAGTCTTCCTTTGCCCCTACCTCCACCATGGGCGTGAGTGTAATCGAGCTTTAGAGCAGGAGGACGGCAAGGACTGTTGTCGGGTTACAATGTTTATCCTAAGATAACGAGGACTCGTTCCTTGGTGTGGCCCTCGCCCACGCACAAAAGAAACCCGACATACACCCTTCTTTTCATTCATACGTTGTTAACATGTACAATTCGTACGGAATGTATGCCTGAGTGAAGGGATTACAAAGTCTAAATTCTACTAAGGCTCGTAGGCTTACAAACTAAAAAAAGATAAGTGCCCCGTGATCCCCGTTCTTGCCCTTTTCATCCCAGGTGCGCCAGGTGAAGGCAAAAAGAGGGCAACGGGGAACACGCCGATGGAGAGCTTGACTAGGAAGGCCCTCGGCAGGGCGCATGGCCTAGGAAGGGGCGGCGCAGTCAGTCGGGGTCGGAGCCGGCGTCCCCCCGCTCGGCGCCCTCGTCGTCGCTGTCTCTATCCTCCTCGTCACTTCCGCTTGAGGAGGAGTCTTCATCATCGGAGGAGCTCTCCACGCAACACTTTAGGCGAGTCCCAAAGTCCCCAAAGACCTTGACGGAGAGCAGGCCATTCTCCATTAATTTGAAGTAGAGAACGAGCCCCTCCGTCAGGCTGTGGATATGAGCGAAGGTTTTCCATCCACGGCGAAGATACATGACGTGAGGGGCGGGAAAGTCGACATCAACCCGCGTGCCGCCATTCCCACAGCCCCTCATATGCAACCTCAGGGTCTGTGGTGGATCGAGCTCCATCTCCCGAGCGAATGAAGCAGGGAGACGAAGACGACGGCGCACTGGCCAGCGCAGCCTGATGAAGAACTCGCGGGGCTGGTCCCCGATATGGCCCTCCATTGGGGGAGGTACCGCTGGTGGAGGCGAGGCCGGTACACCGCCCTGTCCTCCTCTTCCCTGAGCGCCACGGCGACCTCGGCCTCGCCCCCTCCCCCTTCCTCTCGTGGACGGCTCCACCGCCACGAGCTCTTGGGAAGGAGAGGCGCGCTGTCGAGCAGAGACCCTCATCGCCACCGTCGAAGTGCCGGCGCGCCCTCTCGTCATAGCAGGAGAAAGAAAGGAGCCAAGGTGGAAGAAGATGGATGATGAGGGATTAGGGGGTGCCGCCCCCTCCCCTTCTTATAAAGGGGCGGCGTCGGGGCTCGGCCGCCCCACCCAACCAATCTGGCCATCAGGGGTGCGGGGAATCAAGACAGACCCGCTGCTCCAATCAGCGGCGACCCGGTTTCCCGCCTCATCACTTAAGGCCCGTGCCTCCCCCGCATCCGCCACCTACCATCTTCGAGGCATGGGGGGCACGTGGCAAGCAAGCAGATCGAGGGGACGAGTGAGGCGACCGTTTTCCACCCCGTGATCGTAGGGCACGGGCGCCTTGAAGGCCATGACTCGAGTCCACTTAGTAAATGAGTCGCGCCCCTGCGTTTTCCTCTTTTTATAGGGAAGGCGCAAGCCGCCTCTTTACCACGATGTGAAGCATGAGGGAAGGAATCGCCCCATGCATGACCCCCACGTCACGCACGACCCTCCACGTCGTGCATTCAACATGGGTCATGGGGAAGCGCGACGGGCGAGGGAATTACTGTGATAAAACTCTGCCCCGCTTGCCCGCGCATCGTTCTGGGCCCGGCCCAACAACGCATTGTGCTTATGTGTGGCCCAGGCCCGGGGGCTCCTGTTGGGGTACAAAAGTAGGGGCTCTCCTTTTTACCCCTCTACTTGTGCACGGGCAGTCAGAGCCGCACCTGCAGCCACACATAGCAGGGCAAATGGAGGGAGCAGAAGCACAAGAATACTAGAGCAGCGCTCCAGCCAGGGGCACAGAAGACGAGCAGAGCAACACCAAGACCAGAGGCACAAAGAGCAAGAGGGCGAGGTGGACTCCCTCGGAAAGACCCTTGCCGGGGCGGCTTCCACAGCCCCGGCAAGAGCCTTGCCGGGGCAGCTTGCCCAACGCCAGCAGAGCGCGCCACCCTTGAGCCCAAGGGTTCTGATGCCACCAACCACGTTGGAACCAAGGCTCGGGAGGCACCTCCATGGTGGCATGCAGATCTTTGTGAAGATCATAAGCACACAAGATCAGATGAGGACCAGAAGACGACGATCCTCAACAAGATTCTTACCGAGGAAATCCATGAGACCCCCGGCAAGATCCTTGCCGGGAACGACCGTGATGCCCCGGCAAGACCCTTGCCGAGGACACCTGTGGGGCCACAGCCAGACCCACGTCTGCCAATACTCCACTGCCGTTCCCATACAGCTGCCAGCCCAACCAGTTGGGCAGGCACCTGCGTGGAAACGTGCGGCTTCCAGGCCAACTCAGCAAGCACCTGCGTGGTGGCATGCAGATCTTCGTTAAGACCCTACCACCACGCCATCTCAACAGCCTGCCAGCCTATGTGGCGATGCATGCCTCGTTGGCCTGGACGCGTGTAGGAGCGAGGCGGAGCAGCGACGGACGGGACGGGCCTCGTTGCCGTCCCTAGTAAAGCAACGGGACACCTAAGGGGCGCATTTAATGTGCCTTGTCCCGTAATGACAGGCGATAAGCTTGTACACTATATACCTTTCCACCTCCTGTGTGTCGCTGTGGCAACCCCTTTTGTCTATAAAAGGAGGCCCGAGGCGTACTGGAGAAGGATTCGGATCTTTTGGGACTACGCACGCACCGTAGCTAGTTCAAGAGCTCAAGAACACTCAAATATTCATCAAAGCAGGACTAGGGTATTACGCATCTTCGCGGCCCGAACCTGGGTAAACGATCCTTGAGCTGACTACCAGACCCGCTCTTTGCACAACCCCGCGCCCGCCAACCGTAGAAGGGATCCCGATGATTCCATAGGTGTCGTTTCCACCGACAATCATAATGTCCTTTTTTGTATTACTCATTCCATTTGTCGACAATATTTGTATATTCAACTGATCTTCTTGTGCATCAGCCATTTAAATTGGTGATGGAGAAATCTGGGGTGAAAACAAGGTCTTCACAACAGACAATGCTACCTGCTGAAGCAGATATCTTGCTGGTTACAGATAGCTCCTCAGAGGAGGATTCAGAGGTAGATGGCCAGTCCTATTTCCCCCCTGAGTTGTATGCTCAAACTTGGCAGGGCTATATTACTCATATCATGCTTATGTTGTGTAGGATCGAAAATATGTCTAGAGGGGGGATTATTAGACTACTTGACCAAATAAAAATCTAGCCTTTTCCCAATTTTAGTTCTTGGCAGATTTTAGCAACTTAGCACAAGTCAAGCAAACAACCTACACATGCAATTCTAAGAGTATAGCAGCGGAATGTAAAACAATTGCATATGAAGGTCAAGGGATGAGTTTGAGGGGGCAAACGCAATGTTGACACGGAGATTTTTTATCCGTGGTTCCGATAGGTGGTGCTATCGTACATCCACGTTGATGGAGACTTCAACCCACGAAGGGTAACGGTTGCGCGAGTCCACGAATGGCTCCACCCACGAAGGGTCCACGAAGAAGCAACCTTGTATATCCCACCATGGCTGTCGCCCACGAAGGATTTGCCTCACTCGGGTACATCTTCATGAAGTAGGCGATCTCCTTGCCCTAACAAACTCCTTGGTTCAACTCCACAATCTTGACGGAGGCTCCCAAGTGACACCTAGCCAATCTAGGAGACACCACTCTCCAAGAAATAACAAATGGTGTGTTGATGATGAACTCCTTGCTCTTGTGCTTCAAATGATAGTCTCCCCAACACTCAACTCTCTCTCACAGGATTTGGATTTGGTAGAAAGATGATTTGAGTGGAAAGCAACTTGAGGAAGGCTAGAGATCAAGATTTATGTGGTTGGAATGGAATATCTTGACCTCAACACAAGTGTAGGTGGTTATCTCTCAGAAAATATGTGTTGCAAGTGTAGGCATGTTCTGATGGCTCTCTCCACGAATGAAGAGTGAGTGGAGGGGTATATATAGCCTCCACACAAAATCTAACCGTTACACACAAATCACCATACTCGGTGGGACCGATTCAAAGAACTCGGTCAGACCGATTTGGTTCCTAATGTGATCGTTAGGTGTTTCGGTGGGACCGACACGTCAACTTGGTGGGACTGATATCATTAGGTTAGGGCATAACATAATCTCGGTGAGACCGATTACACAAACTCGGTGAGACCGATTTTGGTAATAGACTAACAGAGAGTTGGTCAGGCAAACTCGGTGGGACCGATTCGCTCATCTCGGTTGGACCAAAATGTTACGAAAAGGAAAGAGTGTTTGCATTGCAATCTCGGTGGGACCGATCGCTCATCTCGGTTTGACCAAAACATTACGAAGGGAAACAGAGAGATTACAATCCCATCTCGGTGAGACCGAGATCCCTATCGGTGAGACCGAAAAGACTAGGGTTTCTGGCAGTGGCTATGTCAACTGAACTCGGTGGCTCCGGATATGAAATTTCGGTGGGGCCGAGTTGGACTTTTTGGTTTGGGACATATGTGGATGTGAGAAAGTAGTGGAGGGTTTTGGAGCATATCACTAAGCATTTTGAGCAAGAACCTCATTAAGCAACACCTCATCCCTTCTTAATAGTATTGGCTTTTCCTATAGACTCAATGTGATCTTGGATCACTAAAATAGAAAATGTCGAGTCTTGTGCTTTGAGCTTGAGCCAATCTTTTGTCCTTAGCATTTTGAAGGGTCCACTTTCTAATCCATGCCATGTCAATCATTGAGCTTTCCTGAAATATTCATCTTGGAATAGCATTAGCTCAGTGAGCTATATGTTGTTAAGAATTACCAAAACCACCTAGGGATAGTTGCACTTTCATGTTGTCTTGCAATGCTTAGTTTTTACATCATATACATAATATTGAATGCCATCTCCTTAGTTGACACATCATATATGTGATTGCCCTCTGCTCACTTGCTTAGTATACAAATCATATATTTGAATTATATCATGCCATGATGTTTACATAAACAGCATGTATCTGAATTATGGCATGCCAATTCATTTTCTAAAGACATAATATAGTTATATCATCTCATCCAGTTTACATAATCATCATATTTTGAATTATGTCATTCTATCTGTGAATTATATCATGCCATCATGTTTCCATCGACGGCATGTTTGTGAATTATGGCATGCCAACCACTTTAATAGACACACCATATAGTTATATCATGTCATCCTGTTTACATAGTCATCATATTTTGAAGTTGTCATTCTATCATGTTTAGTTAGCCATCATATATGTTAAATTGTGTCATGCTATCATGTTTAATTAGCCATCATATATGTGAAATTATGTCATGCTATCCTGTTTGGTTAGACAACATAAATGTGAATTATTTCATGCCCTGTTTTCTTCCCTACTATCCATTGCACCTGTCTATCTTACAATGTCTGTACATTCAATTTCTTTTCTTGTTTATCATCCATTTGAATTGGAAGGGGTGATGGCAGTATCTATGGGAGTAAAAACACGGTCTTCAGAAAAGAACGTGCTACCCGTCGATGCAGATAGAACCATAGTTGTACTTTTCCCAAGAACCAGCCCCAACACACATCACCCAGACTCACGCAGATTGTACCCCTACCCAGTTGGACAGAGAACCAGCTACACCCTTTCTAACCCCAACCCCAGCAGATAGTAACCTAGTTCCAGTTGACACAGCACCGTCTCCACCACAGAGCACCCAAACACGAGCAGTTAGTAAGGCAACTGCAGTGCCCAAAGCACGAGGACCACCACTCTGAACCCCAAGTCAACGCTTAAAGTAGAAGAAGAATTGTTCTCAGTTCAGGTTCCGTAGCTATGCACTACTACAGGATGCTGCTAACGCGACACTACGATCAGAGACCCTTCGAGAAGATGTGTGTGATGCAATAATCGCAAACGCTGCTGTATGAAAACCGTCAGAAATGTATAAAACATTTGCGATGACGGATGCATCAAACATGGTTCAGGTTTTAGTTGCGTGTGCGATGAAGGGCATATGGTTCAGTTCAATTAACTGTTTGCGATGAGGAGGAACAAAAGAAACGGGCAGCCAGATGAAGGCGTGTGCGATACACAGCATACGGTTCACTCGGATGAACTGTTTGTGATTAGGCAACACAAAAGAAACGGGCAGCCAGATGAAGGTGTGTGCGATATACAGCATACGGTTCACTCGGATGAACTGTTTGTGATTAGTCAACACAAAAGCAACGGTCAGCCACATCAAGGTGTGTGCGAGATACGCATGCGGTTCACTCGGCCCTTGTCGTCAGTATGTGACCTCTGTGGCAACCGTTCGCTCCCCAGGCGCCTCTTCGTGTACCATGGCAACCGTCCACCGCCTCTTTGCCTTTCCCTCTCGATTTGGAACTGTTGTTGTGAGAAGCTCCGGTTTGTGAGAAGCGTATACCTGTAACGGCCCCAAATGGGACAATTTTTTACCACGGCATGTTGATGCCGCTCCATGATAGCATGCCAAGTTTCATGAATTTCAGACGATTTTTGGATTTACTAGAATTTGAAAACCAGGCATCTCAATGTTTTGCCGGCAATCAACAGTGCCTTGGTGTTTAAATTTCATTCTCATCTCTTGCATGGGACCTAGAAATTCACCCAAGGGGACAGATTTGATTTTTCAACCAACTTTAGTGCATTGGAGCATGTGCTTGTAGTTCAAATTTGAGTTATGCACATAAAATGCCTAGAAAATCCAGTTAATGCATAAAAATGTCCAAACGAACCCAGAAAAATCACAAAAATTGACACAACACTCCTGTTGTTCTATGTTGACACTAAAAAAATTTGAAAGCAATAAGAGGCAAAGGATATTGTTTCGTCCCCAAAGGTGGGACGTTCCCTATCAAAACCATCATGCTTGTTGTGAGAAGCTCTGGTTTGTCAGAAGCTTATACCCGAACCTGCCCCAAATGGGACAATTTTTTTACCACGGCATGTTGATGCCGCTCCATGATAGCATGCCAAGTTTCATGAATTTTAGACGAGTTTTGGATTTACTAGAAGTTAAAAAGCAGGCATCTCAACGTTTTGCCGGCAATCAACAGAGCCCTGGTGTTTGAATTTCATTCCGATCTCTTTTATGGGACATAGAAATTCACCCTCGGACACACACATGTGATTTTTCAACCAACTTTGCTGCATTGGAGCATGTGCTTGTAGTTCAAATTTGAAATATGCACATAAAATGCCTACAAAACCCAGTTAATGTATAAAAAAGGCAAAACGAACCCCGAAAAATTCCCAGATTAAACACAACACTCCTGTTGTTCTATTTGACACTAGAAATTTTTTGAAAGCAATAAGAGGCAATGGATATCGTCCCGTCCCCAAAGGTGGTACATTCCCTATCGAAACCATCATGCTTGTTGTGAGAAACTCTGGTTTGTGAGAAGCTTGTACCCAAACCTGTCCCAAATGGGACAAAAATTTCACCACGGCATGTTGATGCCGATCCATGATAGCATGCCAAGTTTCATGAATTTCAAACGAGTTTTGGATTTACCAGAATTTAAAAACCAGGTATCTCAATGTTTTGCCGGCAATCAAAAGTGCTTTGGTGTTTGAAATTCATTCACGTCTCTTGCATGGGACCTGAGCATGCACCCAAGTACACACATGTGATTTTTCAACCAATTTATATGCACTGGAGCATGTGCATGTAGTTCAAATTTGAATTATGCACATAAAATGCCTAGAAAACTTAGTTCATGCATAAAAATGTCCAAACGAACCCCAAAAAATCCCAAAAATTGACACAACACTCCTGTTGTTCTATGTTGACACGAGAAATTTTTTGAAAGCAATAAGAGGCAATGGATATTGTTTCGTCCCCAAAGGTGGGACGTACGTTCCCTACCGAAACCATCAAGCTTGTTGTGAGAAGCTCTGGTTTGTGAGAAGCATATACCCAAACCTGCCCCAAATGGGACAATTTTTTTACCATGGCATGTTTATGCCGCTCCATGATAGCATGCCAAGTTTCATGAATTTCAGATGAGTTTTGGATTTGCTAGAATTTAAAAACCAGGCATCTCAATGTTTTGCCGGCAGTCAACGGTGGTCTGGTGTTTGAAATTCATTCCCATTTCTTGCATGGGACTTAAGCATGCACTCAAGGACACATATTTGATTTTTAAACCAATTTATATGCACTGGAGCATGTGCATGTAGTTCAAATTTGAATTATGCACATAAATGCATTGAAAACTCAGTTAATGCATAAAAATGTCCAAACGAACCCCGAAAAATTCCCAGATTAAACACAACACTCATGTTGTTCTATGTTGACACTAGAAATTTCTTGAAAGCAATAAGAGGCAATGGATATCGTCTCGTCCCCAAAGGTAGTACGTTCCCTATCGAAACCATCATGCTTGTTGTGAGAAGCTTATACCCGAACCTGCCCCAAATGGGATAATTTTTTTACCACGGCATGTTGATGCCGCTCCATGATAGCATGCCAAGTTTCATGAATTTCAGACGAGTTTTGGATTTACTAGAATTGAAAAACCAGGCATCTCAATGTTTTGCGGCAATCAACAGTGCCCTGGTGTTTGAATTTCATTCCAATCTCTTGCATGGGACCTAGAAATTCACCCAAGGACACACATGTGATTTTTCAACCAACTTTAGTGCACTGGAGCATGCGCTTGTAGTTAAAATTTGAATTATGCACATAAAATGCCTAGAAAACCCAGTTAATGTATAAGAAAGGTCAAACAAACCCCAAAAAATTCATTCCCATTTCTTGCATGGGACCTAAGCATGCACTGAAGGACACATATTCGATTTCTCAACCAATTTGTATGCACCGGAGCATGTGCATGTAGTTTAATTTTGAATTGTGCACGTGCAATGGCTAGAAAACCAATATAATGTATAAAATGTCCAAACGAACCAGGAACAATTCCACTTCTTTTACGACGCACATATAGTTGCATGTTCACTGCAGATAAAAGTTCTAGCAATTCAAACAGCGTCCATTGCCGCTGTGACCCATTTTGTAATTCAAATAGTGTAGAATCCACACAGTTTATTATCACCAACCGTGTGAGATGTAGTACAAAATATCTTGGAGCACCGTCGGTGTATAGTACGCCTATGGCTTACACGATAAGGTGCGTCGGCTATAGTCCACAGCCGGCGTGTCAAGCGCACTAGCTCACTCCCCAAAAACTCTCGCCTCTGCATCCCTCGCAATCTCGAAAATATCTACCGCCTGGAAGGTTTTAATGTTTTATAGCACACGATTAGTATGTGCGGGCCGTGTGAAATGTTTGTTACTCCCGCTCTGCTTCAATCCCATATTCAAATTTTCAGTAGCCCCGGCATTTTACTCCCGCCTCTGCATCCCTCGCAATCTCAAAAATATCTGCTCGCCCTTGATCCAAATTTTCAGTAGCCTCGCCTTGTTACTCCCGCCTAGTAAAATTTTCAGTTCCCGCAGTATTTCCTCAAACACACCCTTGCCCCCCCCCCCCCTCCACACACACCCAAAAACCTCTGCTCACACAGACACACACAACCCTCGAAACCATTGCTAGGTCGCCACCATCGCCGGCGCCTCCATCCTCAACCTCTGCCCGTGTGCCGGGGAGCTCGAGGAGCCAATGGCCAAAAAGAGGTTTATCGAGGCCTTTTCGCCTGACGCTGGCGAGGTGGCCGCTGAGGTGTCCCCGTCGTCCTCCGCGCGCCCGATCTGCCATCGCCGGTCCCCCGATCCGCTCGCCGCCGCGCCCCTACGCCGGTTCGAGGACTTCCCCGTCCTCCCTCGGACCCGGCAGCCAACGAAGTCCTACCTCTGGGTCCGGCAGCAGCGGTGGATGACGTGGGTCGCCGAGATTACAGATCGAGAGACCCACACCCGCCGGTGGCTCAGTAGCTTCCAGCATGCATCTAGAGTATTAAGTTCAAGAAAAACAGAGTAACGCCTTAAGCAAGATGGCATGATGTAGAGGGATAAATTCATGCAATATGATAAAAACCCCATCTTGTTATCCTCGATGGCAACAATACAATACGTGCTTTGCTGCCCCTACTGTCACTGGGAAAGGACACCGCAAGATTGAACCCAAAGCTAAGCACTTCTCCCATTGCAAGAAAAACCAATCTAGTAGGCCAAACCAAACTGATAATTCGAAGAGACTTGCAAAGATAACCAATCATACATAAAAGAATTCAGAGAAGATTCAAATATTGTTCATAGATAATCTTGATCATAAACCCACAATTCATCGGTCTCAACAAACACACCGCAAAAAGAAGATTACATCGAATAGATCTCCACGAAAGAGGGGGAGAACATTGTATTGAGATCCAAAAAGAGAGAAGAAGCCATCTAGCTACTAACTATGGACCCGAAGGTGCGAGGTAAACTACTCACACTTCATCGGAGGGGCTATGGTGATGATGTAGAAGCCCTCCGTGGTGGATGCACCCTCCGGTAGACTCGAGCAGGCCCCAAGATGGGATCTCGTGGGTACAGAAGGTTGCGGCGGTGGAATTAGGTTTTTGGCTCTGTCTCTGATCGTTTGGGGGTACGTACGTATATATAGGAGGAAGAAGTGCGTCGGTGGAGCAACAGGGGGCGCCCTGGGGGGTGGGCGCGCCCCCCTACCTCGTGCCCTCCTCGAAGCTTCCTTGACTTAGGGTCCAAGTCTCCTGGATCATGTTCGGTGAGAAAATCACGTTCCCGAAGGTTTCATTCCGTTTGGACTCCGTTTGATATTCCATTTCTTGAAACTACGAAATAGGCAAAAACAACAATTCTGGGTTGGGCCTCCGGTTAATAGGTTAGTCCCAAAAATAATATAAAAGTGGATAATAAAGCCAGATATTGTCCAAAACAGTAGATAATATAGCATGGAGCAATCAAAAATTATAGTTTCGTTAGAGACGTATCAGGCATCCCCAAGCTTAATTCCTGCTCGTCCCCATGTAGGTAAATGATAAAAACGGAATTTTTGATGCGGAGTGCTACTTGGCATAATTTCAATGTAATTCTTCTTAATTGTGGTATGAATATTCAGATCCGAAAGATTCAAGATAAAAGTTCATATTGACATAAAGATAATAATACTTCAAGCTTACTAACTAAGCAATTATGTCTTCTCAAAATAACATGGCAAAAGAAAGTTCATCCCTACAAAATCATATAGTTTAGTCATGCTCCATTTTCGTCACACAAGAATGCTCTCATCATGCACAACCCTGATGACAAGCCAACCAATTGTTTCATACTTTAGTAATCTCAAACTTCATAAACCTTCACGCAATACCTGAGCGTGAGCCCTGGATATAGCACTATGGGTGGAATAGAATATGATGATGGGGGTTATGTGGAGAAGACAAAAAAGTAGAAAGTGTCACATCAACGAGGCTAGTCAATGAGCTATGGAGATGCCCATCGATTAATGTTAATGCAAGGAGTAGGGATTGCCATGCAACGGATGCACTAGAGTTATAAATGTATGAAAGCTCAACAAAAGAAACTAAGTGGGTGTGCATCCAACTTGCTTGCTCACGAAGACCAAGGGCACTTGAGGAGGCCCATTGTTGGAATATACAAGCCAAGTTCTATAATGAAAAATTCCCACTAGTATATGAAAGTGACAAAACAAGAGACTCTCTATCATGAAGATCACGGTGCTACTTTGAAGCACAAGTGTGGAAAAAGGATAGTAGCATTGCCCCTTTTTATTTCTTTTTTTGGGCCTTCCCTTTTTTTGGCCTTTCTCCTTTTTTTATTGGGACAATGCTCTATTAAATGATGATCATCACACTTCTATTTATTTACAAATCAATGATTACAACTCGATACTAGAACAAAGTATGACTCTATATGAATGCCTCCGGCGGTGTACCGGGATATGCAATGAATCAAGAGTGACATGTATGAAAGAATTATGAACGGTGGCTTTGCCACAAATACTATGTCAACTACATGATCATGCTAAGCAATATGACAATGACGAATGTGTCATGATAAACGGAATGGTGGAAAGTTGCATGGCAATATATCTCGGAATGGCTATGGAAATGTCATAATAGGTAGGTATGGTGGCTGTTTTGAGGAAGATATAAGGAGGTTTATGTGTGAAAGAGCGTATCATATCACGGGGTTTGGATGCACCGTGAAGTTTGCACCAACTCTCAATGTGAGAAAGGGCAATGCACGGTACCTAAGAGGCTAGCAATGATGGAAGGGTGAGAGTGTGTATAATCCATGGACTCAACATTAGTCATAAAGAACTCACATACTTATTGCAAAAATCTACAAGCCATCAAAAACCAAGCACTACGCGCATGCTCCTAGGGGGATAGATTGGTAGGAAAAGACCATCACTCGTCCCCGACCGCCACTCATAAGGAGGACAATCAAAGAACACCTCATGTTTCAAATTTGTTACATAACGTTTACCATACGTGCATGCCACGGGACTTGCAAACTTCAACACAAGCATTTCTCAAATTCACAACTAATCAACTAGCACGACTTTGATATTATCACCTCCATATCTCAAAACAATTATCAAGCATCAAACTTTTCTTAGTATCCAACACACTCATAAGAAAGCTTTTACTATTTTTGTATACCTAGCATATTAAGATTATTCAAGAAAATTACCATGCTATTTAAGACTCTCAAAATAATATAAGTGAAGCATGAGAGATCAATAGTTTCTTTAAAACAAATCCACCACCGTGCTCTAAAAGATATAAGTGAAGTACTAGAGCAAAACTATATAACTCAAAAGATATAAGTGAAGCACATAGAGTATTCTAATAATTTCCAAATCATGTATGGCTCTCTCAAAAGGTGTGTACAACAAGGATGATTGGTGTAAACTAAAAAGCAAAGGCTTAAATCATACAAGACACTCCAAGCAAAACATATATCATGTGGTGAATAAAAATATAGCTCCAAGTAATGTTACCGATGGAAGTAGACGAAAGAGGGGATGCCTTTCGGGGCATCCCCAAGCTTTGGCTTTTTGGTGTCCTTAGATTATCTTGGGGGTTCCATGGGCATCCCCAAGCTTAGGCTCTTGACACTCCTTATTCCATAATCCATCAAAAGATTTCACCCAAAACTTGAAAACTTCACAACACAAAACTCAACAGAAATCTCGTGAGCTCCGTTAGCGAAAGAAAACAAAAGACCACTTCAAGTTACTGTAATGAACTCATTATTTATTTATATTGGTGTTAAACCTACTGTATTCCAACTTCTCTATGGTTTATAAACTATTTTACTAGCCATAGATTCATCAAAATAAGCAAACAACACACGAAAAACAGAATCTGTCAAAAACAGAACAGTCTGTAGTAATCTGTAACTAACGCAAACTTATGGAACTACAAGAAAATCAGACAAAATAGTAAGACCTAGGAAATTTGTTTATTGATCAGCAGCAATTGGAATCACTATTTTATCACGTTCTGGTGATTTTTAACAATTGTTTTCGTGAACAGAAAGTTTCTGGAAATTACAGCAAGATCAAATAACTATCATCTAAGAAGATCCTATAGGTTTAACTTGTCACAAACACTAACTAAAACATAGAAACACATCTAACCAGAGGCTAGATCAAAGATTTATTCAACGACAGAAATGAAATATATTGGGTTGTCTCCCAACAAGCGCTTTTCTTTAAAGCCTTTTAGCTAGGCATTGATAATTTTAATGATGCTCGCATAAAAGACAAGAATTGAAGCGCGAAGAGAGCATCATGAAATACGTGACAAACACATCTAAGTCTAACATACTTCCTATGCATAGGCATCTTGTAGAAAAACCAATTATCATGGCAAGCAAAAACTAGCATATGCAAGGAAGCGGAAAGGAACAATAGCAATCTCAACATAACGAGAGGTACTTTAGTAACATGAAATTTTCTATAACAATATTTTCCTCTCTCATAATAATTACATGTAGGATCATTATAAAATTCAATAATATAACTATCACATACAATATTCTCAACATGATCCACATGCATGCAAGTTAACACTCTTCCAAAATAGTGGGATTAACATTAACTAAAGTCATGACCTCTCCAAACCCACTTTTATCAAAAATATCATGAGATTGAACATTCTCCAAATATGTGGGATCTAAAGTCGACACTCTTCCAAACCCACTTTCAATATTATTACAAACATTATTATCAATCTCATATTCATCATGGGGCTTAAATAAATTTTCAAGATTATAAGAAGAATTATCACCCCAATCATGATCATTGCAACATGTAGTAGACATAGCAAAACTAGCATCCCCACGCTTAGGGTTTTGCACAATATTAGCACAGTTGACATCAGGAGAATTTATAATAAAATTATTTCAATCATGCTTTTTATTCAAGGAGCTATCGTGAATCTCTTCATAAATTTCTTCATCACAATTTTCAGATTCACAAATTTCTAGCAAAACTTCATAAAGATAATCTAGTGCACAAAACTCACTAGCAATTGGTTCAACATAATTGGATCTCTTAAAAAGATTAGCAAGCAGATGAGGATCCATAGGTCTTAGCTTCTTTGTTTAGGAATAAATACTCAACTATTTCAACCAAGCGAACAAACGAGCCAAGAAAGACATCAAGGCAGACGAAAAGACGAACGGAAAAAGGGCGAATAAAACGGCAAGGGTGAAGTGGGGGAGAGGAAAACGAGAGGCAAATGGCAAATAATGTAATGCGGGAGATAAGAGGTTGTGATGGGTACTTGGTATGTTGACTTTGCGTAGACCTCCCCGGCAACGGCGCCAGAAATTCTTCTTGCTACCTCTTGAGCACTGCGTTGGATTTCCTTGAAGAGGAAAGGATGATGCAGCAAAGTAGTGTAAGTATTTCCATCAGTTTTTGAGAACCAAGGTATCAATCTAGTAGGAGGCTATGCGCAAGTCCCTCATACCTGCACAAAGCAAATAACTCCTCGCAACCAACGCGATAAGGGGTTGTCAATCCCTTCACGGTCACTTACGAGAGTGAGATCTGATAGATATGATAGGATAATATTTTTGGTATTTTTGTGATAAAGATGCAAAGTAAAATAAAAGCAAAGTAAAAAAAGCAAAGGCAATAATAAAGTGTTGGAAGATTAATATGATGAAGATAGACCCGGGGGCCATAGGTTTCACTAGTGGCTTCTCTCAAGAGCATAAGTATTTTACGGTGGGTGAACGAATTACTGTTGAGCAATTGACAGAATTGAGCATAGTTATGAGAATATCTAGGTATGATCATGTATATAGGCATCACGTCTGAGACAAGTAGACAGACTCCTGCCTACATCTACCACTATTACTCCACTCATCGACCGCTATCCAGCATGCATCTAGAGTATTAAGTTCAAGAAAACAGAGTAACGCCTTAAGCAAGATGACATGATGTAGAGGGATAAATTCATGCAATATGATAAAAAACCCATCTTGTTATCCTCGATGGCAACAATACAATACGTGCCTTGCTGCCTCTACTGTCACTGCGAAAGGACGCCGCAAGATTGAACCCAAAGCTAAGCACTTCTCCCATTGCAAGAAAAACCAATCTAGTAGGCCAAACCAAACTGATAATTCGAAGAGACTTGCAAAGATAACCAATCATACATAAAAGAATTCAGAGAAGATTCAAATATTGTTCATAGATAATCTTGATCATAAACCCACAATTCATCGGTCTCAACAAACACACCGCAAAAGAAGATTACATCGAATAGATCTCCACGAGAGAGGGGAGAACATTGTATTGAGATCCAAAAGAGAGAAGGAGCCATCTAGCTACTAACTATGTACCCGAAGGTCTGAGGTAAACTACTCACACTTCATCGGAGGGCTATGGTGATGATGTAGAAGCCCTCCGTGGTGGATGCCCCCTCCGGCGGAGCTCCGGAACAGGCCCCAAGATGGGATCTCATGGGTACAGAAGGTTGCGGCGGTGGAATTAGGTTTTGGCTCCGTCTCAGATCGTTTGGGAAGTGCGAGGTATATATAGGAGGAAGAAATGCGTCGGTGGAGCAACGGGGGCCCATGAGGGTGGAGGCGCGCTACAGGGGTGGGCGCCCCTACCTCATGCCCTCCTCAAGCTTCCTTGACTTAGGGTCCAAGTCTCTGGATCATGTTCGGTGAGAAAATCACGTTCGAAGGTTTCATTCCATTTGGACTCCGTTTGATATTCCGTTTCTTGAAACTACGAAATAGGCAAAACAGCAATTACAGGCTGGGCCTCCGGTTAATAGGTTAGTCCCAAAAATAATATAAAAGTGGATAATAAAGCCCAATATTGTCCAAAACAGTAGATAATATAGCATGGAGCAATCAAAAATTATAGATACGTTGGAGACGTATCACGCATCCCCAACTTACCCATCATGCTCGCTTAACTCCTGCCGGACACACTTTACTGGGTCATGCCCGGCCTCGGCCAAACAATACGCGGAAACCCGACCTAGGCTTAATAGAGAGGTCAGCATGCCAGACTAAACCTATGCCCCCAGGGGTCATGGGCCATCGCCCCGGGAACTCCTGCACGTTGCGAACGCGGCCGGTGAGTAGACCTAGCTACCTCCTTAAAAAAGGCAGGTGCTTGCGCAGTCCAACCCGGCGCGCGTCGCTCCGTCGCTGACGTCTATTAAGCTTCGGCTGATGCATACGACGCAGAACGCCCATACTATGCCCACGTGATGGTTAGTGCTATCAGGCCAGAGGCCCCTCGGATCAAATATCCAAATCGTAGTGGATTAGGAGCACGCGGTAACAAGCAGAGACTCACGAAAGATGTGACCTCGTCGCCCCGTCTCGAGGACTTGCGGCAAGGGCTAAGAATGCCCGGCCATGCCTCGTAATTATCTCGCGGGCACCTTCCAGGTCAACCCGACTCCACATCACTCGCAATTAAGCTCGCGCAGGTACCCCTAAGGGCCGACCCGTGTTTAGTAACATGGTTCAGTGTAAAGTCATAGTAACCATAGTAACTGTGTGTCTAACACCAAGGGGAACCCTGAGGAACCACCCTCGATGGATTCCACTCGATGTAATCATCAAGGTGAATGTAAGAGGAACCACCCTCGAGGTTCACACTTGAGGGGTTGCACGACAGAGTCGTATGGGAAGTGGTTAAGGAGGAAATCACCCTCGATGACCACGACCGAATAGCTACACTCTGTAGATCTCATCAGGAGTGATGTATGAGGTTCCACCCTCGGCACTCGATGGTAACTCTGCAGAGTCAAGCAACAAAAGGGGCGTGATGTGATGTGAGGTGTCGGGCTCTAGTCGTCGATCATGTTGATCGAGTCATCAATGATGAAGCAGGGGCAACAAGGACAAGGTGGGGGTCACTGATGGATCACTAACCAACCTATACTAAGCAGTTTAGGATAAGCAGGTAAGGTAATAATAAGCAGGTTACAAAAGCAGGCTATGCATCAGAATAGCAGCAAACAATAACAGTAGCAAAATCTAATGCAAGCATGAGAGAATGGAACGGGCGATATCGAAATGATCAAAGGGGGGCTTGCCTGGAAGCTCTGCTGAAAAGGAAGAAGTGTCATCGTCGACGTAGGTAGCATCGGTCTCGGGGTCTACCGGAGAGAAGAGGGGGAAGGAACAATAAATACAAAGCAAACATAGCATCACAAAGCATAACATGGCAATATGATGTGCCGGGTGTGACCTAACGTATGGCTACGATATAGGTGAAGGGGAATTCAACCGGAATTTTTTCCGGTTAGGACTAATGTCAGACAGAGATGACGGAGGGGAATGTTACATGTTCAGATAGTTAGAGGCATCTGACAGGTAAACAGACCGTGTATCCAAATTCGTTGGATTTTTCTGAGCAACTTTCATGTAGAAAACATTTTCATCCGAGTTACGGTTTATTTACTACGAATTTCTAAAGATTTTAGCATTTCCAGAAATTATTTAAATTAACAGAAATGGAATTATGACGTCGTGAGTGTCGCGATGACATCGGCAGGTCAACAGATGGTGACTGGTCAAACTGACCAGTGGGTCCCACCTGTCATAGATAGTGGACTAACAGAAGTTTAAACTAACTAAAACAGAGTTATTTAGCAGGAAGGCCCCACCTGTCATGGACCAATTAACTAAATTAATTAGTTTAATTATGAAAACATTTTAATTAGAGGATTAAGCGGTTGGGCCCGCACGTCGTCGGCCGCAGAGACGCCTTGATCAAGATGTTGACTGGGTCAACCCGATCAACGGGCTGGGGCCCATCGGCGATGACCTGTGGGTGGCCCTGTGTGTGCCACGTTGGCGGTGGCCGACGGCTCAACGCCGGCGATGCCAAACGCCGCGGCGTGGCTCGGATCTCACCGGAAAACGCATACAGGGCTCGGGGAGGAGCGGGGCTAGGCTCATTCGAACGAGCTCTCAGTGCCGCGTCCAGTGGTGGCCGTAGCATCGCCGGACTTGGCTAGAATCGGCGCCGACGAGCGGCGGAGGTGGCGGCGTGCACGGGTGCTCGATGAAAACAGAGCTGCGGCGTGCTAGCAAGCAAACAGAGAGGTTGGGGAGTATCTATGCGGTGTGGGGAGTGCAACGGGCACTGGCCCGTGACCATTTGGTCACCGAAGACACGCCGATGACGAGCTCCGCGGCGCTGCGTTCGGGTTCTTGACGATCATGGCGCTAGGGGGCACGGGAAGGCTCGCACGCATGCGCGTTGGTCTCATGGGAACACCAGGAGCACATCGGAGGCCTCGGGCAAGCATGACAAGGGCCATGGCCACGGCCACGAGCTCGTCGGCAGCGAACAGAGCTCGAGCGCGGCAGCAGCTAGCTACGGCGAGTGAAGAGGCTAAAAGGAGGGGAGCAGGAGACGGAGGAGATCACCGTGCGGCACGCAAGATGGCCCTTGGGAGATTAGGAGCAGCAGAACATCGTCGGGGAAGAAGGGGATCGACGGCGACCCGAGGAAGACGACGACGTGTTCGGCGATGCAGAGCTCCTCGGCTCCCTCCAACGGCTCCAGAGGACGCGGAGTCCACGGCGATGCCGACGAGCATGGCCAGGCCACGTCGAAGGCACGGTGGCCGCGGAGATGATGAAGACGCGGCGGCGATGGGGCTCGAAGGTGGATGGGGAACGAGGGGGATCTCGTGGGGAGAGCCAGGGGATGGAGAAGCAGGAGTGGCGGTAGGTGAGGGGGAGGACTCGAGGCGTCCGGGGCCTTATCCTCTCGTCAGGTGTCACTGGCGAGGTGGTTGGACGGCGACGGGCGCGCGTTGTCTCGCCCGGTCGGAGGAACAGGAAGCGACCGGGAAGGGGGAGTGGGCCGGCCTGCTGGGATGGGCCGAGGCCCATGGGAAGGCTAGGGGCTCTCCCACCCCTTTGCTTTTGCTTTTCTTTTTCCTTTTGATTTTCCCTTTTTTAGCAGTTTTTGCATTTTCTTTTAGCCACAATTGACTTTGCAAAAATATGCCACTGGCCAAAACAATTTGAAAGAATTATTGGGCATTGCCACAAAAGATTGTGAGGCTTTTGAAATAGTTTGCAATCTTTATAAATTAAAAAGGCATTTAATTTAATTGCTTTAGCCATAGTTTTAACTAGTTTAGGGAACTTGGACATTTTGGAAAAATGTTAGTTCACCTCCAATATTAACAAGTGATTATTGGCCCCAAGATGAACATTTTAGTTTTCATGTTTGAGCAATTTGAATTTCACTCAGAATTTGAATTTGAGTTCAACTGAAATTTGAAAGAGATAAGAAACAATGATGAACAAACACTTGTTTAGCAAAAGGATTAACTTAACCCCAGGGATTACTTTACCATCATTACACCGAGGTGTTACACTCTGTTCTCTTCATCATACATGCTCCAGAGCTGTGCTAGGCACATCTTCAAAGACTGTGGCCACTGTTGATCAACCCACTCCAAGTAAGAACACTTCCGTTCATCCTATAATATTTAAAACTAGATCAGTAAAAATTGTAGGGGAAATGGGTTTATAGCAACATAGAAAATCACCAATATGTATTTTGGAAAACTGAAGAAACAGGTTAATTATGACATATCTTCTCAAAAAGATCAATGTACAAATGAATTAATTGCTATTGAGACAACAACCAAATTCTGAAACATCAGAAGCTATAATTAACTACTACAACACTACAAGTTCTTACTCATGTACTATAAATAACAAATTGAACATTTTATGAGGAAGGTAAATAATAAATATAACTGCAACAGCATAGCGACAATGTTTAGATGACAACAAATTGATACTAACAAGTGTGTACATGCACAAATTTAGTAACATAGAACTAATAGCAGTAAGGCCGTTCACTATGTATGCCAAAACCGGTGTAAAGACAATTGTTGCTACATCTCGCACCGGTGCCATACACTGGCGAGCCGATGCAGCGGAAAAAATCAGGGACCCGGACACCGGAGCACCTAGTTGCTCTGATTCCCAGTTCCTTCATGCCATAAAGATTTAGTATTTTACTACTTGGCTGCTCGGATGTGTGGACCAAAGTTGGCTGCACAAACTGCTGAAGCGGTGCCAAATAATTTTCTAATGGCACCGCTGATGAGATGGCGACATTTTTGGATACTAGGTACAAACTGTGACACTGTCTTAGGATGCGTTTGGTTGAAGGTGTGGTATGAATGGGTTGGGACCATGAAAGTATCTGGATCACATCGAACAAATGATTTGTAACAACGAAAGAGGGTCTAACCTTCTCTGCACATGCCAGAAACTTCCTCCCACTGTCCACAGATTCAAATGCAACTAGCTTCATGCATGGAGATTGATGGTGACAACGAGCAGACAGATCTTCAGCCACCCCGCTCCATTCGTTGCAACTGATGGTCCTAGGGAACTACAAGAGGAAGAAATGACTCAAATCGATCGTTGTCTAAAAATCCTTCATTCCAAGTCATAGCCCGAGAGAGAGAGAAGAGAGGCATACCCGTGTGGTGAAGGAGTCGTCGGGGGAGGAGGAACCGCTGGAGAGGTCTTTGAAGAAGACCATGGCAACCCCGGCGGTAGGATGCGAGACGGCGAGAGCGAGGAAGCAAGCGATGAAGCGGCTATAGCTTAGGAAGGAAGGAGGAAACAGGGGAAATGGGACTTGTGGTCGGGGAGAAAAGGGGGTGGGGAAGGGGGGTAGATATTTCGGCAGTAGGCTAAAAATTTCGAAATGTGGAGGGAAACCTTGCGTGCGATGCCGCTGGACACCATTCACTATGAACGATTGTGTGCATCGCAAACGATTCTTTTGCTTTACGCGCATGGGATGAGTTTGATAATTCAAATTTTGGTGGAAATTTCCTCGGGTACATCATTGCATAATTTAACATTGCTTGCTAATTTTGGCACACAAAAGAGCGTATAGCACACAGACCGCACTTATTGAATCGAGCAATTTTAGTAATTAAACAGAGCTAGTTGACCTAAACATTGCTCTAACAAAAGACCAACATTTAAAACAAATCCTAAGTACGCATAATTTTAACAAATCCGTCGCCGCGCCGGCCTATGCATCGCCGGTGTGAGATGAGATGTCGATGACTTGTCCTGGCGACATGCCGCCGTTGGTGGACTCCGCGTCCCCCCTCCTGAACTCGACCGCATCCTCGTCCTCGTCCTCGGCACCGCCCTCAAGGTTGTAGTACTCGTAGTAGTGGCTGCGCCCGAGCTCGCGTTAGTACTCCACCGCCGATTCCTCGATGGACAAACTCTTCTCTACCTCGACCTCGGCCACGCGCAACTCCTCCTCCCGGCGCTCCTTGATCTCCGCCGCCTCCTACATCTCCAGCTCCCGCTTGGCGATCTCATGAGGAAGCAGGTGCTCCATGGCCACCGCCACCTTTCCGGACGTGGGTTACATGTTGGATTACAAGGTGGCCTGGAATATCTTGGCGTGTGCGTCCTCGATCTTGGCGTGGATGGCCTCGACCTGGGCCAGGGCGACATCGGCGGCACAGACGGCAGCTCGAGCGCTCTTGATGTTTGTAGTCATTGTCTCGGCTGCTGCTGCTGCCCTGTCGGCTACCGCAAACACCCTCTCGGCGGATGCGGCCGCGCTCAATGTGGATGCAGCGGCACTCTCGGCATAGGCGGCCGCGCTCTCGGCGCAGGAAGCGGCACTCGGGGAGGACGCGGCCATCGTACGGGCCTTCACGAAGCATTTCCATGGCGTCATCTTTGCAAGAAGGGGGTGCGGGAATGGGGACCGGGATTCATGGATTTGGGCGTTGCCGACACTGGAGCAGACGAGCCCACGAAGCTTAAGGATGAAGACGTAAATAGACCCAGAAATTTTCATCGCAAACGGTTCCTACAAAAAAAACGGTGTGTGATGTTGTGGATATTTTTTATTAGCTGTGCAAGACGAATTTGGAGTAAAGTGGCAACAGGTGGTGTTTTAAATGTACGAGAAAATTTCTAGTACTAATACAACTTCATGTCAATTTTTGGAAAATTTCAGGGGTCATTTGACCTTTTAAGACACTTAAGTGATTTTCTAGCCATTTAATGATCATAATTCAAATTTGAACTACATGTACATGCAACAGCTAACCATAATGGTTTGAAAAGTCATATTTTGTGTACTTCTGTGCGTTTTAAGTCCATGTGCAGTAAATTGGAAGGAATTTTCAAACATATTGGTCTAACGGCTATGACACAATTAAGCATGGAGTGCCATGGCATTTAAATTCCAAAAAATTAAAAAAAGATCAGAAACACATGAAACCTTGCTTGAAATGTCATGCCACCAAGATGATGTGGTAAAAAAATTGGCATGTTTGACGAAAGTTTGGACACACACCCCTTACAAACCAAAGCAACTCACTAGAAGGCTCGTGGTTCCGAGAGGGAACAATGCATGTTTGATGACGAACGGGAGATAGCTTCCCCTTAAGGCTTTCATTTTCTTTTCTACATTTAACATGCACTAATACAACTGTCGTGTGCAAATTTGGAAATTTTCAGTGGTCATTTGACCTTTTAAAGACATTTAAGTGATTTTCTAGCCATTTAATGACCGTAATTCAAATTTGAACTACATGTACATGCAACAACTAACCGTAACGGTTTGAAAAAATGGGTTGGGAATTATGCCTAGATCCCGTGTAAATGGAAATTTCATTGATAAGACCTCCTCAATTGTAGCCAATATTTTATTGCGTAAATAGCTCCTGTCTGTTGTTTAAAAAGAACAAAAGCACGAGGTAGGGGAGGTTCAGCTGTCAGATATCAGATCTCCCCTTGTGTACTTGTGTGCGAGTTAATTCCATGTGCAGTAAATTAGAAGGAATGTTCAAACATATTGGTCTCACGGCATGGACACACACTACTGCAGGAGACTGCTAACGCGACACTAAGATCAGAGACCCTTTGCCGAAACTGTGTGTGATGCAACAATCGCAAACGATGGTGTAAAAAACGGTCAAAAAAGGTGCAAAACGTTTGCGATGATGTATGCATCAAACACGGTTCAGGTTTTAGTTGCGTGTGTGATGAAGGGCATACGGTTAATCCATACAAACTGTCTGCAATGAGGTAGAATAACAGAAACGGGCAGCCATAACAATGTGTGTGCGATGCAGGACACACGGTTAATCCATTCGAACTGTTTGCGATGAGGTAGAACAACAGAAACGGGCAGCCATATCAATGTGTGTGCGATATACGGCATACGGTTAACTCGGACGAACTGTTTTCGATTAGGGAACACAACAGAAATGGTTCAACTTAACAAGATGTGTGTGATATGCAGCATACAGTTCACATGGATGAACTGTTTGCGATGAGCCAAAAGAACACAAACGAGTCATGTAAACAAGATGTGTGTGATACGTTGCATCCGACTCGGATGAACTGTTTGTGATGAGAAATTACAACACAGACGATCAATACAGTTACTTCGTGTGTGATTATGTGTGTACAAAAAACTTTGAAAAATGCAAACTAGTTGCTTGCGGTGGCTAGGAGTATCGCACACGATGCGTCTGCAAGTACTCGTGTGCGATGATTAGTATGTTACACATACGTTTCTTTATGTGAACATGTGTGTGAATTTGCAATATGGACAGTTAATATGCAAATGCCTTCTGGACATCGGGCACACGCTTAAACTCAATGAACTGTGTACGATACTAATATTTTCCATGAAAATTTATGAACTTGGGTAACAGCATTTGAGTAATATATATATAGTGGTTACACTATTCGACAAAAGGAGGATCTTTGTAACATGGTTTTGACAACCATATGGTCCATATCTACATACTTAACATAGTAAGAACTATCACATTTTAAGAGGCTAAGGGCCAACAACCATATGGTCCATATCTACATACTTAACATATGTAGTAATAGCTAGCACATTTTAAGAGGCTGAGGGCCAACAACCACAACTATCCACCGAAGCAGCTTGATCACGGCGACTCGACAGATCTCGTCAATGAAAAGGAAGAGCCCTCCTGTGCCTTGGTAGAGTAGGAGTAGAACAATGTCTCCAATTTTCCAGTATGGATGCATTGCCACGAGAAGCGAGAACTTGTTAATTTGAATGGTTCCATTTTGGCCGGAAATGCAGTACCTTGCAATCACTTTGGCGTTATTAGCAGGCACAAGTGTAATTCGACCACACCGGGAAATCGATCCAGGAACGGCTACAGGGGGAAATTTCTGTTAACATGTAGAATAAAAAACAATTGTAACATATCGTTGAAGATATATATAGTTTATGAGCATCAACATTAAAATAAGACTTTTTACCAACGCTTTGTGCACACAGTTGGTCTTGTTCAGTGTGTGCACCATAGGTCTAATTAATCCCATCCAAAATCCAACGTTCATATGCTGTGCTATCTCTGTCAAATTATCAACAAAGTTTATGACATGCTTCAAGTCCTTCCAAAGTGAAATTTTATGCGGCTTAGTAACATACGGATCGTTCACTATGCATCCAACATATCCCGCTTAAAAGGTGGAAAGGTATTATTTATTCAGAACATGGCGTAAGAATATATAGTGCACATAAATTGGTAAACAGAATTTGTTACTGCCTAGGAACGGAGTCAGAATATGATATCACAATTGGTTGCTTAAATAGTGATCAATTGGTTGCTTAAATAGTAATATGACAGCATGGAAAAAGTTGAAAGGACACTAAGCTCGATCAGACTTTGATCGGCTGATGACATTGGGGAAGTAAACACCCATGTTAATTAGACCAAGCTGTGGTGCACGCACTAGAATTTTATTGCCAGCTTTCAGTTCATAACACTTAAAAAGATTCTCCAAGGGTCCGCATTAAAGTAGGAGTGAACATCTTTATCAAGTTTTATGCTAACCGTCATTGTAAACCCATGTTGCATTGTCAATATGACATCCTGGGAGTCATCAGCAAAGTAAAGCCCAAGATTTCCTTCTACTCCTGTTCTTGCAAAGCAAGGGATGTACTGCTTGAAATGAAAATTAAGATCGTAAATTAGATATATTGAAATAACCGAGCAAGATGCAAATATGGGAGTAACTGATAGAACATATCCATATACAGATGCAAGCAAAGTACAAAAATATAGAATTAAAAATAGATAATGTAACAAAGATTTGATGCAAATATATAGATAATGTAGCAACATTTATATATGTTCATAAATTTAGGCCATGCCGACCGTGGTAGGTTGAGATTGAACATTCCGAGCGCTCCCTGAAGTCATCCGGAATGGTGAGATAGAACTTCGTTTTCGACTGGCCACGACCACAGTTGCCCGATTTGTGCTCGCACTGTGCACACATGAATGAACACCCACGAATCAGCTAGAACAAAAATGATTCCACGGTGATTTCCACCGGTTGATTAACAGCAACAGATGGACTGCGATAAGAGATGAGTGAATATTTTGCTAATTAAGTTGATTACCTTCTCCATGCGAAAAATCCCCAGCCCAATCCCGTAGAAAACCCCAGTCGACCAGAGTCTAGAATGTCGGTGCAGATAGGCGGCGGAAAGCGGTGGAGGAAAAATCCGTTGCTATTTGGAGCGCGACCTATGGCCGCTGCCAACAGCTGTCGAGTTTAGGGTGCAGAGTTGCGGACGAGTCCACGGCGAGTGAGTGGAGACGAAGTGGGCGAGGGTTTTCTTTTCCTTTTGCATGTGTGAGTGAACACACACGGTTCGCAAAGGCGACGGAGATGAACCGTGTGCGATAGTAAATCACCGAGATTGAATGGGAATCCGAATTTCCTTTGTCTTTCATCCATGAGTTTTTTCTATGATGAACATAAACCCTGCTAATCACCGTGTTCAATTTGACACTTTTACGGGTTCATTTACAATATTTAGGGGATTATGTGCATTTTGTAGGCATTAATGCACGTAATTCAAATTCAAACAATTGGTGAATGAAAGGGTGCACAAGAACGGTCTGGAAAAACCACACTCGTGGTATTTAGTAATTTCTCAAGCCTTTTACAAGGAATGGCAGAGATTTCAATGGAGTCAACCACAAACGTGTCATTTACTGGGTTATCAACTATAGAACAATGAAATATGTGCTTGGAAAACATGACGGCTGGCATGGTGCCATGGTATGGCCTCACGTGCCCTGGTTAAAAGCTGAGAACGTTTGATTTATGTCGTCATGCACGCCTTTCATAAATCAAACCATCACCGAGGAAGTTCAATGCTTTCGAGAGGGAAATCACCAAGATTGAAGGGGAATCCAAATTTCCATCCTAGTTTGTCTTTTAGTTTTTTTTCAACAATCAACATAGCGCCTCAAATGAAACATGTTCAAATTTGACATTTTTTCGAACTCATTTACCATATTTAGGGGATTGTGTGCATTTTCTAGGCATTAATTATGCACATAATTCAAATTCAAACAATCGATGCATGAAAAGGTGCACAAGAACGGTCTGGAAAACCATGTTCGTGCTATACAAAAAATGAAACACATGGTTGGAAAACATGACACCTGGTGTGGTGCCATGGTATGGCCTCACCATGCCCCTGGTAAAAATTGGAGAATGTTTTCCTTATGTCGTGATGCGCACCTTTCATAAAATGAACCATCATCCGAGGAAGTTTCATGGTTTCGAGGGGGAAATCACCAAGATTGAAGGGGGTCCAAATTTCCTTTGTCCTTTGTCCACGAGTTTTTTCTATGATGAGCATACAACCTGCAAATCACCATGTCCAAATTTGGCACTTTTCCGGGTTCATTTGCCATATTTAGGGGATTATGTGCATTTCCTAGGCATTAATGCACATAATTCAAGTTCAAACAATCGATGCATGAAAGGGTCCACAAGAACAGCCTAGAAAACCATGCTCGTGCCATTTAGTAAATTCTCATGCCTTTTACAAGGAATGGACAGATATTTCGATGAAATGTGTGGCAATAGTCAACCACAAATGTTTGTTGGTTGGGTTTTCAACTATTGAAAAAATGAAATAAATGCTTAAAAACATGACGCCTGGCATGGTGCCATGGTATGACCTCACCATGCCCTGGTAAAAGTTTGAGAAGGTTTGGCTTATGTCGTCATGCACGCCCTTCATAAATCAAACCATCACCGAGGAAGTTCCATGCTTTCGAGAGGGAAAATCCCCAAGATTGAAGGGGAATCCTGATATCCGTCCTAGTTTGTCATTCAGTTTTTTTCCAATGATACCGCCTCAAATGCAATGTGTTCAAATTTGACATTTTCCCGGGCTCATTTACAATATTTAGGGGATTATGTGCATTTTCTAGGCATTAATGGACATAATTCAAATTCGAACAATCGGTGCATGAAAAGGTGCACAAGAATGGTCTGGAAAACCATGCTCGTGTTATTTAGCACATTCTCATGCCTTTCACAAGGAATCAGCAGATATTTTAAGGAAATGTGCGGCAATAGTCAACCATAAACGTGTTGTTTACTCGGTTAACAACTATACAAAAAATTAAACACATGGTTGGAAAACATGATGCCTCGCTTGGTGCCATGGTATGGCCTCACCATGCCCTGGTAAAAATTAGAGAATGTTTTCCTTATGTCGTGATGCGCGCCTTTCATAAATCGAACCATCACTGAGGAAGTTTCATGGTTTCAAGGGGGGAAATCACCAAGATTGAAGGGGGGGGTCCAAATTTCCTTTGCCCTTTGTCCACGAGTTTTTTCTATGATGAACATACAACCTGCAAATCACCATGTTCAAATTTGGCACTTTTCCAGGTTCATTTGCCATATTTAGGGGATTATGTGCATTTCCTAGGCATTAGTGCGCATAATTCAAGTTCAAACAATCGATGTATGAAAGGGTCCAAAAGAACGGCCTAGAAAACCATGCTCGTACCGTTTAGTTAATTCTCATGCATTTTGCAAGGAATGGACAGATATTTGGATGAAATGTGTGGCAATAGTCAACCACAAATGTCTGTTTATTGGGTTTTCAGCTATAAAAAATGAAATAAATGCTTAAAAAACATGACGCCTGGCATGGTGCCATGGTATGACCTCACCATGCCTTGGTAAAAATTTGAGAAGGTTTGGCTTATGTTGTCATGCACGCCCTTCATAAATCGAACCATCGCCAGGAAGTTCCATGCTTTTGAAAGGGAAATCCTTAAGATTGAAGGGGAATCCAAATTTTCTTTGTTCTTTTCCCTGGAGTTTTTTTCTACGACGAACATACACCCTGCAAATCATCGTGTTCAAATTTGGCATTTTTCCGGGCTCATTTACCATATTTAGGGGATTATGTGTATTTTCTAGGCATTTAACGCATATAAATCCAATCCAGCTACACGTGCATGGGTGTGATGTGAGGGACGTGGATTGCCGTTCAATTGCGGCGCATCCAACGGTGCACATGCATGATCCGCGTGGTTGGGGTTCCGGCCAATCATAACGCAACACACAATAGGCTCAGTGCACACTGTTTCCGGAATCGACGGAGATGAACCGTGTGCGATAATGAACGAGCAAAATTGTAAGCGAAGCCAAATTTATGTTGTCGTTTGTGGTTGAGATCTTGAATACCACCGCACTGTACGGCTGCCCGGCCCCTCCGTCCCAGAGCTCTCTCCAAGCATCGTCCATGGCACCGCGGCGCACAGTAACTAGTAAGGAAGCGATGGCATCCCGCCGCGCCGCGTTCCTTGCCGCCCGCAACCACGCACATGGTAAGGAAGCGATGGCATCTCGCCGCGCCGAGTTCATCGTTGTCGGCGGCCAGACAGTTACATGGGCGGACTTTGAGGCTGCCATGGCCAAATGGATGGTGGATCTAGAGGCGGCCAAAGCCGCACAGAAGGAGCGGAAAAGGTAGAAAGCAGTCAAGAAAAGAGAGTCCCGCCGCCGCAAGAAAAAAGAGGCCGCACGCCGTGGTGAGGAGAGCTTGGCGGAGATAGAAGCACGGTGGGCTGCCGCCTACAAGGCCGGGAAGGAGAACGCCGGCGTCTGGCCAGCATGCCCTGATGGAAGCATGTGAGAAGTAGTTTAAGTTTGTAGTATTAGAGCAAATTACCAATAGTACTTTAAGTTTGTAGTATTAATGTACAATGTCGGTAAGAGCATCCTTTGAGGGCTTTGAGCGTTGATTAGCATGTATGCCCGTGTGCATTTTTTTGCGTTAATCATTAGAAGATCACAAAACACACGGTTTCTATGCCGTACCCGTCTACATTTTTTGCGTTAATGACCCATAAGTCAGTTACCTGTGTGATATTTCCTAATAAACCAGGCATACCATTGACCGAAAAAATCAAGTACACGTGTACATTTTTTTTGGAGACGGGATCTGCCAACTTTCTTTTTTCTCGCACACGAGCATTTTACACGCTTAAATGCATGTTGTGTGTTTCCCCTGCCCAAGTTTCAAATTTCGCACCGAAATTTTCATTAGGAGCGCGATTTCAGAATGTATTCCTCCAACCACATCCCCTTCCCCTCAGTATCCCCCCTCCCTCGTGCCTCCCCCTACCGGCATCTCAAACCGCCGCCGCCGCAACCACAGCTTCAACCACATCTACGTTCTGCTCGGATCCAGTCAAGTAACCCACCGATCTCTATCACATCCCCGGCCTGATTGCTTAAATGGCGCCTGCGAAACATCCTCATGCCTCCAAATCCCCCCCGCCAGGAGCTGATGGCGGTCCATGGCGCGATGGCCGCTGTGCGTGTTGACCCGGAGGAACACCTCGCCTCCGCCGCCGCCGCCGACATGGTGCAGGCTCTGGTACAGATGAAGTACCCCAGCGACTACCCCCCAGGACTTAACAAGTAAGATCTGACCAGCTAAATCTTACCAATACCACTTGCAACAACTATGATTTGTACGGTTGATGTATTAAGCATGTTCGTGCCTTGTTTATTTCAGTACTACACACTATGTGATGTTCAAATATTACCGTGTCCAGCTCAATTTCACCAATACCAGCAACAAACTTACAATACATGACTCAGGATATCACTAGAGATGCTGCCCATTTGCTATTTTTAGTGGATGCTAACCCCGTTGCACTTAACATGCCCGTCCATGTACTTACGCAGGGTCATAACGGCCGATTCTTTTGTTTGCCGTTGAGGTGAGCTGCATCCCATGTCTTACAGTATTTCACATAATTTGTGCAATTGTAGTTTAACTTCTACCCAGTTATTGGTTTCCTGTAGGTACACATGTCAGTGGCACTGATCCATGCTTCGACCCGGAGGAACAGCTCGCCTCCGTCGTCGCTGATTTTGGGCGAGCTCTGGCCAAGATGAAGTGCCCCAGCAACTACCTCTTAGGACTTACCAAGTATGTACTCACCAGTTCAATCTTACCATACCAGTTGCAATTAATGGCTATGTTATGTACGGCGATGTATTAAGCATGTTCTAGTAAACATGCCTAACACGTTTTTGCTGCTATCCCTACCTTTTTATAGACATCTGGGCCATTCTCTGCTCTGGCAGCACTTGCCTTGTGATGTTTAACTATGCCAATTGCATTTTTATCAATACGATTTCAATGTCTATTAAGCCTGATGCAATTAACAATTGAATCCATTTTTAAATAGTTGCATTTCAATGGTTACAAACTTACAAAACATGACTTAGGATGTTGTTAAGCCTATTGCAATTAACAGTTGTATCCATTTTTTAATTTGTCCATTTGCTACCATGCTAATCTCCATAATGAAGATATACTAGAGATGCTGCCCCATTTGCTATTTTTGGTGGATGCTAACCCTGTTGTACTTAACATGCTTTTCCATGTACTTACGCAGGGTCATAACGGTAATCTTTGTTGTTTGTCGTCAAGGTTAGCATCCCATGTCTTACAAAGATTTCACATCATTTATGCAATTGCAGTTTAACTTATACCATTTTTGGTTGCCTATAGGTACACATGTCGGTGTGCTTGATCACGCTTGACCGGAGGAACAGCCGCCTCTCATTGTCGGCGACTTTAGGCGGGCTCGGCCAAGATGAAGTGCCCCAGTAACTACCTCTCAGGACTTACCAAGTATGTACCCACCAGTTCAATCTTACCAATACCAGTTGCAATTAATGGTTATGTTTTGTACTGTCGATGTATTAAGCATGTTGTAGTAAACATGCATAACATGTTTGAGCTATTTTCCCTACCTTTTTATAGACAACTGGGCCATTATTCGCTCTGGCAAAGACCTGCCTGTGATGTTTAACTCGCCAATTGCATTTTTATCAGTACCGGTTTCAATGGCCATTAAGCATGTTGCAATTAACAGTTATATCCATTTTTAAAGAGTTGTATTTCACTGGCTACAAACTTACAAAACATGAATTAGGATGTTGTTAAGCCTGTTGCAACTAACAGTTGTATCCATTTTTTAATATGTCCCTTTGCTACCGTGCTACTCTTTCAAAATGAAGATATCACTACAGATGCTGCTGTTTTATTACCATTTGCTATTTTTGGTGGATGTTAACCCTGTTGTAGTTAACATTGGCTTTCCATGTACTTACACAGGGCTACAATGGGCGATGTTGTTGTTTGCCGTCGAGGTTAGCTGCATCCCATGTATTATGCACCATCTATTCCTAAATATAAGTATTTTTAGAGATTCCAATATAGACTACATAAGGAGCAAAATGAGTGAATCTAGATTCTAATCTAAACTATATCTATAATTCTATATACATCTGTATGTAGTTCATATTGAAATCTCAAAAAAATACTTGTACTTAGGAACATAGGTAGTTGTATTTTACATCATTTGTGCAATCTCAGTTTAGCTTCTAACATTTACTGGTTGCTTGTAGGTACATATATGAGGGGTACTGATCCATGCTTCGATCCCTTTTGCATATGGGGCAACGAGATATTCATGAACAAGCGTCAAGTGAGGAAACTAAGAAAGATTGTTAGGCGAAAGAAATGGGTGATTGGAATTAAGCTCTTTATTTACACTTTGCCGAAGACAACAGTGAACTTTAGGATGGTAAGTAATGTGTTGCCTTTTCCCCCTGCCCACAACAAGTTACTCTATTAGACCTCAGTATCTGATATTTTTCTCTTTTCAGTGGTTTCCGAAGCTATTTACCGATGATTACCTTGCAAACTACATGACTGGAGTGGAGGCAACTAAGGTTAAAGTATATAATTCATGCTACCATGATAATGCTCTAGAAGTCTTCCTGAAGGCGGTGAAGGATGAGCGGGCAATCGTCAAAAGGGGTTGGACAAAAGTGGTTCGTGCCTATGGCATGCAGGAAGGCACATTATGGGCATTCCGCTTCTTCAACACCGTCAGCAGTCAAAATGATTTACATTTGTCTCTTCACCTTTACCGCCTTTAAATACTGCGATTCATCATAGTTAATTGCTGCCTAATCCTGTAATTACTGAACATATTGTACTGGCAATTTTATTTATGGATTCGTTGTTGAACCATTGTGCTGAGAATTTGAATTGCACGTTTCGTATTTCAAAATTTGCAATTAGAATAATAAATTACAAGAAAAAATAAAAATAGAACAGACGGTCATGGACCTTTGCAAACGGTTCTAACAGTAAAAGCACTTGCGATGGATAGCCCAATGCCACATGGTTTTCTACATCAAATCGTGTCTGATGTAGTTAATGAAAGCAAATAGTTAAACTAGGCAGAGCGTGTGTGATAGCTACACCTTTGACCTTTCACACACGAGCGTATACATAAAAGAAATGTTTTCCCTGGATTGACTGTGTGGGATGTACATAAGAACAGAAACATATTCCTTGGATTGACTGTGTGTGATACACATACGAACGGAAATGTTTTTCCGGGATTCACCGTGTGGGATGTACATACCTACAGAAATGATTTCTGGGATTCACCGTGTGGGATGTACATACCTACCGAAATGATTTCTGGGATTCACCATGTGGGATGTACATACCTACGGAAATGATTGGGTTTCGATGCCTCGCCCGATCGCACACGACCCACACTGGGTCCTGTGGAGGGCCTATCCTCGATGATTTCGGTGGGTGTGGGAAGGACACCCTATCGCACACACTCACTTGGCGACGGATCCAAACGCCGTCGCGGAAAGGGGTATTAAACCGTTTGTTTAGGACCGACGCGCACCAGTGACATGCATGGAGTGCCATGGCATTTTAATTCCAAAAAATTAAAAATGATCAGAAAAACATGAAACCTGGCTTGATGTAATGTCATGTCACCAAGATGATGTGGTAAAAAATTGGCCTATTTGACGTAAGTTTGGACACACACCCCTCACAAACCGGAGCAACTCACTAGAAGGCTCGTGGTTCCGAGAGGGAACAATGCATGTTTGATGACGAACGTGAGATAGCTTCCTCTTACAGCCTTCAAAAAATTTCTATGTTTAACGTGCACTAATACAACTATCATGTGAAAAATTGGAAAATTTCAGGGGTCATTTGACCTTTTAAAGACATTTAAGTGATTTTCTAGCCATTTAATGACCGTAATTCAAATTTGAACTACATCTACATGCAACGGCTAACCATAACGGTTTGAAAATCATATTTGTGTACTTGTGTGCTAGTTAATTCCATGTGCAGTAAATTAGAAGGAATTTCCAAACATATTGCTCACACGGCATGGCCACATGCATGGAGTGCCATGGCATTTTAATTCCAAAAAAGTAAAAAATGATCAGAAAAACATGAAACCTTGCTTGATGTAATGTCATGCCACCAAGATGATGTGGTAAAAAAATTGGCATGTTTGACAAAAGTTTGGACACACACCCCTCACAAACCGGAGCAACTCACTAGAAGGCTCGTGGTTCCGAGAGGGAACAATGCATGTTTGATGACGAACGGGAGATAACTTCCTCTTACGGCCTTCAAATTTTTTCTATGTTTAACGTGCACTAATACAACTATCATGTGAAAAATTGGAAAATTTCAGGGGTCATTTGACCTTTTAAAGACATTTAAGTGATTTTCTAGCCAGTTAATGACCGTAATTCAAATTTGAACTACATCTACATGAAACGGCTAACCATAACGGTTTGAAAAATCATATTTGTGTACTTGTGTGCGAGTTAATTCCATGTGCAGTAAATTAGAAGGAATTTTCAAATATATTGGTCTCACGGCATGGACACATGCATGGAGTGCCATGGCATTTTAATTCCAAAAAATTAAGAAATGATCAAAAAAACATGAAACCTTGCTTGATGTAATGTCATGCCACCAAGCTGATGTGGTAAAAAAATTGGCCTGTTTGACGAAAGTTTGGACACACACCCCTCACAAACCGGAGCAACTCACTAGAAGGCTCGTGGTTCCAAGACGGAACAATGCATGTTTGATGACGAACGGGAGATAGCTTCCTCTTACGGCCTTCAAATTTTTTCTACGTTTAACGTGCACTACTACAACTGTCATGTGAAAAATTGGAAAATTCTAGGGGTCATTCGACCTTTTAAAGACATTTAAGTGATTTTCTAGCCATTTAATGATCGTAATTAAAATTTGAACTACATCTACAAGCAAAGGCTAACAATACCGGTCTAAAAAATCATAGTTTTGTGTACTTGTGTGCGAGTTAAAAAATCATCAGACGATGTAAATATCTGGTGTTCAAAAGAAAATGTAAAGATCTGGCAAGACAACCGGCCCCCACCCGATTGGCACTCTATTTTGTGCCTCGAGGTTTGGAAGGTGGGTGGAGGGAGTTATTAATCAGACACAGTTATGTATTGGAAACCGTCAGCTATTAAGTTCACACACGGATTTTGCTGGGGAATCGTGTGTAAGTCAAACTACAGTACTCGTAAATTCCGGCGACCGGCATGTGTACTGTTCCCGTTGATCTAGATTTCAGCCGCCAATAAATACTACCTTGCTCATGTTGTCACGCCTGCATTATCATCTACATCCTCCCCTCGCTCGCCCCCTCTCTTTCTCTCTCTCTCAAATCCCTGCCATGGCGCCGCCGGTCTGCCCACGCGCCGACGAGGAGTCGCCATCCCCCGAGGACGCTCACTCGAAGAGCAGCGACGAGGACCCCTACGCGCCACCGGACGAGGTTGCGCTAGACCCCCCAACTTTTGATTGGTTTTGGGGCCAGTACAATCTTTGTCTGTGGAAGTCATTGCCGCCGGCTGAGAAAGCTAGACAAGAGGCGTTCAAGAAGGAGATGGCGGAGGAGGAAGCCAAGTAACAAGCGGCCTGTGAAGCCCGCGACGCCGCCTAGAAAAAGGAGGCGGTGGAGCTTTGGGCGCGGGCGCGTCATCGTGCGGAGGAGGTGTACGAAGACGGGTACTTCGCGAGGAAGGTCAAAGGCGCTAGGCGCCTCATCGCAGCGTGGAGGTGGGCCGATAAGCTCCAGCGTGCCACCGACGAGGAGCTCCGGTGGGCGCCCAACAAAATGGCAAGATCGTTCGCGCTCGTCCGCCAGCAAGAGGCAGATCGGTACGTCAAGCGCTGCGAGGCGGAGGAGGCGGAGTACTGCCTCCGCGCTGGGAAGATGCCGCGCACCAGGGAGCTGCTCGTGAGGGGCTGCCGGAATACTGCCCCCCAGGAGGGATTATTAGTTTTCTTATTGTTCGTTTTCAATTTTATGCATTGTACCTAGTAGTTAAGTATCATCACGTATATGTGATGATATTATATATATATTGTGATGAACTAATGAACAATTAATATATATATATTATGAATTTCATTTTCTATCTGTTTTTGTATACTAATTTGAATCTAGTTGTTATCATCCACATATACAGAATGGAAAACGTATATACACACATTGAAACGGAACATATAAGAACGGAAAACAGAGTACACACATTGAAACAGAGCAATAAACAGAGCAATACTATGATTGATGTGAATACATAGCTATCCACGTCGAAACGACTCAACAAAATAAAACGCGTCCATGACACCATGACCAGCAACCCTTGCCTACGGTAGTTGTTGGCTCCGCCTGAACTCGTGCAGGCGTTCGTCCAAGCGGTCGACACGCTCGTGGTACATCTGGAGTGCGATCTCAAGCTCCAAGTTGGCTATTTCATCGGAGATCACCAGCTCGAGGATGCGACGGCCATGTTCCTCATCGCGCCTGTGGACACCTGGGCCAAGGAGGCGGTCGAGCCTACCAACCAGGGCGTTCGCATCGAGCGGGCCGCGGACAAGGCGAACGATGCGACCCATGCGAACGGCGCGGCAGGCGTCCGGTGCAAGTACGGTGCGGATGGCCTCTGGTGCAAATACGACGCAGAGGGCCTCTGCCCACTCCTGGCGAGGAATGGGGTACTGACGGGACGTGTACCTAGTTGCGACTCCCTGTTGACAGCAAGCAAGTGTCGATGGATCCGATCTTGTTGTGCGGCGCGCCGCGCCTCTCGCTCTGCGGCGCTCCAATGGTCTCGCCGTGCAGCGAGCCACAGCCTATCGGCGCTGACGCGGCTAGCTTGCTCTGCGGTGCGCCATCGTTCATGTTGTGCGGCGAGTTGCAGCCTCTCGGCGCTGACATGCCTATCTTGATCCGCGGCGCTGAAGCGCCATGCGACAAGAGTCTGCTCAACCCTGGCGATGACGCGTATCACGGCGTCGTCCATCGCGTTGCCAAGGAGCGCCTCGGCCTCGATGGGTTGTGGCGCCTTCTCGCTTTCCTTGTCGACGAGGATGATGGCAGAGGCGGCACTTTGGTGGGTTGGCATGCTTGGAAAAGATGGATGTGCTACAGGCTGCGCTTGTTGCCTCCGTGCGTCGCGCGCCGCCTAGGTTTATGTGCAATATCGCTAGGTGGCAGGAGACATGTGAGGAAATGGCGGGAAACGGTGGCGTGTTCATAAAACGCCATCAATTAATGGAAACTTAGCATATAAGGAACATCGAGCTAGCACAAGAAGTAGATGATGATCAGATGATCATTTATCCTAGTTAATTATGCATGTAATAGTTTACTTTGGTGTGTGGAAATGTCATGTGTGTACTAGCCACCTATGTAATTGTATGTTTGTCGCGTATTACACACATCTTGCTTATGTGAAACGTTTCTGTTCTCTTGGCTCAACACAAACAGTTTATCACAATGAACCATATGTCGTATATCACACACATCTTGATCTGGCTGACCGTTTCTTTTGTGTTGCCTAATCACAAACAGTTCATTTGAGTGAACTGTATGCCGTATATCATTCACACCTTCATCTGGCTGCCTGTTTCTGATGTTCCGCCTCATCACAAACAGTTCATCCGAGTGAAATGTATGCCGTATATCGCACACGCCTTCATATGCTGCCCATTTCTGTTCTTCTTCCTCATCGCAAACAGTTAATTGAACTGAACCGTATGCCCTACATCGCACACGCAACTAAAATTAGGATCGTGTTTGATGGCTCCGCCATCGCAAACGTTTTGCATCTTTTTTGATGGTTATTTCACATCACCGTTTGTGATTAATGCATCACGCGCAGTTTCGTCGAAGGGTCTCTGATCGTAGTGTCGCGTTAGCAGCATCCTGCAGTAGTGAGCCCAATCCTTTTGTGGCAAAGGATAGGCCAAAACAGTCTCTTATAATAAGCAAGGTGTTCTCGAGGGCACACGGGAATTTCCTCTAGTCACTTTCATCATGTTGGTTTGATTCGCATTCGCTACTTTGATAATTTGATATGTGGGTGGATCGGTGCTTGGGTGTTGTTCTTACTTGAACAAGCCTTCCACTTATTATTAACCCCCTCGCAAGCATCCACAACTATGAGAAAAGTATTGAGATAAAAACTAACTATAGCATTAGACATTTGGATCCAAATCAGCCCCTTACGAAGTAGCGCATAAACAAGGGTTTAAGCTTCTGTCACTCTAGCAACCCATCATCTAATAACTACTCCACAATGCATTTCCTTAGGCCTAAAGATGGTGAAGTGTCGTGTAGTCTACGTTCGCATGACACCACTAAGGAAATCTCAACATACATATCATCAAAATATAAAACGAATACCAAATTCACATGATTACTTGCAACATGTGGCCCCAAGAACAAAAGTAACTACTCACAAATAATATTCATACTCAAGATCAGAGGGGTATTAAATAGCATAATGGACCTGAACATATAATCTTCCACCAAATAAACCATATAGTAATCAACTACAAGATGTAATCAACACTACTAGTCACCCACATGTACCAATCTGAGGTTCCAGTACAAAGATTGAACACAAGAGATGGACTAGGGTTTGAGAGGAGATGGTGTTGTTGAAGATGTTGATGGAGATTGCCCTCCCAGAGATGAGAGTGGACGATGGTTCCGATTTCACCCTCCGGGAGGGAAGTTTCCCCGGCGGAATCGCTCCGCCGGAGGGCAAAAGTGCTCCCTCTCAAGTTCTGCCTCGAGACGGCGACGCTCCATCCCGAAAGTCCTCTCTTTATTTTTTTTCTAGGTCAAAATGACTTATATACCAGAAGATGGGCACCGGAGGTGGGCTGGGCTGGCCACAACCCACCAGGGCGCGCCTGGGGGGCCTGGCGCGCCCTGGTGTCTTGTGGTCACCAGGTGGCCCCCTCCGGTAGTTATTTTCTCCAGTATTTTTCATATATTCCAAAATAATTCTCCATAAATTTTTAGCTCATTTGGAGATGTGCAGAATAGGTGTCCTGGCATAGCTTTTTCAGGTCTAGAATTCCAGCTGCCGTTATTCTCCCTCTTTGTGTAAACCTTGTATATTATGAGAGAAAAGGCATTAGAATTACGCCATAAAGCATTATTATGCATTAAAACATTATAAATGATAGTAGAAAAACATGATGCAAAATGGACGTATCAGTCTATTTTGTTTTATGGCTTTCCACTTCTCAGGGTCACGTCCTATAGACAACATGTGCTCTAATACCATCCTGCCATGACCCAACCACGAGCAGGGGCCTGAATCTCTGTGCTTACTTTGTCAGTCCCTGTATCTATAGCTGACACACACAGTCGATGATGAAATACCAAGAAAACACCACATGTCATAGTATTACATCATAGATCTAGTGATTTACAATACACACCTACTTAGCTCATGTGCTAGCTTAAAATATAGTCATGCGGCGGAGATAATATTTTGGGCGTAAACGGTATAGCAATGATAGGAAACAAGGCCTAGGGTTCATACTTTCACTAGTGCAAGTTATCTCAACAATAATAACATAAATAGATCATATAACAATCCCTCAACATGCAACAAAGAGTCACTCCAAAGCCACTAATAGCGGCGAACAAACATAGAGATTATGGTAGGGTACGAAACCACCTCAAAGTTATTCTTTCCAATCAATCTGTTGGGCTATTCCTATAAGTGTCATAAACAGCCCTAGAGTTTGTACTAGAATAACACCTTAAGACACAAATCAATCAAAACCCTAATGTCACCTAGAGACTCCATTGTCACCTCAAGTATTCGTGGGCATGATTATACGATATGCATCACACAATCTCAGATTCATCCAACCAACATAGAAGTACTTCAAAGAGTGCCCCAAAGTTTCTACCGAAGAGTCAAGAACGTGTGCCAACCCCTATGCATAGGTTCATGGGTGGAACCCGCAAGTTGGTCACCAAAACATACATCAAGTGTTCTCATAAAAGATTCAATCCAATAAGATAACTTCAAAAGGGGAAACTCAATTCATCACAAGAGAGTAGAGGGGGAGAATAAACATAAGATCCAACTATAATAGCAAAGCTCGCGATACATCAAGATCGTGCCATAGAGGGAACACGAGAGAGAACACGAGAGAGAGAGATAAAACACATAGCTATTGGTACATACCCTCAGCCCCGAGGGTGAACTACTCCCTCCTCATCATGGATAGCGCCGGGATGATGAAGATTGCCACGGTGATGGGATCCCCTCCGTGCAGGCGCCGAACAGGCTCCCGAGAGGTTTTGGTGGCTACAGAGGCTTGCGGCGGAACTCTCGATCTATCTTCTGCTCGGAAGTTTTAGGGCACGAGGTATATATGGGTGAAAGGAGTGCGTCGGTGGAGCTACGGGGGCCCCACGAGGCAGGGCGCACTGGGGTGGGCGCCCCCACCCTCGTGAGCACCTCCCGTATCTTCTGACATGGGGTCCAAGTCCATCAGGTGGGTTTCCTTCCAAAAATAACTTCTCCAGTTGATTTACGTTCTGTTTTGACTCCGTCTGATATTCCTTTTCCTCGAAACACTGAAATAGGCATAAAACAGCAAATCTGGGTTGGGCCTCCGGTTAATAGGTTAGTCCCAAAAGTAATAAAAGTGGAAAATAAAGCCCAATATTGCCTAAAACAGTAGATAATATAGCATGGAGCAATCAAAAATTATAGATACGTTGGAGACGTATCAAGCATCCCCAAGCTTGATTCCTGCTCGTCCTCGAGTAGGTAAATGATAAAAAGAGAATTTTTGATACGGAGTGATACTTCGGAGTAATTTGAATGTAAATCTTCTTAATCATGGTATGAATATTCAGATCCGAAATATTCAAGACAAAAGTTCATATTGACATAAAAATAATAATACTTCAAGCATACTAATCAAAGTAATCATGTCTTCTCAAAATAGCATGGCAAAAGAAAGTTCATCCCTACAAAATCATATAGTCAGGCTATGCTTCATTTTCGTCACACAAAGATGTTCCCAACTTCTATACCCCCGATGACAAGCCAAGCAATTGTTTCATACTTAAATAGTCTCAAACTTTTTCAACTTTCACGCAATACATGAGCGTGAGCCATGGATATAGCACTATGGGTGGAATAGAATTTGATGATGGGGATTGTGTGGAGAAGACAAAAAAGGAGAAAGTCTCACATTGACGAGGATAATCAACGGGCTATGGAGATGCCCATCAATTGATGTCAACATGAGGAGTAGGGATTGCCATGCAACGGATGCACTAGAGCTATGAATGCTCAACAAAAGAAAACTAGTGGGTGTGCATCCAACTTGCTTGCTCATGAAGACCTAGGGCATTTGAGGAAGCCCATTGTAGGAATATACAAGCCAAGTTATATAATGAAAAATTCCCACTAGGATAAAAAGACAACTTATGAGACTCACTATATGAAAAACATGGTGCTACTTTGAAGCACACTATATGAGACTCACTACATGAAGAACAAGGTGCTACTTTGAAGCACAAGTGTGGAAAAAGAGATAGTAACATTGCCCTTTTTAATTTTTTTAATTTTTTTGGGCCTTTCTTTTTTTTTTCTTTTTTTTGGCCTTTCCTTTTTTTTGGGCAATGCTCTAATAATGATGATCATCACACTTCTATTGATTACAACATAAGGATTACAACTCGAAACTAGAATAAGGTATGATTCTATATGAATGCCTCCGGCGGTGTACCGGGATGGTGCGAATCAAGAGTGACATGTATGAAAAATAATGCATGGTGGCTTTGCCACAAATACGATGTCAACTACATGATCATGCAATGGCAATATGACAAAAGTAAAGTATGCCATGATGATGATGAACAGAACGGTGGAAAGTTGCATGGCAATATATCTCGGAATGGCTATGGAAATGCCATAATAGGTAGGTATGGTGGCTGTTTTGAGGAAGATATAAGGAGGTTTATGTGTGGTAGAGCGTATCATATCACGGGGTTTGGATGCCACCGTGAAGTTTGCACCAACTCTCAAGGTGAGAAAGGGCAATGCACGCATCAAGAGGCTAGCAAAGGCGAAAAGTTAAAAGTGTGTATAATCCATGGACTCAACATTAGTCAAAAGAACTCATATACTTATTGCAAAAATTTAGAAGTCATCAAAAATCAAGTACTACGCGCATGCTCCTAGGGGGATAGATTGGTAGGAAAAGACCATCGCCGTCCCCGACCGCCACTCATAAGGATGCACAAGCTGTACACTTCATGTTTCAAATTTGTTACACAACTTTAACCATACGTGCATGCTACAGGACTTGCTAACTTCAACACAAGTATCTCTCAAATTCATAATCACCCAACTAGCATGACTTTAATATCACTACCTCCATATCTCAAAACAATTATCAAGCATGAAACTTTTCTTAGTATTCAACACACTCATAAGAATTCTTACAAATATTTTATGCTTAGCATATTAGGATTTTAAGCAAATTACCATGCTATTTAAGACTCTCAAAATAATATAAGTGAAGCATGAGAGTTCAACTATTTCTTCAAAATAAAACTACCACCATGCTCTAAAAGATATAAATGAAGCACTAGAGCAAACAATAAACTACTCCAAAAGATATAAGTGAAGATCAATGAGTAGTCGAATAATTGTGCAACTATGTGAAGACTCTCTAACATTTAAGAATTTCAGATCTTTATACTTTATTCAAACAGCAAGCAAAGCTAAATAAAACTACATTGCAAGGATAGCACAACTCATGTGAAGAAGCAAAACCTTAGGCTCAACCGATACTAACCGATAGTTGTTGAAGAAGAAAGGTGGGATGCCTACCGGGGCATCCCCAAGCTTAGATGCTTGAGACTTCTTGAAATATTATCTTGGGGTGCCTTGGGAATCCCCAAGCTTGAATTTTGTGTCTCCTTAATTCCTCTCATATCATGGTTTCTCTTTTCATCAAAAGCTTCATTCACAACAAACTCAACAAGAACTCGTGAGATAGGTTAGTATAAACCAATGCAAAACCTTATCATTTTCTACTGTAACAAATCACTAAAATTATTATTCAACATTGCATACTAAATGTATCTGCATATTTAATACTCCTATCCTCAAATAGAATCATTAAACAAGCAAACATATGCAAACAATGCAAACATAACAGCAATCTGCCAAAACAGTACAGTCTGTAAAGAATGCAAGAGTATCAATACTACCCTAACTCCAAAAATTATGAACTAAAATTCCCACTGTAATAAATTTATCATATCTCAATATGCAAAAAGATTCAACATTATACCACTCTTTGACTTTTCTAGGGAATTTTTGCAATAGCGGTAAACTTTCTGTTTTCAAACAGCAACCATGTATAGTAGCAAAATAAGCATGGCAAAGGCTATCCTTGACTGTTTTATTGAAACTAAAGATGCAAAACATTATTCTAACTAACATCAAGCAAATATAAAGAAAATAAAATGACGCTCCAAGCAAAACACATATCACGTGGTGAATAAAAATATAGCTCCAAGTAAAGTTACCGATGAACGAAGACGAAAGAGGGGATGCCTTCCGGGGCATCCCCAAGCTTAGACACTTGGTTATCCTTTAATATTACCTTGGGGTGCCTTGGTAATCCCCAATCTTAGGCTCTTGCCACTCCTTATTCCATAGTCCATCGAATCTTTACCCAAAACTTGAAAACTTCACAACACAAAACTTAACAGAGAACTCGTGAGCTCCGTTAGCGAAAGAAAACAAAACACCGCTTCAAGGTACTGTAATAAACTAATTATTTATTTATATTGGTGTTAAACCTACTGTATTCCAACTTCTCTATGGTTTATAAACTATTTTACTAGCTATAGATTCATCAAAATAAGCAAACAACACACGAAAAACAGAATCTGTCAAAAACAGAATAGTCTGTAGTAATCTGCAACTAACGCAAACTTCTGGAACTCCAAAAATTCTAAAATAAATTGTTGGACCTGAGAAATTTGTCTAGTAATCATCTGCAAAAATAATCAACTAAATATCACTCTCCAGTAAAAAGCAAATCTCGTGAGCGCTAAAGTTTCTATTTTTTACAGCATGATCATAAAGACTTCACCCAAGTCTTCCCAAAGGTTCTACTTGGCACAAACACTAATTAAAACATAAAACCACATCTAAACAGAATCTATATGGATTATTTATTCCTAAACAGAACCAAAAAGCAACAAACTAAAATAAAATTGGGTTGCCTCCCAACAAGCGCTAACGTTTAAAGCCCCTAGCTAGGCATAATGATTTCAATGATGCTCACATAAAAGATAAGAATTGAAACATAAAGAGAGCATCATGAAGAATATGACTAGCACATTTAAGTCTAACCCACTTACTATGCATAGGGATTTTGTGAACTAACAACTTATGGGAACAATAATCAACTTGCATAGGAAGGTAAAACAAGCATGACTTCAAGATTTTAAGCACATAGAGAGGAAACTTGATATCATTGCAATTCCTACAAGCATATGTTCCTCCCTCATAATAATTTTCAGTAGCATCATGAATGAATTCAACAATATAAACAGCACCTAAAGCATTCTTTTCATGATCTACAAGCATAGAAAATTTACTACTCTCCACATAAGCAAAATTCTTCTCATTCGGAATAGTAGTGGGAGCAAGCTCTACAAAATAACTATCATATGATTGAAAATTAAGATCAAGATGACAAGTTTCATGGTCATCATTATTCTTTATAGCATACGTGTCATCACAATAATCATCATAGATAGGAGGCATGCTTTCATCATAGTAAATTTGCTCATCAAAGCTTGGGGACAAAAATATCATCTTCATCAAACATAGCTTCCCCAAGCTTGTGTCTTTGCATATCATTAGCATCATGGATATTCAAGGAATTCATACTAACAACATTGCAATCATGCTCATCATTCACATATTTAGTGCCAAACATTTTAATGCATTCTTCTTCTAACACTTTGGCACAATTTTCCTTTCCATCATACTCACGAAAGATATTAAAAAGATGAAGCGTATGAGACAAACTCAATTCCATTTTTTAGTAGTTTTCTTTTATAAACTAAACTAATGACAGAACAAGAAACAAAAAGATTCTATTGCCTCCCCGGCAACGGCGCCACACGGTTGCCCAAGCCTTTCTCTAGAGACCATCATGGTACCCCCCCCCCCCCCAGTCTTCTGAGATCAGATCCACACTCCCCTTCGGTTCAACCCATTGATTTTATTAGAGAAGAGGTGGTGATATCAAGTTGAGAGTTCTCAGATGAGTTTCTCAAATTGTTCGTAACCGGAGACACAGCTAATCATGATCGGCTTTATACACTCTACACAGGTTTGTGTACTTTACCCGTGATTCCTGATCACACCCTTGTGCCACTAAACTTCACTTGTGAAGTTGCTAGGTAGATTAAGACAAGACTTTTGGAAGTAGTAGCCCCCTCAGAAATGGCCGACCCAGTCCGGGTTTCCCTACATGCAAAATCTACATCTCATGGTCAGCCTAGGAGTGTTCCCACAATTTACTTGGTCCAGACAGAGCCCGTAATGTTTCACAGTTACACATGGAAGCCACTCAACTTTGAATTCGTACAATCCCTCTAATACCTAGGTGGCATTCCCCACCAAGAGCACACTCCGATGACCCAATCAGAGCCAGTCAACCCAGATCAATTCATTAATTAAGTAGTAGTTAAGTAGTCAACCATGAGGTTGTATGGTGGAATAATAATTGATGTTTCCCAATCGACATCACAGCAGCTAAGCATCTACTCAATGGTTACAAGGTTGGGGTAAGTTTGGACCTAAGTTGTCAACTAATGGGTTCTATCAAGCATAAAGGAGAAGTCCTATAAGGATTTTCTAGTTGGAACAACTATAATGCATGAAAACATAGGTTATGATCAAAGGTTCGACTTGCATGTATTGATGATTCTTCAATCTCACAATCTTGATCGAGTTACTCTCAGTTCTCCGTACAATCTATCGTAAGCAAAGAGCAATAATAAACAACTATACAATACAATCAACAAACAAACAAGTGGTGTGCATGGTGTCAGTGTCATTGTGTTGTGAGATCATGTGTTAGGGTTAAGTCATAAGAGTTGGAAAATAACATAGTGGTTGTCACTGGAATACATGTGACGTAAGGTTCAGATGCGAGTTTCAATAAGGGTTCATCACATAAGAAGTATGTGATGTCAAGTTGTGGTTGTCAGATCCAATCAAAGGATCTTAATAATAGAGTCATGGTATATGAATCTTGGATAGAGAGGTTGGCAATTCAAACTGGTTGAGATTTCATGATCTTGAGACACTAAGTGTCTGAATATGATAAATTTGTATGGCTTCCCATTCAACTTGGATTTTAATAATGGTTCATCTTATTTGGATTCAAATTGGTTTGAGTTCATAATTTGATTTGGTTCTACTAAGTTAAAGTGAACTATGAATTATTTCATAATTGACTATGTTGGTTCAATTCAACTCAACATGATTAAGGCTTCCCTAAAGTCAAATATAAATCCAATATGTTTGCTAAATTTTATTTGTTTGATTCAAGTACAACTAAAGTCAAATATAAAGCGAGAATTCTGACTAAGTTTGTTTATTGATTTGAACTAAAGTCAAATATTAAATCCAAAATGATTTGCTATGTGCAAATAGTTTTTCAAACTTTATTTAAGTTTGAATTATTTTTAACTTGAGTTCATATTGCTCTAAAGTCAATTATTAACTCCAAAATAATTACTAGATTCATTCAATTCAATAAACCATATTGCACTAGTTTTATTCAAATTAAATCTAGTGTTTCAAAGTTATAATCTAAGTATGTTTGAATTAAATTCAAATATTATTTGAATTTCCTAAAGTCAAAAATAATCCAAAAATATTTACGAAGGTTCAATTTAAGTTTTTGAACTAGTTGCAACATTGTGGTTGTAATAAACAATTTTAATTCAAAGTTAAACCAATTTAGGTTTAATTACTTCTTGAATTACTACTACTATTTAAACTATCTTCAAATTCAAATTTTAAATTGTCTTAAATTAGATTACAGTAGCTAGGATGAATCTATATTTCACTAGGTTCAATTTGCAATAAGAATCAATTAATTTCTTGGGACTTATTAGGGATAGCCTTAAGCCCATAATATCTCAATATATTTTGGTTTCTACGAGAGGCTAGCTAGGTTTCAACTAGTGGCATTAGGATTTTATCCCTTCTAGGCAAACGATCAAACAATCAAGGTCAATCACAAGCATTCCTATGCAATCATGGGTATTCCCTAGAATTTTTTTAATCCCCTTCAAATTTTTCAACATACCAGATTTGGGAAAATCTGGGATGTGACACCTACGGGCCCACAATAGTAGCTTGGTTTTCTCCCTCTCTTTTTGATCGTCAATACAATGATCTCTTCAGAGACCTATTCGATGTAGTTCTCGCGGTGTGTTTGTTGGGATCCGATGAATTTTTGTTTTATGATCGGATTATTCATTGAAACTATTTGAGTCTCTTGGGATTCAATATATTTATGATTTTATAGCTATGTATGCTTTCTGACCTATAAGTCTTCTTTGGCCAATTAGATGAGTATATCTTCAAAGGGAGTGTGCATAGTAGTGGGTTCAACCTTGCGGTGTACTTACTCTGTGAGGAGTTACAAGGCACATATTATATTGTTTCTACTGAGGATAAAGCGACGGGGTTCGAACATATTGCTTGGTCTTACTTTGTCTACATTGTGTCATCTTGCTTAAAGCGTTACTTTGTTTGTCATGAACTGAATACTTTGAGATGCATGCTGGATTGCGGTCTTGGGTGGAGTAATAGCACTAGATGCATTTGTATTAATGGTATACTTGTCACAGATGTAATGCCTATATGGATCATGCCATAAGAATCATAATCATGACTATGCGCAACTTTGTCAATTGCCCATCAATAATTTGTTTACCCATCGATGCTATGCTTATGAGAAAGATGCCTCTAGTGAACCTATGACCCCCGGGTTCATTCTCCATTATTACTAAAAACCTGCAACTGCTCGCTATTTTTATTTGCTTTTATATTATATTATTTTATTTATATACCTATCACTATCAGATTTAATCATTCCAATTGGCGATAACAAGGATTGACTGTTGGGGAACGTAGCAGAAATTCAAAATTTTCTACGCATCACCAAGATCAATCTATGGAGATTATAGCAACGAGAGAGAGAGAGGGAGTGCATCTTCATACCCTTGAAGATCGCTAAGCGGAAGCGTTACAAGAACGCGTTTGATGGAGTCGTACTCGCGGCGATTCAAATCGCGGAAGATCCGATCTAGCGCCGAACGGACGGCGCCTCCATGTTCAACACACGTACAGCCCGGGGACGTCTCCTCCTTCTTGATCCAGCAAGGGGAGAGGAGAAGTTGAGGGAAAACTCCAGCAGCACGACGGCGTGGTGGCGATGGAGTTCGTGGTTCTCCAGCAGGGCTTCGCCAAGCACTATGAAGGAGGAGGAGGTGTAGGAGGAGGTAGGGCTGCACCAGGGAAGAGGTGCGGCTGCCCTCCACCCCTCCACTATATATAAGGGCAAGGGGAGAGGGGGAGGTGCCCTAGGGTTTCCCCTAGGGGGGCGGCGGCCAAGCAGATTGGATCTCCCAAGGGAGACTTGCCCCCCAAGCCAAGCAGGTGGAGGATTGCCTCCCAAACCAGGTGGAGGCGCCCCACCTCCCCAAATAACGTGGGAAAGGGTGTGGGGGGCGCACCACCCCTTAGTGGGCTGGTTTTCCCCTTCCCCTTTGGCCCATGAGGCCCTCCAACACTTGCCGGGGCTCACGAAACACCTTTCGGTCATGCTGGCCATAGCCTGGTGCCCCCAGAACACTTCCGGACTCCAATACCCTTCATCCAATATATCGGTCTTCACCGTCGGACCATTCCGGAACTCCTCGTGATGTCCGGGATCACATCCGGGACTCCGAACTACCTTCGGTAACCACATACTATTTCCCATAACAACTCTAGCGTCACCGAACCTTAAGTGTGTAGACCCTAAGGTTCGGGAACCATGCAGACATGACCGAGACACCTCTCCGGCCAATAACCAATAGCGGGATCTGGATACCCATATTAGCTCCCACATGTTCCATGATTATCTCATCGGATGAACCACAATGTCGGGGATTCGATCAATCCTGTATACAATTCCCTTTGTCCACCGGTATGTTACTTGCCCGAGATTCAATCGTCGGTATCCCCATACCTCGTTCAATCTCATTACCGGCAAGTCTCTTTACTTGTTTCGTAATGCATGATCCCGTGACTAACTCCTTAGTCGCATTGAGCTCATTATGATGATGCATTATCGAGTGGGCCCAGAGATACCTCTCCATCATACGGAGTGACAAATCCCAGTCTCGATTCGTGCCAACCCAACAGACACTTTCGGAGATACCTGTAGTGCACCTTTATGGCCGCCCAGTTACGTTGTGACGTTTGGTACACCCAAAGCATTCCTACGGTATCCGGGAGTTGCACAATCTCATGGTCTAAGGAAACGATACTTGACATTAGAAAAGCTCTAGCAAAACGAACTACACGGTCTTGTGCTATGCTTAGGATTGGGTCTTGTCCATCACATCATTCTCCTAATGATGTGATCCCGTTATCAATGACATCCAATGTCCATGGTCAGGAAACCATAACCATCTATTGAACAACGAGCTAGTCAACTAGAGGCCCACTAGGGACATGTTGTGGTCTATGTATTCACACATGTATTACGGTTTCCAGTTAATACAATTATAGCATGAACAATAGACAATTATCCTGAACAAGGAAATACAATAATAACCATTTTATTATTGCCTCTAGGGCATATTTCCAACAGTCTCCCACTTGCACTAGAGTCAATAATCTAGTTCACATCACTATTTGATTGTAATGAATCCAACACCCATGGGGTTTGTTCATATCTCGCTTGTGAGAGAGGTTATTAGTCAACGGGTGCGAACCTTTCAGATCCGTGTGTGCTTTTACAAATCTCTATGTCATCTTGTAGATGCAGCAACCACGCCGCTACTTGGAGCTATTCCAAATAAGCGATCTACTATACGAATCCGGTTTACTACTCGTAGTCATCCGAATTAGTGTCAAAGTTTGCATCGACGTAACCCTTTACGATTTAACTCTTTTACCACCTCCATAATCGAGAAAATTCCTTAGTCCACTAGTTACTAAGGATAAGTTTGACCGCTGTCATGTGATCCATTCCTGGATCACTCTTGTACCCCTTGACTAAGTCATGGCAAGGCACACTTCAGGTGCGGTACACAGCATAGTATACTGTAGAGCCTACGTCTAAAGCATAGGGGACGACCTTTGTCCTTTCTCTCTCCTATGCCGTGGTCGGGTATTGAGTCTTACTCAATACTCACACCTTGTAACACAGCTAAGAACTCCTTCTTTGCTGATCTATTTTGAACTCCTCCAAAATCTTGTCACGATATGTATTCATTCGAAAGTACTATTAAGCGTTTTTGATCTATCCTTATAGATCTTGATGCTCAATGTTCAAGTAGCTTAATCCAGGTTTTCCAATGAAAAACACTTTTCAAATAACCCTATATGCTTTCCAGAAATTCTACAGCATTTCTGATCAACAATATGTTAACAACATATACTCATCAGAAATTCTATAGTGCTCCCACTCACTTCTTTGGAAATACAAGTTTCTCATAAACTTTGTATAAACCCAAAATCTTTGATCATCTCATCAAAGCGTATATTCCATCTCCGAGATGCTTACTCCGGTCCTTAGAAGGATTCTGGAGCTTTGCATACTTGTTAGCATCTTCGGGATTGACAAAACCTTCTAGTTGTATCACTTACAACCTTTCCTCAAGAAAATCGTCGAGGAAACAATGTTTTGACATCCTATCTCGCAAGATTTCATAAATAATGCAAGAATCGCTAATATAATTCCAACAGACTCTTAGCATCGCTACGAGTGAGAAAGTCTCATCGTAGTCAACTCCTTGAACTTGTCGGAAAACATCTTAGCGACAAGTCGAGCTTTCTTAATGGTGACACTTACCATCATTGTTCGTCTTCCTTTTAAAATCCATCTGTACTTAACAGCCTTACGACCATCGAGTAGTTCTTCCAAAGTCAATACTTTGCTTTTATACATGGATCCTCTCTAGGATTTTTATGGCCTCGAGCCATTCGTTGGAATCCGGGCCCACCATCGCTTCTCCATAGCTCATAGGTTCATTGTTGTCTAGCAACATGACCTCCAAGACAGGATTACGTACCACTCTGAAGTAGTACACATCCTTGTCGACCTACGAGGTTTGGTAGTGACTTGATCTGAAGTTTCATGATCAATATCATCAGCTTCCACTTCAATTGGTGTGGGCACCACAGGAACAACTTCCTGTGTCCTGCTACACACTAGTTGAAGTGACGGTTCAATAACCTCATCAAGTCCCCACCATCCTCAAACTCAATTCTTTCAAGAGAAAATTTTCCTCAAGAAAGGACCCGATTCTAGAAACAATCCCTCTTGCTTCCGGATCTGAGACAGGAGGTATACCCAACTGTTTTGGGTGTCCTATGAAGATGCATTTATCCGTTTTGGGTTCGAGCTTATCAGCCTGAAACCTTTTTCACATAAGTGTCGCATCCACAAAAATTTAAGAAACGACAGCTTAGGTTTCTCTAAACCATAGTTCATACGGTGTCGTCTCAACGGAATTGCGTGGTGCCCTATTTAAAGTGAATGTGGTTGTCTCTAATGCCTAACCCATAAAAGATAGTGGTAATTCGATAAGAGACATCATGGTATGCACCATATCCAATAGGGTGCAGTTATGATGTTCGGACACACCATCACACTATGGTGTTCCAGGAGGTATTAGTTGTGAAACAATTTCCACAATGTCTTAATTGTGTGCCAAATTCGTAACTCAGATATTCATCTCTATGATCATATCATAGACATTTTATCCTCTTGTCACGACGATCGTCTACTTTACTCTGAAATTACTTGAACCTTTCAATAATTCAGACTTGTGTTTCATGAAGTAAATATACTCAGCACCTACTCAAATCATCTGTGAAGTAAGAACATAACGATATCCACTGCGTGCCTCAGCACTCATTGGACTGCACACATCAAAATGTATTACTTCCAACAAGTTGCTTTCTTGTTCCATCTTCTTTGAAAACGAGGCCTTTCGGTCATCTTGCCCATGTGGTATGATTTGCATGTCTCAAGTGATTCAAAATCAAGTGAGTCCAAACGATCCATCTGTATGGAGTTTCTTCATGCATATATACCAATAGACATGGTTCGCACGCGTCTCAATCTTTTCAAAACGAGTGAGTCCAAAGATCCATCAATATGGAGCTTCTTCATGCGTTTTATACCAATATGACTCAAATGGCAGTGCCACAAGTATGTGGTACTATCATTACTATCTTATATATTTTGGCATGAACATGTGTATCACTACGATCGAGATTCAATAAACCATTCATTTTAAGTGCAGAACCATTGAAGGTATTATTCAAATAAACAAAGTAACCATTATTCTCCTTAATTGAATAACCGTATTGCGATAAACATAATCCAATCATGTCTATGCTCAACGCAAACACCAAATAACAATTATTTAGGTTTAACACCAATCCCGATGGTAGAGGGAGCGTGCGATGTTTGATCACATCAACTTTGGAAACACTTCCAACACATATCGTCATCTCACCTTTAGCTAGTCTCTGTAGCCTTTTATTTCGAGTTACTAACACTTAGCAACCGAACCGGTATTTATTACCCTGGTGCTACTAGGAGTACTAGTAAAGTACACATTAATATAACGTATATCCAAAATACTTCTGTCGACCTTGCCAGCCTTCTCATCTACCAAGTATCTAGGGTAGTTCTGCTTCAGTGACCGTTCCCCTCATTAATGAAGCACTTAGTCTCGGGTTTGGGTTCAACCCTGGGTTTCTTCACTAGAGTAGCAACTGATTTGCCATTTCATGAAGTATCCCTTCTTGCCCTTACCCTTCTTGAAACTAGTGGTTTTACTAACCATCAACAACTGATGCTCCTACTCGATTTCTACTTTCGCGGTGTCAAACATCACGAATTGCTCAAGGATCATCATGTCTATCCACGATATGTTATAGTTCATCACGAAGCTCTAATAGCTTGGTGGCAGTGACTATGGAGAACCATCACTTTCTCATCTGGAAGATTAACTCCCACTCGATTCAAGTGATTGTAGTACTCAGACAATCTGAGCACATGCTCAATGGTTGAGCTTTTCTCCCTTAGTTTGCAGGTTAAGAAACTTGTTGGAGGTCTCATACCTCTTGACGTGGGCACGAGCCTGAAATCCTAATTTCAGCTCTTGGAACATCTCATATGTTCTGCGAAGTTTCAAAAATGTCTTCGGTGCCTTAATTCTAAACCGTTTAACATTACGCATTGAACTATCACGTAGTCATCAAAACGTGTATGTCAGATGTTCGCAACATCCACAAACGACGCTCGAGGTTCAGCACACCGAGCGGTGCATTAAGGACATAAGCCTTACATGCAGCAATGAGGACAATCCTCGATTATACGGACCCGATCCGCATAATTTCTCTTGTCAACTTTCAACTAAATTTTCTCTAGGAACATATCTTAAAACAGTAGAACTAAAGCGTTATTACGACATAATTTGCAAAGACCTTTTGACTATGTTCATGATAATTAAGTTCATCTGATTATTTAATGAACTCCCACTCGGATGGACATCCCTCTAGTCATCTAAGTGATACATGATCCGAGTCAACTAGGCCGTGTCCAATCATCACGTGAGACGGACTAGTCATCATCGGTAAACATCTTCATGTTGATCGTATCTGCTATACGACTCATGTTCGACCTTTCGGTCTCTTGTGTTCCGAGGCCATGTCTGTACATGCTAGGCTCGTCAAGTAAACCTAAGTGTTTCGCATGTGTAAATCTGGCTTACACCCGTTGTATGCGAACATTAGAATCTATCACACCCGATCATCACGTGGTGCTTCGAAACAACGAACCTTCGCCATGGTGCATTTTAGGGGAACACTTTCTTGAAATTTTAGCGAGGATCATCTTATTTATGCTACCGTCGTTCTAAGCAAATAAGATGTAAACATGACAAACATCACATGCAAATCATAAAGTGACATGATATGGCCAATATCATCTTGCGCCTTTTGATCTCCATCTTCATGGCGCGGCATGATCACCTTCATCACCGGCATGACACCATGATCTCCATCATCATTATATCCATCATCGTGTCTTCATGAAGTTGTCTCGCCAACTATTACTTCTACTACTATGGCTAACGGTTAGCAATAAATTAAAGTAATTACATGGCGTTTTTCATTGACACGCAGGTCATACAATAAAGTAAGACAACTCCGATGGCTCCTGCCGGTTGTCATACTCATTGACATGCAAGTCGTGATTCCTATTACAAGAACATGATCAATCTCATACATCACATATATCATTCATCACATTCTTTGGGCCATATCACATCACATAGCACACCCTGCAAAAACAAGTTAGACGTCCTCTAATTGTTGTTGCATGTTTTACATGGCTGCTATGGGTTTCTAGCAAGAACGTTTCTTACCTACGCAAAAGCCACAACGGTGATATGCCAATTGCTATTTACGCTTCATAAGGACCCTTTTCATCGAATCCGATTTGATTAAAGTGGGAGAGACTGGCACCCACTAGCCACCTTATGCAACAAGTGCATGTCAGTCGGTGGAACCTGTCTCACGTAAGCGTACGTGTAAGGTCGGTCCGGGATGCTTCATCCCACGATGCCGCCAAATCAAGATAAGACTAGTAACGGTAAGCATATTGAACAAACCAACGCCCACAACTACTTGTGTTCTACTCGTGCATAGAATCTACGCAATAGACCTAGCTCATGATGCCACTGTTGGGGAACGTAGTAGAAATTCAAAATTTTCTACGCATCACCAAGATCAATCTATGGAGATTCTAGCAACGAGAGAGAGAGAGGGAGTGCATCTTTGTAAGTGCATTTTTATCCCTTAGGTGTTTTGGTGATTGATGACAATGCTTTTGCGGACTAATCGTGTGCCTTGAGTTTCTCAGACATTTCTTCACTAGCCACAAGACGGTTTGGTGCCCCTCGAAGACTATTTAAGACGGCGTTTCTCTACGTTTCTTTTTGGTGGATTTGAGTCATAGGAAAGCCATACTATTAAGAGGGGGTCCGCGTCGGAAAGGTTTGGGTGGAATCATCACGTACATGTTCCCTTCCTTGTCTCCACCTTTCCCTTGCACTTTGGAGCATCCCCCGTTTATCCTCTTTGCGATTGTCTTGGCTGCTGTTGCTGTGCTTGCGGTAGTACTGCTCCTTGGAGCGGTAGTACCGCAGGCACCTGCGGTAGTACCGTGGCTCAGGCGCGGTAGTACCGCGGGAGCCCACGGTAGTACCGCTCCTCTGGAGCCGTACTACTGTGGCCCCCAGGCCAAGTACCGTTGCGTTGCGGTAGTAGGGGCGGATGTAATTTTTTACATCCGCGCCTCATGACAATACCGCGCCTCGTCTTGTGATAGTATTGTGCGTGGCCTGATCCAGCAGCCACGCGGTAGTACTGCTCTCCTGCGGTAGTACCGTGTCGGATTTTTGCACCGTTTGTTTTCCAGCGGAAGTAGGCACGGATGTATTTTTATTCATCCGCTCCCTTCTCTGGCTAGGGCTTTCCTGCCTTGCGGTAGTACCACAAGGGGGAGCGGTAGTACTGGCGCAGTGATAATCTTGCCTGTCGCTCGCTCTAGCCCCATTCTGCTGTGCAGTAGTACTATGGTCGCCCACGGTAGTACTGCGTGGCCTTGCGGTAGTACCCGCCTCTGAAGCGGTAGTACCACGTGTCGCGGGCTGGTTAAGTGGATAACGGTTGGATTTCGTCCACCACTATATAAGGGTTGTCTCCTACCTTTAGTTGACCACCTCTTCCAACCCTAAGCTCCATTGTTGCTCCAAGCTCCATTTTCGCCCGATCTCTCTCCCTAGCTAATCAAACTTATTGATTTGCTCGGGATTAGTTGAGAAGGCCCCGATCTACACTTCCACCAAGAGAAATTTGATTCCCCCCACTAATCCCTAGCGGATCTTGTTACTCTCGGGTGTTTGAGCACCCTAGACGGTTGAGGTCACCGTGAAGCCATAGTCCATTGTGGTGAAGCTTCGTGGTGTCGTTGGAGCCTCCAATTAAGTTGTGGAGATTGCCCCAACCTTGTTTGTAAAGGTTCGGTCGCCGCCTTCAAGGGCACCAATAGTGGAATCATGGCATCTCGCATTGTGTGAGGGCGTGAGGAGAATACGGTGGCCCTAGTGGCTTCTTGGGGAGCATTGTGCCTCCACATCTCTCTAACGGAGACGTACTTCTCCTTAAAAGGAAGGAACTTCGGTAACACATCCTCGTCTCCACCGGCTCCACTCTTGGTTATCTCATCCCTTTACTTGTGCAAGCTTATTTGTGTTATATTAATTGCTTGCTTGTGTGCTTATGGTTGTTGCATCATATAGGTTGTCCACCTAGTTGCATATCTAGACAACCTACTTTGTTGCAAAGTTTAATTTGGTAAAGAAAAGCTAAAAATTGTTAGTTGCCTATTCACCCCCCCCCCCTCTAGTCAACCATATAGATCCTTTTAATTAGTATCAGAGCCTCGTCTCTTTTTAAGGACTTTACCGTCCGAAGAGTATGGTTGACGTTGAACATGATGTGGGAGAGCACTCCGGTGCGAATCTGATATCGTCTACGGGAGATGGGGGTAACTCGATCTCACGTGAGGAATTCAATGTGGCGTTGAACACATCGAAAACCTCCATGACGACCGAGGTCAAAGACGTGTTTAAGGAATTCTTAGAAGGGCTTAAACTTTCCACCGCACCCGTGAAAGTGGGTGATCCCGCCAACACAGTGACAGATGCTAACACCGACAAGGCGGAAGCTACTAGTGAGAAAGCTCCTATGTCTAGTGGTAAGAACGGCACCAGCTCTTTGCCCATGTGCAACCTCCACCCGTTTATGGTGGACCGATTCCTTCTACTCATTTGAATCATGCCGATCCTCCCCCCAAGATTGATAAAAAGGAGGACTTTGATTCTTGGGTCTATCGTTTTAAGCGTCATTTAAATCATGTGAACACTAACCTTTGGAGAATCATTGAAGAAGGTTTTTATCCGCATGACCGAGCAAGTTCACTCCTAGAGAAGCCGTGGATGATCAATTCAATGAGAATGCTCTCTTCATCATCCAAGAAGCAATCCTTCGAAGACCTCCGCATCTCGGCCCTACTCATTGGCCAAAGAAGCTTGGCACAAAGTGGTTTCCCTCTATCGGGGAAGCGCAAGCATTCAACATTCCAATTATGAAGTGGTACAAGATGAAGCCGATGAGTTTGCAATGAAAGAAGATGAAGAACCTCGTGATCTCTATCGGAGAGTTACCAAGCTCGCGGTCTCTCTTCGGGATCATGGAAGTAAGGACACGGATGACAATTGGATCAAGCGCAAATTCCTCAAGGCAATGATGCCCTACCACAAAGCCATGTCCTCCGTCATCCGTCAAAGGCCGGACTTCCACACCTTGTCCTCAAGTGATGTGTTGGATGAGTTTTTGGCTATGAGCATATTGGACAAGACCGCCGACAATGCGGTGCTTCGCTCCCAAAGAGAAAAGAAGCCCAACCTTGCGTTGAAGGCCAAGGTTTGTGTCGAAGAAGAAGAAGAGGAGGAAGAAGAGGAGAGCAACCTCGAAGATACGAAGTATGCCTATCATGAACATATGGCCCTTGCTTCAAGGCAATTTTGGAGCAAGAAGAACTCAAGGCCAAACTTCAACAAGAGCAACTCAAGCGGCGCAAAGGGCAAGCAACGAGCGAGGACTTGCTTCAATTGTGGCAATGTGAGTCATTTTGTTGCGGAGTGCCCGTATGAGAAGAGGGAAGACAATGGTGGCAAGCTCATCCGTAAGGACAAGGCCAAGTCTTTCCCCAACAAGAGCAACTTCACCAAGAAGACTCCTCACAAGGCATTGGTGGTGCAAGAAGAGTACAATGAGGATGATGATGATGATGATGAAGATGGTGAGTCGGTTGCCATGGCCTCCGTTGCCATTGCGACGACTCCTCGGGTGTCTCTCTTCGACTCACCCAATGAGAGCATCACCGCCAAGTGCCTCATGGCTAAAGCCACCAACAAGGTAACCCCCAACATCAAAACTACCATCGTCAATCATTCTTCTTCGACGGATAGCATTGATGAACATGAGGGAACAAATGTGGAGGAGAATGAGTTTGAGGCCTTTATGGATAAACTCAAGGGCAAATCCAAGAAGCACTTCGTTGCTCTCTTGGAACAACTTGGTGAAGCCAATGACATGATCGAGGCTCATGAAGATACCATCTCTAAGATGGAGGGGCATAGTCGTGACTATGCCGATGAGATTTCGGATCTTTCCAATGCTCTTGAGGAAGAGCGTGGTCTTCTTTTGGCTCTTGAGGAGTCATACAACGATAATTGATGACCCACAAGTATAGGGGATCTATCATAGTCCTTTTGATAAGTAAGAGTGTCGAACCCAACGAGGAGCAGAAGGAAATGATAAGCAGTTTTCAGCAAGGTATTCTCTGCAAGTACTGAAATAAGTGGTAACAGATAGTTTTGTGATAAGGTAAATTGTAACGAGCAACAAGTAACAAAAGTAAATAAGGTGTAGCAAGGTGGCCCAATCCTTTTTGTAGCAAAGGACAAGCCGGAACAAACTCTTATACACACATGGGAATATCGTCAAGCTAGTTTTCATCATGTTCATATGATTCGCGTTTGGTACTTTGATAATTTGATATGTGGGTGGACCGGTGCTTGGGTGCTGTTCTTACTTGAACAAGCATCCCACTTATGATTAACCTCTATTGCAAGCATCCGCAACTACAACAAAAGTATTAAGGTAAACCTAACCATAGCATGAAACATATGGATCCAAATCAGCCCCTTACGAAGCAACACATAAACTAGGGTTTAAGCTTACGTCACTCTAGCAACCCATCATATACTTATTACTTCCCAATGCCTTCCTCTAGGCCCAAATAATGGTGAAGTGTTATGTAGTCGACGCGTTCACATAACACCACTAGAGGCTAGACAACATACATCTCATCAAAATATCGAGCGAATACCAAATTCACATGACTACTAATAGCAAGACTTCTCCCTTGTCCTCGTGAACAAACGTAACTACTCACAAAGCATATTCATGTTCATAATCAGAGGGGTAATAATATGCATAAAGGATCTGAACATATGATCTTCCACCAAATAAACCAACTAGCATCAACTACAAGGAGTAATCAACACTACTAGCAACCTACTAGCACCAATCCCGGACTTGGAGACAAGAATTGGATACAAGAGATGAACTAGGGTTTGGAGAGGAGATGGTGCTGGTGAAGATGTTGATGGAGATTGCCCTCTCCCGATGAGAGGAGCATTGGTGATGATGATGATGATGATTTCCTCCCGGGAGGGAAGTGTCCCCTGCAGAGGCTCTGCCGGAGCCCTAGATTGGTTCCGCCAAGGTTCCGCCTCGTGGCGGTGAGTCTCGTCGAAAGGTTGCTTCGATTTTTTTCTCATCGAAAGACTTCATATAGGAGAAGATGGGCATCGGAGAGCCACCAGGGGCCCACGAGGTAGGGGGCGCCCCCCACCCTCGTGAGCAGGGGGTGGGCCCCCGGGCCTTCATCTTTGGCGATGATTTTTCTTTATTTATTTTAAGATATTCCGTGGAGTTTAAGGACTTTTGGAGCTGAACAGAATAGGTCTCCAAAATTTGCTAATTTTCCAGCCTGAATTCCAGCTTGCGGCATTCTCCCTCTTCATGTAAACCTTGTAAAATAAGAGAGAATAGCCATAAGTATTGTGACATAACGTGAAATAACAGCCCATAATGCGATAAATATCGATATAAAAGCATGATGCAAAATGGACGTACCAACTCACCCAAGCTTAGACCTCGCTTGTCCTCAAGCGAAAAGCCAATAACAATAAATATGACCTCATGTTTAGAGGTAGAGGCGTCGATAAAAATAAAATACGGACATGAAGGCATCATGATTATTCTCAAAACAGCAACATATATAGATTTTGTCATATGATTACTTATGTTCAAGTGATGATCTTTTCACAATGCAAAAGTATGAATCAGAAACCTTATTGGGCACCAACAAATTATAACCTCATTCATTGAAGCAATTGCAATTCATCATAACATCGGAAAGAGTCTATGTCAGAGCTTAAAAGCAAGTCCACATACTCAACTATCATTTAGTCCTTCATAATTGCTAGCACTCACGCAATACTTGTGGTTACAGAGTTTTAATCGGACATAGAGAAAGATAGGGGCTTATAGTTTTGCCCCGCAACCTTTTACCTCAAGGGTAATGTCAACAATAACAATGCATGCTCCCCTACATCCAATTAGATATATATATCATGTTCTTTCCAACATGCTGGGCTTGCCAAAGGATAAACTGAAAAAAGAAAGGTGAAGATCATCGTGACTCTTGCATAAGGTAGAGGATAATAATAAAAGATAGGCCCTTCGCAGAGGGAAGTAGAGGTTGCCATGCGCTTTTATGGTTTGATGCACAAAATCTTAATGCAAAAAAATGTCACTTTATATTGCCCCTTGTATGTGGAACTTTATTATGCAGTCCATTGCTTTTATTACTTCTAGAACAAGTTCGTACAAAGCTTATTTCTCTGCACTAATAAGTCATGCATATTTGGAGAGCAATTTTTATTGCTTGCACCGTTGACAACTTACTTGAAGGATCTTACTCAATCCATAAGTAGATATGGTGGACTCTCATGGCTAAACTGGCTTAAGGGTATTTGGAAGCACAAGTAGTATCTCTACTTGGTGCTGAGAATTTGGCTAGCATGAGAGGGAAAGGCAAGCTCAACATGTTAGAGGATTCATGACAACATACTTTATCTCAGATACAAGAAAACATAACTCATTATGTTGTCTTCCTTGTCCAACATCAACTCTTTAGCATGTCATATTTTAATGAGTGCTCCCAATCATAAAAGATGTCAATGATAATATATCTATATGTGAAACCTCTCTCTCCTTATTACTTCCTATTAATTGCAACGATGACCAAAGCTATATTTGCCAACTCCCAACAACTTTTAATCATCATACTCTTTCTATGTGAAGTCATTACTCTCAATAAGATCAATATGAACTCTTTGTTTCTTTTTATTCTTTTTCTTCTTTTCTTTTATTTATCCAAGATCATGGCAAAATAATCAAGCCCTTGACTCAAAACTAATCTTTATTATATATAGCTCACGGACTCGATTACATAGAGGGATCATAAAGCAAAACTTCAAAACTAGATCATGCCATGACTTTATTCTACTAAATCAAGATACTAATAAAAGGATCGAACTAAGAAAAACGATAAAGATAGGAGTTGTGATGGTGATATGATACCGGGGCACCTCCCCCAAGCTTGGCAGTTGCCAAGGGGAGTGCCCATACCCATGTGATTATATCTCCTTCTTTGTTGTTGGTGCAATATTCTTGGCGATGATTCCCCTCAAGATACGGTTCTCCTCCTCGAGCTTATTGACTTGCTGCTTGAGGTCCATTATTTCCTTGCCAAGCTTTCCTATAACGGCTAAAGCTCCTTGCACCCAAGGGTGTTGCATAGCTGCGGGAGAACAAGAGACACTCCTCCTCATATTTTCATAAGAAAGAAATCTAACATTGGAAGGGATAACCGAGTTTGGAATAGCTGAGCTCTGTAGTTCCCCCATCGTAAACCCAACTCAGAGGCGAGAGGTGACTTCTTGATCCTCCATGGCATCTACCCTCATCAAGTCGGCCTCCATCTCTTCCTCCGTTGCTGGCCCAAAGTGGTCAGTGATGAAGTCATGTACCTAGGGTTGGGTCATAGACCTGCCCAAAGGTACCCTCCCCAAGGACACTCGCGAAAGAAGCGGCCTTCTAGTCGACCTGGTAGGCTTCCACTCGACAGATTCAAAGACACTCGACCATGAAGACCCACTCGACCACCAGGAGTCCAAGAGCCACTCGGTGTCCAAACGGTCTGTAGTAAAATAGTCTTTATGGTCATAATGACACTTTATGTAAGGCGTTACCAGTAACGCTTAGCCTTAACGTATCTTAAACCCTCCGCTACATGGGCTGGTTGGGGTCCTGGCGCACTCTATATAAGCCACCCCCCTCCACGGGTAGAAGGGTTCGCACCCATGTAACACACACGCATATAATCCAGTCGACCGCCTCCGGGCTCCGAGACGTAGGGCTGTTACTTCCTCCGAGAAGGGCCTGAACTCGTAAATCCCTTGCGTATAAAACTACTCCATAGCTAGGATCTTGCCTCTCCATTCCTACCCCCCATTCTACTATCAGACTTAGAACCACGACAGTTGGCGCCCACCGTGGGGCATGTGTTCTAGCGATTTGTTGGAGAAGTTGGGATTCTTTCGATCTCCTACATCATGGTTTCAGGTGGAGTTCTGGTCGAGGGCCGCGAGATCCGTCTCGGTGCGCCACGTCGTCGCCGACGACTCCGCTTGGCTTCGGAGGCTCCACTCGACGTGGACGCTCCCCCGTCTGGCGGGCGACGACTTTCGCTGTGTCCATGGCTGGCGGCCCTCCTCCTGCGGCAACCGTCGACCCAAAGATGGGTTGGCTCTGCCGTCTCGCTCCTCAGCCTCCCGCCGCGCAAGCTGCCCGGCCGGTCGAGGCTTCAGCGGTGGGTGAGGCATGCGGTGGCTCGACGGTCGGCCACCCCCAAGTCGCGCGATCGAGCCCAAGGAATCTCTACGGCCTGTTCGACTGCCGATCGGCTGCTCGCAGAGCTGCGTCCCGAAAGTGCGATAGCAGTGATCCGGCGGCAGAGGTCCTGATGGTCGATGGACCATGCAGTCCCCGCGGATTCACCCGCACCAACGGAGGTGACGGTGGAGGCGATCCGGAGCAAGCCCATGAAGAGTACCTGCCCGAGCCCCTCACTTCGCTTCAGAGGGAGGAGCTTCGCCCGTCGGAACATGGATGCGCTTCACACTCCTATCGTTGGAGAAACCCCCAAGGCTCGTGCCTTGGAGGATGCGCTGGCCAACAACCCGGCCGAGCACACTGACCGGAGAACCTTCAGCGAGTACCCACGATGCCACAGCGACCAAGGGTTCCAGAATCCAGTCGACGCCAGCTCTTCCAGCCACAAGCTCAGGTATATCAAACTCCGATTCAGAATTTAGCAGCTACCGCCCGTATAGCAGAGTCAATTCAGCCTTCCCAGTCGGAGGCGGGTAGAGGTTTGCTACAAATTAGAGATCTGCTCCGGGTGGCAGGAGACCAAAACTCAGTCATATCACAGTCGCGGAACAGGATTCACAGCCGATCCGTCGCTGCGAATTCAGTCCAGTCGGCCCATAGTCCGAGATCGCCCCCGAGGCGTGAGGAACGTGGGGGCCGGCGTGATGATCAGTACAAGAGCCGCAAGCAATATGAGCACCAATTCAATCGCAATGATCGATGTTGAGTGCCCACTCCTCCCCCAAGGGGCGGATCTTATGCTCCTCGGCAGCAGGACGACAGACGCCAGCACAGTGTTGGGCGAAGAGTTCCAGTCGACCCCAGGGAACCAGGCTTTGATGCGAGATCTATCATCGTTCAAGGTTTGGTCGACAGGAACAGAGCTCACCGAGACGGCCATGACAGAGATGTTCCCTCCAGCAGCAGAGTTCATGTCTCAGGGCCAGAGTGTTTCAGCAGAGACATCGAGAGCGGTGATTCCTCCCAACTTCAGGTTGGCGATCGGAGTCGATAAGTTCATCGGTGAATCCAAGCCTAACACTTGGCTTGAAAGATTACCGAGTGGCTGTTCAGATCGGGCGGCGGCAACGATGAGGTAGCCATGAAGCATTTGCCTCTTATGTTGGAGGGTTCACCAGAGCGTGGTTGAATCGATTAGCACCCAAAGAAGATTTACACTTGGGAAGATCTTGCCCGAGTGTTTGTCAGACATTTGAAGGGACTTGCAAGCGACCGGCAGGGTTGACGGAGTTGCGATCGTGTGTGCAAAAGTCGAGTGAAACTTTGAGAGATTATATCCAGAGGTGGATCACTTTGCACCACACGCTTGAGAATGTATCGATCACCAGGCGATCTGTGCCTTCAAAGAAGGTGTCAAGAACAGAGATTTGAGTTTGAAATTGGTCGAACCAGAGATATGACCCTGAGTCGGATGATGGAGATTGCCACCAAGTATGCAAATGGTGAGGAAGAGGACCGGCTCCGGAGTGGTAAATACAAATCAGCCGCTAATGAGGCCGGCGGAGGAAATTCCCGGAAGCGAAGCGCAAAGCCGAGCCAGCTGCTCCGGAGAGGCCTTGGCTGTGACCCTGTGAAAGTTCAAGGGGAAACCCAAGGGTCCTTGGAACCCCAAGAAGGTGAAAGACCAGGATGGAAATGACGTGTTGGATTTGCCATGTCACATTCACACGAAGAAAGATGAAGAGGGTAAACTCATTTACGAAACATACCACTCGACAAAGGTCGGCTCTTGATTCAACAGCCCAAGGAAACAGCCCAAGGATAAGGATAAGGAGGCAGACAAAGTTGAGGACAAAGATGATGATGATGATGGATATCCCGTGTCAATTCCACCACGATGATTTTTTCTCGATGTCGAAAGCAAAAGTCGATTGAAGGTTATCAATCGGGAAGTGAACTTGGTCGCTCGGCGACGCCCAATTATCTGAAATGGTCGGACCGCCATCACATTCGACGGTCGATCACCCGACGCACATTGCCACCCGGGAGGCAAGCATTGGTGGTCGACCCGGTCGTCGAAGGCACTCGGTGACCAAAGTTACGATGGATGGTGGTAGTGGATTGAACATATTGTACGCAGAGACGTTGAAAGGGATGGGCATTCCGATGTCGGACTTCAAGACCAAAGAATATAAGCTTCCACGGAGTCATTCACGGAAAGAAGGCTGAGTCACTCGCCAAATTGCTCTTGATGTAGTTTTTGGTGATTCAAGCATTTCGGAAAGAAAAGTTGACCTTTGAGGTCGTGGATTTCAGAGCGCTTATCACGCTATTACGGGAAGGCCACATATGCACGCTTTCATGGCCCTACAATGTTACGTGTATCTTAAATCAAGATGCCTGGTCCCAAGGGTGTGATCACCGTTACGGGCAATCGGAAGAAGGCGGAATAGTGCTTCCGAAGGGCTCTAAGATCGCCGATGCTCGGTTGGCGATGGTAGAGCTACAAGAGTATCGTAAAACTGCAGATCCGAAAGTGATTTGTTGCGAGCTAAGAAGCCCGCCACGGAGTCGGCATTCGGTCGACCGGTGAGGCAAACAGGTTCACATTCACCCGACTAATCCCAATGCTGCTCCGACCAACATCTCAACAACACTTGACTCAAAATAGGAAGAAGCGCTCATCCGGTTCCTCCGTGAGAATCGGGACATCTTTGCATGGAAGCCTCACGACATGCCGGGTGTTCCTGTGGAGCTGGCTGAGCACCGCCTACGAGTCGAACCAAAAGTCAAACCGGTTAAAGAATATCTTCGGCGGTCCGCCATCCAGAAGAGAAAGGCCATTGGCGAAGAGGTGGCTCGGCTCTTAGTGGCAGAGTTCATCCGAGAGATCTACCACTCCGAGTGGCTCGCCAATGTCGTCATGGTCCCCAAGAAGGACAAGTCGTTGCGCATGTGCATCGATTTCAAGCATATCAATCGGGCCTGCCCGAAAGATCATTTCCTCTTCCTCGCATTGACCAAATAGTCGACTCAAGCTGCGGGATGTGAGAGGTTGTCTTTTTGGACGCCTATTCCGGTACCATCAGATCTGTCTGTATGGACCCGATGAGATCAAAACAGCGTTCATCACTCCATTCGGGTGCTTCATTATGTCACCATGCCATTCGGTCTCAAGAATGCCGTGAGCCACATTCATGAGGATGATTGAAGTGTTTGCTCACTCAAATCACCGGAATGTGGAAGCGTACATGGATGATATAGTGGTCAAGTCACGAAAGGGTTCCGACCTGTTGGTGACCTTGCTGAAACATTTGCCAATCTCGGGAGGTATGATATAAAGCTTAACCCATCAAAGTGCACATTTGGAGTTCTGGTGGAAAGTTACTCGGTTTTCTCGTTTACGGCGAGGAATCGATGCTAACCCGAAAAGGTTGGCACTATACTCGAATGAAGCGCCACAATGCAGTGCACGATGTCCGAAGCTTCTTGGATGCTTGGCCGCTTTAAGTCGATTCATCTCTCGCCTTGGTGAAAAGGCATTGCCTCTTTACCGATCGATGAAGAAGTCGACAAGTTCGAGTGGACTCCGGAAGTCGATGTAGCGTTTGCGAGAGCTAAAGCTCGCTCTCCACCAACCGGTGCTTGCTGCTCCTATCAAAGAAAGAGCCTTTGTTGCTTTACATTGCAACCCTTTGGACAAATCGTCGATGCATTACTTACGGTTGAGCGGGAAGAAGAAGGAAAAGCCTTCAAAGTTCAACGCCCGATTTATTATCTTTTCAAGTGTTGACCCCATCAAAGCAAAGATACCCTCACTATCGTAAGCTTGTTTATGGGATTTATATGACCACAAAGAAGGTTGCTCATTATTTCTCCGATCATTCCACTACGCCGCCGACGCCCCATTGTCGGAAATTCTTCATAACAGAGATGCAACCGGTCGAGTGGCTAAATGGGCGATTGAACTCCTTCCCCTTGATATCAAATTTGAGGCAAAGAAAGCCATCAAGTCCCAAGCAATAGCAGACTTCCTCGCCGAGTGGACTGAACAGCAGCTTCCGACTCAAGTTCACTCGGAGCACTGGACTATGTTTTTCGATGGTTCCAAGATGCTGAATGGTTCTGGTGCGGGGGTTGTATTGGTTTCCCCCCGAGGAGATAAGCTCAAATATGTTCTCCAGATTCACTTTGATTCTTCCAACAACGAAGCAGAATATGAAGCACTCCTGTATGGGTTGCGTATGGCCATTTCACTCGGCATCCGTCGCCTTATGGTCTACGGCGACTCGGATCTGGTTGTTAATCAAGTGATGAAGGAGTGGGATGTCAGAAGCCCAGCTATGACAAGTTACTGTAATGCAGTAAGAAAGCTAGAGAAGAAATTCGAGGGGTTAGAGCTTCATCATATACCCCGACTGAAAAATCAAGTCATGGATGATTTGGCGAAGATAGGGTCCAAGAGGGAAGCCATTCCCAGTAATGTATTTTTGGAGCACATTCATGCACCATCAATGCAGGAGGATCCTTTCACAGAAGAAGCCCCGCAGCAAAAGAGTGCCAATGATCCGACTGAAGCTGAGGTCCCAGCCGTGGTCGACCTGATTATGGAAGTTGTGGTCGTCACTCCCGATCGACAAAGGTCGTACATCACATATATCCTAAGGAAAGAGCTCCCAGAGAATGAAGAAGAGGCTCGACAGATCGTCCGTCGATCCAAGGCCTTTACAAAGTGATCAAGGGACGGTTATGCAGAGAAAGCGCGATCGAGTCGGCAAGAAGTGTATCACGCCAGAAGAAGGTCAGATAATTCTTGAAGATATCCACTCGGGGACCTGTGGCCATCATGCGTCCTCTCGGACCATTGTGGCTAAAGCATACCGAGCAGGATTTTACTGGCCGAAAGCAAATGAAATGGCAAAAGAAATAGTCGACAAGTGTGAAGGGTGTCAGTTCTATTCCAACATGTCACACCAGCCCGCCTCAACCTTGAAGACCATTCCACTCATCTGGCCCTTCGCTGTTTGGGGATTAGACATGATTGGACCGCTGAGAACTGGCAGAAGCGGCTTCACTCATTTGCTAGTAGCGATCGACAAGTTCACCAAGTGGATCGAAGCCAAGCCCATCAAGAACCTTGATGCATGCAATCGCTATCGGTTTCATCGGAGAATTGATAGTCGATATGGAGTTCCACATAGCATCATCACCGACAATGGGTCAAACTTCGATAATGACAAGTTCAAAGCCTTCGCGCCTCTCGTGGCACGCTGGTCGACTATGCTTCAGCTTGCTCATCCTCGCCGAATGGACAAGCAGAGCGTGCAAACGGCCTCATTCTCAAAGGGAAATTTGAAACCACGGCCGATGCGTGATCTCAAGCACGCAGCAGAGCTTGGGTCGACGAACTTCCATCAGTTCTCTGGGGATTGAGGACCACTCCTAATCGGTCGACTGGGAGAACTCCATTCTTCCTGGTCTATGGAGCTGAAGCAGTTCTGCCGAGTGGCCTGCTTCACAATACTCTGAAGAAGAAGCGAAACAAGCCCGGCAAGATGCAGTCGACCTCTTGGAAGAGGAGAGGGAGATGGCCCTGATTCGCTCGACTATCTATCAGCAAGACTTGCGTCGATTCCATGCCAGAAATGTGAAAAGTCGAGCCTTCCAAGAGGGAGATTTGGTCCTCCGAGTGGATCAACAGAAACCACACAAGCTCGCTCCCACTTGAGAAGGTCCCTTCATCGTCACAAGAGTTCTCCACAACGGAGCGTATCATCTCTACAACGTTGATTGCCAGATCGACGAGCCTCGAGCTTGGAATGCGGAGCTGCTCCGCCCCTTTTATACTTAAATACTCACTCTGTTGAGATGTAATAAAAGTACTTTTGTAGTTTGTTTATCTAAGACAAGAATGTTGTAATTTTCCCAGTGATTGTTATTACTTTTTGTTGAAATTTCCCCCGGTGGGTGGCTTAGCTGCGAATCCGGTTCGCCTAAGTTTGTAAAAAAAAATCCTTTCCGAGTGGCGAGCTAGTCTCCCACTCGGGGGCTTAGCTGCGAATCCGCTTCGCCTAAGTATGCAAAATCCTACCGAGTGGTGAGCCAGCCTCCCACTCGGGGGCTTAGCTGCAGTCCAAGTACTTGCCTAAGTATTCAAAATCCTACCGAGTGGTGAGCCAGCCTCCCACTCGGGGGCTTAGCTGCAGTCCAAGTACTCGCCTAAGTAATTCAAAATCCTACCGAGTGGTGAGCCAGCCTCCCACTCGGGGACTTAGCTGCAGTCCAAGTACTCGCCTAAGTATTTAAATCCTACCGAGTGGAGAGTCAGCCTCTCACTCGGGGGCTTAGCAATAGCCCAAGGATTCGCCTAAACATCCAAAATAATGAACGCTCAAGAAGGACTCCACGAGGTGCAGGTCGATCGCTACCTTCTCCTTCAAAGCTACACCATAAAAATCCTACCGAGTGGAGAGCAAACCTCCCACTCGGGGCTTAGCTGCAGCCAGTGCTCGCCTAAGTAATAAAAACCCTACCGAGTGGAGAGCAAACCTCCCGCCGGAGGCTTAGCTGCAGCCTGCTGCTCGCCTAAGTAATAGCAATCCTACCGAGTGGAGAGCAAACCTCCCACTCGTGGGCTTAGCTGCAGCCCAGTGCTCGCCTAAGTAATAAAAATCCTACCCAGTGGAGAGCAAACCTCCCACTCGGGGGCTTAGCTGCAGCCCAAAGGTTTCGCCTAAGTGATAAAAATCCTACCGAGTGGAGAGCACACCTCCGCCGGAGGCTTAGCTGCAGCCCAGTGCTCGCCTAAGTAAGGAATTCATCCCAATCCGCAAGGACGACGAGGTGCAGGTTGACTGGTACCTTCTCCTTCGGAGCTTTGCCACAAGTACAACGTGCGGTCCATCCCAATCCGCAAGGACGGCGAGGTGCAGGTCGACTGGTACCTTCTCCTTCTGAGCTTCGCCGCAAGTACAACGTGCGGTCCATCCCAATCCGCAAGAACGACGAGGTCAGTCGCGATCAGGCTCCATCTCTACCGCAAGATAGATGAAGTACAAGTCGACTGGAGTTTCACCTCAAGGATACTACCTACAACAATGAAATATATTCCGAATGAAGAGCAAAGTTCTCTCGAAGGCAAATGAAGCATGTTCAAGGATAGATCGAGTTCGGATAAACGTCCTACGGATCCAAAAGTGCTCAGGCGTTAAGCCTGTTAAAGTTTGTCGGTTACAAAAACCACTCGGCATTCCGAGGCAAATTTAAGGTGGGACTTAGAAGTTTTTTACCTCCGGTGGAGGACCGGAAAGTGCAACAAACCGGTCGAGGTCGATTCCGGCCGGCAATACGGGTAGCAGCAGCGATGAAGGTCTCCATGAAAGATCTCAAGTCGCATTTCCCGGTGTTGGCAACTTTGAGGGACGCCTTGACTTGTCCTCTTGGCGCTTCCTTGCGGTGGACACGAACCGTAGACGAGCAACATCGCACCACACCGCGGAAGACTTATTCCATTCTTGCACTCGACTTGGAATCTCATTCACCGAGTCATTATGATTCAAGGTCATTCTGCGCCCGATCCGGCCAGAGAGTTGAGTCGATCCGCGACAATCGCAGCTTTCAATCGAGCAAGATAATCCACCACGCTAGCAACGCGAGACTCGCCGGAGCACATTCATAGCAACTTCGTCCTTCACAGAGAGTTGATGGGGTCCAGCTGGTTTCCACTGACCGGTTTCTTCTTTGAAGTTTTGACAGAATTCTGAAAACACAGATCAGACGCAAAATAACAATCAATCGATGAGCCGTTGAGAGCAATACAGATGCGTAAAAGAGAATAAAATCAAGCATGAGAAACAGCTTCTTTGCGAGACCTCCAAGATAAATCTCCGTGTCATTTCGCTTCCCGCGGTTGGCCAGCCTTGTCGACAGAGCAATCTTGTCGTTCTTGATCGACTAACTTCCTTGTTGGCTGCGTCAAGAGCGGCTTTCAACTTGGCATTCTCGTCTTCAAGTTTGTCGACCGAGGCAAGTTTCTCTTCAACAGCTTTGTTTTCTCCAAAGCCGCCTTTCCTCAGGCCTCTGCAAGGTCAAGGTCCTTCTTCTTCAGAGTCTCTTCCAGTTTATCTGCAAAGCAACAATGAGAACAGAGTTGAGAATGAACAGAAAAACAAAGACAGTCGTCAAAGTTCTCACCAGCCATACCTTTTGCTTCATCCTTCGCTTCGCAAATTCTCACGAGCAAGCTTCAAGTCGTGGTTGAGCTGGATCTGTTTGTTCTCTAACTCAGTATAGCGAGCCACAAGCTCGCAAGATTTCTACAAATAGTCAATCAACAAAAGACATCAAAGACAGATCACTTCCGAGTGACTAAGGAAAAATCGTAGCATTTCTAAGACTACAGTCGAATCAAACATTCGACAGTAGTCTCGGACTACACTCAGCCGGTGCACTCCAGCGTTTCAATCGGTTTTACCAATTTGGTTCGACCAGTCGACCAAAAGAGGCAAAAAGGTTATGATTCTAAAACCATGGCTAATTGTCAACGGTCAGCCACGGTAAAAAAAAAGATGTTCGACCAGTTCTTTAGACTATAGTCGACTGCACGCAGTCCACCATAGTCTCGGGGACTACACCCAGTGGGTGCACTCAGCGTGCCCCCACCGGTTTTACGGTTCCATTCGACTTGGTCCGACCAGGCCGAGTGAAGAAGTTCAAAGTATAAAGACTATAGTCGATTGCACGCGATCCACCATAGTCTCGGGACTACACCTGGGTGCACTGCAGTGTGCCCCACAAAACTCAATCGACACACCCACCCAAAGGGTGTACAGATATGGAAATCTTGAGAAAGAAGCGCTTGTGTAGCATGTCCTAACAGAGCAAGCGCTTGTGTAGCATATCCTAACAGAGCAAGCAACGATCGACTTACTTGGACATTGCTCGAGAGCTGAACTAGCATCATAGGCCGCTGGTGGCCTCTCGGACTGCCTTTCACTTGCTCCATCATGATCCCTGGCGTATAGCCTCCTTAGCAGCACTCACTTGGTCTTCGGACGTGGTGTATAGCAAAAAGGGATGGTGGATCAGCAATGACGAAGTGGGTCTGCACTTGTCAGCCGTACAAGAAAAAGACACGAAGTTCGAGTGGGGTTGCCTCCCTCGAAACCAGCTGCCTCGTATCGTCACAACTGGAGCAGCCTTGCCAGCAGGCACCCTCTTGTTCTTCCTCTTCCTCAATGGCGCTTCCTCGTCATCATTGGGGAGATCAATGACATGAGGCGGAACTACAAGAAAGATTCAAAAGTAAACATGGAAATCCAATCGACTAAAAGTGAAACTACAGAGATCATACCAAGGTTGGAGGTGGCGGCATCTTCCATTTCCTGATCTTCGTGCTTGGCTGAGGTCTCGGAGGTAGCAAAGACCGCAGATTTCAAGAATCGGTTGGTCAGTCATCAAGTCGACCAAAAGTACATTCATGTTGAATAGGGAAATACAAGTTCTGCTGATTACCCGGAGATGGTGGGAATGACCATCCGCATCTTGGGCAGGGCCTTCGCCGGCTTTGACGATGTTGCTCGAGGTTGCTTCGGTGGTTTCTCAGTCGGCGCAGGGGAAGTTGTCCGAGGTCGCTTCATCGACTGCCCAGTGGGCGCAACAGCTTTACATCGCCCGGCCGCCGGGTCATGTGTCAACTTGGACCTTCCTTCCGAGCGGGAAGGATCGACGTCTTCCTCCTCTTCCTCCTCCTCCTCCTCTTCATCAGAGATGTCGTCCCCCTCATCCTCCTCGTCGTTGGACTCCCATTCCTCCTGGCTTTCACCATCACTTCCTTCTTCTTCTTCGACTGGTTCCTGCGCCCCGTTGGGCATCGAGTACATCTCAGTGATGGCCTAGAAGACAACAAAGCAAGGTAAAAGTCAGTCGACGAATTTGCATCAAAATGTAATGAATGCAGCAGAATCACAGTCGGAGATAAGTGGTTATACCTTGTCTGTTTCGTAAGTATAGTCGAGTGGGGGAATCCTCCTAGCTCCGCGAGGATTATCTTTGTTTCCTGTGATGGCAGTCATCCACTTCTCCAGCGTGGCGTCTTCGACCTCCTCTGGATGGACCCGAGTGGTATCTTCAGTACCGGAGTACATCCACATCGGATGGCCTCGGTATTGGAGTGGCTGAATACGCCGTCGGAGGAAAACTTCCAGAAGATCCATGCCGGTCACCCCGTCGCGAATGAGCTCGACTACGTGTTCCATCAACAATTTCACTTGGGCCTTCTCCTCTGGTAGCACCTTCAGGGAAGATGGCTTGTTCACTCGACTCATGGAGAAAGGAGGGAGTCCAATGATCGCCTTGGCTACCGGTCTTGGCAGTAGAACCAGGTCGACTGTCACCCTCTAACCGAGTCGGGGAGAGTCATAGCCGGAAAAGCACTCTTCCCCCTCATCTGGACCCCGAGTCCCCCACACATCTGGATTACTTGGGTTCTCTCGTCATTAGGGTTCATTTTCTTCACCATCTGAGAGCGACAAGTGAATATATGCTTGAAGAGGCCCCAGTGCGGCAGACAGCCCAAGAAGTTTTCGCATGACGACACGAAAGCGGCAATATAGACAATGGAGTTGGGAGTGAAATGATGGAGTTGCGCTCCAAAAAAGTTCAGAAACCCCCGGAAGAAAGGATTCGGCGGCAAAGAAAATCCCCGATCTACGTGAGTGGCTAGGAGGATGCACTCATCCTCTTCAGGCTGCGGTTGCCACTCCGTTCCCGGAAGCCTCGCCGACCCATGGAGGATCAGTCCCTCGTTGGCCAGATCGTTGAGGTCCTTCTCGGTGATGGTCGAGCGGATCCAATCTCCTCGAACCAACCTTGCGGCAGCTTGGACCGCGAAGAAGATCCGCCTGACCGGGCGCTCTCCCTTCGCCTTCGCGCCGCCTTCTTCACCCGCTCCTAGGCTGCGGTCTTCTCCTTCACCATGGACGCCGGTTAGTAATCGATGCGGCAATCGAAAGCAGGCTAAGGGCGCAGCAGAAGATTTGGAGGCGGAGGAGGGAAGACCGAGGTCACGCTGTTCAAAATACCCGTCCGATGCTTTATATGAGGCCGCTTCGAGTGGTCGATGGTAGGCCTGTGCAATCCCGTCAAATCTCAAGAATAGCGCTGACGCCGATACGTGGCGTAAAAAGGCAACGCTAAGATCGAGGCGTCATCGTCTTATCCGATCCGAAAGTGCCAGCTTTTCGCTTCAAGGCTTCCCAAAATTCAGATCTCACAAATCCGCTAATCATGGAGCAACTTGTCAGACAATGAGATTTCCTCCGATCCGTCAGCCGAAATCCTCAAGTTCACAAAGTTCACTCGACAAATGTGAAGAATGGATCAAGGCGACTGAAAGAGAAGTTAACGCCATCACTAAAAGGTCGTTGATCCAGAGTAAGACACACGCCCAACACGAAGAACAGATTGGAAAGATTATCAACTCCTTCCTCACTCAAACCTCGATCCATTCGGGGGCTAATGATGAAGTCATGTACCTAGGGTAGGGTCATAGACCTGCCCAAAGGTACCCTCCCCAAGGACACTCACGAAAGAAGCGGCCTTCCAGTCGACCTGGTAGGCTTCCACTCGATGCATTCAAAGACACTCGACCATGAAGACCCACTCGACCACCAGGAGTCCAAGAGCCACTCGGTGTCCAAACGGTCTGTAGCTAAATAGTCTTTATGGTCATAATGACACTTTATGTAAGGCGTTACCAGTAATGCTTAGCCTTAACGTATCTTAAACCCTCCGCTACGTGGGCTGGCTGGGGTCCTGGCGCACTCTATATAAGCCACCCCCCTCCACAGGTAGAAGGGTTCGCACTTCAGAATAACACACGCATATAATCCAAATGACCGCCTCCGGGCTCCGAGACGTAGGGCTGTTACTTCCTCCGAGAAGGGCCTGAACTCGTAAATCCCTTGCGTATAAAACCACTCCATAGCTAGGATCTTGCCTCTCCATTCCTACCCCCAATTCTACTGTCAGACTTAGAACCACGACAGTCAGCATCGTTGTGTGCCCTTGGTTCCGGTGCCGGATTAGATACCCGGCTCTCCCCGACTGACTCTTGAGAAGAAATCTTGCTCTAATCTGCAGCAGCAACATCTCAAAACAAGAACAGAGGATATTTGCATGATACGGGAGTTAAAACCTTCGGGAGAATATATAATGAATTTTTACCGACCAAAATACGTATCGTACAAGAAAACGGAGTCCGGAGGGCACACGAGGTGCTCACGAGGTAGGGGGGCGCGCCCACCACCCTCGTGGGGCCCTTGTGTCCTTCCCGGACTTCCACTTATTTTTCTATTTTTCTAAATATTCCAAAACGGAGAAATATTGCCTTAAAAATTGTTTTGGAGTCGGTTTACTTACCGTACCACATACCTATTCCTTTTCGGGGTCTGAAACGGTCTGGAAAGTGTCCCTTATGTATTCCTCCGGGGTTACGGTTTCAATAATATTGGTTTCAACATTTATGGGATTACCTGAGATATAATGTTTGATTCTTTGACTATTTACCACCTTCGGATTTGTGCCTTCGAAGTTGTTGATTTTATGGCACCGAACGATAGACCTCCTCGATAACGTAGGGACCTTCCCATTTAGAGAGAAGTTTTCTGCAAAAATCTTAAACGAGATTTGTATAGCAATACATAATCACCTACATTAAACTCGCGCTTTTGTATCCTTTTATCATGCCATCTTTTAACTTTTTCTTTAAATAACTTGGCATTTTCATAAGCTTGGGTTCTCCATTCATCAAGTGAGCTAATATCAAATAACCTCTTCTCACCGGCAAGTTTGAAATCATAGTTGAGCTCTTTAATAGCCCAATATGCTTTATGTTCTAATTCGAGAGGTAAGTGACATGCTTTTTCATAAACCATTTTATACGGAGATATACTCATAGGATTCTTATATGCAGTTCTATAGGCCCATAATGCATCATCAAGTTTCTTGGACCAATTCTTTCTAGACCTATTAGGTATTTTGCAAAATTAATTTGAGCTCTCTATTACTCAATTCTACTTGACCACTAGACTGTGGGTGATAAGGAGATGCTATTCTATGATTAACATCATATTTAGCAAGCATTTTACGGAAAGCACCATGAATAAAGTGTGAACCACCATCAGTCATTAAATATCTAGGGACTCCAAACCCTGGAAAAATAACTTCCTTAAGCATTTTAATAGAGGTATTATGATCAGCACTACTAGTTGGAATAGCTTCTACCCACTTAGTAACGTAATCAACAGCAACTAAAATATGTGTATATCCATTAGAGGCAGGAAAAGGTCCCATATAATCAAAGCCCCAAACATCAAATGGTTCAATAACAAGTGAATAATTCATAGGCATTTCTTGACATCTACTAATATTACCAATTCTTTGACATTCATCACAAGACAAAACAAACTTACGGGCATCTTTGAACAGAGTGGGCCAATAAAACCCGGATTGCAATACCTTATGCGCAGTTCTATCTCCAACGTGGTGCCCTCCATAAGCTTCGGAGTGACACTTGCATAGAATCTGTTCCTGTTCATGCTCAGGTACACAATGTCTAATAACACCATCTACTCCTTCTTTATAAAGATGTGGGTCATCCCAAAAGTAATGTCTCAAATCATAGAAGAACTTTTTCTTTTGTTGGTATGTGAAGCTAGGTGCTATAAATTTAGCATAATCAGCATACCATGGAGTGCTACGAGAAGTGCTTATGACATTTAATTGTTCATCAGGAAAGCTATCATCAATAGGTAGTGGGTCATCAAGAACATTCTCTAACCTAGATAAGTTATCTGCAACGGGTTCTCGGCTCCTTTTCTATCAACAATATGCAAATCAAATTCTTGCAGCAAGAGAACCCATCTAATAAGTCTAGGTTTAGCATCTTTCTTTTCCATAAGATATTTAATAGCGCATGATCGGTGTGAATAGTTACTTTAGAATCAACAATATAGGGTCTGAATTTATCACAAGCAAATACAACTGCTAAAAGTTCCTTTTCGGTAGTAGCATAATTTCTTTGAGCATTGTCTAGAGTCTTACTAGCATAATGGATAACATTTAATTTCTTATCAACTCTTTGCCCTAGAACAACACCTACAGCATAATCACTAGCATCACACATGATTTCAAAGGGTAAATTCCAATCAGGTGGCCGAACAACAGGTGCAGAGACTAATGCTTTCTTAAGTATTTCAAATGCTTCTACACAATCATCATCAAAGACAAATGGTGCATCCTTTTGTAATAAATTAGTCAGAGGCCGAGAAATTTTTGAAAAGTCCTTAATGAACCACCTATAAAATCCGCCGTGACCAAGGAAACTTCTTATACCTTTGATGTCCTTGGGACATGGCATCTTTTCAATAGCATCAACTTTGGCTTTATCAATTTCAATACCTCTTTCAGAAACTTTGTGCCCCAAGACAATACCTTCATTGACCATAAAGTGGCACTTTTCCCAATTCAAGACAAGATTAGTTTCTTCACATCTCTCAAGAAAAACTTCGATCAAGGTTGCTCAAGCAATCATCAAAAGAGGATCCATAGACGGAAAAATAGTCCATGAAAACCTCACAAATCTTTTCACAAAAGTCAGAGAATATAGCCATCATGCATCTTTAAAAAGTAGCAGGTGCATTACATAAACCAAAAGGCATATGTCTATAAGCAAAAGTACCAAAAGGGCATGTAAAAGTAGTCTTTGATTTATCTTTAGCCGACACAGGTATTTGAGAGAAACCAGAATAACCATCTAGAAAGCAATAATGTGTATGTTTGCATAATCTTTCTAGCATTTGATCAATAAAAGGTAAGGGGTAATGTTCTTTCTTAGTAGCTTTATTTAATTTGCGGAAATCAATTACCATCCTATAACCTGTGATTATTCTTTGCGGAATCAATTCATCTTTATCATTAGGGACAACAGTAATACCTCCCTTCTTAGGGACACAATGGACAGGACTTACCCACTGACTATCAGCAACGGGATAAATTATACCTGCCTCCATAAGCTTGAGTATTTCTTTTCTTACCACTTCTTTCATTTTAGGATTCAAATGTCGTTGAGGATCACGAACTGGTTTGGCATCCGCTTCCAAATTTATTTTATCTTGACATAGAGTGGGACTAAAGCCCTTAAGATCATCAAGAGTATATCCAATAGCGTACGGTGCTTCTTCGTAGTTTTCAATAATCTTTCTTCTTCATGCTCTGAAAGGTTAGCACTAATAATAACAGGATATGTTTTCTTTTCATCAAGATAAGCATATTTAAGATTATCGTGCAACGGTTTAAGCTCAAACACAGGATCACCCTTGGGTGGAGGAGGATCCTAGGATTTCAACAGGCAAATTGTGTTGCAGAATAGGTTCATGTTTAAAGAATACTTCATCTATTTCCCTTCTTTCATTCATGAACATATCATTTTCATGGTCTAGCAAATAGTGTTCTAAAGGATCACTAGGAGGTACGGCAATAGAAGCAAGACCAATAATTTCATCCTTACTAGGCAATTCTTCCTCACGATGTTGTTTACTAAATTTAGAGAAATTAAACTCATGAACCATATCATCCAAGCCAATAGTAACAACATTCTTTTTGCAGTATATCTTAGCATTAACAGTATTCAAGAAGGGTCTACCAAATATAATGGGACAAAAGCTATCTTGTGGAGAACCAAGAACAAGAAAATCAGCAGGATATTTAGTTTTCCCACACAAGACTTCAACACCTCTAACAATTCCCACTGGTGAAATAGTATCTCTATTGGCAAGCTTAATTGTGACATCAATTTCTTCTAACTCAATAGGTGCAATATCATGCATAATTTATTTGTATAACTCAATGGGTATTGCACTAGCACTAGCACCCATATCACATAAGCCATGATAACAATGATCTCCTATTTTAACAGAAATAACAGGCACGCCTACCACAGGTCTATGTTTATCTTTATCACAGGGTTTAGCAATTCTAGCATTTTCACCACAGAATTGAATAACATGCCCATCAATATTATCAGACAAGAGATCTTTAACAGTAGCAATATTAGGTTCTACTTTGACTTTCTCATGAGGTGTATAAGTTCTAATATTGCTTTTACGAACAACAGTTGAAGCTTTAGCATGATCCTTTACTCTAACAGGGAAAGGTGGTTTCTCAACATAAGAGGTAGGAACAATAGGATAATTATAAGTGACAGTCTTTTCTTCAACTTTAATAGGTGCAGCTACTTTTACTTCTATGGGAGGATGATATTTAAACCACTTCTCCTTAGGGAGATCAACATAAGTAGCAAAAGATTCACGAGAAAGAAGCTACTATCTCAGAGTCAAGTCCATATTTAGTGCTAAACTTACGGAAAATATCGGTATCCATAAAAGATTTAACACAATCAAACTTAGGCGTCATACCTGACTCCTTACCTTCGTCGAGGTCCCAATCTTCAGAGTTGCATTTAGTTCTATCCAATAAATTCCATTTAAATTCAATAGTCTTCATCATAAAAGAGCCAAAGACAAGAAGTATCGAGCATGGTGCGATTGTTATCGTAAAGCCGAGCATAAAAATTCTCAAGAATTGTCACTCTTGAGAGCTCATGATTGGGGCATGAATATAACATTGATTTAAGCCTCCCCAAGCTTGAGCAATGCTTTCTCCTTCGTGGAGGCCAAAAATTATATATATAATTGCGATCACGATGAACAAGATGCATAGGGTAATACTTTTGATGAAATTCCAATTTCAATCTTTTATAGTTCCATGATCCCGTATCATCACATAGCCTATACCATGTCAATGTGTCTTCCTTCAAAGATAAAGGGAAGACCTTCTTCTTAACAACATCATCGGGTATACCTGCAAGCTTAAATAATCCACAAACTTCATCCACATAGTGTAGATGTTCACCAGGATGCTTTGTTCCATCTCCTGTAAAAGTATTAGCCAGCAGTTTTTCCATCATACCCGAAGGAACTTCAAAAGGAGTTTCATTTTCAATAGGTTCAGTAGGTTGAGGAGAAACTCTTTGCTCTACTGGACGGGGTGAAGATACCCGAACAAGCCCCTCGAGAATTACTTTCCATAGTAACAAGTGATAGAAAATTTCAGCACACTATATAAATTTTTCCTTACCAAATTCCACTTACCAAAGGCGCTTACACTCCCCAAAGAATAGCGAGAAAAGAGTCTTGATGACCCACAAGTATAGGGGATCTAACATAGTCCTTTCAATAAGTAAGAGTGTCGAACCCAACAAGGAGCAGAAGGAAATGATAAGCGGTTTTCAGCAAGGTATTCTCTGCAAGTACTGAAATAAGTGGTAACAGATAGTTTTGTGATAAGGTAAATTGTAACGAGCAACAAGTAAAAATGTAAATAAGGTGCAGCAAGGTGGCCCAATCCTTTTTAGCAAAGGACAAGCCGGAAAAACTCTTATAATAGGAAAAGCGCCCCGAGGACACATGGGAATATCGTCAAGCTAGTTTTCATCACGTTCATATGATTCGCATTCGGTACTTTGATAATTTGATATGTGGGTGGACCGGTGCTTGGGTGCTGTTCTTACTCGAACAAGCATCCCACTTATGATTAACCTCTATTGAAAGCATCTGCAACTACAACAAAAGTATTAAGTTAAACCTAACCATAGCATGAAACATATGGATCCAAATCAGCCCCTTACGAAGCAACGCATAAACTAGGGTTTAAGCTTCTGTCACTCTAGCAACCCATCATCTACTTATTACTTCACAATGCCTTCCTCTAGGCCCAAATAATGGTGAAGTGTTATGTAGTCGACGTTCACATAACACCACTAGAGGCTAGACAACATACATCTCATCAAAATATCGAACGAATACCAAATTCACATGACTACCGATAGCAAGACTTCTCCCTTGTCCTCAGGAAAAAACATAACTACTCACAAAGCATATTCATGTTCATAATCAGAGGGGTAATAATATGCATAAAGGATCTGAACATATGATCTTCCACCAAATAAACCAACTAGCATCAACTACAAGGAGTAATCAACACTACTAGCAACCTACTAGCACCAATCCGGACTTGGAGACAAGAATTGGATACAAGAGATGAACTAGGGTTTGGAGAGGAGATGGTGCTGGTGAAGATGTTGATGGAGATTGCCCTCTCCCGATGAGAGGAGCGTTGGTGATGATGATGACGATGATTTCCCCCTCCCGGAGGGAAGTGTCCCCGGCAGAACAGCTCTGCCGGAGCCCTAGATTGGTTCAGCGCATAATGCGATAAATATCGATATAAAAGCATGATGCTAAATGGACGTATCAATGATCATGCTAAATTAAAGAAAGATCTTGATCATGCTCTTGTTGTTTCTCGTGTGCTAAACTCCGAGAAGGCAAAGCTTGGGGTTGATCTTGCTAGACTCAAAGAGGAGTTTGACATTCTCGACAAGGCTCACAAAGTCTTGAAGGGCGTTCATGCTAGCCTCAAAGAGTCTCATGATCAACTCCAAGTAAAGCTAACCAAGGAGAAAGCCACCTTTCCTCATATGGTTTTAATTGATAATGCAAATTCTACTAACCCGTGTTGTGAGCATGTGCATCTTGTCGAGGAGAATGCTAAGTTGAAAGAGCAACTTGAGAAAGGCCTTGTTACATGCATACAAGGTGAGAAGAACCTCGACGACCTTTTGAGTAATCAAAAGGAAGTTGTGGCCAAGGAGGGGATTGGGTTCGCACCCAAGCCCAAGAACAAGAAGAAGTATGACAAGACCAAACGACCTCCTCCTCTAAAGCAAACTTTTGTGAAGGAGGGAGAGGGTGCTTCCAAGGAGAAGAAGAACAATGCAAAGGGTGGCAATGTCAAGAAGGGCAATGCCACCCCTCCGAACAAAGCCGGTGATTTTAATCCTCTTGTGTGTTATGTCGTGCTAGTGATGGGCACGTTTATGCCAAATTTGTTGGTTCTCCTCATGAATACATTGAATGGTCTATTTGGGTTCCTAAGACCCTTGTTACTAACATCAAAGGACCCATTACAAAATGGGTACCTAAAACCAAGCATTGATCTCTTGTAGGTGTTTGCTTCCTGGGGGGATCATGGTTGCTCAATAGTGGAGCTACAAATCATATGACCTAAGCAAGGACTTGGTGGTGGACGTGCACAAGATTCCTTCTATGCCCACCAATGTCGAGTGGGGTGATGCCTCGCCTTCTAAGGTATTGGGACTCGGCAAGGTTGTCATTTCTCATGATCTCACGATCGAGAAGGTCATGCTTGTAGAGTCCCTTGCATACAATTTACTTTCCATTCGTCAACTTGCAATCATGGGCTTTGCCACTTTCTTTGATATTGATACCGTGGCCCTCTTGTGGAGCAAGACTCTTAAAGTATCCTTTGTTGGGCATGTCGAGAATGGTCTATATGTGATTAACTTCTCGGAGGGACCCACTAAGACCGCGACATGCCTAATGGCTAAAGTTGATGTGGGATGGCTTTAGCATCGCCGTTTAGCCCATGTCAATATGAGATCTTTGCAAAGTCTTCTCAAGGGGGACCATGTCCGTTGACTAACGAATGTTAGTTTTGCTAAAGATCGTGCTTGCAGTGCTTGTATCGAAGGAAAGCTTCATAAGAAAGCTCACCCTCCCACGACTATCATTTACTCGAAGAGGCCTTTGGAGCTCCTTCACCTGGATATCTTTGGGCCTCCATCCTTTGATATTCTTGGGGGTAGGAAGTATTGCTTTGTGATTGTGGATGACTACTCTATATATACTTGGGTGTATTTCTTCAAGAGGAAGAGCGAGACCCAACAAACCATCATTGACTTTGCAAATGAAGCACAACGTCAACACAATGCAAAGATCTTGACAATAAGAAGTGACAACGGCACCGAGTTCAAGAACTACACCTTGGATGAGTTTCTTAGTGATTAGGGGATCAAGCATAAATATTCTACACCCTACACTCCTCAACAAAATGGTGTCGCGAAGAGGAAGAACCGAACGTTGATGGATGCGGCAAGGACCATGATGGCGGAGTTCAAGTCTCCATACAACTTTTGGGCCGAAGCCATCAACACCGCATGTCATGCATCCAATCGGCTCTACCTCCGCAAGGGCTTGAACAAGACTCCATATGAGATATTCATCGGTAACAAGCCCAACCTCAAGTACTTTCGGTGTTCGGTGTAAGTGTTTCATTCTCAAGAAAGGTGTTCGGTTGTCTAAGTTTGAGGCTAGAGCTTATGAGGGCATATTTGTTGGTTATGCTACAAACTCTTATGCTTATCGTGTCCTCAATAAATCCACGGGACTTATTGAGGAGACGTGTAACGTGGAGTTTGATGAGAATAACGGCTCCCAAGTGGAGCAAAGTGGCACTTGTGATGTAGGTGATGAAATTCCTCCTCAAGCCATAAGAAGAATGTGTGTTGGTTTTATCCTACCCATTGAGGAACCCCTTGTGGCCGAAGGAGAAGGACAATGCTCCACTCAAGTGGAGCCATCACCAACCCAAGGCCCACACGCTTCCGAAGAACAAAGTGAAGGCCCTTAACCTCATGAACAAGACCAAGGGTAAGATCATGCTAAAGACGATGTTGACACACCAAGTGATGCCCAAGGTCAAGTTCTCTCCCTCGACCAAGTTCAAGATCAAGAAGATGCTCAAGACGGCGCTCAAGATGATCAAGTGACCGCTCCTCAACTCACCACCGAGGAGGAATTAGAGCGTTGTGCCGCCAAGATCGCTTCCAAGATCTCCACCAAGGGTCATCTCATGAAGAATGTACTTGGAAGCATTCAAAAGGGGGCAAGCACTCGTAGACAATTGGCAAACTATTGTTAACATCAAGTGTTTGTTTCTTGTGTTGAACCCCAAAAGGTATATGAAGCACTCGAAGATCCAGATTGGCTTAATGCCATGCATGAAGAACTCAACAACTTCGAGTACAACAAGGTGCGGAGGTTGGTGCCAAGGCCAACGGGGAACCACAATGTCATTGGGACCAAGTGGATTTTCAATAACAAACAAGATGCTCATGGAACCATCATTCGCAACAAGGCAAGATTGGTGGCACAAGGTTACTCCCAAGTCGAGGGTATCGACTACGGTGAAACCTTGCTCCCGTTGCTCGTCTTGAATCCATTCGTTTGTTGATTGCTTATGCTTATCATCACAACTTTAAGTTGCAACAAATGGATGTGAAGAGTGCTTTTCTTAATGGTCCTATTAATGAGTTGGTTTACGTCAAACAACCACCCGGGTTCGAGGATCCCTACTTTCCGATCATGTGTATCAACTCGATAAGGCACTCTATGGCCTTAAACAAGCCCCACGTGCGTGGTATGACCACCTTTACCGAGTTGCTACAAGATCGCGGGTTTGAAGTCGGGCTAATCGATCCCACTCTTTTTACTAAGAAGGTCAAATTGGAGTTGTTTGTGTGCCAACTATATGTTGATGACATTATCTTTGGTTCCCCTAACAAAGCTTTCAATGATGAATTTGCCGCACTAATGACCTCAAAGTTCAAGATGTCTTCCATGGAGAGTTGAAGTTCTTTCTAGGTTTCGAAGTGAAGCAAAGAAGAGAAGGTACCTTCATCAACCAAGCCAAATACACTCAAGACATGCTCAAGAGATTCAAGCTAAGCGATGTCAAGCCGGCTTCCACTCCAATGCCTACTAAGTGCCAACTTGACATCGATCCCAATGGTAAAGCGGTGGATCAAAAGGTATATCGCTCCATGATTGGATCCTTGCTTTACCTTTGTGCATCTAGACCGGATCTCATGTTGAGTGTGGGAATTTGTGCATGGTTTCAAGCCGCGCCTAAGGAAAGCCACTTTGTGGCGGTCAAGCGAATCTTTCAATATTTGGCTCATACCCCAAACTTTGGCCTATGGTACCCGAGAGGAGCAAACTTCAAGCTTGTAGGATATTCGGATTCCGATTGGGCAGGAGACAAAGTGGATAGGAAGTCCACTTAGGAGGGTGCCAATTCCTTGGTTGCTCTTTGGTAAGTTGGTCTTCCAAAAAGCAAAGTTGTGTGTCTCTCTCGTCCACCGAAGCGGAGTATGTAGCAACCGGTAGTTGTTGTGCACAACTCTTATGGATGAGGAAAACTTTAAAGGATTACGGTGTCATTTGTGACAGAGTGCCTCTTTGGTGTGACAATGAAAGTGCCATCAAGATTTCCCTCAACCCGGTGCAACACTTCAAGACGAAGCATATTGAGATTCGGTATCACTTCATCCGAGATCACATTAGGCGAGGGGAGATCGAGATCAACTACGTCAACACTCATGATAACCTTGCAGATATCTTCACGAAGCCTTTGGATGAAGCAAGATTTCGCGAGTTAAGGCATGAGCTAAATATCATTGATTCGAGTAATGTTGCTTGAGCCCTTGCACACCCCACCATACTCAACTTGTTATCTTGTTTAGGTGTAGGCATGGACATAGGGGGAGTGTTGTTCTCTCAATGAACTCTCCCTCCCCACATTATGCATAAATCGATCAACTCTTTCACATTAGCCCTTTTTTATGGTACTTGTGCTTCAAAGACGAGTTTTGGTCATGGGCCCAAGGATAATTCTTCGTGGTGCCATACCAATTGACTCAAACATAGGTGGCTCCGGCCACCGCCCTCTCTTTGGAGAGGTGGTGTCTCGTGGTTGTTTTCGTGCTGTCTTTTGCCTTTCTGTCTTCGTGTGTCGCGTGTTCTTGTGGTGTCGTGTTGCCTCGAAGTTTGTTTTTCGTCCAAAGACCTTTTCCGTGTGCTTGTTTCGTGCGACTTCCTGAGTTCACGGTACTACCGCAGCTAGCCACGGTACTACCGCGTTGAGAGGGCACGGTACTACCGCGCCTGCGCGGCAGTAATTTTTTACTGCCGACCAGGAGAGCGGTACTACCGCTCATGAGCGGTACTTCCGCCGAGCGGTACTACCGCGATGATCCACGGTACTAACGCGCCGCGAGTGAGCGTGGGGGTTATGACTCGGGCAGGGGAGTTCCAACTCCCCATACCCATTCACTTATCTCTCTCCCCACGTCTCTCTCTCCCTCTCGCTCACGAACGGTGCCGGAGGTCCTCGCCGGATCTCCGTCTCCGGCCACTCTCCTTGGATTCCGACCGGTGTGATCGTTCCCCACCACTTCCTCTTGCCATGGAACAAGGTTTTCCCCCAAATCCCTCTCTTTCTTGGTTGTTCTTTCGCTTCTAGGTTTTAGGGGAGATGCATGTTGTTCATGAGATTTTAGGCCAAATCTGTGCAAGAGTAGGATGTAGGAGAGTCGGCCATGAGGAATTATACTTGATATGTTGTCCTGTGATAGATTTGATCAACCGTAGTACCGCCGAGGTTTCGCGGTTTTTCTCAGATTTGAACTAGGTTCGGATTCGACGCGGTCTTGATACTACTGCGCCTGCGTGTCTTGATACTACCGCCGTGCGGTACTACCGCCCGTCGCGGTATCTTGTTACGCTTAGGCTGGCACTAAGACCCTACTACCGCTCAGACACACGGTACTAAGTGACTTCGCGCAGTACTATCGCGACTTGGAGCGGTACTAGATTTTTAGTACCGCAGCACTTGGCAGTACTTCCGTGGATCAAATCTTTCTCATGGAATTTAGCATGTATGTTTCCTAAGTGTTTCTTTTGCCTTGCCGAGGTCTTTTCTTGATCCTTCTTGGTTGTCGTGTGTGTTTTGCACTTTGTGTCTCAGGTGGTGGCTCTCGCCGTTCCAGTCCCAGTCGCGACACTGGATCCAAGCGTTTGCGCAATCAAGGTGAAGCATCAGAGGGCCCCAATGCCCCCAAGCGTCATGTCAAGACCGCCGCTGGCAGATACAAGGAACCCGCTAAGAGCATGGACGAGATACCCTCCTCTGAGTACGTTCGTCTCGGCGAGATGAACCCATATGTGAATCCTCGTGCTACCATCGAGGTCGTGAGTTGTTACGGACCAAGCAGCAGACTCTCATTTATCTGGATGTCATCAAGAACAAGCGAGAATACCTACGTGGAGGTCAAGTGGATTGACATGCATCACATGAGGAAGGAAAAGTTTCGTGAGTACTTTGGAGAGGCTCTGGACTTGGTGGAGCAGTATGGTATTGAGCATGTGATCTCCTTCCATCTGGACTTTGACCCTGAGCTTGTTTGTCAGTTCTTTGCCTATGTGTACTTTCACCCTGGGGAGGAGCGGCGGATGACGTGGATGACCAACGGCCGTCAGTTGACCGCTACCTGGAAGGAGTTCATGGATCTGTTGCATGTTCCAGATGACGGACTCAACACTCCTGTTGGTGTTCGTCCCCATGCCAATTCTCGAGTCTCGCTAACAAGAACAAGCTCCAAGAGTACTATGTTGAGAAGGTGCTCGCCAATGGTAAGTCGGTTTGGGTCTTGAACTCCTTTACGGATATCATGTATCACATCTTCCACAACTCTCTGTTCCCGCGCATTGGCGACAAGGATAAGGTTCATGCATATATGGTGGATATGATGCTCATGTGCGAGGAGGCCCGGGTGTCTCAGACTCAGCCTCTTGATGTCTCTCACATCATGTGGCATGAGCTTGATTTATGGGCGTTCAACCGCAAAGGTGCCTATCTACGTGCTATACCTGCTTCTCACGATCTCCAAGACTTGGGAGAAGCTATTCCCTGGGATGAGTTCCTTGCACTGCATGGATTAGGCATGATCCCATCAGTCTCCTTGTCAAGCCCAACTGGGCCAACACTACTACTCATGCTGAGGCGTCTGCTGCTAGGAGGGCTGTTGGTGAGGAGGAGACTGGAGCATAGAATGTTGCTGAGGACCGTGCTGCTAGGTCTTTTCTCAGAGTTCCTCTGAGCCCTCGTGGGCCAAGAAGCTGAAGGACAAGATGAAGTCTCTCTTCTGCATGCAAGCTAAGGGGCAGTACAGGACTCACGTTGCCTCCAAGGAGGCTCGCCGCCGTGACTTGCACATCCTGAAGGTCTTTGGTGAGGCTCATTCCAGCGGGTCAGAGAGGAACATCACTCCAGAGGCCGAGTGGATGGCGAAGCAGGGCTTCAAGTGGACTGATTCTGACGAGGACTTGAGGAGGACATCCTCGCCACTGGTCTCGACGAGGAGCACTGGGATGATTTCTCCGCCTGAGCCACCCCGAGTGTGTAGGTGTCCTCTTTGCCTTTTTGGCGTCTCGATGCCAAAGGGGGAGAGAGTGTAGGGATTTTCTCGTGTGTCGTTGTGTTTGGTGTGTTTGCTGTCTCGTTTGAACCTCGTTTCGTTTGTTTTGGTTTGGTTTGAGACTTATCCTTCATATGGTGTAATACATATGCACTTTATCCTATCTTAGCGAGCTTATGTTATATTGTGCTACCTATGTTTTATGCTCTTGATTAGTTTATTAGCCTTATCATTGCTAGATATGCCTTGTCTCTAAAATATAGGGGGAGTGTTGATCCTAGTTGTGTGCTGTGCAGTCCAAAGCATCCATCTAGATTGCACACATCAAGGGCGAGCCCGTCTATATTTTAGAGAGGAGGGGTTTGCCTATGCTCTAGTTTATTTCCCTTTTGCGCAAATCCCGTATTGTCATCAATCCACCAAAAAGGGGGAGATTGTAAGTGCATTTTTATCCCTTAGGTATTTTGGTGATTGATGACAATGCTTTTGCGGACTAATCGTGTGCCTTGAGTTTCTCAGACATTTCTTCACTAGGCACAAGACGGTTTGGTGTCCCTCGAAGACTATTGAAGACGGCGTTTCTCTACGTTTCTTTTTGATGGATTTGAGTCGTAGGAAAGTCGTACTATTAAGAGGAGGTCCGCGTCGGAAAGGTTTGGGTGGAATCATCACGTACACGTTCCCTTCCTTGTCTCCACCTTTCCCTTGCACTTTGGAGCATCCCCCGTTTATCCTCTTTGCGATTGTCTTGGCTGCTGTTGTTGTGCTTGCGGTAGTACTGCTCCTTGGAGCGGTAGTACCGCAGGCACCTGTGGTAGTACCGTGGCTTAGGCCCGGTAGTACCGCGGGAGCCCACGGTAGTACCGCTCCTCTGGAGTCGTACTCGTGGCCCTGTGCCAAGTAACGCTATGCTATGGTAGTAGGGTGGATGTAATTTTTTACATCCGGCGCCTCCGCTGATAATCTTGCGCCTCGTGCGTGGTAGTACCGCAGCGGCCTCGATCCGCAACCACGCCGGTAGTACCGCTCTCCGGTAGTACCGCGGTCGGATTTTTGCACCGTTTGTTTTCCAGTGGAAGCGAACACGTATGTATTTTTATTCATCCGCGCCCTTCTGCGGCTAGGGCTTTCACGCCTTGCGGTAGTACCGCAAGGGGAAATGACAATACCGAACTCAGCGGTAGTACCGCACCCATGTAATCTTGCCCCTGTCAGGCTCGCTCTAGCCCCCGCTGCTGCAGCGGTAGTACTATGGTCGCCCATGGTAGTACCGCGTGGCCTTGCGGTAGTACCCGCCTCTGAAGCGGTAGTACCGCGTGTCGCGGGCTGGTTAAGTGGATAACGGTTGGATTTCGTCCACCACTATATAAGGGTTGTCTCCTACCTTTAGTTGACCACCTCTTCCAACCCTAAGCTCCATTGTTGCTCCAAGCTCCATTTTCGCCCGATCTCTCTCTCCCTAGCCAATCAAACTTGTTGATTTGCTCGGGATTGGTTGAGAAGGCCCGATCTACACTTCCACCAAGAGAAATTTGATTCCCCACTAATCCCTAGCGGATCTTGTTACTCTCGGGTGTTTGAGCACCCTAGGCAGTTGAGGTCACCGTGAAGCCATAGTCCATTGTGGTGAAGCTTCATGGTGTCGTTGGAAACCTCCAATTAAGTTGTGGAGATTGCCCCAACCTTGTTTGTAAAGGTTCGATCGCCGCCTTCAAGGGCACCAATAGTGGAATCACGGCATCTCGCATTGTGTGAGGGCGTGAGGAGAATACGGTGGCCACGGGCGGAGCCAGTGTACAGCTGAACCCAACGAATTTTTCTTGCCAAGTATCTGTGTGTACATAATCCTTTGGTATGAACCCAGTAAAATGTGAGGCCTGAACCCATCGAATGTCATGCACAAGCACGAAGCCTTTCAGTCCGTATAAAATATTCTAGCGTAATTAGCCCAAACAAAGGCCCATGAGTAAATTGACCGGATTGGATCGATTTTGATCGATGGATTCCATGTCTCAGACAAGCATAACGACGCCGCACACAGCGATTTGACTCGATCGCTTGATTTGCTTCCTAACTCGGCGACTCCCCACAATTGTCTCGTCTCCCTAATCCTCGAAAAAATGTCTCGTCTCCCGTTCGATCGTTCACCTGTGGCTCGGCCGTTGGACACAAGCCGTTAATGGCACATCCCAGTCCGAATTCAAGGTATTGAGATCACATCACCACATCTACTCCGTATCCTTCTTGTGCATGTTCAATCTAGTCTGCCTAGAAGTAGAGTTTCTAATCATCCTTACCCTAGATTTCTCACTGGCTTTTCATGAACTTTGATTGATCTAGGTTATCAAATAACTTTCTAAAAAGAAATCAATCATCAGGCCACGAGGTTCAGATAATGGTGCTGCCACTTCCAGGTTCGAAAATAATGCTAGATGTTGACAAAAGATTAAATATCGTTGTTGCAAGTAGTATCCCTAAGCCATATATTAGAGAGAAAACAATTTAGATGGTCTGCCTTATGATTGAATTGATCGGAAGAGAATATCAATACATAAGAAATCCTATAAGAAGCAAGATTAGATTAGACAAAGATATTTAACCAGCAAACCTTACACCAGGGCCTAATTTTGATTATCCACCTAGGGTCATTGTCTAATTTTCAGTGTGGAGAAATATATGTTTACTATCACTTACAATGATGATGTGTTCGATGTTTTTTTTGCTTGATGGTACTTATTTTAAACTTTTCAAACTAACTTGTATCTTTATTTAATGTTTTCAGAAAGATGCATGAAAAATGAAATTAATTTCATCCACACACGTATTGCTCTCTTTGGTTTTTAAAATATAACGATTACATTCGAATGGTGATATGATTGTAACAATTATATTCTTTATGTTGCCTCTGAGTGCTATAGTCTTTGTAAGACGGTGTGAAATTGGACTACGTACTAATGAATAGATATCAAATCCCTGTAGTTGGCTATGCGCATCCCCCCCCCCATTTTTTTCTCACGGCAAGCCAATGAATTAACCCATCGGCTAAATTTTCTAGCTCCGCCCCTGACGGTGGCCCTAGTGGCTTCTTGGGGAGCATTGTGCCTCCACACCGCTCTAACGGAGACGTACTTCCCCTCAAAAGGAAGGAACTTCGGTAACACATCCTCGTCTCCACCGGCTCCACTCTTGGTTATCTCATCCCTTTACTTGTGCAAGCTTATTTGTGTTATATTCATTGCTTGCTTGTGTGCTTATGGTTGTTGCATCATATAGGTTGTCCACCTAGTTGCATATCGAGACAACCTACTTTGTTGCAAAGTTTAATTTGGTAAAGAAAAGCTAAAAATTGTTAGTTGCCTATTCACCCCCCCCCCTCTAGTCAACCATATTGATCCTTTCAATCTTCATGCCCTTGAAGATCGCTAAGCGCAAGCGTTACAAGAACGCGGTTGATGGAGTCGTACTCGCGGTGATTCAAATCGCGGAAGATCCGATCTAGCGCCGAACGGACAACGCCTCCGCGTTCAACACACGTACAGCCCGGGGACGTCTCCTCCTTCTTGATCCAGCAAGGTGTAGGACCTTGAGAAGAGGTGTCTAGAGGGGGGTGATTAGACACTAAGTACCAAAGTTGCAGTTTTTAAGTTTCTTTAAGTTTGAGTGGAGTTTAGGCACAAGTTTAACATTCACAACATATAGCAAGCAAGCATGCAAAGAGTATATGAGCAGCGGAAAATAAAGCATGCAACTTGCAAGAATGTAAAGGGAAGGGATTGGAGGATTCAAACGCAATTTGGAGACACGGATGTTTTTGGCGTGGTTCCGATAGGTGGTGCTATCGTACATCCACGTTGATGGAGACTTCAACCCACGAAGGGTAGCAGTTCTTGTGAGTCCACGGAGGGCTCCACCCACGAAGGGTCCATGAAGAAGCAGCCTTGTCTATCCCACCATGGTCGTCGCCCAGAAAGGACTTGCCTCACTAGCGGTAGATCTTCACAAAGTAGGCGATCTCCTTGCCCTTACAAACTCCTTGGTTCAACTCCACAATCTTGTCGGAGGCTCCCAAGTGACACCTAGCCAATCTAGGAGACACCACTCTCCAAGAAGTAACAAATGGTGCGTTGATGATGAACTCCTTGCTCTTGTGCTTCAAATGATAGTCTCCCCAACACTCAACTCTCTCTCTCTCTCTCAAAGGTTTTGGATCTGGTGGGAAGAGGGTTTGAGTGGAAAGCAACTTGGGGAAGGCTAGAGATCAAGATTCATATGGTAGGAATGGAATATCTTGGCCTCAACACATGAGAAGGTAGTTCTCTCTCAGAAATAGGATGCTGGAAGTGTAGGTTCCCGATGGCTCTCTCCACGAATGAAGAGGAGGTGGAGGGGTATATATAGCCTCCACACAAAATCTAACCGTTACACACAATCTACCAAACTCGGTGGGACCGAATCGTTAAACTCGGTCAGACCGATTTAGCAAATAATGTGACCGTTAGGGTTTTCGTGGGACCGAATGCAACTCGGTGGGACCGATTCGGTTAGGGTTAGGGCATAACGTAATCTCGGTAAGACCGATTACACAAACTCGGTGGGACCGATTTTGGTAATAAGCTTTCCAGAGAGTTGGTCAGGCAAACTCGTTTGACCGATTATCAAACTCGGTGGGACCGATTTTGATAATAAGTTAACCAGAGAGTTTGCATTGTAATCTCGGTAGTATCGATTGCTCAAACTCGGTGAGACCGATTTTGATAATGGACATACACAGAGAGATTACAATCCCATCTCGGTGAGACCGAGATCCCTATCGGTGAGACCGATTTGCCTAGGGTTTGTGGCAGTGGCTAAGACATCCAAACTCGATGGCGTGGATAGAAAGAATCGGTGGGGCCGAGCTTGACTTTAGGTTTAGGACATATGTGTGGAAGTGGGAAAGTAGTTGAGGGTATTTGGAGCATATCACTAAGAACTTTGAAGCAAGAGGCTCATTAAGCAACACCTCATCCCTCCTTGATAGTATTGGCTTTTCCTATAGACTTAATGTGATCTTGGATCACTAAAATGTAAAATGAAGAGTCTTGAGCTTGAAGCTTGAGCCAATCCTTTGTCCTTAGCATCTTGAAGGAGTTCCCACATCCTTTAGTCCATGCCACTCCATTGTTGAAATTATCTGAAACAGACTAGATAAAAGTGTTATTCCAACAAGAGATATGTTGTCATTAATTACCAAAACCACCTAGGGAGCACTTGTGCTTTCAATCTCCCCCTTTTTGGTAATTGATGGCAACATACATCAAAGCTTTAGATAAAGATATAAAGAATAGCAAGTAAAGCTTTGGAAAGACATGTAACAAGCATATTCTCCCCCTACATGTATGCAATCATGTGAATATGAAATATAGAAGCATGTGATAGCATAACCATGATAGAGCAGGCAATGTGTTACATGTATCTTGGCTATATGCATCGAGCAAAAAGTATTAAAGAGAATACCTTCATGCCCATGAGTCCTTCTTGCAAACAGTATGTACATCGGCAAGAATTCCTCATACACATGATTGTGATGCATATACTTACCTTGTGGTCTTGAGTTGGCTTAGGATGGAATGAACCTGCGTAAACAAGGTTAGATAACACAGATGCATCTACTAGCCAGAGCAAGCGGAAGAAACCACAAGAATACCAAGACTGGGATGACATGTAGAGAGTGAGTACTAAGTACCACATTGGATTAGACATGTCCCCAAGAGTAAAGATATGCAATGAATTTAAATGATCTCTTTCCCTTAGATGTCTTGCTCCCCCTGAATTTAACATGGGATACTGGGAGAAGATAAGGAACAGAAAATCAGAGCTGAAGGAAAACAGAGCTGAAAGATACGAATGATGATCAGAGCTAAAGTTCAGAGCTAATGTATGCTAATGCAAAATTGAGCACAACAGATCATACGAACATGTCTCTCCCCTCAATAAGACATGTGGACATCTCTCCTCTTGAACACCAAGCATCTAGGATCCTTGAGAAATACTTTCTACTTAAATATCCTCTCCCCCTAGAGATCTCTCTCGTCTTTTGAGGGTCTCTCCCCCTAGAAGGTCTCTCTCTCCCTTAAGAAGAAAGGTAATAAGTTTTGATGCTCTTTCTCTCTATCTCCAAATGATAAGCTTTGATGTTCTCTCTCTCCCCCTTTGACATCAATTTCCAAGAAGGGTCTTCTGGAGTCTGTCGAATGGGTTTGGTCCTTGAGACCTGAACAAAGCAATGATGAAAATGTGATGCTTGTAGAGGACAAGATTCATTGAGTGGAGCTGGATCGGAAGAAACACAGAATATGTGGCAAAGAGTTTTTCCTGTTATGAAATCGGTGGCACCGAAGTGGTATGCTTGATCGTACCGAAAAGATTGATTGGACCGAAAATAACAAATTGGTGTAACCGAGTTCATTCTTGAGAAGAACACTTGTCACCTCAGCTCACTAGACTAGTAAGATCTCACAAAGATTTGCAAGGAATTAAGCGAAAGATATGCAAGGAATTAGATGCGAGAAAATGCAGAGAAAACATAAAGAAATCTAGATGAAGTTTTTTTTTTTTGAAAGGGGAAACACAAATGCATGAGACAAATGCAAAAACTCAGAAAAGAACACAGGAGAACTTCATCTAGAGATGGTCGGCGACAAAGTCATCTATGTTAGAGTATATTGACTTAGGAGTCAAGTGAGATCACTTGATCATAGGCCATACTCATCGTTTAAGCTCAAAATGGGGTTGCCATTTTTCGTTTAAGCATCTTGATGTATTCACATCTTGTCGAGTTGCTTTAACTCATGACTCGGAGTAAAGCTTCTCTAAGATGGAATAACATACCTTGGTTGGTGGTGTTGTCCATGTAGTTGAACTTGCGTGGGTTGCTCAAGGTTGATGTAGCTCATCAAGAATTTGGAGCACCACTTGGAATTTGAGTCCATCTACCTACATGGGTTAGTTCTTGCAAGGAAGAGCACTTGTATATCCAAAAGCGACAATCATGAAACTCAACATAGAATTTGTCAAAGGATATGTTTGAATGGTTTCGTGCTTCCTTGTCTTCAACCACCTTGTGTAGAGACTTGGTGATGTAGAGATTGCTCAAGATATGAGTAGGTTTCAACCTCATGGAATTTGATTCAACCAAGTACCTACATGGGTTAGATAACATGCAAGATACAAATGTATCCAAGACATAAGTTTTTCATCATAAGAGAAATATCAAGGATTAGTCATAAGCTCATGTCTTGCAAGTATCCAATGGAGTTTCTACTCCAAGTTTGAAGCATCAATGATGTTCAATTCTCCTCTTAACCTGCAAAACACTTTCTCATCAAGAGGTTTAGTGAATATATCCGCTAATTGCTTTTCGGTGCGAACATGCTTAAGATCAATGTCACCCTTAGCAACATGATCTCGAATGAAATGATGACGAACTTCAATATGCTTAGTTCGAGAATGTTGCACAGGATTATGACCAATTGTGATAGCACTTTAATTATCACAAAGCAATGGAACATGTCTCACATATATCCCATAATCTTTAAGAGTTTGGGTCATCCAAAGTAATTGAGCACAACATGAACCGGTGACAATATATTCAGCTTCGGTGGATAAGGATACCGAAGTTTTGTTTCTTGGAGGACCAAGACACAAGAGATCTACCAAGAAATTGGCAAGTACCAAAGTGGACTTTCTATCAACCTTGTCTCCGGCATAGTCCGAGTCGGAATAGCCAACAAGATCGAAAGAGGCCCTCTTAGGATACCAAATGCCAAAATTTGGTGTATGGATTAAGTATCTCACTATCCTTTTCACGGCCTTAAGATGACATTATTTAGGGGCAGCTTGATATCATGCACACATGCACACACTTAGCATAATATCAGGACGTGAAGCACATAGATATAACAATGAACCAATCATAGAGCGATAAACCTTTTGATCAACCGGTTCACCATCTTTGGTTAAGTCAAGATGTCCACTAGTAGGCATGGGTGTAGTCATACCTTTGCATTCTTGCATATTGAACTTCTTGAATAAGTCCTTGGTGTACTTTGTTTGCGAGACAAAAGTACCTTCCTTAGTTTGCTTAATTTGCAAACCAAGAAAGAATTTGAGTTCACTCATCATAGACATCTCAAACTTCTCCGACATTAGCTTCCCAAACTTTTCACTAAAATGAGGGTTAGTTGAACCAAATATAATATCATCAACATAAATTTGGCACACAAAGAGTTCACCATTAACCCTTTTAGTAAAAAGAGTAGAATCAATTTTCCCAATTTCAAAGCCTTTTTCAATAAGGAACTTGGTCAAGCATTTATACCATGCTCTAAGAGCTTGTTTAAGTCCATAAAGAGCTTTGTGAAGTTTGTAAACATGATTGGGTTTCTTAGGATTAACAAAGCCGGGAGGTTGTTTAACATAAACTTCCTCCTCTATTTCACCGTTTAGAAAAGCACTTTTAATGTCCATTTGGTACAAGGTGATATCATGGTGATTAGCATAGGCAAGTAAGATGCGAATGGACTCAAGTCTAGCAACGGGGCGCGTAAGTCTCACCATAGTCCATACCTTCGACTTGTGTGTAGCCTTGGGCGATTTAGGCGTGCTTTGTTGCGAACTACTTGTCCATCTTCATCTTGCTTGTTGTGAAACACCCATTTGGTACCGACGATGTTGTGGTTGTTGTCGGGCTTCTCAACCAATGTCCAAACTTGGTTCCTCTCAAAGTTGTGTAGCTCTTCATGCATAGCATTTATCCAATCCGGATCTTCCAATGCTTCTTCGACCTTCATAGGTTCAATGCTAGAGATGAAAGAATAGTTTTCACAAAAGTTAGCTAAGCGAGTTTTAGAGCGAGTGATTCTCCCGGTTTGAATATCATTGTAGATTTGCTCGACGGGATGGTCTTTAGCAATTCTTGCTCGAACTCGTGAAATCTTTTGCTTGGGTCTTCGTTGAACATCTTCTTCATCTTGTTCTTCTTCTTGGCATTCTTCATTGTTGGCGTTGTCGTTCTCTTGTCGTGGTGGAGAAGGAGGTTGTTGACGTTCATCTTGATGCACTTCCTCGTTTTCTTCATCTTGGTGTGTCCCACTTGTGGATGCTTCCGTATCAACTCTTGGTTCACCTTGTCGTGAAGTAGAAGCTTCCACTTGGACAGACGAGGTACTCTCCTTCACCTCCGTTGGACGGACCTTGCCAATAGACAAGTCTTGGATTGCTTAGAAGGATCTTTGTCTCCTACATCAATTGGCAATTTCTCTACTTGCGAGCCGTTAGATTCATCAAACTTCACATCTACCGTCTCTTCAACCTTTCGAGTGAAATTGTTGTAGACACGGTAAGTGTGAGAGTTTGAGCCATAACCTAGTAGGAAACCTTCATGAGACTTAGGAGCAAATTTAGAACGACGATGCTTATGAAGAATGTAGCACTTTGAGCCGAATACTCGAAAGTATCCAACTTGGGGTTTGTTACCGGTGAGTAGCTCAGATGTCAGTCTTCTTGCCGAGTAGCTTGTGAAGATACAAGCGATTTGTTGCATGACAAGCTGTCTCAACCGCTTACGCCCAAAAGTGCTTGGCGTCTTGTACTCATCAAGCATCGTTCTCGCCATTTCGATGAGCGTCCGGGTTCTTCCTCTCAACAACTCCATTTTGTTGAGGTGTGTGCGTGTCGAGAACTTCGTTTGAAATCCCTTCTTCGTCAAGAAAGGTGTCCACATTTGCGTTCTTGAACTCCGTTCCGTTGTCGCTGCGAACCTTCTTGATCTTCACTTCAAATTGGTTTTGGGCCTTCCTAGCGAAGTTTTTGAAGATCTTTTGGACCTGCGATTTATCATCGAGAAAGAACACCCACGTAAATCTGGAAAAATCATCAACTATAACTAGACCAAAAGAATTTCCACCGAGACTCTTGTAAGAGTTGGGACCAAAGAGATCCATGTGAAGTAGCTCGAGTGGCCTCTTCGTGGTCATGATGTTCTTCACGGGATGCCTTCCTCCAACCTGTTTACACCTTGACAAGCACTTTGCAAAGTCTATCCTTATCAAATATGACAGCATTAACTCCAAGGATATGATTCCCCTTAATAAGCTTGTCAAGGTTTCGCATATCAACATGACCTAATCGTCTATGTCATAACCAGCCTTTTGAGGATTTAGCAATGAAGCAAGTTTTAGGTTGAGCCTTTTTAGTGAAATCAACAATGTATAGATCACATCTACGCACACCAGTAAAGACCATTTTATGATTATCTCGACGAAACACTTGGCAATCTACTTGATAAATAGAACATTGAAACCGAAATCAGCAAGTCTAGAATCTTTGAAAGTGCGTTGTAACCAAGAGATTCAACGAGCATAACATTTTGTATGGAGCTATCATGTGATATGGCCGCCTTTACCGAGGCCAACCACCTTACCCTTTGAGTTGTCACCGAAAGTGACATACTTTCGAGGACTATCATTATCAGCAAGCTCACGAAACATGTCTTTATCTCCAGTCATGTGATCGGTACATCCACTATCAAGAGCCCATTCCTTTCCTCCTGACATATATCCCCGAAGATTTTCCATAAGACCAAAATGTCTCATTGCATCATCAAGATCGAAGTCACTATCATCATCCTCATCATAGTATCCATGTTCAACATCGTCATGTGGTGGATCAAATCCTATAGAGGGTGATTCATTAGAATGAGTTTGACAATAATCTTGTCTATGAATTCTTATAGCTTCGGAAATAATGTCACTAATAATACCAACATTTCCTTTGGCACGCATAAGGTTTGTAAGCTCAAATAGACGATCACCAAACATAGGATCACTAGTATTCATCTTACTCAAAGCAATAGACTTATAGAGATTTCATCTAGATTTTTCAAGGAATAATTTGGAAAGTGTTCCTCAAGAAATTTCCATATAGTGTAGGCACACTCAAAAGTAGGCAAGATTCTAATCAAGTTTCTAGGCAATCCTCTAATGATAAGTTCGCGGTTCTAAGATTCCTAACCATGTCAATTGACTCATTATGGGTTGGATGCATCGGATCAACATAAGGTGCACAAGGGCTAGCAATGTACTTGTTAAAATGATATTGATTAAAAATAACAAGCATCTCATTTTTCCACTCACAAAAATACTCTCCATCAAGAATAGGCACTCTATGTCTAAGACTCCCCAAAGTAGACCCATCCATCTTCCTCCAATGGTGATTAAACCAAGGCAATGGAGACCAATGCTCTGATACCACTTGTAGGACCTTGAGAAGAGGTGTCTAGAGGGGGTGATTAGACACTAAGTACCAAAGTTGCAGTTTTAAGTTTCTTTAAAGTTTGAGTGGAGTTTAGGCACAAGTTTAACATTCACAACATATAGCAAGCAAGCATGCAAAGAGTATATGAGCAGCGAAAAATAAAGCATGCAACTTGCAAGAATGTAAAGGGAAGGGATTGGAAGATTCAAACGCAATTTGGAGACACGAATGTTTTTGGCGTGGTTCTGATAGGTGGTGCTATCGTACATCCACGTTGATGGAGACTTCAACCCATGAAGGAGTAGCAGTTGCTTGTGAGTCCACGGAGGGCTCCACCCACGAAGGGTCCACGAAGAAGCAACCTTGTCTATCCCACCATGGTCGCCGCCCACGAAGTCACTAGCGGTAGATCTTCACAATCTGCGATCTCCTTGCCCTTACAAACTCCTTGGTTCAACTCCACAATCTTGTCGGAGGCTCCCAAGTGACACCTAGCCAATCTAGGAGACACCACTCTCCAAGAAGTAACAAAATGGTGCGTTGATGATGAACTCCTTGCTCTTGTGCTTCAAATGATAGTCTCCCCAACACTCAACTCTCTCTCTCTCTCTCAAAGGTTTTGGATCTGGTGGGAAGAGGGTTTGAGTGGAAAGCAACAGGGAAGGCTAGAGATCAAGATTCATATGGTAGGAATGGAATATCTTGGCCTCAACACATGAGAAGGTAGTTCTCTCTCGTAAATAGGATCTTTGGAAGTGTAGGTTCGGTCGATGGCTCTCTCCACGAATGAAGAGGAGGTGGAGGGTATATATAGCCTCCACACAAAATCTAACCGTTACACACAATCTACCAAACTCGGTGGGACCGAATCGTTAAACTTCGGTCAGACCGATTTAGCAAATAATGTGACCGTTAGGGTTTTCGGTGGGACGGAATGCAACTTCGGTGGGACCGATTCGGTTAGGGTTAGGGCATAACGTAATCTCGGTAAGACCGATTACACAAACTTCGATGGGACCGATTTTGGTAATAAGCTTTCCGGAGAGTTGGTCGAGCAAACTTCGGTTTGACCGATTATCAAACTTCGGTGGGACCGATTTTGGTAATAATTTAACAGGAGAGTTTGCATTGTAATCTCGGTATTACCTATTGCCTAAACTAGATGAGACCGATTTTTGTAATGGAAATACGGAGAGATTACAATCCCATCTCGGTGAGACCGAGATCCCTATCGGTGAGACCGATTTGCCTAGGGTTTGTGGCGGTGGCTAAGACATCCAAACTTCGGTGGTGCGGATAGAAAGAATCGGTGGGGCGAGCTTGACTTTAGGTTTAGGACATATGTGTGGAAGTGGGAAAGTAGTTGAGGGTATTTGGAGCATATCACTAAGCACTTTGAAGCAAGAGGCTCATTAAGCAACACCTCATCCCTCCTTGATAGTATTGGCTTTTCCTATAGACTCAATGTGATCTTGGATCACTAAAATGTAAAATGAAGAGTCTTGAGCTTGAAGCTTGAGCCAATCCTTTGTCCTTAGCATCTTCAAGGAGTTCCCACATCCTTTAGTCCATGCCACTCCATTGTTGAACTTATCTGAAACATACTAGATAAAAGTGTTAGTCCAACAAGAGATATGTTGTCATTAATTACCAAAACCACCTAGGGAGCACTTGTGCTTTCACAAGGGGAGAGGAGAAGTTGAGGGAAAACTCCAGCAGCACGACGGCGTGGTGGCGATCGAGCTCGTGGTTCTCCAGTAGGGCTTCGCCAAGCACTATGGAGGAGGAGGAGGTGTAGGAGGAGGTAGGGTTGCGCCAGGGAAGAGGTGCGGCTGCCCTCCCACCCCTCCACTATATATATGGGCAAGGGGAGAGGGGGAGGCGCCCTAGGGTTTCCCCTAGGGGGCGGCGGCCAAGAAGATTGGATCTCCCTAGGGAAAATCCTAGGGAGACTTGCCCCCCAAGCCAAGCAGGTGGAGGATTGCCTCCTAAGCCAGGTGGAGGCGCCCCACCTCCCCAAATAACGTGGGAAAGGGTGTGGGGGGCGCACCACCCCTTAGTGGGCTGGTTTGCCCCTTCCCCTTTGGCCCATGAGGCCCTCCAACACTTGCCGAGGCTCCCGAAACACCTTTCAGTCATGCTGGCCATAGCCTCGTACCCCCGGAACACTTCCGGACTCCAATACCCTTCGTCCAATATATCGATCTTCACCGCCGGACCATTCCGGAACTCCTAGTGACGTCCGGGATCACATCCGGGACTCCGTACTACCTTCGGTAACCACATACTATTTCCCATAACAACTCTAGCGTCACCGAACCTTAAGTGTGTAGACCCTACGGGTTCGGGAACCATGCAGACATGACCGAGACACCTCTCCGGCCAATAACCAATAGCGGGATCTGGATACCCATATTAGCTCCCACATGTTCCACGATGATCTCATCGGATGAACCACGATGTCGGGGATTCGATCAATCTTGTATACAATTCCCTTTGTCCATCGGTATGTTACTTGCCCGAGATACGATCGTCGGTATCCCCATACCTCGTTCAATCTCATTACCGGCAAGTCTCTTTACTTGTTTCGTAATGCATGATCCCGTGACTAACTCCTTAGTCGCATTGAGCTCATTATGATGATGCATTACCGAGTGGGCCCAGAGATACCTCTCCGTCATACAGAGTGACAAATCCCAGTCTCGATTCGTGCCAACCCAACAGACACTTTCGGAGATACCTGTAGTGCACCTTTATAGCCACCCAGTTATGTTGTGACGTTTGGTACACCCAAAGCATTTCTACGGTATCTAGGAGTTTCACAGTCTCATGGTCTAAGGAAACGATACTTGACATTAGAAAAGCTCTAGCAAAACGAACTACACGATCTTGCTATGCTTAGGATTGGGTCTTGTCCATCGCATCATTCTCCTAATGATGTGATCCCGTTATCAATGACATCCAATGTCCATGGTCAGGAAACCATAACCATCTATTGATCAACGAGCTAGTCAGCTAGAGGCTCACCAGGGACATGTTGTGGTCTATGTATTCACACATGTATTACGGTTTCCAGTTAATACAATTATAGCATGAACAATAGACAATTATCATGAACAAGGAAATACAATAATAACCATTTTATTATTGCCTCTAGGGCATATTTCCAACATTGACAACCCTCTTGCCTTCGTTGGCACAAGCGTTTTGTGTGTGTGTGTGTGTGTGTGTGTGTGCAGGTACTGTCCATGTTGTTCTTGTGTCGTCTCCTTCTGCTTCGATAAATCTTGGTCCTTAACTGAGGGAAATACTATTTGCTATTATACTACATCACCCTTCCTCTTTGGGGAAACCTAACACTATCACAAGTAGCACACGCCCAACTCATGTGCTTAATTGACCTTCACGCACTAAAAACACAAAGTTAAAGGAGCAAACTATCCCCCTTAATTGGCTTTTTTCACAATAATAACTATGTTGATTTTTTGGGGACCCCACGTACGTCGCCCCTCCCCTCGACTCCCTCCATCCCGATCTCCTCCCTCTCGATCCATTATAGGGCTTTGAGCCACCGTCGCCCCTCTCCTCACTTTTACCGGAGCTCCGTGGGGCAAAGCCCAGGTGGGGGATGATGGGGCGCCGGGTCCTTCCTTTGCTGCGGCTCTGGGATGTAGTTCCGATGGAGATATGTTGTAGGACCTTGAAGTATGTCTAGAGGGGGGTGATTAGACTACTTGACCAATTAAAAACTTAACCTTTTCCCAATTTTAGACTTTGGCAGATTTTAGCTATCTTTGAGCAAGTCAAGCAATCTTCATGCAATTCAAGCAAGCATGCAAAGAGTATATAGGCAGCGGAAATTAAAGCATGCAACTTGCAAGAGGGAAGGGTTTGGAGAATTCAAACGCAATTGGAGACACGAATGTTTTTGTCGTGGTTCCGATAGGTGGTGCTATCGTACATCCACGTTGATGGAGACTTCAACCCACGAAGGGTAGCAGTTCTTGTGAGTACACGGAGGGCTCCACCCATGAAGGGTCCATGAAGAAGCAACCTTGTCTATCCCACCATGGCCGTCGCCCACGAAGGACTTGCCTCACTAGCGGTAGATCTTCACGAAGTAGGCGATCTCCTTGCCCTTACAAACTCCTTGGTTCAACTCCACAATCTTGTCGGAGGCTCCCAAGTGACACCTAGCCAATCTAGGAGACACCACTCTCCAAGAAGTAACAAATGGTGTGTTGATGATGAACTCCTTGCTCTTGTGCTTCAAATGATAGTCTCCCAACACTCAACTCTCTCTCACAGGATTTGGATTTGGTGGAAAGAAGATTTGAGTGGAAAGCAACTTGGGGAAGGCTAGAGATCAAGATTCTTGTGGTTGGAATGGAATATCTTGGCCTCAACACATGAGTAGGTGGTTCTCTCGAACTGGTAAGTTGGAAGTGTAGGTTTGTTACGATGGCTCTCTCCACGAATGAAGAGGAGGTGGAGGGTATATATAGCCTCCACACAAAATCTAACCGTTACACACAATTTACCAAACTCGGTGGGACCGAATCATCAAACTCGGTCGGACCGATTTAGTAAACCTAGTGACCATTAGGGTTTTCGGTGGGACCGATATGCAACTCGGTAGGACCGATATGATTAGGGTTAGGGCATAACGTAATCTCGGTGAGACTGATTACACAAACTCGGTGAGACCAATTTTGGTAACTAGCTAACCAGAGAGTTGGTCAGGTAAACTCGGTGGGATCGATTCGCTCTTTCGGTGAGACCGAAAAGTTACGAAAGGGAAACAGAGAGTTTACATTGCAATCTCGGTGAGACCGAGATCCCTATTGGTGAAACCGATTTGCCTAGGGTTTGTGGCAGTGGCTATGACATTTGAACTCGGTGGCGCCGGATAGAAAGAATCGGTAGGGCCGATTTTGACTTTGGGTTTAGGTCATATGTGGATGTGAGAAAGTAGTGGAGGGTTTTGGAGCATATCACTAAGCACATGAAGCAAGAGGCTCATTAAGCAACACCTCATCCCTCCTTGATAGTATTGGCTTTTCCTATAGACTCAATGTGATCTTGGATCACTAAAATGTAAAATGTAGAGTCTTGAGATTTTGAGCTTGAGCCAATCCTTTGTCCTTAATATTTTGAGGGATCCACTTTCATCATCCATGCCATGCCATTCATTGAGCTTTTCTGAAATATTTGTCTTGAAATAGCATTAGCTCAATGAGCTATATGTTGTTATGAATTACCAAAACCACCTAGGGATAGTTGCACTTTCATATGCGCGGGCATCTTGGACGTGTGCGTCGTCAGGCGTCGACCGACGCAACGGTGAGGGCCCCTCCGCCGTCGATGGCTCACCCAGGCAGGGTGGCGGTTCCGGGCGGTGGTGCGACTCCGGTCGTGCGGTTTCCTGGCGGCAGATGTCACCCATGGGTGTGTTGGATGACGAAGGAGGTCGATCTGGTGGTCCAGCTAGGGATGGACGTGAATTTGCCAGTGAAATTTTGGTCCGGCCTCGGCTAGCACCATTAGCGGCAGCGCCTGCAGGCGTCATTACATCGTTGGAGGCGTTGTGGGGCGATTCATGTTCCCTTTGTGCCCCTGGGGAAACTCCAGATTCGGGCTTTCCGAATCTGATGATGGCGAGGTTCCTACGTCGTCACCCCCATGGGGGCATCATCTTTGGGGTTGTACATTGGCTGGAGGGACAAGTGTTTGGCTTGGTGCTGGGCGGAGTTCTTTGTATGCTTCTCGTGCGGTGATCAAGGTGGAGCGGAATCTTAGCGGCAAGGTGCATCGAGGTCTCGGTGCTGGATACCGTTTGATGGGAGCATGCAGGAGGTTGGTGTTGTCTGCCATCGTGGTCGTGTCGATGACAAAAGGGTATTGGCAAGATCAGTGCATTGATTGCTCCCGACGATGGGACTGCAGAAGAAGGTGGCGAAGGATTCTACATCGTGCGCATGCGATGCATGTTGAGGATTTGCTAGACGCGTTGGTGCTCCCGGCTAGCCAGCGGACGGCTTGGTGAGGCCATCGGGTTTCTCGTTGTGTGTGGCTCGAGACGAGGGCACATCATATCTTGTAGGTAGGGAGATTATTTTTATTAGGAAGGTGGCTTTGGGTTGATCTATGTATTTACTTTGTAAGACCTTGTTGAATAATGTAATAAAGATGGTTGTGTGCATCGTTTGATGCGGAGGTCGGGCGTAAACTCCCTTTGTGAAAAAAAAACTATGTTGATTTTTTAAAGAAAGTCAAGATGCAAAATTCTCCATATGCCATTGTATTTTTTCCGTCAAGTTTAAACTCAAAATGAGTTGGGTGTATGCATATAACTTTTTGCAAAACATATTAGCCTTTGCGCTTTCATTTTCTTAGAATGCATTTTGTCTTTACCTTTTTCCTTTCTAAAATAAACCGAATTTCAGTCTCACGCTTCAGATGTTTTTGTGCGGTTCTGATACTATATCTGAAAATTACATGTGAACCATATAAAACTCAGGAAAAGAAATGTTGCATACAAAGCCATACCATATATAGAAAATAAATAAATGAAGTATACAAATGATTTAGTGGCAAGTGGCCATGTTCCACTTTATTGAAGTAACAAGCAAGCGCTTGTTCTTTCCGTGACAAGAGAGGAAACTACCCCCGGGTCAAATTACTCGTGTTTGTCCCATTTTGCAACTTGTGGTTGAGGACCAGTCAATCTAATTATACCTCGCTTTTAAGTATACGCATGTTTTTATCGATAGCTTGTCATGAAACCCCAGAGTGGTCAGATGCCAAGTTTGTCAAATAGAGCCGTCAGATTTTTGCCCCGGTCCTGCGTTTCACATGAAATGGAATACTCCCAAATGTGAAATACTAGTATGAAAAGGACAGGGGGAAACCAACCGCTTATTTTTCCTGTCCGCACCTGACATTTCCATTGCCCCGCCCCACCCTACCAATCTCAGGTCAACCGACTCTATCCAGCAAGATCCAGCCCCCTTCGCAAGGCCAAAGCTGACCACCACCACCACCCCACCACCACCAACCCCTCTTCCCTCCATCCCTCCCTCAATTATTATAAGTTGTCAGCATTGTTAATCACTTCAGACCGATCCATCCGACCATCAGCTGTATTGTATTTGTTCGGTGGATGACAGCGGGGAGAGGTGCGGTTCTGACTTCCCGAGGGGCGGCTGGATTCCAAGAAACCATATTCTTGTGCTGCTAGCTAGCTAGGGGCGACCGAGTTTCAGCCAGGGACTTGTAAACCGGTGGTCTCGAGGAGGTACCCGATCCCATGGCCGGCAAGGAAATCTACCACAAGATGAAGGACAAGGTAATCAGTTTGCGCTGTTTTGCGAGTTTAGCTAGGTAGATGCATCGTATGCTTGCTTTTCTTGTCCTTCGCCTTCCATTAAAGATGTGAGCTGGCGCTTGAGAGTCCCGTGAAATGGCGGACGTGATTCACGTGTCGTGCTTAACTCCGAGCATGTCTTGGGAGATTGTAGATTGATGATAGTCAAGCGGTTAGTTTTGTTGGTCAACTATTTTACCTTCTCCAGTGATGCAGATGGTTGTGAGTTGTCAAGTCTGGCTACCCGTAATGAGGCCTGGCTACCATGGATCTTTGTATTAGCTTTTCTTTGGTGGGGTGGGGCGGTGGGTTGAGCTATATAGTTGGTTTCTTTCCGAGAATCAGTATATATAAGTTTCAATAGCTGGATGGTTTTTTTTTGCGGGTAGAAAACTTGTATTACTCATGGCTCATCATAGTCCTCCTCACAAAAATCAACGACTTCTGGGGGGCCTGAATCCATCCAGACTACGGTTCTATGTTCAGTTCTAGCCAAATTTTGCTAAAAAAATAGCTGGATGGATTAACTTAGGGAAAGGAATTTACTATTCTAATGCTAAAATATCACCGTGGTAATACAAGTGCTAATCTGAATCAAGGTTGCTAGTTTTGCAAAAGAGATTGCAAATGTCTTCTCAAGCGTCGAGTGCTTTTTAAGTCAAATGCAATCAAGAACTACAAAAAGGCTAGAAGCAAAATCTATATGTCCCTCATGTATATGCACTAGTGCCCTACGTTTATGGGTGTCTCATGTGTTGTCGTTAGCAAACAATATAAATTCCCTGTTTCTTGCTGACAGCCCTGGAATGAAGAAATTTGGAGGAAGCAAACCCTTTAGGAACAAGAGAAAACTTGTCGATATGTTGGTTATAGAAGTATGGTAGGAGAGCACAATACAGTGGACAATATGCACAGGCTTAGATTTTAATTGACACTCAGAGACACAGCCGCCATGTTTGCTGGTTTAGTATGAGTTCTATTTTGTATTGGAAATCAAGACTAAATGCACTGGAGTGGATTATATTGTAAATATCTGTCATCTCTATTAAAAAATGATGCATGCTAGACGCCAAATCACGAATGTCATTTCTACAGAAAAACGTGGAATTGCAGGTGAAAATCACATGAAATGCAGTCCTGCAGGCCAAATCTTTTAAGTTTTATTTTTGTGCTTACTGGTTCCTGAATTGTGTTTGGTAATTAAGGCCGAATAATATGTTTTTCCCTACTAAACTAAATTTATGGAATTTATGAATAGCCGAGGAGCAGAGGAACATAACTTTGGAAATATGTGTTATTATCTGAGAAACCTAGCAGTTGCGAACCAAACAAGAACTGCAGCTGGAAAATGCTTGACACTACTTGACATGCTTGTGAGTTTTAAGAGTTTGCGATATAAGGTTAAAAAAAATAGTTGCCTTGAAATGTTATGCAGTACTGGATGTCCAGACAGTTCTAGACAAGTTCATTTTGGGGAACTATTTAGACAGGCTCATTTTGGGAAACTATCTTTTGTCATTTTGTCTTGAAAGCTTCCTGTGAAGTTTACTCATTTTAGTTGCCTTGAAATGTCTTTTTGTTGTGCTGGATGTCCAACAAAGTTGTAGTCATATATTTTCCTTGCTGAGTGTTGAGGTCATTATCAGCATAGCTTGGTTGACAATTGGTCTGGATGTTCTTACAGGTGAAAGATGCTTTTAGTTCATCAGGGCCAGAAACAGGGAAAGGCAAGACAAAATTGTCAGGCAGGCGTGTCAAGCATGGTTACCATCTTGTGAAGGGAAATCAAATCATCCAATGGAGGACTACTTGGTGGCGGAGTATAGGCAAGTTGGGGAGCATGATTTGGGTTTGTTTGCAATATTTGATGGCCATCTGGGCCACACTGTTCCAGACTTTCTGCGTGCACATCTCTTTGATAACATCTTGAGCGAGGTAATGCTTCGATTCCACTTGCTTTAGATTTTTGTGGGGTCAAAGTTCAGTAATTGCTGCCATACCTATATGCTAAAATGTTACTGGTGAGAGTGTTCTGCTATTATATCTCAAAGGTTTGGTTATGGTAGCTTCATCGGCATAAGGTGAAAAAGATGAAAAAGAAAACACTTTCCAATCAGTAATGTTGGCAATACGTTTTAATAAGGTTAGAATAATTTTTTTTTCGTCGGCTAAGAAGTGCATATATTTTGAATGTATGATGTTTTTTCTGCAATCTACCTGCAACTACCATACTAGAAACAGAAAGAGCAATATAGGGAGAACGGATGTTTGGCTCTCGGCCTCCATGGAGGCCTTTTCTTTGAAAAAATCAGAATTCAAACTTTTTGGTTTCAAAAAGATCTGAAATTTTTTGTACAAGTAAATAAGGATGTTATGTGTATATGTGTAAAATTTCAGGATGAAATACGTTGAAATGCGACCTGTACAAGAAAGGCAAATTCATGACCTGGGAGGATGAATAGTATTATTATGTGTTAAAAAGCCCCAGATTTGTCTTTTTTGCACAGCCCTCATTTCAACGTATTTTGCCCTGAAAATTTACACACTTGAGTGTCATGCCTCCACGTATCTGTATTTTTTTCAGAATTATTTGAAACGTAGAAAATATGAAATTTGACGAATTTTGAATTTTTCAAAACCGAGCTCCATGGAGGCCTCCAAAGGCAATATTCGCAGTATAGGTAGCAACTTAATTCACAGCTTGTGCCTATTTGGACGTAGTCAACTGAATTTACAGCCGTACTGATTATTGTATTGATATCTGCATACTCAGCCAGAATTCTTGAGTGACACAAAAAATGCTATCAGAAAAGCATATCTACTTACGGATGAGAAAATATTGGAAAAAGCAGCTGAGTTGGGAAGAGGAGGCTCCACGGCTGTTACCGCCATCTTAATAAGCAGTAACGATAGTGTGAAGCTAGTGGTCGCGAATATTGGAGATTCACGAGCAGTTATTAGCAAGAATGGTAAAGCAGAGCAGCTTTCAGTTGATCACGAGCCTAGCATGGAGCGAGAAATTATCGAGGAAAAAGGTGGATTTGTTTCGAACCTACCAGGTAACAACCATCTCTTGTCAATCCCTACCAACGCGTTACTATATGCCTGAAAAAGTATATTCATTCGAATTTGATAGTTATGAATATTATTATTTTTCCTCCTGAACCTTGTCTGCTGGGATGCCGAGGATTTCTTTTTATCCAGTAGCAACTCACAGTGGCACTCACGTGATTCAGCTAATAGCGGTTTTCTTTTTGTTAGTAATCGTCGCAAGCTTATGATCTTTACTTTATTGAGGTTCAATTCCGAACATGTCTCATTTGCAGGAGATGTGCCACGAGTTGATGGGCAGCTGGCTGTTGCAAGAGCATTCGGAGACCGGAGCTTGAAAAAGCACCTCAGCTCTGAGCCACACGTGGCTGAGGAAATTATCGATGAGAGTTCAGATTTTCTAATTCTAGCAAGTGATGGTTTGTGGAAGGTGATGCCTATAAATCTCACGCCATTTATTCCTGATGGATTGGATCTAACTCATTGCATTATGTATCTAAGCTCAGTATAAACCAGTCTGTGTCCTCTGACCTCTGTGCAGTCATCTATGGATATGCACGCACTATATAATCTGTTTTTGAACATAGTGCAAATAGTGTTTGTTCAAGCATGTATAGCACTTAGCGGGGCTTTCATGTTTAGCTTCATTCATTTTGCCATGGACCAAAATTATTTTCTGATTAGATTGATTATCAGTTCATGTATGGGTTGCTAAGTTGCATCTGGTGAGTTACGATTTGCAAATGGTACTAATGCAAATATGACATAAATTCAGGTGATGACCAACCAAGAGGCTGTTGATGAGATCAAGGACATCAGGGACGCACAGGCAGCTGCGAAGCATTTGACGGAGCAGGCGGTGAACAGGAGGAGCAAAGACGACATCTCATGCGTCGTCGTAAACTTCCACTGCTAGCAGAGCTTGAAGCTGCTGCTAGCCTCTCAAGTGTACAATTTCTTTTGTGTCGGATTACGGTTTGCTGTTGTTTTGTCGGATATTGTGTTTAATCTTTTCTTGTTGGGAATAATCCACCACCCAAGGGGATCAAGGTTTGTAGAATATTGTTGTTTGTTCAAAGGCTATAATAAAAATTGTTTCTCTTTTTACTAGTATCATTTATAAGTTTTTATTTATTACGAGCTCCTTGGTTTCTTTTGGGCCCAGTGGGTTTCAGGGTTGGTCCTGGGACCAATTTGATTTGTGAGAATTCAGTGAAACTTCACCGAAAAATTGCAGTTTCGGAGCATTCTGGTAGACACGATTTCACTGTTTTTATATGAATCCCATGATCGCGACTGGCTCTTCGGCTCTTTATTTTGACTGTTACTTGGCGTAGATTATTGCCCCGTGCTCCTCTTGTTGCGCTCACCTATACAAGCCACGACACCATCTGCATCTGCACCATGCGTCAACGCCGCACACCCTACCGGACTCCAACTCGACTACCTCGTCTCAAGTCAGGTCCCAGCGGTTCCTTGCAACTCCCCACTCCATTAGCTATGCCGACATCATGTGGTCACCATCTCTTCCTTTTTTTGAAAATACCAAACCTATTATAAAGATTCACCGGAAGTACAAAGCACACCAAACATAATAAAAATCACATCGAGAACGCTCTCTCCGCTTTCATACTGGAGCCGGCATGACCTTGTCGATTACAGTCAGGAAGTCTTCGTGCACGTGCCCCCCAAGACCAGCATTCGGGAGCCGCGGTCGTCGCCATTGAATTCTCGAATCGATCTGAAAAACCTGACACTAAATCTAGCTATTGCATACGCACAACGAGAAACCCTAACCTCGCCGCTCTGTGGAGTTGGCAGGAATCTACGCCGGAGCTCCGTCTAATCCGTCCTGACAAACGAACTTGAGGAAGATCGGAGCCCGGAAGACTGACTCGAAAAAGAAGCGTCGCCATCCGTCTGAGCGTTGTCCTTGCGAGAACCAATATCCTTCTTGTATAAGTTGAGGCACCAGGAATACCCTCCTGTCACCGGCCGCCTGAGCGGCAGGCCGAGGGGAGGCGAATCCACAGGCTCATCGGGGATCGAAGGAAAGAAGGCTTTCCCTAGTCGCCTCAACCTACCCTACCATCTGCGTCTACGTAGTCGCTTGTGATGAGGACATGGCCACCACAGTTACATCCATATCCCCTGTTGTTTTACCTCTTAGAACAGTTGCTAGAGCTCAGATATGTCAATTAAATTATCATGTACTTTCGTTTCTTGGTAATGTTTCTAGTGTTCATGAGAATATGATGCTGCCTAACTTAGATACATTTGTGTTGTTTGTAATTGAAGGGCCTAGCACGTACAAGAAGGTTGAACATTGGAGCATGGTCAAGCACGGAGATGAAGGTGCATGCAAGGAGAACAAGAACGGAGGTTCAAGTGGAGATTTCCGGACTTTGAAGCCACCATGATGACATACAAGAAGATGGACGAAATATACAAGATGGCCTTTCATAAATTTCGTCCATAGCTTATTATTGGTGTGGCGCGACCTTATTTTGGGCCAGGCCCATGTAATCTATTTTTAGAGTCCATATTGTAGGGGAAACGACTTAGGAGGTGTTTTAGTCCCACCTTGCCAAGGGTGGACAAATTCCCCTCTCTTTTCCATATAAATATAGCCCTTAAGGCATCGTTTAGACTTGGGTTCATTTAGTTAAAAGTTAGCCATCGTTGCAACTTTGTGTACTTCGTTTGTGTCCAATGACCAGACCAAGACCGCTTATGAAACCTCACTTTTATCAATACTTCATCCATATTCGCAATATTCAGATTGCTTTATCATATTTTTGCTCGTTCTTCGATTGCTTGCAGGAATAGACCTTCGTGGTCAGGTTGATCGTGCTCCGGCATGGTCAATAACCTCTTGGAGTTGGTTTAGCAATTGCTAAGGCGCAACGTCGTGCACGTTTGTAGTCGGATCGTCAAAGTCGTCTCCACCAAATCGATAGTTATCATCTCATCGAAAGATTGGGACCCTCGACTCTATCAAGTGATATCAGTTTTCAGGTTGCTCGGTGAGATTTTCCAGTTTTTCATAGTCTAGATTGCATCTGTTCTTCATACCTAGAGTCCCAGAAAAGCCACAAAAATAGTTAGATTAGTTCATTCATGTCCAAGACAGTCCGAGCCTTTTCGCCATTGCCACAAAGTTTTTGCATTGTTGAATTTTCGGTTGCATCTGTGTCGAGTTGCTGGTTTCTTAGTGTCTAGTCATTTAGAGTTTCAAGTTCTAGTCACGCATTGTTCATGTTGCATCCACTTGCACCGACTGCATCCACATCCATCATTCACTGAGGTTGTCGTTGTCATCTCCATCACCTTAGTTGTTGCCGCCCTACATCAGTATCATTCGCGCTTCGCACTCACTGCTACCATCGTGAGTCATTTGCTGTCGTCATCGTTTTCCGTTGCATCAACCTCCGTAGAAAAAGAAGGGAGGAGTACATAAAATTTTGTTTCTCACCTTACAAGGAAAGTCAGCCTTCGGATACTACTAGTACTGGTTCAATTGGAAGTTATGATATACTAGTAGTTTTGAGGGGAACACAATAGTTCAATCACGTCATATTGATTCTGTTGTGCAGATCTTGTCGGTTTGAGTGGTTGAGGACAGAATATTTTTGATAGGAGGAGGCGACTCACGTGACTTGTTTAGGAAGAAGATTTCGAAGGAATAAAGAAAAGAGTGGCAGCATGTAGATATTTTAAGGCAACCACGTGAAGCGTGTCTTGTTTTTCTCTCGGGTAGTAAGATCTAGTCCTTCACGTGAAAGGACTTCTACTTGTGACATTGAGATAATTAAAAAAAAAAGCTGTTCGGTTTGGAGTCCTTGCCATTCACGTTTTTGGAAACCAAGTAAAAAAAATAAGGGAAGGAAAGGAAACAAAAGAGGAAGGTAGTACTATAGTTGGCTGATTCGGTTGGTGGTTTCCCAGTTTTGGAATTTCCTTGGCGAAAATAAAGGAGAAAAAGAGCAGCCATCTTGGAGAAAAAAAAGGCAAGTCGGATCAGATCCGGGCACATTTATTGGGAAAAAAAAGAGAAGAAGAATTATAAGAAAGAGTAGAGGAGAATAAGGAAGGAGATTGAAAAAAAGGAAAGTCCAGCTTTGATCTGCTTCCTAGTTGGACGAAAATTTGTGTTTGTTGCGGAAAGTTTGTTACGTATCACAAGGAAACAAGTGAAAAAAAAGGCAAGTATTAATCGGTTTGGTTGGTGGCTGTTTTATTGGGCAATTTCTGTGAAAAAAAGGAAAGGAGGAAATAAATCTGCACGTAAATCAAGGAGAGGTGGTTGTTTTCATGTTTGGAAGAAGAAAATAAGGAAAGCTGCAGATTTGTTTTTTTACGTAGGATTTTGTGCTATTTGGAAGGAAGCATTTAACGGAAAAAAAAAGGCAATTGGCGTTTGGCATCTAGCTGATTTTGTGGGACGGTTGCTAGGGCGTTTTGACTGGAAAAAAAAGAAGAAGTAAGAGAAGGGAAGTGCACGTGCTTTTGCCTAGGGCTTCAAGATAAAAAAAATTCTCTTGGCTGATTTGGTTGTCTTTCCCACGAAAAAAAAGAAAACAGCCCGTGCAGTTTTTCTTTGGAAAGAGAAAAGTGCAGCGGTTGACTTAATCCCTTTATGGTGCTGGCTTCCAAAAAAAAGAGACTAGCTTATTGAAGGAGTGGTACGTCAGTATTATACTTGTGCCTAAAAGTTGACTTGGATCAGGGAGAGGGCCACAAGATTCTCTGCTGCCACGTTGGTTTTTCACGTTAGGCACGTTTTTGATTGCTCTATTTCTGAGGATCTTTATTTTCACCCACATCTATCGTCGTGTCTACCATTGTAAACACATTTTTTAAGTGAAGCATCGTGAATTCATTTGTGTCATAGGCTCGCGTCTCTAGTTGTCTAGCCTAGGACCAGCACTCAACCACTTTGAACGAATTTTCAGCTTACATTAATTAACGTGGTTGTAGCATTTTTTTTTCACATATATAAAGCTAACCTAGCTTCACATATTTCTACACCGTGTATCTATAGTTCACCTGGCAATCGCTTTACCCAACTTTTGGAGTTACTTGACACTACTGGTTGCCGATCACCGTCTGCTGCATGGTAAGAACTTGTAAGACATTGATATTTGCTTTACTGTGAGTGTTTTACCACCACATCCTAGTAGTTATAGGAGCATTATTTTTGGATTTTGTTTCTTGTTTCTACTAATCATGACAGGACCTAGAGTCAATTCATGTGCTTTGTCAATCGCGGGAGACGTGCCACCACCTATGCAAATATCACAACCGTCAGTAGAGGTGCACAAACATCCAGATGCACATTTTTTTAGAGAAAAGGCCAGATCCCAACTTTATAAATAAAGCCACATGGCAGCGTCACAGGAAACCGAACAGGAGCGAAACCAGCTATCAAGACAACGCACAGAGTGCACGGAGCGAAAAGTTTGAGAGTAACCAAAGAAGGAAGGATACAGTAATCGCCATACACGGCGAGCCGGAAAGGAGAGAGACCTAAACTCATAAGCAGCACCACGAGGATTAGGCAGCGGGATCCCTTGGGAGATGAGAGATCTGGCCGAATTTTGACGATGAGCAGGTCCAGGGCATCCCGATCAACCTCCTTAGTCAATGATCTCCACCGCTGCAATAATATACATGATTTGAAAAGAACGTGTGAGGCTTAGATGGGAAGATATGCTCAATAGTAAATTTGTTCCTAGTGGTCCAAAGAGCCCAACATAAGGCTCCCAGCCGACCAAAACACCCTCTTGGTGACCCCAACCAAAGCTTTGGCTAGGGTTGAATATGGGAAAAGAGGAGGGGTTCCAAGAGACCAAGCCAAGATCGACACAACACCAAACCAACTTGGCCAAAGACGCAATTGAAAAAGATGTGATCAGAGTTCTCCAAGGCCCCACAAAGATGACAAAACTCGAACCAGGCCCATTGCGCTTTTGATGCAGTCGGGTAGGAAGGCGACCATGAAAGGCTTGCCAAAGGAAAATTTTAATCTTAGGAGGGACTTTGGACTTCCAAACGCAAGAGAATCTGGACGAAGGAGTACCACCGATAAGTCTAGAATAAAGCGACTTAACCGAAAATCTACACGAGGCCGAATGAGGTCAAACCACGAATCGGCCGACTCAGAGCACGGGGAAGAGGCGGAGAGACTTTGTCAATCTTCCAACTCTTGAGAGACAGGGCGACGAAAAGCCAAATCCAGTTATTAGCTGCCACCTCGCGATGGAGATATTCGGATTAGGACAATAAGAAAGCAGAACCGAAAGCTTCGCATGACTAGGGGGCATCCCGGACCGTGATCCAACCAAAAGCGAACAGCCATCCCATTACCAACATTAAATTTAACATGTTCCAGAAAGATCAGTCTGACTTTGACAAGGGATTTCCAAAATTGAGACCCGCGCCTGGCGGTGGCAAACAGTGGGTTGGAGTGTGGGAAGTATTTAGCCTTAAGAATCAAAAACCACAGCGAATCAGCCCCACTAGTCAAAATTTTCCACCACCACTTGATAAGCAAACAAATGTTCATCACCCAAGTATTAATAATGCCTAACCCCCCAAGGTTTTTAGGCTTACACATATGTTGCCACTTGACTAGCCTATATTTCCGTTTGTTATCCGCGAATTCGATTAAAGCTCCCCTATGTTTGTCGAAACCAAAGATGCACGCCATCCATAAGAAGATAAAAGCCCATAAGAAACATGGGGAGAGAGGATAAGCAGGAGTTAATTAGAGCAACTTTGCGACATTGGTATTGTATACGCCCTCCAAGGGAGCACCACATTCCCCACTTTAGCGATCACGAGCGAAATCTTTAGCATGGAGCACGCCAGGAGAAATAGGGAGGCCTAGATACTTGAAGGGAAAGGAACCCAAAGAACAGTTAAGAAGCTCGGCAACCATAACGCTTAGCCCCATCCACACCCGTCACGGGACCTCACTTAGCGAAATTAATCTTAAGACCAAAACAGCTTGAAAACGCAGCAGGATGAATTTCAGGTTAGCAATGCAAAGGCGTCATCCAACTCCACCAAGATAATAGTATCATCCGCATATTGCAAGTGGGAAACACCCTCAGGAAGTAAATGGGAGACCACAGGAGCAATGTGCCCCTGAGCATACGGAGAGCATGCACGAGAAGGCATCGGCCACAAAATAAAAAAGAACAGGGGAAGCAAGATGGCCACCCGAGACCAGCTGCATGATACGATGAACATAAGCACCGTCGAAACCTTTAGCAAGAAGGACCTGCTTGAGGAAGGGCCAGCTAACCGAGTCATAAGCTTTCTCAAAATCTAACTTAAGGATAATCGCTTTAGCTCTCCGAGCGTGAAGATCGTGAACAATCTCATGAAGGGATAGGATACCATCGAGGATGAAACGCCCTTTGATGAAAGCAGATTGATAAGGACTAATAACTCTATGAGCAACCGGCGACAAACGATTCACAAAGCCTTTAGCCGGGAATTTGGCAAAGTTGTTAATCAAAGCAATAGGCCGAAATTGGGAAATAACATCAGCACCCTTAACCTTGGGGATCAGGGATATCACTGCGTAGTTCAGGCGGGAGATGTCGACAGTACCAAGACAAAAACCCTGGATAACATTACAAACCAGTTGTTTCAACTGGGGCCAAAATTCGAAAAAAGGAATGGAGAAGCTGTTCGGCCCGGAAGCGATTGGGATTGGCAGTGTTAACAACATCCCAAATTTCCTGATCAGAAAGAGGAATCATCAAGGAGGCATTCTCCTCGGGTGAGATTTTAAGACCTAAGTTCCAAAGGGAAGGAGAGATAGAGAAGCCCAATTGAGGTTTAGCCCCCAACATCCAGATGCACATGTTCAGGTTAATGTTTCTATACCACCATTTAATGGGCGTTTTAGACCTGCTTTATATATTTAATAGGAGTTTGACATAAATAATATATTTGCTTCCCATAATTTTGATGAACATAAAAAAGTTAAGGTTGCGGTTGGTTCTTTCACCGGTTATGCTTTAGTTTGGTGGAGTGAATATTGTCGGTTACACCCTGATTATATACCTACTACTTGGGATGATTTGAAACTTGCCATGCGATATACATTTGTCCCCGCTTATTATACTTGTGACATGATGAAAAAGTTGCGAACATTTAAAACAAGGTAGTGACACCGTAACGAAATATTATGATGATTTACAAACTACCTTGCAGTCCTCTTTAGAAGAAAGTGAAGAAGATTTTATGGATAGATTTTGGGGCGGATTAAACCGTGACATTCAGGATATACTAATTCATGAAACATGTTATCCTATGGACCGTTTGTTTCGTCTTGCTTGCAAAGCTGATCAGGAGATAACAAGACGTGTTGCCCACAAGACAAACAAGCGGAAGGTGCAAATCCCAAGAGTTGTGACGGTTGTTCCTTCCACCACTGTGTCTCCTATGAAAACAACATCCATTGTTGAGAGCACTACATCACCTCCACCATGTGCCGTGTCGCCACCTAGAGTGCCTACATCATCTTTGTTGATCATAAGAGGTAATGCCAAAGGTACCGACCTTCCACCTCCACATTAGTATGATGAATGCCTTGTTAATTTAAATGAACCATGCGATGAGCTACCCACTACTTTGATCACACCAGCTATTTTAGAGGACTATGTTCGTGAGTTGACTTTGCCATGTGATCAAACAATTTTGAGTGAACCCATCGAATTAACTATTGACGCAAAAGAATCATGTGAATCAGGGAATAAATCATATTTGGATCAAATACGTTTGAAAATAATTGTGTTAATGTTTAATCATTTTGATATGACCTCTAATCTTGGTGATGATTCATCAATGTTAGGATGGTTTAATGATAAACATTGTCAATCTTTTGATATGAATAAGAGCTTCACTTATATGTGCAAACTAAGTTGCAATATTTTCATGCCTTTGAATTCTTGTGATAATATATTGGCTTTATATTTCATGACTTTTGAAGGGTGCTCTTGTATAACTTTGTCACATGTGCCCCAACTGAGATTAGTAAAAAGGATGACATATACATATACAATGTGTACACCTTGTCTCTTTTGTTAGCCAGATTTCAGATTAAGCAACGACGAGGACGGCTTTGTTTTCAAGAAGGGGAGGTTGATGAGGACATGGCCATCACAGTTACACCCATATCCCTTGTTGTTTTACCTCTTAGAACAGTTGCTAGAGCTCAGATATGTCAATTAAATTATCAGGTACTTTCGTTTCTTGGTAATGTTTCTAGTGTTCATGAGAATATGATGCTGCCTAACTTAGATACATTTGTGTTGCTTGTAATTGAAGGGCCTAGCACGGACAAGAAGGTTGAACATTGGAGCATGGTCAAGCACGGAGATGAAGGTGCGTGCAAGGAGAACAAGAACGGAGGTTCAAGTGGAGATTTCTGGACTTTGAAGCCACCATGATGACATACAAGAAGATGGACGAAATATACAAGATGGCCTTTCATAAATTTCGTCCATAGCTTATTATTGGTGTGGCGACCTTATTTTGGGCCAGGCCCATGTAATCTATTTTAGAGTCCATATTGTAGGGAAAAGACTTAGGAGGTGTTTTAGTCCCACCTTGCCAAGGGTGGACAAAATCCCTCTTTTCCCTATAAATATAGCCCTTAAGGCATCGTTTAGACTTGGGTTTTATTTAGTTAAAAGTTAGCCATCGTTGCAACTTTGTGTACTTCGTTTGTGTCCAACGACCAGACCAAGACCGCTTATGAAACCCCACTTTTATCAATACTTCATCCATATTCGCAATATTCAGATTGCTTTATCATATTTTTGCTCGTTCTTCGATTGCTTGCAGGAATAGACCTTCGTGGTCAGGTTGATCGTGCTCCGGCATGGTCAATAACCTCTTGGAGTTGGTTTAGCGATTGCTAAGGCGCAACGTCGTGCATGTTCGTAGTCGGATAGTCAAAGTCGTCTCCACCAAATCGATAGTTATCATCTCATCGAAAGATCGGGACCCTCGCCTCTATCAGCTTGTCTGCACCGTGTAGGCATAAACTCAAAGACAATGCGCTCCTCTCAACCGAGGCGGGTGTAGGCACCTCTTGGTTGGCTAGGTTGGGGAGCAACTACAATGAAAAGAGGCTTGTGGTAGAAAAAAAATTAGAAAAACGGATCTGGGCCACCGGATAGAAGACAGATGGTCCAGATTTAGGTGGAGCAATTTGTCTGGATAATTTGCAAAAAGGTCCTTCCCTGCAAGCTAATTTGGTCTCAGTGCCCTCGTTGTTCAATCCCAAATCCCCTACAGAGCAGCATTCCCAATGCTGGTGGCGGCGGCCCAGATCCCTCCTCAAGCTGGGCGAGTTCCGAAAATCTCCGGTGGCTGCTGGTCGTCGTGTCGCTGACGGTGCAGTTTGAGGTAGACAAAATCAAATCTCCCCGGCTAATAAGCTCCGCCCCGCAGTTTGCTCATCAGTCTCGTAGCCTCTGATTTGAATCTCCGGTAGCACTTGGTCCGTCGCCTCCTCTCTCTCTCTCTCTCTCGCTCGCTCTCTCTCTCTCTCTCTCTCTCTCTCAGGCACATCAAATCGTGACCTCCTTCCCCTTGTTAGCGGCAAGCCGGTGGTGAGCTCCTCGGGTCCTTCCCAACCGCCCAATGCGACTTGGTGTAAACCTACAAATCTTCAACACTGTTGTTCATTTTCCTGGTAAAATAGTAGTAACCAAGATATCTGACCCTCTTGAAAAATTAGTGATGTCTCATAGGCTAAAATAGACACTTAAATGTGTATGAATTTCATGAAGTAATATTTGCAAATATTTTTGTATCAAACTAAGATGAGATGGGCATCAACAACATGCATATATCTGAAAATGGTCATATTTCACAAAGACTCAAGGTCTGTACTGCAAATATGCTATTTCATATCTAACCATTTGTAGGGGGTTTTCTATAAAAAGTACATTAAGTGGTCTGTTATCCCCCACCTAAATTTGGGCCATCCGTCTCCCATCTAGTGGTCCGGATCAGTTTTTTCTATTTTTCTACTACAAGTCCAGATTCTATTGTAGTCTCTCCCGGTTGGCTACGACGGTCATTTTGTTCATGTCACAACCTTTCTATCGACCAAACTCCATCCTCCTCGGCAGGCGACCCCGGTAACCCCGCAAATCGAATCAAACAAGCTCCTCGAGTTTGGTGTGAGTGCTTGAAGAAGACTCTTTGAGAAAGGGTTTCAAAATTGGAAAATTGACTTTAGACTTTTACCAAATCTGTTGATTATGAACTCTTTGTGTACTAAATTCATGTGTTGATGATGAACTCTTTGCTAAACCCCCGCTTTAGCAAAGAATTCGATATCTTTTTTCGAGGAATCGAGAGGATCACTGCCTTTCATTTTGCCGGTAAATACATATTTACAAGAGGTGGACTCGTTTTGAGAAAAATCGCTCCAAAAACCCGCATAAAAAAAATGAGCCACCTAGCGAATCCCCTTTGGTGGTTGGTAGTTACCCAAAGCCATTCCCCTCTACTTGATGTCCTCAAGGGCCAGCCTTGCAACCTCGATGTAGGTCATACGAGTTCTTTTGAAGATGGGCCTATTCCTCTCCTTCCAAATTTTCCGTACCACTGCACCGACACTTCTCCTCGCGTGAGAACCAAGAAATCATGCCACTGCACCATTCCACATTGACAGGAGCACGCCGCATGACGAGAACAACTCTCCCCGTCCATCCCTGGATGCAGTTTCTGACCAGCAAGGAGAAAGGGCAATCCTTGCACAAGTGGGTCGCCATTTCCGAGGAGTTTAGGCAAAGATGGCATCTAGTATCATTTTGAATTGTTTTACTTTATTTTTTAATATTAACATGGGTGCATTTGAGTTAGAGTGTAGAAACTCGATGTTTGATTGGGCTCCCTATTGCACGCCATTGCATTTCTTTCATGTTGTTCTTGTTCGGTTGCCTACCACATGGCCGTTGTGGCGTATTTATATTTGTAAAAGATAGCTCGGTTGTATGATATATTTAAAAAATATATAGATTGAAAATTTTCATGTATTTTTAAAAGATGTCCATGAATTTTTAAAATGTTCATGAACTAAAAAAATTATACACAAAATTATAAAAATGTTCATGGGCTTATAAATTGACAAGAAATGAAAAATATCCATGGATTTGGAAAATATTCACAAATCTGAAAACTTTTCACGAATTTTAAAAATATTCACTAATTTTGAAAGTTTTTTTAAATATATTTAGAAGTGTTTTAAAAAATTAAAACTAAAACCAAAGAAAAATGAAAAAGGGAAGATAAAAATAATAAACATGAAAAAAAGAAAAAGAAAACCGGAAAAACTGTTGAGAAACATCGGAAAAAAAAGAAAAAACGGGCGAAGAACCTGCTAGAACGTTCTCGAAACAGTTTGTTTAATTTACATCTAAATGTTTTCTAAAAATGTCACATCTAAACTCCCACAACTAACGCAGCAACAAGAAACAGAAAAAAAGTTGGGACAAAAAAAATTAGACCACCAACATAGTGAACATCAGATTATATGCGACATAATTATATCACATCTAGATGTGTTCTAGACAGACCCTTCTCGAAAACCCGCTCTGGGGTTACAGGGGCCAGACCCAGTACTGTGCAGGATGTGCGTTTTGTACCATTTACATATTATATTATTCCTCGCCTTAAGCGCTAAATAGGATTTTCGCTGTTTAAAACCCTCCGGGCTCGCCATTCAGGCTTTTCCACGGTGTCGCGGCCGCCACGGAAGGACCGCCCGGCCCAGAGCAGACTCACCCTGCATCCCCTAAAACCCTAAAAACACGAGAAGCCCTACTCTGCCTCTCCTCCCCCGAATTGCCGCCTCTCCTCTCCTCTCCTCCACCGGAGAGAGAAGTCAAGGAAGGATGCCGCGGATCACTTCGGTGGAGAGCCCCGGCTGCCCGCCGCTCCGCGCCATCACCACCGACATCCTCGGCCTCATCAAAGGTACTGCCGCCTTACCCGACTTCGCCGCCTCCCCTCCGCCGCCACCTGCTGCTCACTGTTCCTTCTCCGTTTTAATCCCGGCGCAGTCGTCGAGGCCCGCGCTAGACCGGCGGGCGTCGCCAAGGTCGTCGAGACGTGGGGCGAACCCGACGCCTCCAGGGCCATCCTCGTCGCTTCACTCGCCGACCGAGCCGTCGACCCCGTCAGTCCCCCTCTACCAGCTCAGCTCAGCTCTCTCTCATGAGCGCTTGGTGAATCACGGTTGCTCATTCCTATGATCACGATTGTCTATTTTGTTGCGTTTTGCAGGTTTTGGTTGTGGCAAGGAAGAACGGTGTGGTGAGTGACTGCTGCTTCTTAGAGTTGGGACGCTTACCTTGTGTGTCTTTCAGTTGGTTGTTAATTCCAAAGGTTTTTGTGTAGGTTGAGTTGCTGAATCCCCTGAATGGTGATACTCTGGCCGCTGTCAAGTTCTCTAGGACAGACCAAACTGTCGGAGCTGTGGAAAATGATCCCCTAGTCGCCCTGCACCTCTTCAGAAAACATGCACCAGACTTATCCACGTAATTTTCACATGCTGATAATTTTCCCCGTAATAGATATCTTACAACACGTCTACACCTGTATTAAGTATCCATATCATTGAAAAGTTCATTGCTCTTCTGCATTTTGGTGACATTGGCCAAATTGTATTTACATTTAGTTGCTCGTTGCAGGTTAGGTACATTTCTTGCTTGTACGGAGAAGGGCAAAGCAAGTGTGAGATCTGTTGCAAAAGAAAACACGGCATCTGACTCGGATGTTGGGCCATCAAGCACTTGGGACGTGTGTAACAAGGGTACATTGCAGTTTTCATCTGTGGATGCTGGTGAAAACTATGCAATGTTCGGAGGGTGAGTTGACTATAACCTCTAGCATGCGATTACCTAATACTGTATGCTTAAAAAACTGCTGTTGGGCTGCATTCCTTTTATTTACCAGCTTTTCTGTCTGAGATGTGAAAATCATTTAGGAAATTTGTGGCGTTTTAACAGTTATTTCATTCATTTTAGGAATGGTATGGAAGTGAACTTGTGGGATATCACATCTTGTAGTAAGATGTGGTCTGCTAAATCTGTAAGTACCAATCTGTTTTTTTCTTTCTTATTAGCTGATATATTAGCAAACTATTGTCCGTGTTAACTTTATTTTGATCTCACAGCCCCGAGCTAACAACGTTGGTATATTTACCAAACCTTGGTTCACTGCTGGAACTTTCCTGTGCAAGGATGATCACCGTAAAATTGTAGCCGGCACAAATAATCATCAGGTACCATATCTCATCACTGTTATGCTAACAGAACTCCAAATTTAATCTTTTATGGATAAAATTTGCTCAATGTTTGTGTTAGAATTCAGCAAATTTAACCAGTTCAGCTCTCTGGCTGCAAGGCTGCTAGTTGATGGGGTTTTGTTATGGTGTGTCTGTTACATCTGTGTAGTCCCCTCATAGATTGTAAATAATGAAACCATTTCATTTGCTTAATTGACGTGTTTCTACTTCCTTTTATGCTAGGCAGTGACTAGCTGTGGATGTTTGCTACGATCATTTGCATCTGTATTATATTATGCTGCACTGATGATGACTGCTCAACTTCACTAACAACTAATGGTGTTTTCATTTTGTGTTTGCCAGGTTCGCTTATACGATACTGCTTCGCAAAGAAGACCTGTTGTTTCAGTTGATTTTAGGGAGTCACCAATCAAGGCAGTTGCAGGGGATCCAGATGGGCATACTGTCTATATTGGGACAGGAACAGGAGACCTCGCTTCCTTTGACATGAGAACAGGTATGATAAACAGATGGTGTGCAGTATCTTTTAATGGAACTGAGTATTTTTGGAACATGTTCCTTTTCTAGTGTTAAAATAGCTTATATTCAGTTTTGGTAACTACTGAATTTTGAAGATTTGAATTCGAGTAGACCTGTGTTTTCTTAAACTTCAACCCATGTGTCACAAGTCTACTCCTATTTAATCATCAGATCCACTTCATGTTTGCTGTTTTGTATAGGCAATAATGGTATGAAGTACCTATATTGGTCCGTTTCTTTATTTTATTTTGTCTGCTAATCGACAGATAGTTAGTGACATGCAGTTGCAGCTAATGGAAATGGTAGAGCTGAAATATTTATCAGCATTTCTACATGTTAGAGTTCGATATATAATGTTTAACTGATCGGAGATTGCGTAGCACTTAGTTTATTATTAAATAAAATGACATGGACAAATGATTATGGCTAATAACAACCCAAGGTACAATGTATGCGAGTATAGCTTATTTTACAGTGTTGTGATTGGTGTGTACCTTTTTTACAGGAAAACTACTCGGATGCTATGTTGGTAAATGCAGTGGAAGTATTAGATCGATAGTTAGGCATCCGGAGCTGCCTTTGATAGCATCTTGCGGTGAGTAATAAATTTTCATTTATTTCAGATTGATTTATTTTGAATGCAACATATAGTTTATCTTACCTCAATTTTGTTGTGCACTTTTACTTTTTATTGGCTGTCTTTGTTTGTACTTCTTTGAACTAACTCGGGATATTATTTTGGTCTTTGTAGGATTGGACAGCCACTTGCGAATCTGGGATACAAATACAAGGCAGCCGCTTTCTGCGGTATGTCTAAAATTAATTTCACAGCATTCAAATTAAGCTTGAAGCTTGTTGTTGCTCCTTGCAATTAATTGATGCTAATTTTTATTCATATTGCCCTAATTGTTTTCTGGTCCATTTTGACATGTGTGTATATAAATGAATTTATTATAGTGAGCATGAAGATATCATTGACTAGCCAACTATCTTATGACTTAATCTTGGGCTACACTTTATTTCTCCCTCCGTATCAAACTATAAGATGCTTTTTAGGCTAAACTAGCCTACAAAAACCTCTTATTTTTTGGTACAGAGGTAGTACCTAAAAAACATATAATCCTAAAATTGAGTGTGCAAGTTCATTTATACATGTCGGTGTATATGATAGATGACTAGGAAAATTGCCCGTGCGTTGCAACGGGAGGAAATGATGAGATGCATAACCGGCTCTGCTGTAGGGTCAATGCTTTTATGGGAAGCCACCATTATGGTCGGGGAGGCTAGTGTCATAACTTGAGAGCTGCTAACAGATTAGTGTATGTTTGCAGCAACATTATTGCACAGATCTGCAAGAATACCAAAATGATCCGCAAACTATTTATGACATGGAGCATCTGTTTGAGAGAAGAAAAACTGATTTAATGAACCGAAGACAGTAAATCTTGAATGAGATATGTGGCACAACATATACAAAATCACCAACTGATGAAGGGATCCAGCTTTAGAATTTGATAACTGAAATTAAAAGCCGCTCATTCAATAGTTTCTGGTAATGAAAAGCCAGAAATAAATGCAGACATGTTATATGTTCGTACTTTTTCTGTGTCTATTTACTGTATCTCCAAAACTAAAATAAGGGCTAATTATGACTCCATAGTTTAGTGTTACGCTTAGGAAAAACATTTAATAAAAAGTTCTGACACAAAGTAATTAATTTACAAAAACTCTAGCTTAATTAAGTTTCTTCTTTGCTTGAACAAAACATCACCAAAAATCCTAAGACATATATATTCTCTAAAATTCAGTAATCCAGGTCACACAACCGGAAGAGAGAAGAACATTCATATAACTGATAGTCGGAGTTGATCAAACTAACATGTTCAGTGTTTCTATTAGTTAACTTTTGAACATTCATATCCTTGTAATTTGGAACTAATCCAGCAGAGTATGCTACTTCCTACTCCCTCCGTTCCAAAATACTTGACTTCCATTTGTCCAAAAATGGATGTACCTATATACTAAAACATGTCTAGATACATATATATTTTGACAAAGGGAAGGCATGTATTGTGGAACGGAGGGAGCACCTCGTTTTTCTGCCCTCCGCTTTTGCTTTGGCCCTCTCCTCCCTACTGACTCCTTTGGATGCTTCTGTCTGGGAAAAAACAGAAAAGTTCTATAGATAAGTCCACGTATCTGTGGGATTTTCGTTTTTTATAATATATGAATTCTCTTAAAATTCAACAATGTTTTGTGTTGTTATTTCAGCATAATCATTCACGTAGGATCGGAGAGTTTGGAAGCTCAACTGACATCCGTTGTTACCTATTGCATGCCATGCTAACTTATTGGTCACTGGACGAAAAGCTTTAGAGATTGGACGTTGCTTTGCACTACTTGTGCCCCTGCCACATTCTTAATATAGATCACATCTATATCAGCAAGGATTATCTAGTCCTGTCTGCAGCACAAAGCAAAGGAGACGCGAGTGGGGACCTTTGTTTCGGGAAGCTGCGGCCTTGCGAGGTTGGCAAGCGGAGAGTTGCCGGCCAGCAGGAGCAACGACCTTTGCGAGCGGGAGCGGGAGCCGCCGAGTTTGGCGAGTGGGTCACGCGAGGGAGACGGCCTAGGTCCCCGCGTGTGTTTAGCATAGCCCGCCGCAAGGGTCGTGCCAGCTGGATCTCCGGGTCTGGGCCGGCCAGCACCTGCATGGTTTCCTCCAGGATGAGCATGCATGCCCAGGCAAGGTCTGCAGGTTTTTCAGCTCCAGCCGGTCCATCGGGAACATGTCGGCGACCGCGTCCATGACGGACTTGCACGGATCCGAGCGGCACCTGAGCGCAGGCTGCGTCGATCTTGCGTGACGCTGCAGCGAATCGAAAGAATGTCGTGGAGTCCATCCTGGCGCAGAACGCCCTCAGGCTCTCAGCCTCTCACTGATTTCCACGGCGTCCTAGACCGAGCTCGCGATACATAGAGATCGCGGCGGCAAAGCGAGTCGGTGGCGCACGGCGCTTGCACTGATGTCTTCGGAGCAGGACGCGAGGCCGCACTCTAGCTCAACCAAGCCGGCGCTCACCACCTCTTCTGTCAGACGGCCACCGCCTCCTCATCCCCTCGCCGCTGCGGACGATGCCATGTGCCTGCTGCCAAAACCACTTCCGACCCCTGAAACCCTAGCGCAGCTCTTCTGCCTCCACAGGAATCAATGGATATTTATTGGAGGAATTAGAAGAGGCAGCGATGCAGAGTTGGACACAGAGTCCGCATCTTAAGGGAAGACGTGCGTACAGGAAAAGATTAAGACGAAGGGATGGAAAAAAAGTAGCTTTTGTTTCTGTTAGCCAGCTATTTTTTTATGCTCTTAGGAACAGGCCCATGAGCCATCGATGTGGCCCAGGGAGTCCGGCAGGGCAGCGGGCAGGTGCGATGGGGAGAATCTGAGGCCCAACAATGCAGCTACATATGCACAAAAGTTCGATGCACATGACGTGTTTCCGTGAATTAGTACCACATCGTGTATATCTATCTAAAAAAGTAAGGCAAAACTAAAAATATAGTGCACGTAAAAGTACTCAAAACGGGACGAAACAAAGTGGAACCAAACCAAGAATATCTATTCCCTTTAATAGTAGGTATAGATTTTGCGTTTCTATCTTGGCTAACCTTGTACTCTAGTTAATTGGCCTTTAGTGATTGCGCTACTGGTTATACACCATGGTTCTTCATTTTAAACTCTTAATGATCTAACACATGTTCATTGGTTGGTAACAGGTCTATCTCAAGCAGCACCTCACGACAGTGGTTATTGATTCACATTTCTCAGCTGAAGGTCTCTCTCTCTCTCTCTCTCTCTCTCTCTCTCTCTCTCTGCGGGGGAGTTATGTATTTTCAGTAGCTATTCTGGGTTATGTGCTCAGTTTTCCGTTGTTGTTGTGGTAAGTCAGATGTGAGAGTGGCCATTGTTTTTTACATTCATGTTATCTTGAATGGTGCCTGTTGTAATGGGCAAAGTGCTTCCTTTAGGACTGAAACATGTTGACTTGTTAAATTTCGTTGGATGTGGAACTGATAATTATAGTTAGGAAAGTATTGCTTCTTTTTACTCGGAACACTTCTGAGTTCTGACCTGTAATCTTAAAATGGCTTACATCTTAACTGCATCTTGATGAATGCCTTGAGGTTTGAGGTACTGTGCTAACACTACTGTTGTGTCTAGAATCTGAGGAGACTAAATCCAAGCAGCCAGATTCTTCAATGGTGGCTGAAGCTGCAGTAAGAAGGGAAAAAAAGAAAAAGAAGAATGTATTTGTTGAAGAGGATGAAGAAGGAACTCAAATGGTGGACCCTGATGACTGTGATACTGAAGCAGTCAGAAAGGAAAAGAAGAAGAAGAAGAAAACTGTTATAGAGGATGATGAAGAAACGCAAATGGTCGACCCGGATGAAGGCGATGCTGAAACAGTCAGAAAGGCGAAGAAGAAAAAGAAGAATAGAAGGGTTGCAGAGGATGAGGAAGGAACTCAGATGGCTGACCTTAATGACAGTGATGCTGAGATGTATGCCCCAAAGAGAATAAAATCTGAATCTGGAGAAAGAAGCAAAGGCACGAAAAAGAAAAGCAAGAAGCAACAAGTTGCCTAGGACATTTGGTGTGCTGGAATTATTGACGTCTGACCACGGTGCTTGCCTTAGTGAATTTGTAAAAGAATGCCTTTTAAATACAAGTTCATTCAAACTCGAGCGGTATGCTTCATTTGCAAATTTTTCTTGAAATATTACCTGCTGTTCTACAATATTACGATAAGTGTGATTTGAAATATTGTCAAACTTGAACGGTATGGTTCATTTATACTGTCATCTGACCGTGTGTTCTCATCTTGGTTAGTTTGTACCGAAGTAACAATAGTCTAGTATAGCATGGACAATGTCAGTCCTGTTGCTGTAGTGAAATTAATGCAAGTTGTTCCTGGACATTTGAATTTTGGAACCATTTTTGGCCGAAACATGTATGATCTCTGCCAATTGATATATAAGATGATAACAAGTATATATGCAAGTGTTGGGTGAACATAGGAGTCGTGCTCCAGATGAGGTTAAAAACCATTTTGATAATTCCATGGGACAAGTTGACCAAAATTGATTTTTACACATAGTTCCCTTAAGGCTATACACTTCATCTCTCCATATGAACAGTGTTTTTTTTTCATATGAGGCTTTGCTCTCACATGTATAAACTAGTATTAACTTATCTCCATATGGAATCGGGGAAGGATTCTGTCAATCTTATTATGAGACAGCCAAGCCATATAATTTTCCGCCATCTTTCTTTGCTAGCACAGTCATGTGACTGCCAAACAGCCCAACTGTGCTGGATAACTTGCTGAATCAAACAGCTTGAGATCGCCATCCCAGCTTTCAGCCAAGGTGATGTCATGACTCTCAACTCCAGGATCAGGGATGATGAATTCATCAAAGTCGGATAACGTTTTCAGTTGCGCGCTCAGTGATGCTATTGTTTTCTGGCAGTCTGCTAGTTTCCCCGCAGCACGAGCTAGCTCTTTCTCCTGTAGAAACCAGTTACTCATCAGGAACATAACTGAAAAGTCCTCAACTTTTCATCACCAGACTTGGTTGCAATAGTCAAGAGATACCGTAAAATTTACCTTTGTGATGTGCAGGTCTATACTTGCCAGAGGTTTCACTTCAATTGGTTTTGGTTGATGGCCTGGAGCTCTGCTGCACAGTTCCTGTTTCAAGTCATGGCACTGCGCGGCGAACTCCGACGATTCTGCTCTCTCTTTGAGAATTTGTTCCTCGAGCAAGTAAATCTTTCTGTGCGCCTCCTCTGCTTCTCTCTCTTTGAGCTCGAACTGGCTCGTTATTTTGTTCTTCTGGGCTTCGGAAGCATCTAGTGCAGTTATGTAGGCTGATGACAAGTTCTTCTGCGTCTCCAATTTCATTTCCAGCTGGCCGGCATTCTCCTTCAAGCTCTTGATTTCAGCTTGCGCCGACTTGAGTTGAGATTCCAGTTGTGCAATCAACGGCCCTTGTTTCTCCAGAGTCTCTTCAAGCGTGTTAACCTTCTCATTCAGGGCAAAGACATCTGAATTGGCGGCCTGGAGTTGGGATGTGAGCTCATTTCTCTCTGCTTCCTGTGCTTGGAGATCACGGCACCGCTTTGCGGATTCAACAGACAATGCCTTATCTTGCTGCTCCAGGCTACGCACCTTCTTTTCGAATGACACAATTTCTTGCCCTGCCAGCTCCAGCTCAATCTCTGCACCCTTGATCTTTGCTTCCAGAGCTTCGACGGCACGGCATTTCTCTGCGAGCCTCCTCTCTAGCAGGGTGACCTTCTCGCTGTATTTTCTGGCGTCAGACTCGAGCTGAGCACGCAGCTCTTTCGTCTCCGACTCCAGCGCATCCATCTGCTGATATTTCGCTGCTAGCTCCAGCGTTAGTGCCTTCTCCGAGTCCAAACGTTCCTCCAGGATGCGCCCCTTGTCCAACAGGCTCGCGATCTCGCCATGGGCCAGCTCAAGTCTGCCCTCCAGATCGTTCCTCTTCCTCTCCGCGTCTGCCATTTCGGCCTCCATGGCATGCCTCTCTCCATTGACGAGATTCAGCTGCCTCTGCATCTCAGCTGATCTCTCCTCTGCCACCATTGCCCGATGGCGGCAAGCCCTCAGCTCGCGCTGGGCTTCGTGCAAGGCTTTGTCCTTCTCGGCCGCCAGCTTCCTGGCCTTCTCCTCTAGCTTCAGCAGCTGACCACTGGTGTCCTCGGCATAATTGCTCCTCGAGACGGCGCCGTTGGCTGACGCAAGCTTCTCCATCTCAAGGAAGTCATCCATCACACCGATGTCGACTGCGGTTGCTAGGCTTGCACTCCTTGTCTCAGTCTTGTACTGGTCAAGTTCGGTGATGAGAGCCGATGCCCATGAGTCGGAGCAGTCCGACTGGTAGTCCGTCACCGACTCGGCACAGAGGGAGCCCGGAGTGCGACGGAGGTCGCTGCTGAAGGAGGGTCTGCGTGCAGTGGCCTGCCCAAAACTCCAGAGACGTGAGCTTCCAACACAGGAGGACAAGAGTCGTCCTCTTCACATCACATAATATAATGCCTCCAAAGCCAAACCACGAAGAACGAAGGATGTCATCACCTGCAGTTTTCTGCACTCGGCCTCGAGCTTGGCCGCCTTCCTGATGCTCTCGAGCTGCTGCTTGCTGGCCGCCTCCGCCGCCCTCCTGTTGAGCTCCTTCTCGATGGTCCTGAGCCCCAGTTCCTCCGTCCTGGCGACCAGCTGCGCCTTGAGAGCCGAATTCTCCTTCTCCAGAGAGGCCAGCCTGGAGCTGGCATCACCGTCACTGGTCACCGAGCGCTCTGACTTGGCTTCCAGCTTGGCCTTGAGCTCGACAACCCGCAGCTCTAGGTCGGTCTTGTCCGACTCCACTGCCGAGACTGCAGTGCCAGCGCGCCCTGGACCTTTTGGTCCTGCTCTTCCTTGGCGCGCCGGAGCTGCCGGACGCATTCCTTGAGCGCGCCATCCAGCGTTGAGTTCTTGACAGTTGCAGCATTCAGCTGGGCTTTCAGCGATGCCATCTCGTTTTCGGCCTTCTCCCATCCTGGTACAAGAAATGCATGCAGAATCTGCTTGTGAATAATGCTCAATCAAAGGCCATAGAGGAGATGCATGCTACCGTTTCCTCTCAACCTAAGCTCGTGATTACAAAATGATACTGGTAAATTTGTGTGTGGTGCTTAATCTTGTTGTTCAGTCATGTTTAACTGCACTGCATACCTAGAACAGCTTCTTCGGCAACTTTGGAATGCTGCTTCACGAGATCATCTTTGGCACGAATATCCGATACCACAGAGGAAAGCCTCTCGCTCAGCACCTTGACTTTCACATTGCTGTTGTCCTGTGCTTCCTTGGATGCGACCTCCGGCGATTTCGGGGAACTCTTGAGGGTGGTATCCTAATCAAAGAGGAGACAGACAAGCAGAGTCAAAATTGTTGCCCCGACAGAAAGAAGAAGCAAACATTGGTTAGACTAACTTGGCTCATTTTTTTCAGCTTGTATGGAGAATGTTTAATGCATAAGCTCAAGCTGTGGGCAGCCCGGCACTTGTTCCTCACTGTTGCATTAGAGTATTGGAGGGAGGGAGAAAGACAGCCTTGGTCAAAAGACTGCAAGCGAGGGCAGCAGCAGCACAATCAAGTAGCAGTGGTGCACATGAAGAGAGCTGGAATCTTGATTGCTCTCTCTCTCTGCGCCAGCAAGCATTATGAGCCATTTGTGTTGGGCCAAAGGTGATGGTGTAGCACATGGAGTGGCCACCAGCAAAACTGCATCTTGCCCTTGTTGCAGCCATAATGTTGGCAGAGAAAAGAGAGTGCCAACTAATAACACATCATCCATCCTTGGTATGCATCCATGGATAGGTAAGGTAGGCTTGTCCTGTTAGCCACTCTGGTACAGGGACAATAGGACCCCTTACCATTCCCTCCCCTGCTTCAGTTGGAGGCCTACTAAAATTGCCACATAGCCATGAAGATTGGTCAATGTTGCCAACCAAAACATCAAGTGAGATTGAATCCTGCAGCCCATTATTGTCATGTGGCTGAGATGAATTGTGTGCCTGTACTAACATGGTAGAGCTACTGTTCGGTGGTCTACGGCGTGTATCCTAGTATTACCATTTACTACCAGAGAGGATACTAAGACAAAAAAAAAACATTTAAAAGAGAAAATTTTATTCCCCAAAGAATGACAAGCAGTCTGGCTCTCTTATATATGCTGATGAATTCTGATCCAGCATTGGGAATCTCTATTTAGCCATATCCGTTACGTTATGTGACATCATCGATTTAAGAGTTGATGTTGCAACTTGGCGATAGATTAGAGGCCCTACAGATGTGTGATTGGATGAAACCTCACTCACATGTTCGCCATGCCACATGGCCTTCTCATTTTTCTCTGAGCGGCACATGTTGCATGATCTGTTAAGGGGAAGGCGTGTAGGACTCTCAAAGTCAATAAACATGTTCGAACTTCCTCCGCCGCAAAAGAAAGAAAGAAAGAAAAGGAAGATGTCTGAACATGCTTGTAAAACACTCCTTGACACTACACATGCATTATTCTTCAGTACCAAATCTTTTTTACTGTAGGCCAATTTGCTTTTGTTGCTCCTCTGACCCGTTAATAGTTGGTTAAATCATGCAAGCGAACAGTGAGAAAATGCCGCAAAATCGCAGAAATGGAAACCATCAATGTAATGCAGGAAGAAGGATAACAAGAATCCCTTTGTTTCTCCTGTCACCTGTTCATCAGTTAAAGCCTCGGATGGGCAGGAGGCGGAGCTGTCGGTTTCGGTTTCGGTGGGGTCGGGGGCGGGGGCCTTGTCCGAGATGGACTTGCGGCGCCACGGCCAGCTCCGGCGATCCATCCCTCCAGCTGTCGGTTGAATGACGATGCTTATGCGCCCCTGTTCAGCAATCCACCGAAAAGTTTAGACAAGAAAAAGGGACAGATGGCAGTTTAGGCAGTATACTTGAAGAAGAGAAACTTGAATGAATCCAATGCATGTAAGACAAGACAATCATGCATATCAGCTCGATTAGGATGTTCTTCAGTATTGCGTCCATTCTGAAGAAATTGCCAAGAATCACGCGAATTCCAGCAATTCACTGATCCAAACACGCAACCACGTATAGTATAGTATAGTATAGTATAGTATAGTAGCCATTAGCCAAGGCAAGGACAAGAAAACCATCCATGGAGAAGAGGATAAACACCAGACCAGACGACTAAGAAGAAGAAGAAGAAGACCAAGACGAATACTGCATCACTTGATGATAGATAGGATCAAAAGAAGCCGAGTTCATCAAGAAACAGCACAATTCAAAACTACTACCTCCTGCTCTCGATCCGCTCCGCCGCAAATCACCGAGATGGAGAGAGGACAGTCCAAGAACGGGGAGGAAACTCAGGCGAAGAAATGGACGAGAGAGGACAAGCAAGGAATGGAGGACGCACCTCCCAACGGCACGGCACGGGAGCAAGACCCAGGAAGTAAGCCCCAAGAAGCGCGCCCTTTCTCCTTGCTCTTGGACCGAGCAGGCGAGGCGAGGACGGAGCGCGAGCCTATGGTGGCATGTCGTCCGCAGTTTGCGCCCAAGATTCTCTACTCCTACCTGGGCCTAGCTAATAGCCTATATATAGAGTATTTAATACTCGAAATACGTACGTACGTAGTACAAATGGGGAATAGACGATGCAAGAAAGAAGCATGGTGTGTGTGTGGCCTGGCCGTTCCGTGGGGAAGAAACGGGGCTTGGTTTCGTCGGAATGTTTAACTCTAGCTTTCTTGTGATAATGGCAATGGGATCGATCGTGCTGCTAGTCGTGCTAACGACTAGTACGCCGTAACCACTAACCGCTGAGCTTAATTCGATCACAATGGAATGGATGTCACGTTCATATCATCCTACTCCGCCCAGAATTAGTCGACACTCGCTACCGGAATTTCAGGGTCACACAACTCGTGGATACACATGAGCAAGGGAATCATCTCCCCTCCCGGAAATGATTTTATCAGTATTTTCTTTTTTGAAACGAGGCAAAAGTTTTGCCATTTTCATAGATTAAGAAAAGGAGTTTATAAAACACACCGCAAAGGCGGCACAAAGCTAACGAATTACTCCCACACGGCATTACATTATTTAAGTGCTTGGCATCCGTAAAAACCCAAAGTGAAGTTTTCACCTTAATAGCACAGCGCCATCGACGCTATGCGACAAGGTGAATCAAGGAGGAAAGGGCCTTTTTTTTTGCGTGACCCCTTCCCACCAAGCCTTAGACCGTATAAAAGCTATGCAAGGCATCATGTCGACATGAAGATCCAGCCAAGAGAGCACCTCCTTTCAAATTCGAGTTGCGAACCAACACTTGAAAAGGAGGTGAACTGCCGATTCTTGCACTTGCTCGCATAGAGGGCATTGATTGCAATTGTGTCATTCTCGTATTGTAACATTTGCTAGACACATCCTCTCCTAGTGCGAGGGAAAACTGGTAAAATCATTTACTAGGTCATTTGACCTGTTCAAAAAAAAAACATTGGCTTACCCAGTGTGAGGTAAATTATCTTGTCGCATTAGGGAGTGGCAAATTAAGGGTAGACCCCTGAAAAAAAGGTGATCTTGCACTAAAATGAATGATGGGCGAAAATTGCGTCCTGTACACTGACACTAAGAGCGACACGCTGTCTCGCACTGGAGTGCACTCATGTCCTGTACTCCATATTATGCGGAAAAACATATGAATAAATAAATTCATGTCGGATGCTGACATAATTAATTATCAGGTTGGCTTCTTGTGTGATTCTGAAAATGACTTGGTAGAGAAATTACATCAAAAAGTATAGGGTCACCATCAAGTCGTCGTTCTCACGTTCTTTTCGTTTATGATAAGTAAGGACACCATTAATCGAAGCTGTACGAATTAGTCAATTCCTTTGTCCATTTGTCCTCCTAATCATCCCCGGTTCCGGTTGATGGCGAAAATTCGATATGTATTGCCTGCCAACCATCCCGTCAATTCAACAAGATTGAGGTTCTGTCTGTAGCCTAAGAATACTATAGTACTACAAGTTCAGGCAGTAGGCGTTCAGTTGAAGGCTTAGTCGATAGTAAGGGCTAATCTAATCCATCCCTAAAACTTTTTTAGTGTCCAACAACCCATCCATAAAAATGATAAGCTCTTGGAGGCTGCATTTTAACCCATCTCAAATCTTAGGAGAGTTAACAAAAAAAGTACCACAATTTGACCAACCATGACGAAAAACTATCACTTTATAAACTTTGTCCAAAAACTATCATTACGAGTCTAATTTTTGGCAAAAATACTACCAATTCGACGAATTTAACCCCGTCTATGATAGGGCGGGCCGACTTGTCAGGCGACATGTCAGCACACGGGGGACATCAACCACCTGACAGCCGCTAGCGCTGCGGCTCGATCGGCAAGGATCAACAGAACTTGAAAGTTCAGTAGTTACCAATAGCAGTGAAGTACCCCATGAACCTTCTTTTTAGAAAAGGAGGTTAAACCCCTCGGCCTCTGCATCAATCGATGTATACAACCATTTTTATTAATTATTCAATAAAAGTCTGACAAGAAGATACATCAAGCTACGCGAAGCAATCACTCACACCTATAAACTCGATAACATGGAGTGCTCTCACTCCTCATATCTGAAACCGGTGTGATCTCCGATCCATCCACATAACGTATTGGAACCAACAGCCGGTGCAACAAACTTAAAGCATACACCACATGCACACGTTTTAGAAGCCGTCACCATCATAGAACCGTTAACTAATCTTTAGGCAAGAGATCTGCATCATCCTTGCCAGACCGGCCATCTGTTGACGCCACCACGACGCTAGAGAGCGCCACCATCCTGCACGCATCCATCAACACGCCTCCATTGCTGAGACCCCGCTGCCCCATGCCGCCGAGACCCGTCGTTCTTAACGCGCCAGATGCCACGTCGCTCCACCTTCGTGAACACCACCTGCTGCCACTGGTCCCATCATCTCTGCTTGTAGTTCGTCTAACAGAACACCCAAACACCCCAGGCAGCGCCTCCAAGAAAGGCACAACACACACAGTGCCGCTGCCGCCCAATCCGAGGAGATTTTGGGTTTTCACCTGGGCATGGGGTCGGGGTGGAGAGGAGGGACCTTGATGACGCCTAAGGAAGAAAGTGGCGACCTTTATCGTCGCCACCGTCGAGATGATTGAGCCATCCAGAGTCTCCTCCGGTCTGAAGCCACCTCAACCAGCCCCTGACAACGCACTGGGACCAACGGCCAAGACCGCAAGCCACCAAGTGGTGGCGGGACAAAGTATGCAGTCGAGAGGACATCTACCGGCGATGGTCAAGAGGCCATCCATCTACCACCCGCGAGCGCCGCCAGCCGAAGACGCCGCCGACAAGATCGGCGCCATCCCTAACCCGTCGGTGGTCTGCGGGCTGCCCGAGCCAACCATTGGGAGCCCGCCAGCCTCGCCATCGAACAAGGAGGTGTCACCAAGGGGGCCGCCGCCCTAGGTCCAATGCCCCCGGCCGCAACCGCCCGTTACCACGTCACCGCCTCGCGCCACTGCCGGACGCAGGCCGTCGCTCTGCTGCAAACCAGATCAGGGGATGCGCCTCTGTGCGGGTGGATGCCCCGCCCCATCCAGGCCCGACGCAGGGAGGAGGAGAGAACCTCCGCCACCGTCGTCGGCTGCGAGGCTTCGCCCGACGGCTTCCTCCAGCGGTGACGGAGGGAGGGGTGGGAAGGGCGCCCCGGCGGCTTGGTACTAGAGCTCCGCCCGAGCCACCCAAGCGGGGGGCAGCGCGGGGGCGATCCAAAATTCCTCTTCTTCTTACCCGTTACTTGGTCATTTGATCCATTGACAACTCTTGCCTCTTGGTGCATTGAAGCCCCTTCATGCATTTCTTGCTGACTTTGCTCTAGTTCTTGCTGAAGATGAAGAAGGGGCTGCTGAGCCTCTAAGTGCCGGTGGAGCAGATGAACCTATTTTAGAAATATTGTTGTGTCACTTTGTCCAGTGTACGATGACCTTCTCTATAAGGCCGCCGTACGCACCCCGCCTACTCACCTCTAACCATGACTAAGGATATCCCGAGTCAAAAGTTGATTCTTGAACGTCAATATTGACGCCGACCGTGGGGAATCCTCGCCATGTTGAAAAGTCATCAATCCATGAGGCTAGATGGCCTTGCCTAAAGCAAGTTACGACCAAAGCCTAAGGTAAGAAGAGGTAAGGTGTGCCGGCGCCGAAAGGTGAAGGGCTCCCTAAAGGCACCTTGGAGTCGACGTGGATCCTCGAGGCCGCTCTGCTTCAGACTCGCGTGGATCCTCAACAACGTGACTCCACACATCTTCACCAACCTCGGAGTTAACACGAATCCTCGATGTCGCGACCCCACACATCTTCAAGAAGCTCTAAGTCTCTGGTATCCTCGACGCCGCTCTGCTTAGGAGTCAGATGGATCTTCGTCACCGCAACATGCTCGCCGTTTCCAAGCTTGGAGTCACCAAGAATTTTTTAAGTCGCTCCCTTCATAGGCACGAATCCTTAACGCCACTCCGGTTCAGAGTCACGTGGATCCTTGAGACCACATTGGCCCTTCGAAGTCACAACCATATGTGGGGAGGGTTCCCCTTAGAACACAGAAGTCCTTTGGAGGAGCCCTCTAGCATAGCTACTCGCCCCCGTCTCTCTCTCTGTGTGTTTGTGTGTGTGTGTGCGCGCGCGCGCGCATGCGTGTGTCTCGTTCTGAACTAGACAATACGCCGCTAGTTTGCCTCTCCCTCTAGTATCTCTCTTCGATTCTTTGTCCTGGAGGAAAAATTGCCACTAAACTACGACTTTGGTAGCGTGGATACCGAAGGGGTCATCTACTTAGACTCTCCATCGGTGGAGATATTCTCGTGTCTGGGAGGTTTAACCTAGTTACGGGAATCGATGAATCGTCAACAACATCTTCTTCCTCTCCACTGAGTTCTTATTGATGAGATTGATCTATCCTTGCATCTTCATAGTGATATTGGGAGTGATCATATAGCGGTAAAGAATTGTTATGTAGTATTGAAAGAGCATGGTGCCCCCATGTGTGGTTTTGGTAATTGATGACATTCTCTATGGACTAATGGTTGCCTTGAGTTATATTTTGAGGAGTTTGTCCATAGGCATTTCTTGAAGTCCATTTGTTGGTTTCAAGGAGATTATGTGATGACCAATGTGGTATTCAAGGTTTTATCCAAAGATTGGTCATGTGAGAGTTGAGCTTATTGCAAGCATGTCTTGAAGAAGAAGATTGTGTGAACATTCATGTTTACCTTCAAGACGTCATCTTTATGAAGAGAATATAAGAGCCAAGGTTTATCAAGACTAAGTCAAAGAGTGAATCAAGTTGATCAACACACAAAGCGTACAAGATGTACCGAGAGGGATCAAGTGATCCCATGGTATGGTAAGCATTATCCATTGCGCTTTGTGTACTAACCCGTGGTCTACGCGAGAGTTCCTTGTGGGCTTAGGTATGTCTCCATGGGCGTGCATCAAAAGGAAGATATCATATAACCCATGAAGGATGATATCAAGTGGTAATCCTCATCAAGGTTGCGGTGTACAAGTTCAAGTGGAGCATTACGAAGAGATCAAGTGCTTGAAGCTTGCCTTCCATTGTGGTGACAATGGACTTGTGAAGATTTTCTGAAGAATGGCTCACCCATGGTGGAGTATGTGGGAGCAATCTACTCTTCATCGAGCCCGCTCAATCAAGAAAGGTGGTCCATCTTCAGGAGGACAAGATCATCATCATCTAGATCAAGTGGACTATGTACAAGGCAAAGGTTTGCCCTTGGTAGGTTTTCTATTTTACCGGTCTCATGGTGGTTGTCGGGAGACTAGGTTATAGGATCGATTGCCGTACTATCAAGGCGGGGTGTTCTCAAGTGAGTAGCTTAATCGTATCGATCATAGAGAGCTCAAACCATTGCATCCTCGCATCACCTTTCTTGGTTCTTGGTGGTGTTTCTCTATGAGAGTTTTAGAGCTTATGGTCATCTTCATAACAAGCTCGAGTTCACCGAAAATGGAGTTCATATGCATCTTCTATGATGTTTTCGATGTTGGAGTTTTTGCCAGTTCTTCATTCATAGAGGTTCACATCTATATATCATTGGCATTTTTCTATTGCCACTCTGTTGGATAGTACTTGTCATCTTCTGTCCAACAACCTTGAGCTTGCTCTATTCGTAGCTCATTTGCAGAAGTTATGACATTTTTAATCTCGTGATGTCTTTACGTGCTCGTGGGAGGTAGTACCGCTCGGTACCATGGTAGTACCACTTAGGCAGCACCTCCGCTATGGACTAGCGTTTATACTACCGCTTGGGATATCCTATATGTGCTTCTTTCTGTTGCCTATTTTCTATTAGCGGTAGTTGCACAGTAGTAGCCTAGTAGTACCTCTTAAGTGGTACTTCCGCATTCTACTACCGCGTCTAGTACCGCTTAGGAAATACCTTTTGTGCTAGTTTCTGGTTGCCCACTTTGCCTAAGAGATAGTAGAGCGGATGTAGGGAGGTAGTACCGCTCCGGCGGCACTACCGACCTCTGTTCTGTGATCTACTGCGTAATAAATCTGGAACTATCGCCTAAGTGGTAGTACCGCTCCTTAGTGCATTAGTACCGCTTGAGTTCGGTTTGAGCACATAATGGTTGGATTTTTCCCCACCTATAAAAGGGGGTCTTCTTCCCCAATGGACCTAATCCTTTGAGCTCGTGTTTGTCCCCCATTGTTAACCTTCTTCGAGCTTGCTATCTCTCAATCCCTCCAATGATTCTTACTAGTTCCTAAGGGAAAAGAGAGAGGAGATCTAGATCTACATTTCCACCAATCACTTTCTTCTCTGTGTGAGGGGAACCCCTCGGATCTAGATCTTGGAGTTCTTTGTGTTCTCCTCTTGTGTTCTTCCTCCATGTAATGACAAGATACTCATACCAGTCACTGATTGTGGAAATATGTACTGAAGTCCCTGAAGGGCTTACAGTTCTGAATCGAAAAATAAATCATGACATGTTTTGTATAAAACTTTAGAAGTCACTCTATGACTCGAGATAGTCGGAAAATCATACGGTCCTACAGCTAAGTGAGTTCCTTCTACAAAAGGATTACTTTGATAATGATGATTGCTTAAGTGTTTTAATAAAGGAATCTCAAATCTTATTTCCTTGCATCACCTTAGTGTTCGTCGATAACCTCATCATCAATGTCTATATAAGTCCTAAACATACACAAAATCGTCTTAAGACAGAAATTTTGGAGTCAGGCAAATTTTGCTTAACTTTACAACTTAAGAATTATCCCATGTCAATTAAATACATTTATGGTCATACTATCCCTGATAAGGTACAAATCCATTCAGACCTAGGGGTGGTAATGAAGTGATATCGATACTTGAAGTTGTTGGGCTACACGGCGTGCAACTATTGCAGATCACGGGATTACAACTAGACGCTTAGTCCTCGTATTGGGAAGAAGAGTAAGAGTAGCGTGTCGTCGAAGTCTGTTGGAAATATGCCCTAGAGGCAATAATAAATTAGTTGTTATTATTATATTTCCTTGTTCATGATAATCGTTTATTATCCATGCTATAATTGTATTGATAGGAAACTCAGATACATGTGTGGATACATAGACAACACCATGTCCCTAGTAAGCCTCTAGTTGACTAGCTCGTTGATCAATAGATGGTTACAGTTTCCTGACCACGGACATTGAATGTCGTTGATAACGGGATCACATCATTAGCAGAATGATGCGATGGACAAGACCCAATCCTAAGCCTAGCACAAAGATCGTAGTTCGTATGCTAATGCTTTTCTAATGTCAAGTATCATTTCCTTAGACCATGAGATTGTGCAACTCCCCGATACCGTAGGAATGCTTTGGGTGTACCAAGCGTCACAACGAATCGGGTGGCTATAAAGGTGCACTACGGTATCTCCGAAGGTGTCATTGGGTTGGCACGAATCGAGATCGGGATTTGTCACTCCGTGTAAACAGAGAGGTATCTACGGGCCCACTCGGTAGGACATCATCATAATGTGCACAATGTGACCAAGAGGTTGATCACGGGATGATGTGTTACGAACGAGTAAAGAGACTTGCCGCAGAATTTAGATTGAACAAGGTATCGGGATACCGACGATCGAATCTCAGGCAAGTACAATGCCGCTAGACAAAGGGAATTGTATACGGGATCGATTGAGTCCTTGACATCGTGGTTCATCCGATGAGATCATCGTGGAACATGTGGGAGCCAACATGGGTATCCAGATCCCGCTGTTGGTTATTGACCGGAGAACGTCTCGGTCATATGCGCATGTCTCCCGAACCCATAGGGTCTACACACTTAAGGTTCGGTGACGCTAGGGTTGTATGAATATGAGTATGCAGCAAACCGAATGTTGTTCGGAGTCCCGAATGAGATCCCGGACGTCACGAGGAGTTCCGGAATGGTCCGGAGGTAAAGATTTATATATGGGAAGTCTTATTTTGGTCATCGGAAAAGTTTCGCACGTTATCGGTATTGTACCGGAGTCCGAAAGGGGTCCGGGGGTCCACCGGGGGGGTCCACCTGCCCTGGGGGGCCACATGGGCTGTAGGGGGTGCGCCTTGGCCTATATGGGCCAAGGGAACCAGCCCCAAGAGGCCCATGCGCCAAGGAGACTTGGGGAGGGGAGAGTCCTAAAGGGGGAAGGCACCTCAGGGTGCCTTGGGAGGATGGACTCCTCCCCCTCTTGGCCGCACCCCTTCCTTGGAGGAAGGGCAAGGCTGCGCCCTCCCCTCTCTTGCACCTATATAAAGGGAGGGAGGAGGGGCAGCCGCACTCTGAAGCCCTTGGCGCCTCCCTCGCTAAACCTCCTCCTCCTCCCGTAGTTGCTTAGCGAAGCCCTGCCGGAGTTCTGCTGCATCCACCACCCCGCCGTCGTGCTGCTGGATCATCATCAACCTCTCCTTCCCCCTTGCTAGATCAAGAAGGAGGAGACGTCATCCGCTCCGTACGTGTGTTGAACGCGGAGGTGTTGTCCGTTCGGCACTAGGTCATCGGTGATCTGAATCACGACGAGTACGACTCCATCATCCCGTTCCATTGAACGCTTCCGCACGCGATCTACAAGTGGTATGTAGATGCAATCACTCTCCCATGACTCGTTGCTAGATGAACTCATAGATGAATCTTGGTGAAACCGTAGGAAAATTTTTAATTTTCTGCAACGTTCCCCAACAGTGGCATCATGAGCTAGGTCTATGCGTAGTTCTCTATTGCACGAGTAGAACACAATTTGTTGTGGGCGTAGATGTTGTCAACTTTCTTGCCGCTACTAGTCTTATCTTGCTTCAGCGGTATTGTGGGATGAAGCGGTCCGGACCGACCTTACACGTACGCTTACGTGAGACTGGTTCCACCGTCCGACATGCACTAGTTGCATAAGGTGGATAGCGGGTGTCTGTCTCTCCCACTTTAGTTGGTGCAGATTCGATGAAAAGGGTCCTTATGAAGGGTAAATAGAAGTTGACAAATCACGTTGTGGCTTTCACGTAGGAAAGAAAACGTTCTTGCTAGAACCCTATTGCAGCCACGTAAAACTTGCAACAACAATTAGAGGACGGCTAAGTTGTTTTTGCAGCAAGTGTTTTGTGATATGATATGGCCAAAGTTGTGATGAATGATGAATGATATATGTGATGTATGAGATCATGTTCTTGTAATAGGAATCACGACTTGCATGTCGATGAGTATGACAACCGGCAGGAGCCATAGGAGTTGTCTTTATTTTTTGTATGACCTGCGTGTCATTGAAGAACGCCATGTAAATTACTTTACTTTATTGCTAAACGCGATTAGCCATAGAAGTAGAAGTAGTCATTGGCGTGACAACTTCATGAAGACACGATGATGGAGATCATGATGATGGAGATCATGGTGTCATGCCGGTGACAAGATGATCATGGAGCCTCAAGATGGAGATCAAAGGAGCTATATGATATTGGCCATATCATGTCACTACTATATAATTGCATGTGATGTATATTATGTTTATGCATCTTGTTTACTTAGAACGACGGTAGTAAATAAGATGATCCCTCATAACAATTTCAAGAAAGTGTTCTCCCTAACTGCACCGTTGCTAAAGTTCGTCATTTCGAAGCACCACGTGATGATCGGGTGTGATAGATTCTTACGTTCACATACAACGGGTGTAAGCCAGATTTACACACGCAGAACACTTAGGTTAACTTGACGAGCCTAGCATGTACAGACATGGCCTCGGAACACAAGAGACCGGTCGAGCATGAGTCGTATAGTAGATACGATCAACATGAAGATGTTCACCGATGATGACTAGTCCGTCTCACGTGATGATGATCGGACACGGCCTAGTTGACTCGGATCATGTAATCACTTAGATGACTAGAGGGATGTCTATCTAAGTGGGAGTTCATGAGATGAACTTAATTATCCTGAACATAGTCAAAAGATCTTTGCAAATTATGTCGTAAGCTCGCGCTTTAGTTCCACCGCTTTAGATATGTTCCTAGAAAAATATAGTTGAAAGTTGACAATAGCGATTATGCGACAAGAGAAAGCTTATGTCCTTAATGCACCGCCACAGTGTGCTGAACCCCAAACATCGTTTGTGGATGTTACGAACATTGGACATACACGTTTTGATAACTACGTGCTAGTTCAGTTGAACGGTTTAGAGTTGAGGCACCAAAGACGTTTTTCGAAACGTCGCGGAGCATATGAGATGTTTCGAGGGCTGAAATTGGGATTTCAGGCTCGTGCCCACGTCAAGAGGTATAAGACCTCCAACGATTTTCTTAGCCTGCAAACTAAGGGAGAAAAGCTCAATTGTTGAGCTTGTGCTCAGATTGTCTAAGTGCAACAATCACTTGAATCGAGTGGGAGTTGATCTTCCAGATGAGATAGTGATGTTTCTCCAAAGTCATTGCCACCAAGCTGCTAGAGCTTTGTGATGAACTATAACATGTCAGGGATAGATATGATGATCCTTGAGGTATTCACGATGTTTGACACATGAAAGTAGAAATCAAGAAGGAGCATCAATTGTTGATGGTTGGTGAAACCACTAGTTTCAAGAAGGGCAAGGGCAAGAAGGGACACTTCATGAAACGGCAAATCAGTTGTTGCTCTAGTGAAGAAACCCAAGGTTGAACCCAAACCCGAGACTAAGTGCTTACGTAATAAGGGGAACAGCCTTTGGAGCAGAATTACCCTAGATACTTGGTAGATAAGAAGGCTGGCAAGGTCGATAGAAGTATATTGGATATACATTATGTTAATGTGTACTTTACTAGTACTCCTAGTAGCACCAGGTATTAGATACCGGTTCGGTTGCTAAGTGTTAGTAACTCGAAACAAAAGCTACGAAATAAACGGAGACTAGCTAAAGGTGAGCTGACGATACGTGTTGGAAGTGGTTCCAAGGTTGATATGATCAAGCATCGCACGCTCCCTCTACCATCGAGATTGGTGTTAAACCTAAATAATTGCTGTTTGGTGTTTGCGTTGAGCATAGACATGATTGGATTATGTCTATCGCAGTACGGTTATTCATTTAAGGAGAATAATTGTTACTCTGTTTATTTGAATAATACCTACAATGGTCTTGCACCTAAAATGAATGGTTTATTGAAATCTCGATCGTAGTGATACACATTTTCATGCCAAAAGATATAAGATAGTACCACCTGCTTGTGGTAATCGCCATTTGAGTCATATTGGTATAAAACACATGAAGAAGCTCCATGTTGATGGATCTTTGGACTCACTGCTTTTTAAAGGGTTGAGACATGCGAACCATGTCTATTGGTGTATACGCATGAAGAAACTCCATGCAGATGGATCGTTTGGACTCACTTGATGTTGAATCATTTGAGACATGCAAATCATACCACATGGACAAGATGACCTAAAAGCCTCGGTTTCAAAGAAATGGAACAAGAAAGCAACTTGTTGGAAGTAATACATTTTGATGTGTGCAGTCCAATGAGTCTTGAGGCATGCTGATGAATATCGTTATGTTCTTACTTCACGGATGATTTAAGTAGATATTGAGTATATTTACTTGATGAAACACAAGTCTGAATTATTGAATGGTTCAAGTAATTTCAGAGTGAAGTTAAAGATCATCGTGACAAGAGGATAAAATGTCTATGATTTGATCACAGAGATGAGTATCTGAGTTACGAGCTTTGGCACGCAATTAAGACATTGTGGAAATTGTTTCACAATAAATACCGCCTGGAACACCATAGTGTAATGGTGTGTCCGAACATCATAGTTGCACCCTATTGAATATGGTGCGTGCCATGATGTCTCTTATCGAATTACCACTATCGTTCATGGGTTAGGCATTAGAGACAACCGCACTCACTATAATAGGGCACCATGAAATTCCGTTAAGACGACACCGTTTGAACTATGGTTTGGAGAAACCTAAGTTGTCGTTTCTTAAAAGTTTGGGGCTGCGACGCTTATGTGAAAAGTTTCAGGATGATAAGCTCGAACCCAAAGCGGATAAAATGCATCTTCATAGGACACCCAAAAACCAGTTGGGTATACCTCCTATCTCAGATCCGGAAGCAAAAGTAATTGTTTCTAGAACGGGTCCTTTCTCGAGGAAAAGTTTCTCTCGAAAGAATTGAGTGGGAGGATGGTGGAGACTTGATGAGGTTATTGAACCATCACTTCAACTAGTGTGTAACAGGGCACATGAAGTTGTTCTGTGGCACCTACACCAATCAAGTAGAAGCTTATGATAGTGATCATGAAACTTGGATCAAGTCACTACCGAACCTCGTGGGGCGACAAGGACGCTGCGTCGCTCAAGTGGTACGGTAATCCTGTCTTGGAGGTCATGTTGCTAGACAACAATGAACCTATGAGCTATGGAGAAGCAATGGTGGGCCCGGATTCGATTTAATGGCTCGAGGCCATAAAATCCGAGAGAGGATCCATGACTTTGGAAGAAATACTTGATGGTCGTAAGGCCGTTGGGTAAAGATGGATTTTAAAAGGAAGACAAACAATGATGGTAAGTGTCACCATTAAGAAAGCTCGACTTGTCGTTAAAGATGTTTTCCGACAAGTTCAAGGAGTTGACTACGGTGAGGCTTTCTCACTCGTAGCGATGCTAAGAGTCTGTTGGAATTGGATTAGCGATTCTTGCATTATTTATGAAATCTTGCATATAGGATGTCAAAACATTGTTTCCTTGATGTTTTCTTGAGGAAAGGTTGTATGTGATACAACGGAAGGTTTTGACAATCTGAAAGACGCTAACAAGTATGCAAAGCTCCGGCAATCCTTCTAAGGACTGGAGTAAGTATCTCGGAGTTGGAATGTACGCTTTGATGAGATGATCAAAGATTTTGGGTCTATACAAAGTTTATGAGAAACTTGTATTTCCAAAGAAGTGAGTGGGAGCACTATAGAATTTTTGATGAGTATATGTCGTTGACATATTGATGATCAGAAATAATGTAGAATTTTCTGTAAAGCATATAGGGTTATTTGAAAAGTGTTTTTCAAGTGAAAACCTGGTTTAAGCTCTTTGAAACATTGAGCATCAAGATCTATGGGGATAGATCAAAACCGCTTAATGGTACTTTCAAATGAGCATATACCTTGACATGATCTTGAAGGTGTTCAAGATGGATCACCAAAGAAGGAGTTCTTGCACGAGATGTAAGGTATGAAGTTAAGACTTAAAGCTCGACCACGGCAGTAAAAGAAGGACGAAGGTCGTCCCCTATGCTTTAGACGTAGGCTCTATAGTATGCTATCTTGTGTACAAGACCGGAAGTGTGCCTTGCCATGAGTCACCAAGGGTACAAGAATGATCCAGGAATGGGGATCATTGGACACCGGTCAAAATTGTCCTTGGAGTAAATAAGGACATGTTTCTCGATTATGGAGGTGATAAAGAGTTCGGCGTAAAGGGTTACGTCGATGCAAGCTTTAACACCTATCCGAGTGACTCTGAGTAGCAAATCGGATACGTATAGTGGAGCAACCATTTGGAATAAGCTTCAAGTGGAGCGTGGAAGCAGCATTTACAATATGACATAGAGAATTGCAAAGTACATACGGATCTGAATGTTGCAGACCCGTTGACTAAAACCTCTCTCACAAGAAAAACATGATCAAACCCGAGAACTCATTGAGTCTTAATCACATGATGATGTGAACTAGTTTAGTGACACTAGTAAACTCTTGGGTGTTGGTCACATGGCGATGTGACCTGTGAGTGTTAATCACATGGCGATGTGAACTAGATTATTGACTCTAGTGCAAGTGGGAGACTGTTGGAAATATGCCCTAGAGGCAATAATAAATTAGTTGTTATTATTATATTTCCTTGTTCATGATAATCGTTTATTATCCATGCTATAATTGTATTGATAGGAAACTCAGATACATGTGTGGATACATAGACAACACCATGTCCCTAGTAAGCCTCTAGTTGACTAGCTCGTTGATCAATAGATGGTTACAGCTTTCGACCATGGACATTGGATGTCGTTGATAACGGGATCACATCATTAGCAGAATGATGTGATGGACAAGACCCAATCCTAAGCCTAGCACAAAGATTGTAGTTCGTATGCTAATGCTTTTCTAATGTCAAGTATCATTTCCTTAGACCATGAGATTGTGCAACTCCCGGATACCGTAGGAATGGTTTGGGTGTACCAAATGTCACAACGTAACTGGGTGGCTATAAAGGTGCACTACTGTATCTCCGAAGGTGTCTGCATTGGGTTGGCACGAATCGAGATCGGATTTGTCACTCCGTAAACGGAGAGGTATCTCTGGGCCCACTCGGTAGGACATCATCATAATGTGCACAATGTGACCAAGAGGTTGATCACGGGATGATGTGTTACGGAACGAGTAAAGAGACTTGCCGGTAACGAGAATGAACAAGGTATCGGGATACCGACGATCGAATCTCGGGCAAGTACAATGCCGCTAGACAAAGGGAATTGTATACGAGATCGATTGAGTCCTTGACATCGTGGTTCATCCGATGAGATCATCGTGGAACATGTGGGAGCCAACATGGGTATCCAGATCCCACTGTTGGTTATTGACCGGAGAACGTCTCGGTCATGTCTGCATGTCTCCCGAACCCGTAGGGTCTACACACTTAAGGTTCGGTGTCGCTAGGGTTGTATGAATATGAGTATGCAGCAAACCGAATGTTGTTCGGAGTCCCGAATGAGATCCCGAACATCACGAGGAGTTCCGGAATGGTCCGGAGGTAAAGATTTATATATGGGAAGTCTTATTTTGGTCACCGGAAAAGTTTCGCACTTTATCGGTATTGTATCGGGAGTGCCGAAAGGGGTCCGGGGGTCCACCGGGGGGGTCCACCTGCCGGGGCCACATGGGCTGTGGGGGTGCGCCTTGGCCTATATGGGCCAAGGGCACCAGCCCCAAGAGGCCCATGCGCCAAGGAGACTTGGGGAGGGAGAGTCCTAAAGGGGAAGGCACCTGAGGTGCCTTGGGGAGGATGGACTCCTCCCCCCTTCTTGGCCGCACCCCTTCCTTGGAGGAAGGGGCAAGGCTGCGCCCTCCCCCCCTCTCTTGCACCTATATAAAGGGAGGGGAGGGAGGGGCAGCCGCACCCTGAAGCCCTTGGCGCCTCCCCTCTCTGCTACACCTCCTCCTCCTCCCGTAGTTGCTTAGCGAAGCCCTGCCGGAGTTCTGCTGCATCCACCACCACGCCGTCATGCTGCTGGATCATCATCAACCTCTCCTTCCCCCTTGCTGGATCAAGAAGGAGGAGACGTCATCCGCTCCATACGTGTGTTGAACGTGGAGGTGCTGTCCGTTTGGCACTAGGTCATCGGTGATCTGAATCACGGCGAGTACGACTCCATCATCCCCGTTCCATTGAACGCTTCCGCACGCGATCTACAAGTGGTATGTAGATGCAATCACTCTCCCATGACTCGTTGCTAGATGAACTCATAGATGGATCTTGGTGAAACCGTAGGAAAAAATTTAATTTTCTGCAACGTTCCCCAACAAAGTCGTCTCCACCTCGTCACCGATCTCCCTCGAACAGATCATCGCCGGATGCCACGAACAAGTTCACGATAGTAGCATAGGTGCACTGCCTCTAACTATATCACACACATATGGGAGGAACGCCTAGTGGCGGGCTGCTAGATCTGATCCAACAACTTAGCTAAGTGGAGGCAGCTAGATGCAACACATGCAAACTCTAGCAATGACATAGGAGCGATCGATCTCCAAAATCAGTAGGCGTACCTCAACTTATATAGACGTTCATCATGGGCTCAAGGCATGAGGCCCACAAGGACTCTTCGGCCCAAAGTCTACTCGATCTAGATTTAAGTTTAGGTTGGATCACATCCAATCTGCATAGTCGTATCACATCCGACCTATAAAAGTCGGATCCGACCTCATAGGTTCCTTCCCTTAAGCTCGCAACCCCTTAGGTTTAAGAAAAACAAAAAGTGTTGGAACAAACCTACACGAGTGTTTTGAAGCTCCTCGAGCTTAAGTACAACCTCATTACAATTTATTTAAATACGGCCACATCTTGATGTAGAAGCGATGACAACCTCCCTCAAGCTTAGGCAAGCCCAAACTGACGAGATTGTTGTGGCGATTGTCAGGAGCCCACTCTTGGCTCCAGTTGGAGAAGTTCATGTTCATGTAGGCAGACGTACCTCGAAGGGATGCAGCGAGGTTGCTCATATCATCTATAAAGTCCTGGAGGCTGCTGAGGTCCGCATAGGTGGTGTAGTCTTGTTGGGGTTGCTCCTCTTCTTCGTCTGTGGTGAGTTCTTCTTCATCTACTTGTTCTGGTTCTGGGCCTTCTTGGTCAAAAGTTGCATCTGCTTCCTGTGCAACATAACGCAATTGTCCATGCTCCATGGAGAAACGGTTAGGCATAGGAGTAGGCAATAAGTGTTACACTCCAGGAATTCTAATGCAATGACGGCCATTACGAACTACTACTATTCCAGCCCTAGTAAGAACATGAATATTAACAATGGTGTTACGACAATGGGGCAAAGGTGATTGTAGTTCAAACCAAGGGTGTTGGCCAACATGGTGATCACTCCTCCACACACGATATCTCCTTATGTATGATTTGCTTGATGCGCGAGGTGTAGAAAAAGTATTTCCCCTAAGTTGGGCGAATAACCGACGCCAAGGTTTGGTGATTTCCCTAGAACTAGCATGTTCTCCTCATTCACCTTAGAAACTCCTCCTCGTGCCTGCAGTTAGTGATAACATAATAGAAATAATGTATAGCAGGACTTTCAGTGCAACTAGCTCTTGAGCCTGGCATGCTCATCATAATATAGGTTTGCCTCTGGTGCAGTTCTGTGTAATCATACACATGGCGGATGTCATCATCATTGTTGGTAAACCCAAAGTAATCACACCACTGCTGAAAAGTGATGTCGAAGTCTTGGTCCAGGAGATGAAAAGTGATCCTCTCCTCCTCATATGCATTGGGCATCGAACCAACATTATGCGAGAGAGTACTAAGAAACCACTACAAAATTTGCTCTATTTTGCGACGTTTTGATAACCCCAATTGTAGCTTTTTTTATAAATAAGAGTGTCGAACCCAATGAGGAGCTAAAGGTAGGATTTATATTCCCTTCAAGTTCTATCGACCACCGGTACAACTCTACGCACACTTAACGTTCGCTTTACCTAGAACAAGTATGCAACTATTTTGTAGGTGTGATGCTAGAACTACTTTGCAAGAATAAAACTAGGATTACTTTGCGAGATAATAATAATTAGTTATTTAGTAGAAAGATTTTTACAACACAAGAGAAGTATTTTGTCCATAGGCAATCGATAACTAGACCGGTAATCATTATTGCAATTTTATATGAGGGAGAGGCATGAGCTAACATACATTCCGCACTTGGATCATATGCACTTATGATTGGAACTCTAGCAAGCATCTGCGACTACCAAAGATCATTAAGGTAAAACCCAACCATAGCATTAAGTATCAAATCCTCTTTACCCCATACGCCAAGAACCCGCCTACTCGGGTATGTGTTTCAGTCACTCACGCCACCCACCATAAGCGAATCATGAACGTATTGCAACACCCTACAGCGGGGATCCCTCATGCTTGCGCGACACAGAGGGCACCATAGGACAACACCAAAATAAAACATACAACTCAAACAAATCACGATCATCAATCAATCCATAGGACAAAACAAATCTACTCAAACATCATAGGATGACCATACATCATTGGATAATAATATATAACATTAAGCACCATGTTTGAGTAGAGATTACAGTGGGGAGAGGAGGTGTTACACTGCTGCATAGAGGGGGAGAGAGTTGGTGATGACGACGGCGAAGTTGTTGTTGTAGATCGCCATTACGATGATTGCCCCGGCGGCGCTTCGGCGCCACCGGGAGAGAGGGTGAGAGAGCCCCCCTCCTCCTTATTATTCCTTGGACTCCCACTTGGATGGGAGGAGAGTTCCCCCTCTGGTCCATGGCTGCCATGGCGGCGGAGGGGCAGGAGCCCCTCCTAGATTGGATCTCTCTCTGTTCTTTTCTGCTTCGCGTTCCTGTTTTCTGGCCGAAAACCGTTTCTTAAATATCCGGAGATCCGTAACTCCGATTGGGCTGAAATTTTAACATGTTTTTTTTTGGGTATTATATTTCTTGCGGCAAAAATGGGCTGCAGCCCACCTACAAGGTGCCCACAATCCACTAGGGCACGCCTGCCCCTAGGCCGCCACGCCCTTGTGCCTTGTGGCCACATCGTGCAACATCTTGCGTTGATTATTCTTCCCAAAAATCACATATATTCCAAAATAAATTTCCGTAAATTTTTATCGCGTTTGGACTTTGTTTGATATGGATATTCTGCGGAACAAAAAACATGCAACAAACAAGAACTAGCACTGGGCAGTGGATCAATATGTTAGTCCTAAAAATAATATAAAATGTTGCCAAAAGTATATGAAAGTTGTAGAATATTGGCATGAAACAATAAAAAATTATAGATATGACGGAGACGTATCAGCATCCCCAAGCTTAATTCCTGCTCGTCCTCGGGTAGGTAAATGATAAAAAAGATAATTTTTGATGTGGAATGCTACCTAGCATAATCTTGATCATATAATCTAATCATGGCATGAATATTAAGACACGAGTGATTCAAAGCAATAATCTATAATTTGACATAAAGACATCAATACTTAGGCATCCCACCAAACAATCATTTCTTTCAAAATATCAATGCTAAGAATCTTATCCCTACAAAATCATATAGCCTTGTCATGCTCCATCTTCTTAACGCAAAGTATTTATCATGTACTACCCCGGTGTCAGCCAAGCAATTGGTTCATACTTTTTAACGTGCTTCATCTTTTTCAACCCGCACGCAATACATGAGCGCAAGCCATGGATATAGCACTATTGTCGGAGAAAACAGACAGGGGTATATGTTTTCCCCTGACTCGTGCACGGATAGGCCAAGACCAAGCCAATATGTACAAGGAACGAAGAGCATCGAAGGACCAACATGGAAACATGCAGATCAGAGGGACCAAGATCAAACCAGAGAAGCAGGATATTGTCAAAAGAAAAGCTTCCCTTGCCGGGCAGGCGAGCCCGGCAAAGGGCGAGGCCATCCCCAGAAATAGACGAACAAAGCGCCCCGGCAGGGCTTGCCGGGACTCACGGAAGCAAAACCACCTCACCAACCACTCTACCATGACCCACGTTGTCGATCAGTGCGGTGTCAAGCCGCAAAGTGATTAAGTGGCAGCCATTCGCCACATGGCAGCCATTTTCTACAGTAGAAACCCTCAGACGACACCCATCTTTCGGCATGTCAAGCGAGCAGGTGCGGAGCTTTGCCGGGCAACCAATGATGTGACATTGAGCGGCGCATTTAATGCGCCCTGTCAGCCCGTAGAGTTAGGTATGTTGGCACTGTTTGCTATCTTATAGTGCATAATGACTACTTTGCCACTGTGGTAACCCCTTGATCTATAAAAGGAGGCCCATGGCGACCGTAGAATGGGTTAGAATATTGGATCACTCACATCCCCGTACGCGAGTAGTCGCTGCTGTCCAGAGGCAACCCCTGCCGGGCAAGTGTACTACGCTCCGCCACCACCTTTCCACCATCAATCCAACAAAGCAAGAGTAGGGTTTTACGCCTCGCAGCGGCCCGAACCGGGGTCAAATTGCCTGTGTGATCTCTGTCATGCTGCCCCACGCTCGTCTGCTCTTTGTGCAACACGTCACCCCCGTGTCGAACCAGCAAGGGGCCTCCAGGGCCCATAGGTGGACGTGGTTTCCCGCGACATCTTTGGCGCACCAGGTAGGGGGCTCGCTTGCGCGAACCTGAAGGCGTGTGCAGCGCATCGACTTCATCACCATCTTCATCTTCGACGATGCGATCGACCATGGTGCCCAAGAAGAAACCCGGTCCTTGATACGTCTCCAATGTATCTACTTTTTCTCATGCTTTTCCTCTTGTTTTGGACTCTAATTTGCATGATTTGAATGAAACTAAACCCGGACTGACGCTGTTCTCAGCAGAACTACCATGGTGTTGTTTTTGTGCAGAAATGGAAGTTCTTGGAATGGAACGAAACTTTGCGAGGATTTTTTTATATCAATAATAAGGATTTTTGGAGCCAAGACCCACCAGAGAGGGGCCCATGGGTGGGCACAACCCACCAGGGCGCACCCCCTCTCCTGGCGTACCCAGGTGGGTTGTACCCACCTGGTGGCCCCGCTGACGACCCCCCTGATACTATAAATTCACATATTTCTAGAAAAAAATCAGGAAGAAAGAATTATCACGATCCACGAGATGGAGCCGCTGCCAAGCCCTATTCTTCCTCGGGAGGGCAGATCTGGAGTCCGTTTGGGGCTCCAGATAGGGGGATCTTCGTTCTTCGTCATCACCAACCCTTCTCCATCGCTAATTCCATGATGCTCCCCACCGGGAGTGAGTAATTCCTTCGTAGGCTCACTGGTCGGTGAGGAGTTGGATGAGATTCATCATGTAATCAAGTTAGTTTTGTTAGGGCCCGATCCCTAGTGTCCACTATATTCTTAGATTGATGTTGTTATGACTTTGCTATGCTTAATGCTTGTCACTTTGGGCCCGGATGCCATGAACTCAGATCTAAACCGTTTATGAATTCATCATTATATCCATGTTTTAGATCCGATCTTGCAAGTTATAGTCACCTACTACGTGTTATGGTCCAGTGACCGGAGTGACAACAACGGGCCCACTCCCGGTGATGACCGTAGTTTGAGGAGTTCATGTACTCACTATGTGTTAATGCTTTGTTCCGGTTCTCTATTAAAAGGAGGCCGTAATATCCCTTAGTTTCCAATATGGACCCTGCTGCCACGGGAGGGTTGGACAAAAGATGTCATGCAAGTTCTTTTAATAAAGCATGTATGACTATTTACGGAATACATTCCTACATTATATCGATGAACTGGAGCTAGTGCTGTATCACCCTAGGTTATAACTGTCGCATGACGAATATCATCCAACAAGTCACCGATCCAATGCCTACGAATTTATCCTTATTGATCTTGCTGCGTTACTATCGCTATCATCACTGTTACACTTGCTACAAAATTACTGCTATCCTTTATTCTTTGTTACCGTTCTGTCTTTGTCACTACTATCAAAACTATCAAACTACTTTGCTACTGATCACTTTGCTACTGATCACTTTGCTGCAGATAATTAATCCCCAGGTGTGGTTGAATTGACAACTCAGCTGCTAATACCTTCAAATATTCTTTGGCTCCCCTTGTGTCAAATCTCTAAATTTGGGTTGAATACTCTACCCTCGAAAACTGTTGCGATCCCCTATACTTGTGGGTTATCAAGACCTTTTTCTGGCGTCATTGCCAGGGAGCATAGCTATATTTGTTGAGTCACTTGGAATTATTATCATATTACCACTATGAATAATCTGAAGGATCCTAAACCGAAGATAATTCCCTCAATTACGAGGGGAGGTAAGAAACTGCCATCTAGTTCTGCTTTAGATTCACCTTCTGTTATGAGTAAACTTGCAACACCACCACAGGCTATCAATTCTGATATGTCGCAAGTTATTAATGATGCTACTTCTACTATGAATGATGCTTATGATGATGCTAGTACCTTGCTTGATAATGATGATGTGCCACTTGGTGATTTTCTTGATAAACAAATTGCTAGAGTTATACAACATGATGTTGTTGAATCTGATGATGAGTTTGAAACTGAAACTCCTGAAACACCTGCTAGAACTAGCCTTCCTAGATATGAATTTCCTAAGGTACCGGAAGGTTATGTTATGAGTGAAGAAGCAACTAGAGATATTCTTGCTTGCAATGATAGAGATGATCTAGAGAAATTACTATGCAAGTATAAATAAAATTCTTTGAATGCTAGAATGAAATGTGATCCTAAGTTTGCTACTTCACCTATCTGTATTGCTGATAAGGATTATGAATTCTCTGTCGACCCAGAGTTAATTACTTTGGTTGAATCTGATCCTTTCCATGGTTATGAAACTAAAACTGTTGTGGCACATCTTACTAAGTTAAATGATATAGCCACCCTTTTTAATCATGATGAGAAAACTCGCTACTACTTTATTCTCAAATTATTTCCTTTCTCATTAAATTCCTTTCTCATTAAAGGGTGATGCTAAGGCTTGGTACAATACTCTTGATCCTGGTTGTGTGCGTAGTCTCCAGGATATGATTTATTACTTCTCCGAAAAATATTTTCCTGCTCATATGAAACAAGCTGCCTTACAGGAAATATTTAACTGTGTGCAAACTAAAGAAGAGAGTCTCCCACAAGCTTGGAGGAGGCTTCCCCGGTTACTTAATGCTTTACCTGATCCTCCTCTTAAGAAAAATGAAATACTTTGTAAGGGCATATTTGTCCCTAAGGTGTTTTGGTGATTGATGACAATGCCTTTGCGGACTAATCGTGTGCATTGAGTTTCTCAGACGTTTCATCGCTAGGCACAAGACGGTTTGGTGCCCCTCGAAGACTAATGAAGACGGCTTTTTTTATATTTCTTTTCGGTGGACTTGAGTCGTAGGAAAGCCGTACTATTAAGAGGGGGTCCGCTTCGGAAAGGTTCGGGTGGAATCATCACGTACACGTTTTCTTCCTTTCCTCCTCCTTTCCCCTTGCGCTTTGGAGCATCCTCCGTTTTCCTCTTCTCTATGCAAAGAGTAGGATTCTTAAGTGTGGCTGTTCTGGGGCTTGCGGTAGTACTGCTCTACGGAGCTGTAGTACCTCAGGCCACTGCGGTAGTACCGCAAGCCATTGCGGTAGTACCGTAGGTGCCTGCGGTAGTATCTCTCCTACAGAGCTGTAATACCGTGGCCTCAGACCAGACTCGGCTGCTCGTGCGGCTGTAGGGGCGGACGTAATTTTTTACGTCCGCGCCCTACGCGGTAGTACCACCCCATGTGCGCGGTAGTACCGTGAGTCCTGGTCTCGCACAGTCTACATGAGCGGAAGTAGGGGCGGACTAGTACCGCACGCCATATGCGGTAGTACCGTGTCGGATTTTTGCATCGAGTGTTTTTCAGCGGAAGTTGGCACAGATGTATTTTTATTCATCTGCGCACTTCCCAGGCCAGTCCTGACCTGCCTTGCGGTAGTACCGCAAGGGGGAGCAGTAGTACCGTGCCAGCAGCAGTACCGCCCTCAGCCTCTGCGCGTCAGGCTTGTCCTCGCTTCTATCGTGGCTGCGGTAGTACCATGGGCCGTCACGGTAGTACCGTGAGGCCTTGCGGTAGTACCGCTTGCCTGGTGTGATAGTACCGCAAGTCGCGGGCTGGTTAGATGGATGACGGTTGGATTTAGTTCTCGACTATATAAGGGGTGTCTTCTTCCTCTAGTTGACCACCTCTTCCAACCCTAAGCTCCATTGTTGCTCCAAGCTCCATTTTCGCCCGATCTCACTCCCTAGCCAATCAAACTTGTTGATTTGCTCGGGAGTGGTTGAAAAACCCGATCTACACTTCCACCAAGAAATTTGATTCCCCACTAATCCCTTGCGGATCTTGTTACTCTTGGGTGTTTGAGCACCCTAGACGGTTGAGGTCACCGCGGAGCCATAGTCCATTGTGGTGAAGCTTCGTGGTGTCGTTGGGAGACTCCAATTAAGTTGTGGAGATTGCCCCAATCTTGTTTGTAAGGGTTCGGTCGCCGCCTCCAAGGGCACCAATAGTGGAATCACGGTATCTCGCATTGTGTGAGGGCGTGAGGAGAATACGGTGGCCCTAGTGGCTTCTTGGGGAGCATTGTGCCTCCACACCGCTCCAGCGAGGCGTACTTCCCCTCAAAGGGAAGGAACTTCGGTAACACATCCTCGTCTTCACCGGCTCCACTCTTGGTTATCTCGTGCCTTTACTAGTGCAAGCTTATTTGTGATATATCTCTTGCTTGCTTGTGTGCTTGTTGTTGTTGCATCATATAGGTTGCTCACTTAGTTGCATATCTAGACAACCTACTTTGATGCAAAGTTTAAATTGGTAAAGAAAAGCTAAGAAATTGTTAGTTGCCTATTCACCCCCCCTCTAGTCAACTATATCGATCCTTTCATACTTGATATCTTCTATAATGGACTAACTGATGCTTCTAGGGACTTCCTAGATAGTTGTGCTGGTTGTGTTTTCAGGTAACAGACTCTTGGACAAGCTGAAGAATTATTGAATAACATATTGAAAAATTATGATGATTGGATTATTCCTGAACCACCGCCTAAACCCACTCCAAAGAAGAGGGGTATATTATATCTCAGTCTTGAAGATATGCAAGAGGCAAAGAAATCAATGAAGGAAAAAGGTATTAAAGCTGAGTATGTTAAAAATTTACCTCCTATTGAAGAAATACATGGGCTTAATACACCACTATTGCCTAAGGTGGTAGAGGTAAATTCTCTTATGAAGTTCAATGAAAATGATAATCCTCACAATATGCATCCTAGTCAATGCCTTTATGAGTTTGAAAACTGAAAGGATCGATATAGTTGACTAGAGGGGGGGGGGGGGTGAAAAGGCAACTAATTTTTTTTAGCTTTTCTTGACCAATTTAAACTTTGCATCAAAGTAGGTTGTCTACAAATGCAACTAGGTGAGCAACCTATATGATGCAACAACAACAAGCACACGAGCAAAAGGATCTAACACAAATAAGCTTGCACAAGTAAAGGGATGAGATAACCAAGAGTGGAGCCGGTGGAGACGAGGATGTGTTACCGAAGTTCCTTCCTTTTAAGGGGAAGTACGTCTCCGTTAGAGCGGTGTAGAGGCACAATGCTCCCCAAGAAGCCACTAGGGCCATCGTATTCTCCTCACGCCCTCACACAATGCGAGATGCCGTGATTCCACTATTGGTGCCCTTGGAGGCGCAACCAACCTTTACAAACAAGGTTGGGGCAATCTCCACAACTTAATTGGAGGCTCCCAACGACACCACGAAGCTTCACCACAATGGACTATGGATCCACGGTGACCTCAACCGTCTAGGGTGCTCAAACACCCAAGAGTCACAAGATCCGCTAGGGATTAGTGGGGGGAATCAAATTTCTCTTGGTGGAAGTGTAGATCGGGGCCTTCTCAACCAATCCCGAGCAAATCAACAAGTTTGATTGGCTAGGGAGAGAGATCGGGCAAAAATGGAGCTTGGAGCAACAATGGAGTTTTGGGGGGAAGAGGTAGGTCAACTTTGGGGAAGAAGACCTCCTTATATAGTGGGGGGAACAATCCAACCGTTACCCCCCAAAAAGCCCCACAGAGGGCGGTACTACCGCGGGAGGCAGCTGTACTACCGCTCCCCTCGGTGGTACTGCCGCGCAGTCTGAAAGACAAGGGGGGAAAAGGGACCCGAGCGATCTTGCTGCGGTGGTAGGGATCTTGCCGCTTATGAGCGAGCATCGCTGTTTCATCGCTGCTGCGAGGTACCGCACAATCCGACACAGGAAATTACCCCTCGAATCGACGCGGTAGGAGCCAGGTACCGCAGCGGTACTACGGCTGAGGGTCCACCGGCGGTACTACCGCGGAGCTGCATCGCCATCAGTGACCCCTAAGCGGTACTATCATTGGGTACCGCTGCATGATACTACCGGGACCAGACAAAGCCCAAAGGAGGAGGGAAGGTCTCTCCATCGAAGCGGAAGGGCTCAGAGGGTGAGAAGCGGATGTGTATGTGATGATTCCACCCTAGCCTTACCAAAGCGGACCCCCTCTTGATAGTACGGTGCCCTCTACGCAACTAGTCCACCGAAAAAGAAACGAAAGAGCTACACCGTCTTGAATGACACTCCGATGGGAAGAAATCGTCTCGTGCCAAAGATGGACCTCTGAAAAGTTCAAGGCACACGATTAGTCTGCAAACATGTTGTCATCAATCACCAAAACCACATAGAGAGATATGCCTTAACAATCTCCCCCTTTTTGGTGGACTGATGACAACCAGGGATTTGCACAAGGATAAGAAAAAAGAGTAAAGATACTTAGGACTACAAAATATAGACGGGCTCTCCCTGAATGTGTGCACCTAGAAAGGAGTGGCTTTGGAATGCTCGACGCACACATTAGGATCAACACTCCCCCTATATTTTATAGTCCAACAACCTAAGCAACGGATATACGAGAACAGGGTATGTCTAACAAGATAAGTATGCAACTCATAAGATACCAGAGTACTATATAGACATAGATAAGATAATAAGGTAGCATATGTCTCACACCATATGACTAGAACTTAGGTCTCATAGGCATAAAACCAAACAAAGCAAAGCAGACGGCGAACACAAACACACAAAGACACACTCGCAACACGGCAGCGACACAAGTCCACACAAATCCTTAAAACTCTCTCCCCCTTTGGCATCGAGACACCAAAAGGGCAAAGAGTGAAGCTACGGCTCCAGGTGATAGCAAGCTGAGGATCACGAGCATCACATCCCTGCGGGGTCGTCTGCACTGCCGTCATCGATCGGGAACTGCTCGGCGTCTGAATCGGTCCACGGGCAATGCTGCTGGATCCACTCCTCTTCCTCAGTGATCTGACCCTCCGACCCACTGACAACGGTCACACCCAACTGACGCATGAGCTCCTTGTGACGCCCCCTGGCCTTCTTCTCCGCTACATGAGTCATGTACTGATCATGTGACTCCATGTAGAAGAGTTTCTTCATCTTGTGCTTGAGCTTCTTTGCCCAAGAGGGCTCTGTCCCAGACGCCTCATAGTCCTCATCGTCATCATCAGCCTCAGCCCCACCCTCGGTTTCCATGGCAGATGCAGTAGATGGACCCCCAGCTTTAGGAGCGGGGGCGCCCCAATTGTCCTTCTTCCTCAGACGCTTGATCTCGTGCGACACCAAATCTCTAGTTTCCAACCCAACCTTGGGATAGACATGTGCCCAAGCCTTCTCAATGAGCAGCATGATGAACGGACCATAGGTCGGGCACTTGCGCTCAGAAATGGCAGTAAGAAGCTCAAACCACATAACATGAGAAATGTCCAGGGACTCGCCAGTGTTTGCTTCCTTCTCCTGCTGGCAGAAGAGAAGCATGTCCACGAGATAGGAGTGGACCATATCCAGATTACCGATGCGAGGGAAAAGGGTCTCTCGAAAGACACGGTGAAGGATGTCGAGATAGGTAGACAACTCATAGGTTTCCTTCTGAGTCACAGGGTTGACCTTCACAGAATAGTAGGGCCACAGAGCTTGCTTGTGAGTGGAGGTTGCATTGCGGTGAGGACGGAAGCCAACTGGAGTCTCAAGCCCGTGATCTTCCACATGAAGTAACTCCATGAAGGCCTTCCACTTGACAGAAAGCAGCTTGCCATTGGTCATCCAAGTCAGAGTCCTCTCTACATCAGTCCCAAGATGGACAGTGGCATAAAATTGAGCCACCAAATCAGCATCGAAATCCTTGTTGAACTGCATGATCCCGAGAATGTTCAGCTGGGAACACATCTGAAGAGCTTCACCAAAGTACTCAGGATCCTTTTCCATGGCATCCATGTCGATGGAGCGAACATCAACATAGAGATTCTTCTTGGCCTTGATCACATCAAAGAAGATGGCAAACTGACTTGGTTCTAGAACGGGCGGTTGACCAAATTGGGTTCTTGGGCTTCCTCATAGGGGTTACGGTGATGCTTTGCCCAGAACTCCTTGGCAGTCATCTCAGTCACAGTCTTGCCCTTGGGCTTTGGCCTGTTGGCAGGCTTCTTCTGGAGTTGAGGCGGAGGAGGCGCACTAGAGGAAGCACCCGCAGGCAGTGGTGGAGCACTAGAGGAACCAATTGCTGACTCAGAAGTGCGGTAGCGCTTTGAAGATGCACGACCGGGGTTGATACGGCGGGCATGCTGCTCAGGAAGATCATCACCTGGAACCAAACACACAAGCAACAGAAACAACATGAAAGAAAGAGCATAAGCCACCAAACGAAGCAACAAGGATCAAGGTGTGGTAGAAAATGATGGAACTGGGCATCCGGCGGTAGTACCGCAACCTATCTGCGGTAGTACTGCTCGCGCGGTAGTACCGCTCAGGATGTGCGGTAGTACCGCTCAAGATGGGGAACAACGGTTCCATACTGCCATGGACAGATCCGGCACTACCGGGATGCCAAATTCAAAAAATTATCCTACCAAACATCAATCCAAAGGGCCTAGAAGCAATTTCCATCCTACACAAGCCTCTTCATAGCCAAAAACGAGAAAACCATGCCTATTGCACCTAAGAATCTAGATGCAAGACCTAGGCAAAGAGAAAACAGGAACGGGGGCAATACCGGCATCCATGGCTGGAGGACGTGGTGGGGAACAACTCCACTGGAGGAAATGGAGAGGACTGCCAAAACGGCGGACCGTGAGCCCTCCTCAGCGGCGTCGGCTGGAGCGACGAGGAAGACGAGTGAGTGGGGGCGAATGGGTATGGGAAGAGAATAACTCCCCCTGCCCCGATATAACCCCTATCGTCCGCCCCGCAGCGGTAGTACCGCTGGAGAGAGCGGTAGTACTGCTTGACCCTCATAAGCGGTAGTACCGCGCTCGCAGCGGTAGTACCGCTCAGCCGCAAGAGAAACTAGGCCAAAAGAGCTTAGCTCAAGAGAGAAAAGCGGGAAGGAACACACTCACTAAATCAACAACGAGAGCGAGAAACACACACCTCTCCATGAGAGGGCGGTGGCCAAGGCCACCTATGTTTGAGTCACTTGGTATGGCACCGCGAAGAATTATCCTTGGGCCCATGACCAAAACTTGTCTTTGAAGCACAAGTACCATAAAAATGGCTAATGTGAAAGAGTTGATCAATTTATGCATAATGGGGGGGAGAAAGAATTCATTGAGAGAACACCACTCCCCCTATATCCATGCCTACACCTACACAAGATAACATGTTGAGTATGGTGGGGTGTGCAAGGCTTCAAGCAACATTGCTCGAATAAATGATATTTAGCTCATGCCTTAACTCGCGAAATCTTGCTTCATCCAAAGGCTTCGTGAAGATATCTGCAAGGTTATCATGAGTGTTGACATAGTTGAGCTCGATCTCCCCTCGCCTAATGTGATCCCGGATGAAGTGATACCGAATCTCAATATGCTTCGTCTTGAAGTGTTGCACTGGGTTGAGAGAAATCTTGATGTCACTTTCATTGTCACACCAAAGAGGGACTTTGTCACAAATGACACCGTAATCCTTTAAAGTTTGCATCATCCATAAGAGTTGTGCACAACAACTACCGGCCGCCACATACTCCGCTTCGGTGGATGAGAGAGACACACAACTTTGCTTCTTGGAAGACCAACTCACCAAAGAGCAACCAAGGAATTGGCACCCTCCTAAGTGGACTTCCTATCCACTTTGTCTCCCGCCCAATCGGAGTCCGAAAATCCTACAAGCTTGAAGTTTGCTCCTCTTGGGTACCATAAGCCAAAGTTTGGGGTATGAGCCAAATATCGAAAGATTCGCTTGACCGCCACATAGTGGCTTTCCTTAGGTGCGGCTTGAAACCGTGCACAAATTCCCACACTCAACATGATATCCGGTCTAGATGCTCAAAGGTAAAGCAAGGATCCAATCATGGAGCGATATACCTTTTGATCCACCGCTTTACCATTGGGATCAATGCCAAGTTGGCACTTGGTGGGCATTGGAGTGGAAGCCGGCTTAACATCACTTAGATTGAACCTCTTGAGCATGCCCTGAGTGTATTTGGCTTGGTTGATGAAAGTTCCTTCTCTTCTTTGCTTCACTTCGAACCCGAGAAAGAACTTCAACTCTTCCATGGAAGACATCTTGAACTTTGAGGTCATGAGAGCGGCAAATTCCTCATTGAAAGCTTTGTTAGGGGAACAAAAGATAATGTCATCAACATATAGTTGGCACACAAACAACTCCCCTTTGACCTTCTTAGTAAAAAGAGTGGGGTCGATGAGCCCAACTTCAAACCCACGATCTTGTAACAACTCGGTAAGGTGGTCATACCACGCACGTGGGGCTTGTTTAAGGCCATAGAGCGCCTTATCGAGTTGATACACATGATCGAGAAAGTAGGGATCCTCGAACCCGGGGGGTTGCTTGACATATACCAACTCATTAATGGGACCATTAAGAAAAGCACTCTTCACATCCATTTGTTGCAACTTAAAGTTGTGATGAGAAGCATAAGCAATCAACAAAGAATGGATTCAAGGCGAGCAACGGGAGCAAAGGTTTCACCGTAGTAGATACCCTCGACTTGGGAGTAGCCTTGTGCCACCAATCTTGCCTTGTTGCGAATGATAGTCCCATGAGCATCTTGCTTGTTCTTGAATATCCACTTGGTTCCAATGACATTGTGGTTCCCCGTTGGCCTTGGCACTAATCTCCACACTTTGTTGTACTCGAAGTTGTTGAGTTCTTCATGCATGGCATTAAGCCAATCCGGATTTTCGAGTGCTTCATATACCTTTTGGGGTTGAACACAAGAGACAAACGCATGATGTTCACAGTAGTTTGCCAATTGTCTACGAGTGCTTACCCCCTTTTGAATGCTTCCAAGTACGTTCCTCATAAGATGACCCTTGGTGGAGAGCTTGGAAGCAATCTTGGCGGCACGGCGCTCCAATTGCTCATCGGTGGTGAGTTGGGGAGCGGTCACTTGATCATCTTGAGCGTCGTCTTGAGCTTGTTCTTGATCTTGAACTGCTCGGAGGAGAGAACTTGACCTTGGGCATCACTTGGTGTATCAACACCTTCTTGAGCATGAACTTGCCCTTGGTCTTGTTCATGAGGTTGAGGGCCTTCACTTTGTTCTTCGGAAGCGTGTGGGCCTTGGGTTGGTGATGGCTCCACTTGAGTGGAGCATTGTCCTTCTCCTTCGGCCACAAGGGGTTCCTCAATGGGTAGGATAAAACCCACACCCATTCTTCTTATGGCTTGAGGAGGAATTTCATCACCTACATCACAAGAGCCACTTTGCTCCACTTGGGAGCCGTTATTCTCATCAAACTCCACGTTACACGTCTCCTCAATAAGTCCCGTGGATTTATTGAGGACACGGTAAGCATGAGAGTTTGTAGCATAACCAACAAATATGCCCTCATAAGCTCTAGCCTCAAATTTAGACAACCGAACACCTTTCTTGAGAATGAAACACTTATACCCGAACACCCGAAAGTACTTGAGGTTGGGCTTGTTACCGGTGAGTATCTCATACGGATTCTTGTTCAAGCCCTTGCGGAGGTCGAGCCGATTGGACGCATGACATGCGGCGTTGATGGCTTCGGCCCAAAAGTTGTATGGAGACTTGAACTCCGCCATCATGGTCCTTGTCGCATCCATCAACGTCCGGTTCTTCCTCTCCGCAACACCATTTGGTTGAGGGGTGTAATGTGCGGAATATTGATGCTTTATCCCCTCATCACTAAGGAACTCATCCAAGGTGTAGTTCTTGAACTCGGTGCCGTTGTCACTTCTTATTGTCAAGATCTTTGCGTTGTGTTGACGTTGGGCTCCATTTGCGTTGTGTTGACGGTTTTTTGGGTCTCGCTCTTCCTCTTGAAGAAATACACCCAAGTGTATCTTGAATAGTCATCCACAACCACCAAGCAATACTTCCTACCCCCAAGACTATCAAAGGATGGAGGCCCAAAGAGATCCAAATGAAGGAGCTCCAAAGGCCTTTTTGAGTAAATGATAGTCGTGGGAGGGTGAGCCTTCTCATGTAGCTTTCCTTCGATACAGGCACTGCAAGCACGATCTTTAGCAAAACTAACATTCGTTAGTCCATGGACATGGTCCCCCTTGAGGAGACTTTGCAAAGATCTCATATTGACATGGGTTAAACGGCGATGCCAAAGCCATCCCACGTCAACTTTAGCCATTAGGCATGTCACGGTCTTAGTGGGTCACTCCGAAAAGTTAATCACATAGAGACCATTCTCGACATGCCCAACAAAGGCTACTTTAAGAGTCTTGCTCCACAAGAGGGCCACGGTATCAATATCAAAGAAAGTGGCAAAGCCCATGATTGCAAGTTGACGAACGGAAAGTAAATTGTATGCAAGGGACTCAACGAGCATGACCTTCTTGATCGTGAGATCATGAGAAATGACAACCTTGCCGAGTCCCAATACCTTAGAAGATGAGGCATCACCCCACTCGACATTGGTGGGCATATATGGAATCTTGTGCACGTCCACCCCCAAGTCCTTGCTTCTGGTCATATGATTTGTAGCTCCACTATCGGGCAACCATGATCCCCCACCGGAAGCAAACATTTACAAGAGATCAATGCTTGGTTTTAGGTACCCATTTTGTAATGGGTCCTTTGATGTTAGTAACAAGGGTCTTAGGAACCCAAATAGACCATTCAATATATACATGGGGAGAACCAACAAATTTGGCATAAACATGCCCATCACTATATGACATAACACATAAGAAGGATTAAAGTCGCCGGCTTTGTTGGGAGGGGTGGCATTTCCCTTCTTGGCACCGCCACCCTTTGCATTGTTCTTCTTCTCCTTGGAAGCACCTCTCCCTCCTTCACAAAAGTTTGCTTGATAGGAGGAGGTTGTTTGGTCTTGTCATTCTTCTTCTTGTTCTTGGACTTGGGTGCGAACCCAATCCCCTCCTTGGCCACAACTTCCTTTTGATTGCTCAAAAGGTCGTTGAGGTTTTTCTCACCTTGTATGCATGACACAAGGCCTTTCTCAAGTTGCTCCTTCAACTTAGCATTTTCCTCAATAAGATGCACATGCTCACAACACGGGTTAGTAGCATTTGCATTATCAATTAAAACCATATGAGGAAAAGTGTCTTTCTCCTTAGTTAGCTTCACTTGGAGTTGATCATGGGACTCCTTGAGACTAGCATGAATACCTTTCAAGGTCTTATGAGCCTTGTCAAGTATATCAAACTCCTCCTTGAGTCTAGCAAGATCAACCCCAAGTTTGGCCTTCTCGGAATTTAGCACATGAGAAACAACAAGAGCATGATCAAGATCTTTCTTTAATTTAGCATGATCATCGTTGTGTGACTCCTCAAGAGCCAAACGAAGACCACGCTCTTCCTCAAGAGCATTGGAAAGATCCAAAATCTCATCGGCATAGTCTCGACTATGCCCCTCCATCTTCTGAGATGGTATCTTCATGAGCCTCGATCATGTCATTGGCTTCACTAAGTTGTTCCAAGAGAGCAACGAAGTGCTTCTTGGCTTTACCCTTGAGTTTACCCATAAAGGCCTCAAACTCATTCTCCTCCACATTAGTTCCCTCATGTTCATCAATGCTATCCGTCGAAGAAGGATGATTGATGATGGTAGTTTTGATGTTAGGGTTACCTTGTTGGTGGCTTTAGCCATGAGGCACTTGGCGGTGATGCTCTCATTGGGTGAGTCGAAGAGAGACACCCGTGGAGTCGTCGCAATGGCAACGGAGGCCATGGCAACCGACTCACCATCTTCATCATCGTCATCATCCTCATTGTACTCTTCTTGTACCACCAATGCCTTGTGAGGAGTCTTCTTGATGAAGTTGCTCTTGTTGGGGAAAGACTTGGCCTTGTCCTTTCGGATGAGCTTGCCACCATTGTCTTCTCTCTTCTCATAAGGGCACTCTGCGACAAAGTGTTTCACATTGCCACAATTGAAGCAAGTCCTCACTCGTTGCTTGCCCTTTGCATCACTTGAATTGTTCTTATTGAAGTTGGGCCTTGAGTTCTTCTTGCTCCAAAATTGCCTTCAAGCAAGGGCCATGTGTTCATGATAGGCATACTTCTTATCTTCGAGGTTGCTCTCCTCTTCTTCCTCTTCATCCTCTTCTTCCATACTGACCTTGGCCTTTAGAGCAAGATTGGGTTTCTTTACTCTTTGAGAGCGAAGTACCGCATTATCGGCGGTCTTGTCCAAGATGCTCATAGCAGCGAACTCATCCAACACATCACTTGAGGACAAGGTGTGGAAGTCCGGCCTTTGACGAATGACGGAGGACATGGCTTTGTGGTAGGGCATCATTGCCTTGAGGAATTTGCGCTTGATCCAATTGTCATCTGTATCCTTACTTTCATGATCTTGGAGAGAGACCGCAAGTTTGGTTACTCTCCGATAAAGCTCACGAGGTTCTTCATCTTCTTTCATTGCAAACTCATCGGCTTCATCTTGCACCACTTCATAGTTGGAACGTTGAATGCTTGCGCTTCCCCGATAGAGGGAAACCACTTGGCGCCAAGCATCTTTGGCCAAGGAGTAAGGCCTAAGATGAGGAAGGTCTTCGGGTGGTATTGCTTCTTGGATGATGAAGAGAGCATTCTCATTGAATTGATCATCCACGGCTTCTCTAGGGGTGAAATTGCTTCGATCATGCAGATAAAACCTTCTTCAATGATTCTTTTAAGGTTAGTGTTCACATGATTAAAATGACGCTTAAAACGATAGACCCAAGAATCAAAATCTACATTCTTCTCAATCTTAGGGGCCGGGCCGACATGGTTCAAATGAGTGGAAGGAATCGGTCCACCATAGACAAGTGGAGGTTCCACATGGGCAAAGATGCCGGTGCCATTTTTACCACTAGAAGAAGGACCTTTCTCGCTAGTAGCTTCCCCCTTGTCGGAGGTAGCATCCGTCACCTTGTTAGCGGGATCACCCACTTTCAAAGGTGCGGTGGAAAGTTTAAGCCCTTCTAGACATGCTCTCGACCTCGGTCGTCATGGAGGTTTTCAATGTGTCCAACGCCACATTGAATTCCTCACGTGAGATCGAGGTACCCCTATCTCCCGTAGACGACATCGGATTCGCACCGGAGTGCTCCTCCACATCGTCTACAACGTCAACCATACTCTTAGGACGGTAAAGTCCTTAAAAAGAGACGAGGCTCTGATACCAATTGAAAGGATCGATATAGTTGACTAGAGGGGGGGGGGGTGAAAAGGCAACTAACAATTTTTAGATTTTCTTGACCAATTTAAACTTTGCATCAAAGTAGGTTGTCTACAAATGCAACTAGGTGAGCAACCTATATGATGCAACAACAACAAGCACACAAGCAAGCGAAGGATCTAACACAAATAAGCTTGCACAAGTAAAGGGATGAGATAACCAAGAGTGGAGCCGGTGGAGACGAGGATGTGTTACCGAAGTTCCTTCCTTTTAAGGGGAAGTACGTCTCTATTAGAGCGGTGTGGAGGCACAATGCTCCCCAAGAAGCCACTAGGGCCACCGTATTCTCCTCACGCCCTCACACAATGCGATATGCCGTGATTCCACTATTGGTGCCCTTGGAGGCGGCAACCGAACCTTTACAAACAAGGTTGGGGCAATCTCCACAACTTAATTGGAGGCTCCCAACGACACCACGAAGCTTCACCACAGTGGACTATGGCTCCACGGTGACCTCAACCGTCTAGGGTGCTCATGAAGGAAATATGCCCTAGAGGCAATAATAAAGTTATTATTTATTTCCTTATATCATGATAAATGTTTATTATTCATGCTAGAATTGTATTAACCGGAAACATAATACATGTGTGAATACATAGACAAACAGAGTGTCACTAGTATGCCTCTACTTGACTAGCTCGTTAATCAAAGATGGTTATGTTTCCTAACCATAGACATGAGTTGTCATTTGATTAACGGGATCACATCATTAGGAGAATGATCTGATTGACATGACCCATTCCGTTAGCCTAGCACTTGATCGTTTAGTATGTTGCTATTGCTTTCTTCATGACTTATACATGTTCCTATAACTATGAGATTATGCAACTCCGTTTACGGAGGAACACTTTGGGTACTACCAAACGTCCACAACGTAATCTGGGTGATTATAAAGGAGTACTACAGGTGTCTCCAAAGGTACTTGTTGGGTTGGCGTATTTGAGATTAGGTTTTGTCACTCCGATTGTCGGAGAGGTATCTCTGGGCCTTCTCGGTAATACACATCACATAAGCCTTGCAAGCATTGCAACTAATGAGTTAGTTGTGAGATGATGTATTACGGAAGCGAGTAAAGAGACTTGCCGTAACGAGATTGAACTAGGTATTGGATACCGACGATCGAATCTCGGCAAGTAACATACCGATGACAAAAGGAACAACGTATGTTGTTATGCGGTCCGACCGATAAAGATCTTCGTAGAATATGTAGGAACCAATATGGGCATCCAGGTCCCGCTATTGGTTATTGACCGGAGATGTGTCTCGGTCATGTCTACATTGTTCTCGAACCGTAGGGTCCGCACGCTTAAGGTTTCGATGGCGGTTATATTATGAGTTTGTGTATTTTGATGTACCGAAGGTTGTTCGAGTCCGGATATGATCACGGACATGACGAGGAGTCTCGAAATGGTCGAGACATAAAGATTGATATATTGGACGGATATATTTGGACACGGAAAGGTTCCGGAGAAGTTTGGAGCTCAGGGAGGTTACGGAACCCCGGGAGGTATATGGGCCTTATTGGGCCCATGTAGGAAGAAGGGAGAAGGAGCAAGGGAGGCGCGCCCCAAGCCAAATCCGAATTGGGGAGGGGCGGCCCCTTCCTTTCTCCTTCCCCTCTTCCTATTCCTACTACTAGTACTACTTCCTAACTACTAGTACTCTTTCCTTCCCTCCAAATAAGATAAGGAAGAGAGGGAAACCTACTTGGAGTAGGTTTCCCCTCCTGGTGCGCCTCCCCCTTGGGCCGGCCACCTCCTCCCTCCCTCCTTTATATCACGGGAGGGGGCACCCTAGGACACACAAGTTGATCCTTGAGATCGTTCCTTAGCCGTGTCAGGTGCCCCCTCCACCATATTCCACCTCGGTCATATTGTAGCGGTGCTTAGGCGAAGCCTGCGACGGTGAAACATCAAGATCGTCACCACGCCGTCGTTGACGGAACTCCCCTCCCGGAGCTTTGCCGGATCGAAGCCCGTGGAGCGTCATCGAGCTGAGCGTGTGCCAAGAACTCGGAGGCGCCGGAGTAACGGGCGCCAGTGATCGGCTGGATCGTGAGGAGAACGTCGACTACTTCCTCTACGTCATCATCGACTCGGAGGTGCCGGAGTAACTGGCGCTGGGATCGGCAGGATCGCGAGGAGAAAGTACGACTACTTCCTCTACGTTGTGATCGCTTCCGCCACGGTCTACGAGTGCGTAGACAACACTCTCCCCTCTCGTTGCTATGCCATCACCATGGTCCCGTGTGTGCGAGGGAAAATTTTGAAATTACTACGTTACCCAACGGTGGCATCGAGCCTGGTTTTATGCGTTGATGTCATATGCACGAGTAGAACACAAGTGAGTTGTGGGCGATACAAGTCATACTACCTACCAGCATGTCATATTTTGGTTCAGCGGTATTGTGAGATGAAGCGGCCCGGACCGACATTACGCGTACGCTTACGCGAGACTGGTTTCACCGTTCTACGAGCATTCGTGGCTTAAAGGTGGCTGGCGGGTGTCATCTCTCTCACTTTAGTTGAACTGAGTGTGGCTACGCCCGGTCCTTGAGAAGGTTAAACGGAGTCTATTTGAAAGTATCGTTGTGGTTTTGATGCGTAGGTAAGAACGGTTCTTGCTCAGCCCGTAGCAGCCACGTAAAACTTGCAACAACAAAGTAGAGGACGTCTAACTTGTTTTTGCAGGGCATGTTGTGATGTGATATGGTCAAGACGTGATGCTATATTTTATTGTATGAGATGATCATGTTTTGTAACCGAGTTACCGGCAACTGGCAGGAGCCATATGGTTGTCGCTTTATTGTATGAAATGCAAACGCCATGTAATTGCTTTACTTTATCACTAAGCGGTAGCGATAGTCGTAGAAGCAATAGATGGCGTAAACGACAACGATGCTACGATGGAGATCAAGGTGTCGCGCCGGTGGCGATGGTGATCATGACGGTGCTTCGGAGATGGAGATCACAAGCGCAAGATGATGATGGCCATATCATATCACTTATATTGATTGCATGTGATGTTTATCCTTTATGCATCTTATTTTGCTTGATTGACGGTAGCATTTTAAGATGATCTCTCACTAAAAATTATCAAGTAGTGTTCTCCTTGAGTATGCACCGTTGCCAAAGTTCGTCGTGCCGAGACACCACGTGATGATCGGGTGTGATAAGCTCTACGTCCATCTACAACGGGTGCAAGCCAGTTTTGCACACGCAGAATACTCAGGTTATACTTGACGAGCCTAGCATATGCAGATATGGCCTCGGAACACGGAGACCGAAAGGTCGAAAGCGTGAATCATATAGTAGATATGATCAACATAAGATGTTCACCATTGAAAACTACTCCATCTCACGTGATGATCGGTTATGGTTTAGTTGATTTGGATTACGTGATCACTTAGATGACTAGAGAGATGTCTATGTAAGTGGGAGTTCTTAAGTAATATGATTAATTGAACTTAAATTTATCATGAACTTAGTACTGATAGTATCTTGCTTGTCTATGTCTGCATTTGTAGATAGATGGCTCGTGCTGTTGTTCCGTTGAATTTTAATGCGTTCCTTGAGAAAGCAAAGTTGAAAGATGATGGTAGCAATTACACGGACTGGGTCCGTAATCTGAGGATTATCCTCATTGCTGCACAGAAGAGTTACGTCCTGGATGCACCGCTAGGTGCCAGACTCTTCTTGATGCAACCGACGGCGTTAAGAACGTCAGCGAGCAAAGGCGATGACTACTCTATAGTTCAGGTGTGCCATGCTTTACGGCTTAGAACCGGGTCTTCAACGACGCGTTTTGAAAGTCGTGGAGCATATGAGATGTTCCAAGAGTTGAAGTTGATATTTCAACAGAATGCCCGGATTGAGAGATATGAAGTCTCCAATAAGTTCTATAGCTGCAAAATGGAGGAGAATGGGTGCATCGGTGAGCACATACTCGAATGTCTGGGTATTACAATCACTTGACTCAACTGGGAGTTGATCTTCCGGATGATTGTGTCATTGATGTAATTCTTCAATCACCGCCACCAAGCTACAAAGGCTTCGTGATGAAGTATAATATGCAAGGGTTAGTAAAGACTATGCTCGAGCTCTTACATGATGCTAAAAGCTGCGGAGGTAGAAATCAAGAAGGAGCATCAAGTGTTGATGGTCAATAAGACCACTAGTTTCAAGAAGAAAGGCAAAGGGAAGAAGAAGGAACTTCAAGAAGAACAGCAAACAAGTTGCCGCTCAAGTGAAGAAACCCAAGTCTGGACCTAAACCTGAAACTGAGTGCTTCTACCGCAAGCGGTAGTCCTTTGAAGCGGAACTGCCCCAAGTATTTGGCGGATAAGAAGGATGGCAAGGTGAACAAAGGTATATGTGATATACATGTTATTGATGTGTACCTTACTAGAGCTCATGATAGTACTGGTATTTGATACCGGTTACATTGCTAATATTTGCAACTCAAAGCAGGGGACTTCTGATTAGCGAACACCGGCAAAGGACGAGGTGACGATGCGGCGTGGGAAATGGTTCCAAAGTCGATGTGATCGCGGTCGGCACGCTACCTCTACATCTACCTTCGGGATTAGTTTTAGACCTAAATAATTGTTATTTGGTGCCGCGTTAAGCATGAACATTATATCTGGATCTTGTTTGATGCGAGACGGTTATTCATTTAAATCGAGAGAATAAAGGTTGTTCTATTTATATGAATAATATCTTTTATGGTCATGCACCCTTAAAAAGTGGTCTATTTTAATGGATCTCGATAGTAGTGATACACATATTCATAATGTTGAAACCAAAAGATGCAGAGTTGATAATGATAGTGCGACTTATTTGTGGCATTGCCGTTTAGGTCATATCGATTGTAAAGCGCATGAAGAAACTCCATCTTGATGGACTTTTGGAGTCACTTGATTATGAATCACTTGGCACTTGCGAACCGTGCCTCATGGGCAAGATGACTAAAACACCATTCTCCGGTACTATGGAGAGAGCATCAGATTTGTTGGAAATCATACATACAGATGTATGTGGTCCAATGAATATTGAGGCTCGTGGCGGATATCGTTATTTTCTCACCTTCACAGATGATTTAAGCAGATATGGGTATATCTTCTTAATGAAACATAAGTCTGAGACATTTGAAAAGTTCAAAGAATTTCAGAGTGAAGTTGAAAATCATCGTAATAAGAAAATAAAGTTTCTTCGATCTGATCGTGGAGGCGAATATTTGAGTTCTGAGTTTGGTCTACATTTGAAACAATGCGGAATAGTTTCGCAACTCACGCCACCGGAACACCACAGCGCAATGATGTGTCCGAACGTCGTGTCGCACTTTACTAGATATGGTGCGATCTATGATGTCTCTTACAGATTTACCGCTATCGTTTTGGGGTTATGCTCTTGAGGCGGCCGCATTCACGCTGAATAGAACACCGTCAAAATCCGTTGAGACGACACCTTATGAACTGTGGTTTAGCAAGAAACCAAAGTTGTCGTTCTTAAAGTTTGGGGATGCGATGCTTATGTGAAAAAGCTTCAACCTGATAAGCTCGAACCTAAATCGGAGAAATGTGTCTTCATAGGATACCCAAAGGAGACGATTGGGTACACCTTCTATCACAGATCCGAAGGCAAGACATTTGTTGCTAAGAATGGATCCTTTCTAGAGAAGGAGTTTCTCTCGAAAGAAGTGAGTGGGAGGAAAGTAGAACTTGATGAGGTAATTGTACCTTCTCCCTTATTGGAAAGTAGTTTATCACGTAAACCAGTTTCTGCGACATCTACACCAAATAGTGAGGAAGTTGATGATGTTGATCATGAAACTTCAGATCAAGTTACTCTGAGAACCTCGTAGATCAACGAGAATAAAATCCGCACTTTTGAGTGGTACGGCAATCCTGTTCTAGAAGTCATGCTACTAGATCATGATGAACCTACGAACTATGAAGAAGCGATGGTGAGCCCAGATTCCATAAAATGGCTTGAGGCCATGAAATCCGAGATAGGATCCATGTATGAAAACAAAGTATGGACTTTGGTTGACTTGCCCGAGGGTCGGCAAGCAATAGAAAACAAGTGGATCTTCAAGAAGAAGACCGACGACGGTAATATTGCTGTCTACAAAGCTCGACTTGTCGCAAAGGGTTTTCGACAAGTTCAAGGGATTGACTACGATGAGACCTTCTCACTCGTAGCGATGCTTAAGTCTGTCCGAATCATGTTAGCAATTGCCGCATTTTATGATTATGAAATATGGCAAATGGATGTAAAGACCGCATTCTGAATGGGTTTACGGAAGAAGAGTTGTATATGATGCAACCGGAAGGTTTTATAGATCCAAAGGGAGCTAACAAAGTGTGCAAGCTCCATCGATCCATTTATGGACTGGTGCAAGCATCTCGGAGTTGGAATAAACGCTTTGATAGTGTGATCAAAGCATTTGGGTTTATCTGAGACTTATGGAGAAGCCTGTATTTACAAGAAAGTGAGTGGGAGCTCTGTAGCATTTACGATATTATATGTAGATGACATATTATTGATCGGAAATGATATAGAATTTCTGGATAGCATAAAGGGATACTTGAACAAGAGTTTTTCGATGAAAGACCTTGGTGAAGCTACTTACATATTGGGCATCAAGATCTATAGAGATAGATCAAGACGCTTAATTGGACTTTCACAAAGCACATACCTTGATAAAGTTTTGAAGAAGTTCAAAATGGATCGAGGCAAAGAAAGGTTTTTACATGTATTACAAGGTGTGAAATTGAGTCGACTCAATGCCCGACCACAATGAGAAGATAGAGAGAAAATGAAAGATGTTCCTATGCTTCAGCCATAGGCTCTATCATGTATGCAATGCTGTGTACCAGACACGACGTATGCTTAGCGATAAGCTTGGCAGGAAGGTACCAAAGTAATCCAGGAGTGGATCATCGACAGCGGTCAAGAACATCCTGAAATACACGAAAAGGACTAAGGATATGTTTCTCGTATATGGAGGTGACAAAGAGCTAGTCGTAAATGGTTACGTCGATGCAAGCTTTGACACCGATCCGGACGATTCTAAATCGCAAACCGGATCGTGTTTTTGTTAAACGGTGGAGCTGTCGGTTGGTGCAGTTCTAAACAAAGCGTCGTGGCGGGATCTACATGTGAAGCGGAGTACATAGCTGCTTGGAAGCGACAAATGAAGGAGTCTGGATGAAAGAGTTCATTTCCGATCTAGGTGTTATACCTAGTGCATCGGGACCAATGAAGATCTTCTGTGACAATCTTGGTGCAATTGCCTTGGCAAAGGAATCCAGATTTCACAAGAGGACCAAGCATATCAAGAGACGCTTCAATTCCATTCGGGACCAAGTCCAAGTGGGAGACATAGAGATTTGCAAAGTACATACGGATCTGAACATTGCAGACCCGTTGACTAAGCCTCTTCCACGAGCAAAACATGATCAGCACCAAGACTCCATGGGTGTTAGAATCATTCTTGAGTAAACTAGATTATTGACTCTAGTGCAAGTGGGAGACTGAAGGAAATATGCCCTAGAGGCAATAATAAAGTTATTATTTATTTCCTTATATCATGATAAATGTTTATTATTCATGCTAGAATTGTATTAACCGGAAACATAATACATGTGTGAATACATAGACAAGCAGAGTGTCACTAGTATGCCTCTACTTGACTAGCTCGTTAATCAAAGATGGTTATGTTTCCTAACCATAGACATGAGTTGTCATTTGATTAACGGGATCACATCATTAGGAGAATGATCTGATTGACATGACCCATTCCGTTAGCCTAGCACTTGATCGTTTAGTATGTTGCTATTGCTTTCTTCATGACTTATACATGTTCCTATAACTATGAGATTATGCAACTCCGTTTACGGAGGAACACTTTAGGTACTACCAAGCGTCACAACGTAACTGGGTGATTATAAAGGAGTACTACAGGTGTCTCCAAAGGTACTTGTTGGGTTGGCGTATTTCGAGATTAGGTTTTGTCACTCCGATTGCTCGGAGAGGTATCTCTGGGCCTTCTCGGTAATACACATCACATAAGCCTTGCAAGCATTGCAACTAATGAGTTAGTTGTGAGATGATGTATTACGGAAGCGAGTAAAGAGACTTGCGGTAACGAGATTGAACTAGGTATTGGATACCGACGATCGAATCTCGGGCAAGTAACATACCGATGACAAAAGGAACAACGTATGTTGTTATGCGGTCAGACAGATAAAGATCTTCGTAGAATATGTAGGAACCAATATGGGCATCCAGGTCCCGCTATTGGTTATTGACCGGAGATGTGTCTCGGTCATGTCTACATTGTTCTCGAACCGTAGGGTCCGCACGCTTAAGGTTTCGATGACGGTTATATTATGAGTTTGTGTATTTTGATGTACGAAGGTTGTTCGAGTCCGGATATGATCACGGACATGACGAGGAGTCTCGAAATGGTCGAGACATAAAGATTGATATATTGGACGGATATATTTGGACACGGAAAGGTTCGGAGAAGTTTGGAGCTCGGGAGGTTCTGGAACCCCGGGAGGTATATGGGCCTTATTGGGCCCATGTAGGAAGAAGGGAGAAGGAGCAAGGGAGGCGCGCCCCAAGCCCAATCCGAATTGGGGAGGGGGCGGCCCCCTTTCCTTTCTCCTTCCCCTCTTCCTATTCCTACTACTAGTACTACTTCCTAACTACTAGTACTCTTTCCTTCCCCTCCAAATAAGATAAGGAAAAGAGAGGAAACCTACTTGGAGTAGGTTTCCCCCTCCTGGTGCGCCTCCCCTTGGGCGGCCACCTCCTCCCTCCCTCCTTTATATACGGGGAGGGGGCACCCTAGGACACACAAGTTGATCCTTGAGATCGTTCCTTAGCCGTGTGCGGTGCCCCTCCACCATATTCCACCTCGGTCATATTGTAGCGGTGCTTAGGCGAAGCCTTGCGACGGTGAAACATCAAGATCGCTACCACGCCGTCGTCTTGTGGAACTCCCCTCCCGGAGCTTTGCTGGATCGAAGCCCGTGGAGCGCCATCGAGCTGAACGTGTGCCAAGAACTCGGAGGCGCCGAGTAATGGCGCTGTGATCGGCTGGATCGTGAGGAGAACGTCTGACTACTTCCTCTACGTCATCATCGACTCGGAGGTGCCGGAGTAACGGCGCTGGGATCGGCAGGATCGCGAGGAGAAAGTACGACTACTTCCTCTACGTTGTGATCGCTTCCGCCACGGTCTCACGAGTGCGTAGACAACACTCTCCCCTCTCGTTGCTATGCCATCACCATGGTCCTGTGTGTGCGTAGGAAAATTTTGAAATTACTACGTTACCCAACAGCTCAAACACCCAAGAGTAACAAGATCCGCTAGGGATTAGTGGGGGGAATCAAATTTCTCTTGGTGGAAGTGTAGATCGGGGCCTTCTCAACCAATCCCGAGCAAATCAACAAGTTTGATTGGCTAGGGAGAGAGATCGGGCGAAAATGGAGCTTGGAGCAACAATGGAGTTTTTGGGGGAAGAGGTAGGTCAACTTTGGGGAAGAAGACCTCCTTATATAGTGAGGGGAACAATCCAACCGTTACCCCCCAAACAGCCCCGCAGAGGGCGGTACTATCAAGGAGGCAGCGGTACTACCGCTGGGCTCAAGAAGACTACCACTCCCCTCGGGCGGTATCACATCCACTTGATCTGAAAGACAAGGGGAAAAGGGACCCGAGCAATCTTGCCCATGGTGATAGGGCGATCTTGCCTCTTATGAGCTGATCTTGCCGCTCTCTTGCCGCTGCAAGGTACCGCACAATCCGACACAGAAATGACCCTCTAATCGACGGTAGGAGCCAGTACCGCAGCAAGATTACTACCGAGGGTCCACCAATGTACTACCATCAAGGAGCGGCATCGCTGCTGTGGACCCTAAGCGGTACTACCGCTGGGTACCACGGTACTACCGCTGGGACCAGACAAAGCCCAAAGGAGGAGGGAAGATCTCTCCATCGAAGCGGAAGGGCTCAGAGGGTGAGAAGCGGATGTGTACGTGATGATTCCATCCTAGCCTTACCAAAGCGGACCCCCTCTTGATAGTACGGTGCCCTCTACGCAACTAGTCCACCGAAAAAGAAACGAAAGAGCTACACCATCTTGACTGACACTCCGAGGGGAAGAAATCGTCTCGTGCCAAAGATGGACCTCTGAAAAGCTCAAGGCACACAATTAGTTCGCAAACATGTTGTCATCAATCACCAAAACCACATCGAGAGAGATATGCCTTAACAAAAACTATATTAGAAAACAAGATCACTTCAATGCAAATGTTATGAAACAACTGAAATATAATTCTGATATGATTGCTCGCTCGAGTGACTTGTTATTTAGAATCTAAAATGATGTTAGAGGTGTTGGAAAACATGCTTCTATTGTTCAAACTCAATCAGAACAAGTTGCTAAATCTCAAATAGAATTACTTGATGAAATGAATCATAATATGCATGACTTTGTTGTTAGAGTTGCAACTAGAGCAGGTAAAATGACTCAGGAACCACTTTATCCCGAGGGACATCCAAAAAGAATAGAACAAGATTCACAAAGAGAACAAGATTCACAAAGAGCTAACACTAGTGCACCTAGTCCTTCTAAAAAGAAAAAGAAAAAGAAAAATGGTAGGACTTTGCACACCTCTAGTGAACCTGAAATAGAAAAACCTCCTGATAATGAAAATGAAACTTCTATCTCTGATGGTGAAACTCAATCTAGTAATGAACACTCACCTAGTGATAATGAAAAAGATAATGATGAGGTTCATGAGGACTCTCAACCAAATAATAAGGAACCAGATAATGATGTTGAGATAGAACCACCTGTTGATCTTGATAACCCACAACCTAAGAATAAAAGGTATGATACAATAGACTTTGTGGCTAGGAAACACAGTAAAGCAAGAGAACCGTGGGTTCAAAAACCTATGCCTTTTCCACCCAAGTCAACTAAAAAGAAAGATGATGAAGAATTTGAACTCTTTGCTGAAATCTCGAGGCCGGTCTTTTATGCGTGCTAATTGATCGATATCTTGAAGATGCCTCCTTATGTAAAGTATATGAAAGACATCATCACAAATAAGAGAAAAATACTGGAAGCTGAAATCTCTACTATGCTTGCTAATTATACTTTTAAAGATGGAGTACCTAAAAAACTTGGAGATCCGGGAATACCAACTATACCTTGCTCTATTAAAAAGAATTATGTGAAAACTGCTTTGTGTGATTTAGGAGCTGGTGTTAGTGTTATGCCTTTCTCTTTATATAAAAGACTTGACTTGAATAAACTCACACCTACTGAAATATCTTTGCAAATGGCTGACAAATCAACTGCCATACCAATCGGTATCTGTGAAGATGTGCCCGTTGTTGTTGCTAATGTTACTATTTTGACTAACTTTGTTATACTTGAGATGCCCGAGGACGACAACATGTCGATTATCCTTGGTAGACCCTTCTTGAATACTACAAGGGCTGTTATTGATTGCAATAAAAGCAAGGTCACTTTTCATATCAATGGTAATGAGCATACAATGTACTTGCCAAAGAAACAATTCCAAGTGAATGGTATTAATGTTATTGAAAAATCTCCGACAATCACTATTGGAAGTTTTCAAATAACTCTACCCTCTTGTCAAAAAGGAAATATGGAATGCCTATTGTTGGGGAAATGCATATCCCCATTGAGGTAACTTAGTGATTTATGAAAGTACTTCGGTTTCATGCTAATCGAAAGTGGTTGTTAATAAGACCTGATCAACCTTATTAATGAATCATTTTTGAACGGTATGAAGTTGATGAATTTAGTAAGCACTACCTTCTGTCCCCACTTTTTGTTTTCTACTTTTATTAGTTAAATAAAATAAAATGCCATGTTTTGTCTGTTTTTCGAATTTCATGTGCAATAAAAAAATGACCCATAAAAGTTCTCAGAATGCCCTGAAAATTTTATATGATTTTTTTGAATATTTAAGGATTTTTGGTGCAAAAATTACCAGAGGGAGGTGCACCAGGTGGGCACAACCCACCTGGGCGCGCCAGGACCCCCAGGCGCGCCCTGGTGGGTTGTGGTCCCCACGTGGGCCCCCTCACTTACCTCTTCATCCCACATCATCACTCACCTCCAGAAAAAAATCCCCATTGCTCTCTCTCCCGTGTTCTTGCCCATTTTGCTGCCATTTTCGATCTGTTTGCTAGAAGCTCCGTTTCCGAAACTGTTTCGGGGAATTGTTGCTTGGTATGTGACTCCATCATTTGTCCAATTAGTTATTGGTCCGGTGGTTTATACTTTGAATAAATAGCTACTCTTGGTGCTGCTGTAGATGTGCTTGCATGTTCAATTCTTAGTGTTCTAAGTAGTTTGAATGCTTGCTATGGCCTCTATGTATCCCTATGAGTAGTTGCTATTAGTTTTGTGAAGTTTTGTTGGAAAAATTTTGTGAACTAAAAATTCAGATTTTTGTTCATAGGAAAAATTGTACGCGGACATGAATATCTTCAGGAAGTTTGGCTCTAGGAAGAACTTTAAGGGTGTTATTGGGGAGTCTTCTGACAATGATCTCCACCTTCGGAGGTTGGCGGAGGTACGGCCGTGCGAATGGCCACACATCCTGTTCCTACAAGAAGCTGGAATTCATGAGGAGTTCATGCAATTCATTGCCAACGCCGATCTCACCGACTTCATCGCAGATGAGTGTGACCAACACCAAATCCTCACAAATGTCTTTGTTCAAAGCTTTACATTCTTGCCTAGAAATAATCCTCCTGAAGTGAGCTTTGATTTATATGCTGAAAACCACCAGATACCACTTACTGAATTTTGTGACATATGCATGATCCCGTCTGATGGGAGCTTGGCTGAGCCTAGGCCAGGCGAGTTTGAGGATTTCTGTCGCACTTTGACAGTGGGTGATGAGAGGAGAGTGTCAACCATCATTGCCGGTGGCTTACATTTTCCTGCTGTTCGTTACTTTGCACCCTTTATTACCAAATGCTTGCTTGCTAGGGAGAAGGTGGGTGCACTTAGTTCACCAGACCTTGCTGTTTTACGTCATGCAATAGAGGGCGACAACACTTATAGCTTGGGAGCTATTGTGGCTCGTCGCCTCCATCTTAATATATCTCAGGGTAAAATACATGGTGGGATTTTTGCTACTCGGTTGGCTGCCCACTTCGAGGTGGCGATACGCCCCCATGATGTCCCTCTTACCACAGTTTACCTAGACCGTGCAGCCATGTATCACCATCACTTTCTTGCACATGATAGTCCTAATATTTCCATTCCGTATAACTTGGTCTATAGCGTTGACACTCGTGATGTTATCCCCTTGCCTGCACTTGCTCTGTTTGATTCTGTTGCCAGGGGTGGATACTGGATTATTCCTGCAGACATCCTACTGGAACACTCTGGCCGCTGTCGAGGCTGCACAAGCACCTCCGCAATGGGATGTGTGGATGCCCGCTCCTCAGGATCCCTACTACCCTCCAGGCTACTGACCGATTACCAACTTAGGCCAAAATCCTAAGCTTGGGGGAGTACGTGTTTCTCACCGACATTATATTCATGTTCACATATCGTTCTATCTATCGGTGCTCACACTTTTTCATTGTATCATCCATGCTTAGATTTATTTTTCTTGCTTTCTTCTTGTGTGTTCGAAAAACTTTAGAAAAGCCAAAAAAATTAGTTGTAGTAATTTACTTTCTATGCATGCTTAGTAGTAGTATTAAAAAAGAAAATCCAAAAAGATTTCCTTGTTCTTCTTTTGCTTGCTGGGAGCTTTCCCGTGTAAATAGTTTTTCTCGTTTTTGCTTTTCCCTTTTATTTGCTTGTTGAAGAAAACCAAAAACTCCAAAAATAATATTTTAGTGTGTTTCTCTGAACTTCTTTTCTTTTTTATTCGAGTTTGTAGCGACCCGACCTCAAACAGTCAAGTCTCTGTGCCTCAGTGTCATCCCTGGATCGGTAATGTCGACACACACAGTACTCGAAGGATTTATAGCAGAGTAGCAATCACACACTTATTACATCGAATGTCTCAAAAGATAACTTATTACAATAAATATGGCTTAAGGCCATCTAATACGATAAGAGCGGAAGGCTTGGAAGATAAAGTGAGTCCATCAACTCCAACGGATAGCTGAGCTGCATGGCAACGACCTAACGAACCTTACTCCTCGTCTGAAAAGTCTGCAACATGATATGTTGCAGCCCGAAACGGGTCAACACATGGAATATGCTGGCAATATAACACAGTAGAGCAAGAGTAGAAATAATGCTATCACTACATGCATATTTGGCTGGTGGAAAGCTCTATGGTTATAGTTTTTGCGAAAAGCCAATTTTTTCCTACAACAAAGGAATATATTTTAATTTAACTATCATGGTAGTTGAAACATCATTGAGAAGGTTTCTCCAACTCAATCCCGATTAAAGTAATTATCAACCCAACAATATTAATTTAGAGTGATGAGATACTTAAGATACTCCAAGTACTAGATACTCAAGATTGTCCATAACCGGGGACATGGCTAACCATGATTAGATTGTACACTCTGCAGAGGTTTGCGCACTTTTCCCCACAAGACTCGATCGCCTCCGTTGGATTTCTCGCACTATAGGGTGTTTGAGAAACGGATGACTGAGACACGATCTTCGTAAACATTAACTCTCTACTCCGGGTAGACCATACCAAACCTACAACCCTCTACCTGCTGATCCACCTCTTCAAGAGCTTCACGTAACTTACTCAACTATGCTAGAGCCCATAATAGCTTGTGGCCGCACACAGAAGTTTCTAGCATGAAATTATCTCAGTTACCTTTGAGCCTGGGTGGCGGTCCATAGGAAAATCACACGGAACCCCGGGATTTCAAAAAATATAGGCAACACTGGTTTCTCCAGGTGCCTCAATCCACCCAGATGTGTATTTAAGTTTCCACGTTAAGTTGAACCATTAATTAAAAATCTCACATCTGTCATGGATTTCACTCACCCAAACCACGTCTACGAGCATAGCATAGCAATATAAGCAATACGTAGAAGTAACTCCCAAGGGTTTGAATATAACAAGGGAATAGGTTCTACCTCATCAACTACTTCCCAACCCACATGTTAATGACATCCTAATCATGCAATGTTTGAGGATTGAAACTAATGCATAAAAACTGGGTATGGAAAGAGTATGATCAATGTGTTACTTGCCTTGCTGACGATCCGCGAAACCTAGGGACTCGTAGTAGCACGCTTCACACTCCGGGAATTCTATCGCAAACAAACAATAGCATACATAAGCAATCATGCGGAGATGCACGGGCAAAACTCAAATAAGAAGAATTGACCAGAAAGTTCAACTTAAGAACTCCGGTTTGCAAAAAGAATCAAATCAAGCGAACAGCGAAACTCAAACGGCGAAAGAAACAAGATCCATTTACTAATCTGAACTAAAGTCAAATTTTACAGTACCAAAATCTTGTTCAAGTTGATTAAACAGAAAGAGGGATTCGAGACGAAGATCTAGGCGCATGAATCGCGTGATTCCGATAAACGATCGAAAAGATAAACTGAAACGAAAATCGGATCAGAAATCGCAATCGAAAATAATTACGGAAAAATCCGAGAAAAAGAAAACTAACGAATAGGCTAACAAACGAACATTCGTTGTTTGTAGCTATCGAGCGACAGCAACAGCACGTTACCTCCGGCGACGGGCGACGGATCAAGGGCGGCGCGGGCGAGAGGCGGCGGCGGGCGGCGGCGGTGGCGGGCTTGTGGTGGTGGAGGGGGTCCGGGGGGGGGGTATTTAAAGAGGGGAGGGGGCGGCTTGGAGGAGGGGGCAATGCGGCGGGGGAGGAGTCCGGCTCAGATTCTGGTCCGAGTCGGCGGCGGCGGCGCGCACTCTCCAAGTGGGAGACGGCGGCGCGGGGAAGGTGGGCCGGCTCGGCTGCGCCTCGGCCCAGTCGGGAGCTGGACTCTTTAAAAAAAACAATTCCGCCGAACCAAAAATAAATCCTAAAAAATAAAATAAAATCTAAAAATGCTAAAACAAATTTTTACCGTCTAATTAAAATATTTAGAACGAGATGAACATTTTCTTGGCCCTAAAATGCAATTTTGCAAAACGTGCAATTTTTCTAATGCAAATTAAATTGCGATAAAATCCGAATAAAATCAAATATTTGAATTTAATATTTTTCCTCCAATATTTCAATTGTTTTGGTGAAGTCATATTATCTCCTCTCATATATTTTAGTATGAAATATTTTTCGGAGAGAAAAATAATTAAAACCAAAATCCTCGTTTCAATATTTGATAAGAATCAAATATGAAGACCGGGAAATCCCCAACTCTCTCCGAGGGTCCTTTGAGTTGCTTAGGATTTCAAGGATCGCGAAAAGAAAATGCGATAAAATATGATATGCATGAATGATCTGTGGATAACATTCCAAATTGAAATTTTGGGATGTTACAGAGTTGTACCAAGGAGAAGACCACGATGAAAATGTTGAGTGGCTGTCATATGAATAACTGTTGAACTAATAAAGAGCCCATTTTACCTTGTCTTCTCCTGTTGAATAAAATGTTTGCAGATTTCAGCTTAGTCCATGGCACTCTTCCACTATTATTATTTTCTTATCATTCGGTCGTGCAAGTGAAAGGCAATAATGAAGATATTCGATGAGCTAGCCGTGGCAAAGAGAAACTAGTATGAACTCGACTTGCTCCGTCTGTGTAAATATATTTAACCTAGTGCCCATGATTCAGCCCATTATGATTAAACATGTTTGCAATGACAATTAGAGATTATAGTTTCTCATGCCATGCATAAGTAGCTGGGAGTCAATAATGATTTATCTTGGATATCAGCATAGCGTTAAAATGATTGTGATGTAGTATGATGATATGGTATCCTCCTCTGAATGTTCGAGTGGCTTGACTTGGTACATGTTCATGCATGTAGTTGAATCAAAACCAACATAGCCTCTATAGTGTTTATGTTCATGGTGTTCATATCCTACTAATGCTAGTGTCCAATGTTACTTATGCAAAATGCCTGGTCATGACCGTTGTTGCTCTCTAGCTGGCCGCTTGCCAATCTTAATTGCTAGCCTTCGCCTGTACTAAGTGGGAATTCTGCTTGTACATCAAAACCTTGAACCCAAAGTTATTCCAGATGAGTCCACCATACCTACCTATATACGGTATTACCCTGTCGTCCTAAGTAAATTTGCATGTGCCTGTCAACATCCTGGGAACGGCCCTGTACGACCAGCGGCCCTGTACGACCCATCTTCACCAGCAAACACTCAAGACCCTCGCGAGGGGCCAAGCCTCGCGAGGCGGGAGACACAAGACCTCCTCAGGAGCGACCTCACTAGGCCGGCTCGCGAGGGGCGGAGAGATCAAGGCAAGGGACACCTCGCGAGGTTCCTGTGACACAAGCCATGACGACTGGAGCCAGGAGGGCGCCAGCGCGCGCAGTGTCCTCGTTTCCTCTTTGGCACTAAAGGGGCAAGCGCATGCGAGGAGTCCCGAGGCATCAGGCAAAGGTTTCCATATCGGTGCAACGAGACCAAGACCAGCAGGACGGCAAGACGGAGGTCACCATGGAGCCCAAGACGGCGTCACCACCAGAGACTTTGGCAGGCGAAGACCACCTTTAGTCAGGATAACTTGTACTAGTTGTCTCCCTTCGAATTTGGCCATTGTTGGATCTCTTCTCGCTCAACATTTGGGGAGAGGACCAGGGCCTTTATAAATAGTACTAGCCACCATAGTAGGAGGCAACTAATCTTGGACTAGATCCATTCCATCCTCACACTCACCAAGCACAAGAACACCTCTCCTCAGGAGGCTGTTCTTCCCTTGTACTGTTCATCATCAGCCCAAGAGGCAATCCACCACACCACACTGGAGTAGGGTATTACACCACAACGATGGCCCGAACCAGTATAAATCTCGTGTCTCTTGTGTTGCAGGTTCGTTGAGCTAAGCTTTGAGATCGCGGTGAGGCCGAGGGAATGATTAGGTAGGGAGAGATCTTCGTGCGCACCCCAGTGTTCGAACCTCAAGGGTTTTGCCGGAACCCGAAATCCGACAGTGCCACCTCTAAAAACTTCTAAAAAATTATCCGTTTTGTGTGCCTAGATCATTCATGGAACAACAGGAGGTGGTCGATATCTTCCGTGCTAAGCATTTTATCGTCAGGTCGAGTGTTTATTCACTCGCCATCGCACGAGGAAATGGGCGGTATTAGGGGTGCCCAGCCCCAAATTGCAAATATGAAAAAGAGTTCATCTCTTGAATAATCAAACAAAACTCCCAATGGAGTCAAAACTTTTACTTTTCGCTTGGGGACCGCCACTAGCGTGCTTAGCATGTAAGATGTTGATAATTCATGGTCGTGAAGTGAATGAGAAGGGTGCATGTCTCAAAATATCATTTATCTCTGTTTTTAAAAATTGAGCTCTGGCACCTCTGCAAATCCCTGCTTCCCTCTGCGAAGGAATTTCTATTTACTTTTATGTTGTGTTATCACCTTCTAAAAACAAGCGCCAGAAACTGAGTAGAGCACAACTGTCATGATTTATGTACTGTGTATAGCTAATGTTGGGTGCATCATGACTGGATCTTTTCTACCATGAATTACAATGTTTAGTCGCTGCTTGAACTTTGGAGGTGCTCTGCATTTATGTTTTGCGGTCTCAGAAAGGGCTAGCGAGATACCATTATTGTTATATTATATCATGGTTGTTTTGACAATGTGTTGTTGTTTGAGATATTTTATTATTGCTTGCTAGCTTATTATGTCATTGATATGAGTCATTATAATCTTTAAGAGTTATAGTTGACATGGTTAGTTATAACGTTGGCTGAAAACCTGGGTGTTGTTCAAGCTTATTTATGCAAACAAGAGCAAAAGAGTTCGTAAAAGTTTTTCTTTCTCACTTTCAGTTTATCAGCTGAATTTCTTGAGGACAAGCAAAGGTTTAAGCTTGGGGGAGTTGATACGTCTCCAACGTATCTACTTTTTCTCACACTTTTCCTCTTGTTTTGGACTCTAATTTGCATGATTTGAATGAAACTAACCCCGGACTGACGTTGTTTTCAGCAGAACTACCATTGTGTTGTTTTTGTGCAGAAATGAAAGTTCTCGGAATGGAACGAAACTTTGCGAGTATTTTTTATATCAATAATAAGGATTTTTGGAGCCAAGACCCACCAGAGAGGGGCCCCTGGGTGGGCACAACCCACCAGGCGCCCCTCTCTGGCGCTCCAGTGGGTTGTACCCACTGGTGGCCTCAATGACGACCCCCGATACTATAAATTCACATATTTCCAGAAAAAATCAGGGAGAAATAATTATCACGATCCGCGAGAAGGAGCCGCTGCCAAGCAATGTTCTTCCTCACGAGGGCAGATCTAGAGTCCGTTTGGGGCTCCGGAGAGGGGGATCTTCATTCTTCGTCATCACTAACCCTTCTCCATCGCCAATTCCATGATGCTCCCCACCGGGAGTGAGTAATTCCTTCGTAGGCTCGCTGGTCGGTGAGGAGTTGGATGAGATTCATCATGTAATCGAGTTAGTTTTGTTAGGGCCCTATTCCTAGTATCGATTATGTTCTTAGATTGATGTTGCTATGACTTTGCTATGCTTAATGCTTGTCACTTTGGGCACGGGTGCCATGAACTCAGATTTGAACCATTTATGAATTCGTCATTATATCCACGTTTTAGATCCGATCTTGCAAGTTATAGTCACCTACTACGTGTTATGATCCGGCAACCCCGGAGTGACAACAACCGGGCCCACTCCCGATGATGACCGTAGTTTGAGGAGTTCATGTATTCACTATGTGTTAATGCTTTGTTCCGGTTCTCTATTAAAAGGAGGCCTTAATATCCCTTAGTTTCCAATATGGACCCCGCTGCCACGGGAGGGTAGGACAAAAGATGTCATGCAAGTTCTTTTAGTAAAGCACGTATGACTATTTACGAAATACATGCCTACATTATATCGATGAACTGGAGCTAGTGCCGTATTGCCCTAGGTTATAACTGTCACATGATGAATATCATCCAACAAGTCATCGATCCAATGCCTACGAATTTATCCTTATTGATCTTGCTGCGTTACTATTGCTGTCATCACTGTTACACTTGCTACAAAATTACTGCTATCACTGTTACTGTTACCGTTGCTGCTGTCACTACTATCAAAACTATCAAACTACTTTGCTACGGATCACTTTGCTACAGATAATTAATCTCCAGGTGTGGTTGAATTGACAACTCAGCTGCTAATACCTTCAAATATTCTTTGGCTCCCCTTATGTCGAATCTATAAATTTGGGTTGAATACTCTACCCTCGAAAATTGTTGCGATCCCCTATACTTGTGGGTTATAAGTCATTCGGCTCACCGATCCACCTTGAAGGCTCCGCCGCCCGCGGCCTCCAACGCCATGGGAGGCACACGAGGATGCGGACGCTGCTGGGGGAGTGGTCGGGGCAGGCGGCACCATCACCACTTCTCCCGCGGCCGACGCAGGATCCGGAGGCATCAGAGGAGAGCAGCATCGGCAACACCCTGACGGCCATGCTCCACAAGGTACGGGTGAAGGGGTTACTCCATCTACGCCGCTTTCCCCCACTGACGGGCACAGCCGCAGCAACGGCGCGCGGACCAGGGTGAATCACCGCCCTCCGGCCGCTCCCACCACGGGTGCGGTCGCAACGCGTGCACCTCCCCCGGAACGGGTCGACCAAGCCACTGCGCCCAACGGAGCCGCTGACCCTCGAGCGCCTTCGCCGCACCACATCCAAGTAGTCACCCCACAGTGGCAGCGGGGGCCCAGTGCCGCCGCCGCTGGCACCACGAGGAGAAGAGCGATGGTATGATCGACTTCATCATCGCCCATACCAAGTATGGCTTCAGAGGCCATGGTGTGGGCTTAGCTGCTGCTGAGGTTTCCGCCAGCGGCCGATCAAATGGATGAATGGCGTGCCACCAACGAGAGTTTGCTTGGTTTCGCCGAAGCTGGGGGCTCGCGGCGAGCTGGCCCGCCATGGCCTCCCCAAGCGATAGCAACGGCTCATGCTGCTGACCGCACGGAAGGGGCCATCCCCATGGTGCAATCCCCGACGCGGCAGCCAGCGCGAGCGCAACAGAATCAAGACACCGACAACGTATCGATGGCCTCTTCTGACCCTCGAGCACGTCCAGGCCAACGACGAGCACCGGAGGATAGGCGGAGAGGATAGGCGGAGAGGATACGCGAGCGTCGTCGTCGAGCAACGCCGTGACAACCTCTGCCGGACCGACAGGTGCGACGGCCCTAATGTCGAGGAGCCCGTGCTCGGTGTTGGAGGGTGCCTACCTTTCAAGGTTGGCTGTCCTGCCTTTACTCGTGAGCTGCAGCAAGTCCATTGGCTGCCCGTTCGCACGTTCAAGCCAGGAATACCCGAGAAGTACAACGGGAGGTTGAACCCGGCAGAGTTCCTGAGCATCTACACCATCGATGTTCAGGCTGCCGGGGGAAGAGATGAGAAGGTGTTTGCAAACTACTTCCCTTTGGCCCTCAAGTCCAATGTGAGGTCTTGGCTGATGCACCTACCAGAGAACTCCATATCATCATGGGTAGACCTGTGCCACGAGTTCATTGGCGTCTTCATGGGCGGCCATCAAGAACCCGGCAGGCCCAGCGACTTGCAGCTTATCCAACAGAAGGGAGGAGAAACCCTCCGTAAGTATTTTTTAGAGATTCAACAAAGTTCATAGAAATATCCCAAGTATCCATCCGGCAGCCGTAATAGCCGCCTTCCAGTCCAATGTGCGCAACCGTCGTATTCGTTCCAAGATGAATGTACGGTTGCCCAAGAATGTGAAGGAGCTTTACACTCTGGTAGATAAGTGTGCCTGGATGGAGGAGGGAACGAAGTTGCCCGGAGAGGAAGATTGCACCAATATTGATTCAGAGGATGAGGATGAATCAACTAGTCAGAATAAGAGCAAGAAGCATAGTAAAAAACGGAGGGATAAGGCAGTGATGACTGTTGAAGGATCGGGTACGCCTAGTACCAGCAAGAAGGCCAAAGCTGAGGCCCCCGGCAAGGAAGCTGCCGTGTGCACTGACTGCTGGGAAGCCGCTGCTGCCAAGAAAGCCAGGAAAGGGTGATGGGTCATACTGCAAGATTCATCGGACCAAGGGCCACGACCTTCAAGAGTGTTATCAGGTTGAGCAGCTTGTCAAGAAAAAGAGAGCAGAGTATGAGAAGCGTGATAAGGAAAAAGGTCAGAATGTTGCTGACGGTAAGGGTTGGGGCAGTGAAGTAAAGCACCCTGGCAAACCCTTACGGAACCAAGGAAAGCCCGCCAAAGGTCGAGAGAAGGAAAGCTGTGATGATGAGAGTGATGGAGGGGATGAAGAGGAAACCAGTGAGCAGGAGTTTCAGAAGGCCACAGACGCCCAATGCATTGACGGAGGTGCATCTCTGCACACTTCTCATCGCCAGCTCAAACAGCGAGCACGAGAAGTCAATGCCGTGGAACCAGCGCCAAAGGCCCGAAAGCCGCTCAAATGGTCTCGCACGCCCATCATCTTTGACGGGGAGGACCATCCTAGCCGTACCACTTCGGTAGGGTGTTTGCCGTTATTGGTCTCCCCAACAATTCACAACCTCAAGGTCACAAAGATGTTGGTGGATGGTGAGGCTGGGTTGAATCTGATTTCCACAACAGTTATCAGCAGACTTCAGATAGGAGGAAGAGCTAGAGGTTACCGACATGTTTCAAGGAGTTAATCCCGGCAAGAGTCATCCTAAGGGAAAGATCATGTTGCCGATAACGTTTGGGGGAGAACTGAACTACCGGACTGAGAGGATTGTGTTTGATGTGGTTGATCTCCCCTTGCCGTACAATGAGATTCTTGGACGCCCGGCCTTGGCTAAGTTCATGGCGGCATCCCACTATGCCTACAACACCTTGAAGATGCCTGGGCCACTGGGAGTCATCACCATCCCATCAGATGAGAAGGATGCAATTACTTGTGTGGACAAGATGTACCGGGACGCAGTTGCAGCAGATGCAATGGCAGAAACTGGAGGGGTTAGTCCTGAAATGATATATACATATAACCATAGTCATATAGGCTAGACTTCTAGGGTTTAGCATTACGATCTCGTTGTAGATCAACTGTTGTAATACTCATATTCATCAAGATCAATCAAGCAGGAAGTAGGGTATTACCTCCATAGAGAGGGCCCGAACCTGGGTAAACATCGTGTCCCCCGTCTCATGTTACCATCGATCCTAGACGCACAGTTTGGGACCCCCTACCCGAGATCCGCCGGTTTTGACACCGACATTGGTTTTCATTGAGAGTTCCACTGTGCCGTCGACGGAAGGTTCGATGGCCCCTTCAATCGTTGATAGTGACGCTGTCCGAGGAGAAACCTTCCTCCCCGGACAGACTTTTGTGTTCGGCGGCCTCGTACTGCGGGCCAATTCGCTTGGCCATCTGGAGCAGACCGATAGCTACGCCCCTGGCCACTAGGTCAGATTGGGAAGCTTGAACCACGTCGCGGACATCCGTGGAGACTTGATATTTAACGGATTTGAGACCACAGCGATCTCTCCCCCTCGCCCCGATGAACTTGACTTAAATCTGTCATCGGATCACGTCCAGGAGATGGTTCCTGCTGCTGCAACGGCCTTAGATCCGAAGCAGATCAGGCCATCCGAGGCCACAGAGTCCATGGCGTTGGAGCCGCACACGGACTCGACACCCCGCAATATTTGCATCCATGGACCTCCAGACTCGTTTCCGGCTATTAGTTCCGGTCTGGGTACGCATGCGGACACCGAGCTGGATCGGTTATCAATTTCTGAATTTAGTGGCGCAGACATCTTCCAGCACTCACCTTTGGGCGATGTGCTGAACTCTTTAAAGAATTTTTCCTTGAAGAAGGACTCACATCCGAACTATGTTTGGTTCGAGTTGGAGGCTGATGATGGGGAATTTTGCTTCCCACCCACCACCCACTTCATAGCTACCATCGAGGACTTAAATGACGAGCTCAATTATGGCTCTGAAGACATCGACGTTATGGACGATGATGCCGACAAGGAGCAAGGCCAAGACCCTCCATTCATTGGACGTTGGACGGCCACCTCTCCGTATGACGTGTACATGGTCGATACACCTAAAGGATCTGGCGACGACAAAGAAGAGCGGATGCTGAATAAACCCTACGAGACGCAGCGATCTGGTATTTGGCGCCCTAAATGCCGCTCTAAGTCACGTCGCTCAAAAGATAGCAACACCGGCACCGGAGAAAATAGTACTCCTGACGACGTCGAAAACAATGAAGACCCTGTGGGAGCAACATCCGAACAAGAGGAACAAGACAACGAGCAAGTTAACCCTGATAAACAGGCCATGCCTAGTGACCCGGAGGACGATAGTTACCGTCCACCCTCCGAGGATGATGAGAGCCTCGGCAATGAGGACTTCATCGTGCCTGAGGAACCCCTCGAGCAGGAGCGCTTTAAGCACCAACTCATAGCTACTGCAAGAAGCCTAAAGAAAAAGCAGCAGCAGCTCCAAGCAGATCAAGACCTACTCATCGATAGATGGACCGACGTCGTGGCAGCCGAAGAATACGGCCTCAAACGCCCAGCCAAGAGTTACCCAAAACGCAGACTGCTACCTCAGTTCGATGAGGAGGCACCAGATCCCATACCTCCCTCGCGCAATGCGGACCGACCACCACGTGGTCGGGATAGTGCGGCGGACCGACCACCACGCGGTCGGGATAAAACAACAACTCAGGCCGAACAACAGCCCGCCCCACCGCCTCACAAAAACAGGGACATAACAGCTCGGGACCATACATACGACCTTCGGCAGGAATTGGACAGTAGAGCAGGACACACCAGATCAATCTACGGATCACGAGGGCGCTTCCCTACTCGGGATGACGACTACCTATTCGGACGTGACAAACCTAGTCACACCCGGGCCGATAACCACAGAGGGACTTCATTGGAGGTGCGCCGTGACGCGGCCCGCTATAGAGGCGCCGCACACCCTCTCTGCTTCACAGATGAGGTGCTGGATCATGAATTCCCCAAGGGGTTCAAGCCCGTCAATATTGAATCATACGACGGAACAACCGATCCCGCAGTGTGGATCGAAGATTTTATTCTCCACATCCACATGGCCCGAGGAGATGACCTCCACGCTATCAAATACCTCCCATTAAAGCTCAAAGGACTAGCTCGACCTTTGGCTAAATAGTCTGCACTTTGAGAATTCCGTCGGCATTGGGAGGACTTGGAAGAGGCTTTCCTTGATAACTTCCAAGGAACTTATGTCCGACCAGATGCCGATGACTTAAGCCACATAGTTCAACAACCTGGAGAATCAGCCAGAAAATTCTGGACTAGGTTCCTAACCAAAAAGAACCAGATCATTGACTGTCCGAATGCCGAGGCCCTAGCAGCCTTCAAACACAGCATCCGTGACGAATGGCTAGCGCGCCACCTCGGCCAAGAAAAGCCGAAGTCTATGGCAGCCCTTACGGCGCTCATGACCCGCTTTTGCGCGGGTGAGGACATCTGGCTGGCCGTAGCAAAAACACATCCAGCGAGGCAGGCCCCTCCGAGGCCAAGAACAGCACCGGCAAGCTCCTGCGCAATAGATACAAACGACGAAGCAATGGCGATAACACTGATGACACCACAGTTAACGCCGGATTCAGTGGCTCCAAGTCCGGCCAGCGGAAGAAGCCCTACAAAAGAAACAATGAGGGACCCTCCAGCCTGGACCACATACTCGACCATCCGTGCCAGATACAGGACACCCCAGACAAACAAGCCAATCATACCAACATGGATTGTTGGGTTTTCAAACATGCCGGCAAGTTAAATGCCGAAAACAAAGAAAAGGGATCACAAAGTGAGGACGAGGACGAAGAGCCCTGGCAGCTGAACACCGGGTGGCAGAAGAAATTTCCCCCGCAAGTCAAAATGGTGAACATGATATACGCTACACACATCCCCAAAAGGGAACATAAGCGAGCACTCAGGGACGTCTACGCGGTAGAGCCAGTCGCCCCAAAATTCAATCCATGGTCGTCATTCCCGATCACCTTCGATCGTCGGGATCACCCAACTAGTATCCGGCATGGCGGTTCAGCTGCCCTGGTCATCGACCCAATCATCGACGGATTTCACCTAACACGAGTCCTGATGGACGGTGGTAGCAGCCTCAACCTGCTTTATCAGGATACAGTGCGGAAGATGGGCATTAATCCCTCACGAATCAAACCCACAAAGACTACCTTTAAAGGAGTCATACCAGGCGTTGAGGCCCGCTGTACGGGCTCAATCACGCTGGAGGTGGTCTTAGGCTCTCCGGACAACTTCCGAAGCGAAGATTAATCTTCGACATCGTCCCCTTCCGCAGCGGCTACCACACACTGCTCGGATGAACCGCGTTTGCTAGATTCAACGCAGTGCCACACTATGCTTATCTCAAGATCAAGATGCCCGGTCCACGCGGCGTCATAACAGTCAATGGAAATACTGAACGCTCCCTCCGAACAGAGGAGCACACCGCCACCCTAGCAGCAGAGGTACAGAGCGGCCTTCTCAAGCAGCACCATAGTACGGCCTCCAAATTCAAGGGCCCCAGATACCATCTCTGTTCGCCTTCTGTTTTCCTTTCAATTACTTATTTCCTAGCAACCGTACACTCTGGTACGTTTCATATTTGCCAGGGGCTCCCCATCGCCCCAACATACGGCAACAAAGTCCGAACCCTCCCTAAGGATAAGTTCGGCACCCCGAATTTAGCATTATATGCATTGGCTCCGAATCATGTCTTTGGTCAATAGTTGGGTTGCCCGGCTCCTGTGCTTGCTACCCTATGTTCCGCTAAATCGGCTAGGGTAGTAAAGGGAGAACTACTGCGATTGTGCCCTGGCCTTGACCAGATGAGCGCCTCAGTAGAGAAAGCCGAAAACTGACTGTCATGATACGGCGAGAGCCGGTCAGCTGTTCGAGGGTTACAAATCGTTGGAGATTTTTTCCGCGTTACGCGAAGGATCGGTAATTCCCGATCAGATGCTGACAGCACTCTGGTTCGCACCAGGGGCTGCGCCCATGCTTTATTATAAAACTCCTATGGCTAAGTGAGGGCGTTTAAGCCGCATAGTCTGATTGCCTTGTTCGTTGCGCTAAACAACTCCTTCAAGGACCATATAATTGGATCAAGATTGTTTATATTCCATCCCGAACACCTCCGTACTACCTACGTGAGGGCAGAAGCCGACGACTGGCCAACCCTCAGATTACATACCACACGGCCGCAGAGGAGGAAACAATTAAAGCATAAAAAAATTATATTACAAACAGATTTTGTTTTCATAATACAAGGCAGGGGCAACACGGATATATTTATTCAAATACAATGTCCTGCGAACATTGTGCTACCGCAAGGCGAGACCCCTCCAGGACATCCGCAAAGACCGCTCGGTTGTGCGGTGCTCCTTGCCCTCCGGTGGCCCTCTGGTCACCTCGACGGCATCCATCTTTGCCCACCACATCTTGCAATGGGCGAAGGCCATGCGCGTGCCTTCAATACAGGCCAAACGCTTGACGGCGTCCAACCGAGGACATGCGTCCACCATCCGCCTCACGAATCTGAAATAGCCGCCTGGCATAGCTTCGGCTGGCCATAGCCGGATTATCAAGTCCTTCATGGCTAGTTCGGCCACCCTATGCAGCTCCACCAGCTGTTTCAGCTGATCGGTGAAGGACACGGGACGCTCTGGTGCCGCATACTGCGACCATAATAGCTTCTCTGTAGAACCCCCTCCTTCGGCTCGATAGAACTCCGCGGCGTCTGATACACTGCTTGGTAAATCCGCAAAAGCCCCTGGGGAACTCCGAACCCGGGTTAGTAAAAGGTACTGCTTCTCCGCAAACTTGCTTTGCATATTAAATGCCTTACCCTCCGTGATCTTCTTGGCCTCCTAGATCTCCTGGAGGGCGGCCTGGGCCTCATTCCATGCGGTCTCCGTGCTCTGACGAGCCTTGGCGAGTTCGGCCCCTTGAACCGACGCATCATGCTCCAACGCCTCGCATTTTTTCACCACATCCCGTAGCTCCTGCTGGAGTTCTTTGACCCGGGCCTTGAGCTTCTTACGGGCGGCTTGCTGTTGGACAGCCTTCTCCTCGGCCTCGCCCACGGACTTCCTCAGGGCCTCGACCTCGGTCGTGGCTCCTACACATATTACAACACTGTGGTCAATATACAACGCCTATTCTCTCCGAACACATAGCAAGTCGTCACTCACCTTGCTTCTCCTGGAGCCGAACCTTAACCTCGCCGAGCTCATTCTCGGTCCGCTCCAGCCTATGCCTCAGTTCAGAGACTTCGGCAGCATGCGAGGTTGCGGCTAACAACGACGCCTGCTTATCCATACATATTACGTTAGCCTCTTATAACGAAAGATTGATCCGCCGTCCGGTTTGTCTCGCCGAACTCCGGACAACGTCTCAGGGGCTACTGTCTACACGGGGTTTTTCTCTTTCTTACCTCGAACCTGTCAACAGGTTGCTGCAGGCTTCATTAGGTCCACTCTTGGCAGACTGAACCTTCTCGATCACCGCACCCATAAGGACACGGTGCTCGTCTACGACGGAGGCACCTCGTAGCGCCTCCATCAGGTTATCCGGCACCCCTGGATGGACAGGGGCCATCGGTGGAAGCGGCGCACCCCCTCCTTCAAAGAGGGCTGCTCGCCTGACTCCAGAGCCATATGGGTCTCCGGAATCGTATTCGGCTGAGGGCCGAACTGGATACAGCCCTCTTCGCCAGTCTCCATGGGGATTGGCTCCCCCATGTGTCCAGCAGTGGAGGTCTTGCCTTGGGGCGCCTCCCGGACAGCATCCTAGGCTCCTCCCCGATTCGGAGCGATCCTCCGGGACAACACTTTGGTGTCATCCCTGGCCCCGGGGGAATAAGCAGGCGGTGGTGACATGCTCGCCATCTCTGACGGAGCCAACGAACTTCCAGATGAGGATCGCTGATAAGTTCGCGGGCCGGACTGCAATAATACAGTTAACTACGTCAAGATAATGAAGATAAAGGGCCGGATGTGCGCGTGAGGGAGCCATGTCACTTACGATGTGGCCTGGGGCTTAGTGTGGGGGCGTCGTTCCGGACTGTTGTCAACGTCCCATGCGGTGTTGACCGCTGGGACGCCCTTCCCCTTCTTTGGCATTTCCGCCTCCAGATGCGCCGAAGCCGCCCTTTTCTTCTTCCTCTCCTCGGGGGGAGGGTTGTTCTCCTCCTCCTCCTCCTATTCCTCGTCATTGTCCTCAGGGATAGAGGAATGAGCTTCGTCATCTTCGAACGTCACGTCCGAAGTGCCCTTGCGACGGGGCCCACTCTTGGCCCCCTTGGCCTTCTTCTTGGCCTTCTTCTCCGGCGCCTTATATGGCGCCGGCACTAGCATCTTCGCTAGACACGAGATGACCGGTTTTCAGGCAGCGGGGCCGGACACTGGATCCGCTTCGCCCTCTCCATCCAGTCCTGAAATAGCAATGGTAATCTCAGACATCATCTTCGAAACAATTAAGTTGGGGATTAGTCAAAAATAACATATGTCGCTGGCGGGGTGTTTACAATCATGACCACGATCTGAATCCATGACCGGTGGCTTCTCGTTGCCCTTAAAAAGCAACTTCCAGGCATCTGCATGGGTGGTTTCGAAGAGCCTCACCAGGGTTTGATGCTTCTTCGGATTAAAATCCTGAGAGGCGACCTGCGCTGGCGAGGAGAATCCGGCGAACCAGCATCACCTGGATTACATCGACGAGCTTGACATCCTTGGCTATCATGCTCTGAACGCGCTTCTGCAACGCTATCAGCTCATCGGGCGAACACCAGTCCGGTCTTTTCTCGACCCAGGAGGTGAGTCGAAGGAGAGCACCGGAGCGGAATTCGGCAGCCGCGGCCCAGGTGGTGTCGCGGGGTTCAGTGATGTAGAACCATTGTCTCTACCACTCCTTTACCGTCTCAACAAAGATTCCTTTCGGCCAGGAGATATTGGGTAGCTTTCTCACCATGGCTCCTCCGCACTCCGCGTGCTGGCCATCCACCACCTTCGGCTTCACGTTGAAGACCTTGAGCCACAGCCCGAAGTGGGGTTGGATGCACAGGAAGGCCTCGCACACGATGATAAAGGTCGAGATGTTGAGGAAGGAATTCAAAGATAGATCATGGAAATCTATCCCGTAATAATACATCATCCCGCGGACTAAAGGGTGGAGTGGAAACCCTAGCCCGCGAAAGAAATGGGGGATGAATACTAATCTCTCGGTGAGCTTCGGCATGGGGACGACCTGTCCCTCGGCCGGCAGACAGTGGGCGATCTCTTTCGCCAGATATCTGGCCACCCGAAGCTCAGGAATGTCCTTCTCCTTGACGGAGGAGACCATCCACTTGCCTTGACCTCCGGATCTGGACATGGTCGCTTGAGTGGAAAAGGAGGTGAGAATTTGGGCACTGGAGCTCGAGATTGGAAAGACGGAGACAGAGAGAAGGCATGAGAGCGGAAGAGGGAATCCTTATCCCTTTATAAAGGCCATGAATATCAAGTGCCTCCTCACTTGCCTTAAGATTCGCCTATTCCCAAGGGCTGTATAGACGGCACGGTTGGGTTAACCATGCCCGCATTGATGAGAATCCCGTGATAAGGGGACACGATCTCTGCTTTGAAAAGACATGCCAATAGCAACCGCGTCTCAAAACGTGAGCGGCAGAAGAGAAACGGTTCAAAATTATGACCGGTCAGACGTAATCTCGTGCTACGGAAAAATTGTCAGCGGATGGATTTCGTGTAAAAATATATTCTCTCTGCGGATTTGTATGGTGTGTGTGACAGGTCCGGATACTATCATCGCTTCCGAAGACTATCTTGGATTTCGGAAAAAGGGGAACCCGCCTTGTAATGCCGAAGACAATCAGCACATCGGACTCCTCGTCATTGAAGCCAGGTTCAGGGGCTAATGAGGGAGTCCTGGACTAAGGTGTCCTCGGGCGTCCGGCCTGTTATCCATGGGCCGGACTGATGGTCTGTGAAGACATGAAGGCCGAAGACTGTACCCGTGTCCGGATTGGACTCTACTTGGCGTGGAATGCAAGCTTGGTGACCGATTATGAAGATTCCTTCTTAAGTAACCGACTTTATGTAAACCCTAGATCCCCCGGGTGTCTATATAAACCGGAGGGGTTAGTCCGGAAAGGATATATACACATTACCATAGTCATATAGGCTAGACTTCTAGGGTTTATCCATTACGATCTCGTGGTAGATCAACTCTTGTAATACTCATATTCATCAAGATCAATCAAGAAGGAAGTAGGGTATTACCTCCATAGAGAGGGCCCGAACCTGGGTAAACATCGTGTCCCCGTCTCCTGTTACCATCGATCCTAGACGCACAGTTCGGGACCCCCTACCCGAGATCCGCCGGTTTTGACACCGACAATAGTGCCACCCTTATTTAGGATTTGGGGGAGACATTTGACAATCTGCGCAAGATCAATCTGAAGCTCAACCCAGAGAAGTGTGTATTTGGTGTTCCCTCTGGCAAGTTGCTTGGGTTCTTTGTATCCCATCGCGGGATCGAAGCCAACCCCGACAAGATCAAGGCCATCGAGCAAATCCAAGCGCCAAGAATAGTTAAGGATGTGAGGCGTCTGACAAGATGTGTTGCCGCGCTAAGCAGATTCATCTCCAAGTCTACCGAGCGCGCCCTGCCGTTCTTCAAGATTTTGAAGAAGGCAGGCCCTATGAAGTGGACCCCAGAAGCAGATGCAGCTTTGCAAAAGTTAAAGGCCTACTTGTACTCTGTGCCTACCTTGGTTGCCCCCAAACCCCAGGAGCCATTGTTGTTGTACTTAGCAGCAACCAATCAAGTGGTGAGTGCAGCCTTGGTAGCACATCGAGAAGTGGATGAGGCATAAAGTGATTAGAGACCGACAAAGTCAGAGAAAGATCGAGACAACGAGGAGCACGACAATGAGAGCAACCCCAAGGACGTGGCAAGGAAGGAAGTGGTGCAGCGCCTAGTGTACTTCATCAGCTCCCTGTTACAGGGGGCTAGATCGAGGTACTCTAGCGTGCAAAAGTTGGGTTTTGGTCTCATCCTGGCCTCAAGGAAACTGCGCCACTACTTCCAAGCGCATGAGATCACGGTTGTCACTCGTTTCCCGTTGCAAAGGATACTCCGAAACCCTGAGGCTACCGGTGGAATAGTGGAATGGGCTTTGGAGTTATCCAGTTTTGGTTTGAAGTTTGAGAGCACATCAACTATTTAGAGCAGGGCGTTGGTAGAGTTTATTGCTGAATGGGCGCCAACCCCTGATGAGGAAGTGACAGATATATTTATCCCCGGAAAGGAATCACCCCAAGAATGGATTATGTATTTTGATGGTGCTTTTCCCCTACAAGGTGCAGGAGCTGGCATGCTTCTTGTCGCCCCCTCCGGGGAGCACTTGAAGTACGTCGTCCAAATGCATTTTGCCTCGAAAGAAGCTACTAACAATACATCTGAGTATGAAGGGCTTTTTGCCAGGCTCAGGATTGCAGCTGAATTGGGAATTAAGAAGCTGATCATTCAAGGAGATTCACAACTTGTGGCGAGACAAGTCAACAAATATTATCAAAGTCCATTGATGGAGGCCTACGTTGAGGAAGTGAGGAGATTGGAGGAGCGCTTTGACGGATTGCAAATAGAGCACGTACCCCGTGCAAAAAACAGCATAGCTGATCATCTGTCAAAGTGTGATGCGCAGAAGCTTCCTATGGAACCAGGTACTTTTGTTCTCCATCTCACTCAGCCCTCCGTATCCCCAACAACGATGGCCTGGAAGAGGAGAAAGTTGGACTACGGTAAGCCTCTCCTGGTAGAGCCGTCTGCTCCTGGCAGAGACCCTGCCGGACCACCCCCTCCAGCCGGGCCCATGGACCCCATGAACGAGGCTGGTGCTCCCGCAGCAGAGGAGGTGCCGCTAGTCCTCGTTGCCGAGCCCTAGGCTCCAACTTGGGCAAGGCACATTGTCCACTTTCTCCAAACTAGAGAGCTTCCCGGCAACCAAGATGAAGCTGAAAAAGTAACCCGGAGGGCCAGTATGTATTAGTTTTTCGATGACACTCTGTACAGAAGGAGGCCCAACGGTGTGAAATTGAAGTGCGTCTGCCGGGAAGAAGGAAAGGAACCGCTGTCTGAGATTCACAGAGGAATGTGCGGCTCCCACATTGGATCAAGGGCATTAGTTGGGAAAGAATTCCGACACGGATTCTATTGGCCCACAACCCTCCAAGATGCGGTCGAGCTAGTGACGAAATGTGAAGCCTGCCAGTTCCATTCCAAGAAAACACACATGCCTGCCTAAGCTCTTCAAACAATCCCTCTATCATGGCCATTTTCGGTCTGGGGGCTCGATATCCTCGACCCCTTCCCTCGAGCAATCGGGGGCTTTGAATTATTGTTCGTTGCCATAGACAAGTTTACAAAGTGGCCGGAAGTGACTGCCGTGAGAAAGGTGTCTGCTCAGTCAGCTATCAAGTTCTTGAAAGAATTGGTATGTCGTTTTGGAGTTCCGACAAGGATCATCACCGACAATGGCACCCAGTTCACGAGCCGCGCCTTTATGCAATATGATCATGCCCTCGGATGCAAGATCTCATTTGCCTCTGTGGCACAACCCCGGAGCAATGGACAAAATTTGAGAGGCGAGCGCTGAAGTCTTTGTGCGGACTCAAGACAAGAACTTTTGATACGCTGCAGAAGCACGGCAGGCGGTGGATCGAGGAGCTGCCGGTAGTTCTCTGGTCCCTTAGAATGACACCAAACCAAGCTACTGGGCAGACTCCCTTCTCCCTAGTTTATGGGGTAGAAGCATTTATCCCCGCGGAACTCATTTACGAGTCGCCTCGAGTGCTTGCCTATGATGAAGTAGCACAAAATCAGCACCTGCGTGAGGACGTTGTGCTACTCGAGGAGAACCGTCTCCGGGCTGCTACGCGTGCTACATGCTATCAGCAAGCCCTGTGTCGCTACCATAGCCCGGTGTTTTGAGGAAGGTGACCTTGTCCTTAGGCGCGTTCAGTCCGCCAAGTGTTCAAACAAGTTGTCACCAAAGTGGGAAGGCCCTTACTGGGTAGTACAAGTCACCAGACCTGGCACAGTCTATCTGGAGACCGGAGATGGCATTCAGTTGCAAAACTCATGGAATATTGAGCATCTCCGCAAGTTCTACCCGTAAGGCGCGGCTGTCGAGCCCTGCCCGGCAGCCACCCTTTTGTACAGGCCTTGCCTCAGCTGCATGTAACCCCTTGTACAAAGCCAGGGTGATGACTCTGTGCAGGAGAAAATAAAGAAGCGTTGTGGGGGGGGGGGCGACCAAGATCTGCATGCATGTATGAGCATTCCAAGACCACTGCATAAGCATTTCATGAGCATTTGCATATGCATATAGATAGGATTGCATCCTACATTCATTCGCATCTGCATAAAGCTACAAGTTCCTACCGCGAGCTTGGCTTCGACAAGGAGATGAGGAGATTGCCTGGCACGGCGATCCCCGGCAAGCCAGCCAGATAAGTTCTACCTCTTGTCCGCAGTGTTCTGTAAGATATAAATTGTGCATGAGAAAGCCTCGCCACTCTTTTGAGACTTAGGTGCTCCCACCCATGACTCGAACGTTGCTTCGGTCAAGATGGTCGCAGTGGCCTTTGGTAAAAAGAAGTTGGTGGGGGGCTAGTTCCTCTGTTTGTTCCCCGACAGACGTAGCTCTCCGGCAGACAATAAGGGTATCGGCAGGATAGCCTGTTGGGGAAAACTCGTTTATTTATATTAAAGAGGCATCTCACCTCTGCATGGGCGTACACATGCACGGGTTCCCGACAAGGTTTATCTTTTTCATTAATATGCTAACACAAGTACAAGCATTACAGAACACGGACATGGACTTAAGAGATTACATTATTTGAATTAAATTTTGGCAAGTGCCTACAGATTTAGGATTGAAAAAAGATAAGTGCTCGGTAATGCCCTTTCTTGTCCCTCTTCTCCTGGGCACGGCCGTCGAAGGCGAGGAGGGCAAAAGGAGCGCTTGGACGGGAGCCCATCCTGCTCCCCTCGGGCTCCAGGAGAGGTAGCCCAACGAGAACGGAAGCGTGAGGGATTCGATGGGAAGAGCGGCGGCGGAAGGGGGAGTGCAAGGAGGAACTATCGCTTGGCTTGCGGAGGAAGAAGATGGGAGAGTGGGGCGAGAGGCCGGTGAATCGTGCCGCTCTATTTTTTTCCTACTCTTAAGGGGGAAAAGCGGAGCAGGGGCGCGACGCTTCGAAAAGTTACTATTTTACCTTAACTGCAACAGTCCCACGATCCCACGACGCGCAGTAATTGCGCAAAGTGGATGTTGGACTGACTAGTCGCCATGGTGAACCGGCGTGCGCAGCCCTCTCCTGCCACGTGTCCGCCACTGTTTGGGGCCTACCCCAATGTACCACGCGACACGTATGGCTCAGGCCCGGGGGCTTATGTCGGGGAAAACAGACAGGGGTATATGTTTTCCCCTAACTCGTGCACGGACAGGTCAAGACCAAGCCAAGATGTACAAGGAACCAAGAGCATCGAAGGACCAACATGCAGATCAGAGGGACCAAGATCAAACCAGAGAAGCAGGATATCGTCAAAAGAAAAGCCTCCCTTGCCGGGTAGGCGATCCCGGCAAAGGGCGAGGCCACCCCCAGAAACAGACGAACAAAGCGCCCCGGCTGGGCTTGCCGGAACTCACGGAAGCAAAACCACCTCACCAACCACTCTACCACGACCCACGTCGTCGATCAGTGCGGTGTCAAGCCGCAAAGTGATTAAGTGGTAGCCATTCGCCACATGGCAACCATTTTCTACAGGAGAAACCCTCAGACAACACCCATCCTGCGACGTGTCAAGCGAGCAGGCGCGGAGCTGGCAAGATAGCCCGGCAAGCCTTGCGGGGCAACCAACGATGTGACATTGAGCGGCACATTTAATGTGCCCTGTCAGCCTGCAGAGTTAGGTAAGATAGCACCGTTTGCTATCTTATCAGTGCATAATGACTACTTTTCCATTGTGGTAACCCCTTGATCTATAAAAGGAGGCCCATGGCAACCGTAGAAAGGGTTAGAAGATTGGATCACTCACACCCATGTGAGCGCGTAGCTACTGTTGTCCAGAGGCAGCCCCTGCCGGGCGAGTGTACTATGCTCCGCCACCACCTTTCCACCATCAATCCACCAAAGAAGGAGTAGGGTTTTATGCCTCGCGGTGGCCCGAACCTGGGAAAATTGCCTGTGTGATCTCTGTTGTGCTGCCCCACGCTCGTTTGCTCTTTGTGCAACGCGTCGCCCCTCCTGCCGAACCAGCAAGGGGCCTCCTGGTCCCATAGGTGGCCGTGGTTTCCCGCGACAACTATGGGTGGAATAGAATATGTTGCTAGAGATTAATATGGAGAAGACAAAAAAGTCTCACACTGACGCAACTAATCAACGGGCTATGGAGATGCCCATCAATTGATATCAATGCGAGGAGTAGGGATTGCCATGCAACGGATGCACTAAGAGCTATAAGTGTATGAAAGATCAACTTGAAAACTAAGTGGGTGTGCATCCAACTTGCTTGCTCGAAAACCTCGGGCATTTGAGGAAGCCCATCATCGGAATATACAAGCCAAGTTCTATAATGAAAAAATCCCACTAGTTATATGAAAGTAAAAGCATACACTACTGCAGGATGCTGCTAACGCGACACTACGATCAAAGACCCTTCGACGAAACTGTGTGTGATGCAATAATCGCAAACGATGGTGTAAAAAAATGTCAAAAAAGGTGCAAAACCTTTGCGATGACGGATGCATCAAACACGGTTCAGATTTTAGTTGCTTGTGCGATGCAGGGCATACGGCTCAGTTCAATTAACTGTTTGCGATGAGGAGGAACAAAGTAAACAGGCAGCCAAATGAAGGTGTGTGCGATATACAGCATACAGTTCACTAGGATGAACTGTTTGTGATTAGGCAACACAAAAGAAACGGTCAGCCAGATCAAGGTGTGTGCGATATACGACATGCGGTTCACTCGGATGAGCTGTTTGTGTTGAGACAAGAGAACAAAAACGGTTCAATGTAACATGATGTGTGTGATACGCAGCAAACAGGTCTGTAATCAGAAATGTGTGCAAAGACCGATAATAACACAGATGATTGCTTCTAATAAGACGTATGTGATATGCTCTGTCTACACAACATCTATTGTCCATAAGGATGCGAAGAGGCATCCTATATCAGCAAGGACTAGCTGTTCCACCAATAGCTCATCAAAGAGAACTCTCAAGTTAACTGTGCTCAGGTTGGAGCAGCCATCAGATGGGTGACTGGATGGGAAGTTGTCTTGATGTTAAATTAACTGATAGGATGGGTCATAAAGGTCAAATTAAATGACCTCTATGATCCATCCCATCAGTTAAATTAACCTCGAGGTCCTTTTTTTAACACATGTTAAAGAAGGTCTACCGCATTACTTTTTGACATTGTGCGATACATGGCATACAGTTGATCCATCCAACCTGTTTGTGATGGAATAAGCCGTGTGTGTTGTGGCTTGTGGGCAAACACTTGCTAGTATACAACCATTTGCGATTGATGAATTCATCACCGAGGGGTTCCCTAGTGTGGTCCGTGTTCATCTGATCATCATCTACTTCTTGTGCTAGCTCGATGTTCCTTCTATCCTAAGTTTCCATTAATTGATGGCGTTTTATGAACACGCCACCGTTTCCCGGCATTTCCTCACCTGTTTCCTGCCACCCGGTGATATTGCACATAAACCTAGGCGGCGCGAGACGCACGGAGGCGATAAGCGCAGCCCGTAGCACATCCACCTTTTCCAAGCATGCCAACCCACCAAAGCGCCGCCTCTGCCATCAACCTCGTCGACGAGGAAAACGAGCAGGCACCACGGCCCGTCGAGGCCGAGGCGCTCCCCGGCAACGCGATGAACGACGCCGTGATGTGCGTCATCGCCAGGGTTGAGAAGACCCTTGGCGCTTGAGCACCGCGGATCAAGATAGGCATGTCAGCGCCGATAGGCTGCACCTCGCCGCACAACATGATCGATGGCGCGCCGCAGAGCAAGCTAGGCGCGTCCGCGCCGGTAGGCTACGGCTCGCCGCATGGCGAGACCGTTGGAGCGCTGCAGAGCGAGAGGCGCGATGCGCCACACAGCAAGAGCGGATCCATCGGCGCTTGCCTGCTGACGACACGACGTGGCAGCTGGGTACACATCCCGTCAGTACCCTCATTCCTCGCCAGGAGTGGGCAGAGGCCCTCTGCGCCGTACTTGCACCAGAGGCCAGCCGCGCCGTACTTGCACCGGACGCCCGCCGTGCCGTTCGCCTTGTCCGCGGCCCGCTCGATGACAACGCGTTGGTCGGTAGGCTCAACCGCCTCCTTGGCCCAGGTGTCCACCTGGGCACAGTAGAGGAACATGGCCGTCGCATCCTCAAGCTGGCGATCTCCGATGAAATAGCCAACTTGGAGCTCGAGATCGCGCTCCAGATGTACCGCTGATGTCTACTACACAACCTTCTTCTTGTAGCCGTTGTTGGGCCTCCAAGTGCAGAGGTTTGTAGGACAGTAGCAAATTTCTCTCAAGTGGATGACCTAAGGTTTATCAATCTGTAGGAGGCGTAGGATGAAGATGGTCTCTCTCAAGTAACCCTGCAACCAAATAACAAAGAGTCTCATGTGTCCCCAACACACCCAATACAATGGTAAATTGTATAGGTGCACTAGTTCGGCGAAGAGATGGTGATACAAGTGCAATATGGATGGTAGATATAGGTTTTTGTAGTCTGAAAATATAAAAACAGCAAGGTAGCAAGCGATAAAAGTGAGCGTAAACAGTATTGCAATGCTAGGAAACAAGGCCTAGGGTTCATACTTTCACTAGTGCAAGTTCTCTCAAAAATAATAACATAATTGGATCATATAACTATCCCTCAACATGCAACAAAGAGTCACTCCGAAGTCACTAATAGCGGAGAACAAACGAAGAGATTATTGTAGGGTACGAAACCACCTCAAAGTTATCCTTTCTGATCGATCTATTCAAGAGTCCGTAGTAAAATAACACGAAGTTATTCTTTTCGTTCGATCTATCCTAGAGTTCGTACTAGAATAACACCTTAAGACACAAATCAACCAAAACCCTAATGTCACCTAGATACTCCAGTGTCACCTCAAGTATCCGTGGGTATGATTATATGATATGCATCACACAATCTCAGATTCATCTATTCAAACCAACACAAAGTACTTCAAAGAGTGCCCTAAAGTTTCTACCGGAGAGTCAAGACGAAAACGTGTGCCAACCCCTATGCATAAGTTCACGAGGTCACGGAACTCGCAAGTTGATCACCAAAACATACATCAAGTGAATCACGTGATATCCCATTGTCACCATAGATAAGCACATGCAAAACATACATCAAGTGTTCTCAAATCCTTAAAGACTCAATCCGATAAGATAACTTCAAAGGGAAAACTCAATCCATTACAAGAGAGTAGAGGGAGACAAACATCATAAGATCCAACTATAATAGCAAAGCTCACGATACATCAAGATCGTAACACCTCAAGAACACGAGAGAGAGAGATAGAGAGAGTGATCAAACACATAGCTCCTGGTACAAAAACTCAGCCCCGAGGGTGAACAACTCCCACCTAGACATGGAGAGCGCCGGGATGATGAAGATGGCCACCGGTGAGGGATCCCCCCTCCGGCAGGGTGCCGGAACACGGCCCCGATTGGTTTTTGGTGGCTACAGAGGCTTGCGGCGGCGGAACTCCCGATCTATTTTGTTCTCCGATGTTTTTAGGGTATATGGATATATATAGGCGAAAGAAGTCGCTCAGGGGAGCCACGAGGGTCCCATGAGGGTGGGGGCGCGCCCAGGGGGGCAGGCGCGCCTTCCTGCCTCGTGGCCACCTCGAAGCTTCCCTGGCGTGTACTCCAAGTCTCCTGGATTGCTTCCGTTCCAAAAATAACTCTCCCGAAGGTTTCATTCTGTTTGGACTCCGTTTGATATTCCTTTTGTTTGAAACACTGAAATAGGCAAGAAAACAACAATTTGGGCTGGGCCTCCAGTTAATAGGTTAGTCCCAAACATAATATAAAAGTGTATAAATAAGCCCATTAAACATCCAAAACAGAATATATAATAGCATGGAACAATCAAAAATTATAGATACGTTGGAGACGTATCAAGCATCCCCAAGCTTAATTCCTGCTCGTCCTCGAGTAGGTAAATGATAAAAACAGATTTTGATGTGGAATGCTACCTAACATATTTATCAATGTAATCTTTATTGTGGCAAGAATATTCAGATCCATAAGATTCAAGACAAAAGTTTAATATTGACATAAAAATAATAATACTTCAAGCATACTAACTAAGCAATCATGTCTTCTCAAAATAGCATGGCCAAAGAAAGTTCATCCCTACAAAATCATATAGTTTGGTCATGCTCCATTTTCGTCACACGAGAATGCTCTCATCATGCACAACCCCGATGACAAGCTAAGCAATTGTTTCATACTTTAGTAATCTCAAACTTTTTCAACCTTCACGCAATACATGAGCGTGAGCCATGGATATAGCACTATGGGTGGAATAGAATATGATAATGGGGGTTGTGTGGAGAAGAAAAAAAAAGGAGAAAGTCTCACATTGACGCGGCTAATCAACAGGCTAGGGAGATGCCCATCAATTGATGTCAATGCAAGGAGTAAGGATTGCCATGCAACGGATGCACTAGAGCTATAAATGTATGAAAGCTCAACAAAAGAAACTAAGTGGGTGTGCATCCAACTTGCTTGCTCATGAAGACCTAGGGCATTTGAGGAAGCCCATCATTGGAATATACAAGCCAAGTTCTATAATGAAAAATTCCCACTAGTATATGAAAGTGACAAAACAAGAGACTCTCTATCATGAAGATCATGGTGCTACTTTGAAGCACAAGTGTGGAAAAAGGATAGTAGCATTGTCCCTTCTTTTTTTGGCATTTCTCTTTTTTTGGGCCTTCCCCTTTTTTTGGCCTTTCTTTTTTTATTGGGACAATGCTCTATTAATGATGATCATCACACTTCTATTTATTTACAACTCAATGATTACAACTCGATACTAGAACAAAATATGACTCTATATGAGTGCCTCCGGTGATTGTACGGGATGGGCAATGAATCAAGAGTGACATGTATGAAAATTATGCATGGTGGCTTTGCCACAAATACGATGTCAACTACACGATCATGCAAGGCAATATGACAATGATGATGCGTGTCATAATAAATGGAACGGTGGAAAGTTGCATGGCAATATATCTCGGAATGGCTATGGAAATGCCATAATAGGTAGGTATGGTGGCTGTTTTGAGGAAGATATAAGGAGATTTATGTGTGATAGAGCGTATCATATCACGAGGTTTGGATGCACCGCGAAGTTTGCACCAACTCTCAAGGTGAGAAAGGGCAATGCACGCAGTGCGAAGAGGCTAGCAATGGTGGAAGGTTGAGAGTGCGTATAATCCATGGACTCAACATTAGTCATAAAGAACTCACATACTTATTGCAAAAAGCTACAAGTCATCAAAAACCAAGCACTACGCGCATGATCCTAGGGGGATATATTGATAGGAAAAGACCATCGCTCGTCCCCGACCGCCACTCGTAAGGATGACAATCAAAGAACACCACATGTTTCAAATTTGTTACATAACTTTACCATACGTGCATGCTACGTGACTTGCAAACTTCGGCACAATTATTTCTCAAATTCACAACTACTCAACTAGCACGCAAACTTCGGCACAATTAGTTCTCAAATTCACAACTACTCAACTAGCACAACTTTAATATTATCACCTTTATATCTCAAAACAATTATCAAGTATCAACCTTCTCTTAGTATTCAATGCACTTATATGAAAGTTTTTATTATATCCCTCTTGGATGCCCATCATATTAAGACTAAATTCATAACCAAAGAAAATTACCATACTGTTTAGGACTCTCAAAATAATATAAGTGAAGCATGAGAGTTCATCTATTTCTTCAAAATAAATCCACGGCCGTGCTCTAAAAGATATAAGTGAAGCACTAGAGCAAACAACAAACTACTCTGAAAGATATAGGTGAAGATCAATGAGTAGTTAAATAATTATGCAACTATGTGAAGACTCTCTAACATTTAAGAATTTCAGATCTTGGTATTTTATTCAAACATAAAGCAAAACAAAATAAAATAAAATGACGCTCCAAGCAAAACACATATCATGTGGTGAATAAAAATATAGCTCCAAGTAAAGTTACCGATGAACGAAGACGAAAGAGGGGATGCCATCCGGGGCATACCCAAGCTTAGGCTCTTGGTTGTCCTTGAATATTACCTTGGGGTGCCTTGGGAATCCCCAATCTTAGGCTCTTTCCATTCCTTATTCCATGTTCCATCGAATCTTTACCCAAAACTTGAAAACTTCACAACACAAAACTTAACAGAAAACTCGTAAGCTCCGTTAGTATAAGAAAATAAATCACCACTTAAGGGACTGTAATGAACTCATTCTTAATTCATATTGGTGTAATATCTACTGTATTCCAACTTCTCTATGGTTCATACCCTCCGATACTACTCATAGATTCATCAAAATAAGCAAACAACACATAGAAAACAGAATCTGTCAAAAACAGAACAGTCTGTAGTAATCTGTATCAAACGTATACTTCTGGAACTCCAAAAATTCTGAAATAAATTTGTGGACCTGAGGAATTTGTCTAGTAATCATCTTCAAAAATAATCAACTAAATATCACTCTCCAGTAAAAAGTTGTAGCTAATCTCGTGAGCGCTAAAGTTTCTGTTTTTTACAGCAATATCATAAAGACTTCACCCAAGTCTTCCCAAAGGTTCTACTTGGCACAAGCACTAATTAAAACATAAAATCACATCTAACAGTAGGCTGGATGGATTACTTATTACTAAACAGGAGCAAAAAGCAAATAATAAAAATAAAATTGGGTTGCCTCCCAACAAGCGCTAACGTTTAACGCCCCTAGCTAGGCATGATGATTTCAATGATGCTCACATAAAAGATAAGAATTGAAACATAAAGAGGGCATCATGAAGAATATGACTAGCACATTTAAGTCTAACCCACTTCCTATGCATAGGGATTTTGTGAGCAAACAACTTATGGGAACAATAATCAACTAGCATAGGAAGGCAAAACAAGCATAATTTCAAAACTTTAAGCACATAGAGAGGAAACTTGATATTATTGCAATTCCTACAAGCATATATTCGTCCCTCATAATAATTTTCAGTAGCATCATGAATGAATTCAACAATATAACCAGCACCTAAAGCATTCTTTTCATGATCTACAAGCATAGAAATTTTATTACTCTCCACATAAGCAAAATTCTTCTCATGATTAGTAGTGGGAGCAAACTCAACAAAATAGCTATCATGTAAGGGATAATCCAATTGAAAACTAAAATCATGATGACAAGTTTCATGGTTATAACTATTCTTTATAGCATACATGTCATCACAATAATCATCATAGATAGCAACTTTATTCTCATAATCAATTGGAACCTCTTTCGAAATAGTGGATTCATCACTAAATAAAGTCATGACCTCTCCAAATCCACTTTCATCAATATAATCATCATAAACAGGAGGCATGCTATCATCATAATAAATTTGCTCATCAAAGCTTGGAGGACAAAACATATCATCTTCATCAAACATAGCATCCCCAAGCTTGTGGCTTTGCATATCATTAGCATCATGGGTATTCAGAGAATTCATACTAACAACATTGAAATCATGCTCATCATTCAAAGATTCAGTGCCAAACATTTTAATGCATTCTTATTCTAACACTTTGGCACAATTTTCCTTTCCATCATACTCACGAAAGATATTAAAAAGATGAAGCGTATGAGGCAAACTCAATTCCATTTTTTGTACTTTTCTTTTATAGACTAAACTAGTGATAAAACAAGAAACAAAAAGATTCGATTGCAAGATCTAAAGATATACCTTCAAGCACTAACCTCCCCGGCAACGGCACCAGAAACTGCTTGATGTCTACTACACAACCTTATTCTTGTAGACGTTGTTGGGCCTCCAAGTGCAGAGGTTTGTAGGACAATAGCAAATTTCCCTCAAGTGGATGACCTAAGGTTTATCAATCCGTAGGAGGCGTAGGATGAAGATGGTCTCTCTCAAGCAACCCTGCAACCAAGTAACAAAGAGTCTCTTGTGTCCCCAACACACCCAATACAATGGTAAATTGTATAGGTGCACTAGTTCGGCGAAGAGATGATGATACAAGTGCAATATGGATGGTAGATATAGGTTCTTGTAATCTGAAAATATAAAAACAGCAAGGTAGCAAGCGATAAAAGTGAGCGTAAACGGTATTGCAATGCTAGGAAACAAGGCCTAGGGTTCATACTTTCACTAGTGCAAGTTCTCTCAACAATAATAACATAATTGGATCATATAACTATCCCTCAACATGCAACAAAGAGTCACTCCGAAGTCACTAATAGCGGAGAACAAACGAAGAGATTATTGTAGGGTACGAAACCACCTCAAAGTTATCCTTTTTGATCGATCTATTCAAGAGTCCGTAGTAAAATAACACGAAGTTATTCTTTCCATTCGGTTTATCCAAGAGTTCGTACTAGAATAACACCTTAAGACACAAATCAACCAAAACCCTAATGTCACCTAGATACTCCAATGTCACCTCAAGTATCCGTGGGTATGATTATACGATATGCATCACACAATCTCAGATTCATCTATTCAAACCAACACAAAGTACCTAAAAGAGTGCCCCAAAGTTTCTATCGGAGAGTCAAGACGAAAACGTGTGCCAACCCCTATGCATAAGTTCACGAGGTCACGGAACTCGCAAGTTGATCACAAAAACATACATCAAGTGAATCACGTGATATCCCATTGTCACCACAGATAAGCACATGCAAGACATACATCAAGTGTTCTCAAATCCCTAAAGACTCAATCCGATAAGATAACTTCAAATGGAAAACTCAATCCATTACAAGAGAGTAGAGGGGGAGAAACATCATAAGATCCAACTATAATAGCAAAGCTCACGATACATCAAGATCGTAACACCTCAAGAACACGAGAGAGAGAGAGAGAGAGAGAGAGAGAGATCAAACACATAGCTACTGGTACATACCCTCAGCCCCGAGGGTGAACTACTCCCTCCTTGTCATGGAGAGGGCCGGGATGATGAAGATGGCCACCGGTGAGGGATCCCCCCTCGGCAGGTCTTGAACAGGGTCCCGATTGGTTTTGAGTGGCTCTGAGAGGCTTGCGGCGGAACTCCCGATCTATTGTGTTCCCCGATGTTTTTAGGGTATATGGATATATATAGGCGAAAGAAGGTGGTCAGGGGAGCCATGAAGGGCCCACGAGGGTGGGGGCGCGCCTCCCTGCCTCATGGCCACCTCGAAGCTTCCCCAACGTGTACTCCAAGTCTCCTGAATTGCTTCCGTTCCAAAAATAACTCTCCCGATGGTTTCATGCGTTTGGACTCCGTTTGATATTCCTTTTCTTCGAAACACTGAGATAGGCAAGAAAACAACAATTTGGGTTGGGCCTCCGGTTAATAGGTTAGTCCCAAAAATAATATAAAAGTGTATAAATAAGCCCATTAAACATCCAAAATAGAATATATAATAGCATGGAACAATAAAAAATTATAGATACATTGGAGACGTATCAAACGCGAGCGTGTCGACTGATACGTCTCCGTCATATCTATAATTTTTTATTGTTCCATGCCAATATTATACAAATTTCATATACTTTTGGCAACTTTTTATACTATTTTGGGACTAACATATTGATCCGTGCTTGATGCGATTCTTGTTTGTTGCATGTTTTTCGTTTCGCAGAAATCCATATCAAACAGAGTCCAAACGGGATAAAAACTTACGGAGATTTTTTTTGGAATATATGTAATTTTTGGGAAGAAGAATCAACGTGAGACGATGCCCGAGGGGGCCATGAGGCAGGGGGCGCGCCCCTGACCCTTGTGGCCACCCCGTAAGGCAGTTGGTGCCCTTCTTTCGCGGCAAGAAAGCCAATATCTGGATAAAAATCGTATCCAAATTTCAGCCCAATCGGAGTTACGGATCTCCGGGAATATAAGAAACGGTGAAAGGCCAAAATCTGGAAGGCAGAAACAGAGAGAGACAGAGAGACAAATCCAATCTCGGAGGGGCTCTCGCCCCTCCCATGCCATGGAAGCCAAGGACCGGAGGGGAAACCCTTCTCCCATCTAGGGAGAAGGTCAAGGAAGAAGAAGAAGGGGCCCTCTCCCCTCTCTTCCGGTGGCGCCGAACGCCACGGGCCATCATAAATCACTTGCAATCAACACCAACACCTCTGTCATCTTCACCAACATCTCCATCACCTTCCCCCATCTATCTACAGCGGTCCACTCTCCCGCAACCTGCTGTACCCTCTACTTGAACATGGTGCTTTATGCTTCATATTATTATCCAATGATGTGTTGCCATCCTATGATGTCTGAGTAGATTTTCGTTGTCCTATCGGTAATTGGTGAATTGCTATGATTGGTTTAATTTTCTTGTGGTTATGTTGTTGTCCTTTGGTGCCCATCATATAAACACGCGCGTGGATCACACCATAGGGTTAGCTGTATGTTTATAGGACTATGTATTGAAGGGCAAGAGTGATAGAAGCTTCAACCTAGCATAGAAATTGATGTATATGGGATTGAAGGGGGGCCAATATATCTTAATGCTATGGTTGGGTTTTACCTTAATGAACGTTAGTAGTTGTGGATGCTTGCTAATACTTCCAATCATAAGTGCATAGAATTCCAAGTCAGGGATGACATGCTAGTAGTGGCCTCTCCCACATAAAACTTGCTATCGGTCTAGTAAAGTAGTCAATTGCTTAAGGACAATTTCGCAACTCCTACCACCACTTTTCCACACTCGCTATACTAACTTTATTTCTTCTTTACCTAAAACAGCCCCTAGTTTTTATTTACGTGCTCTTTATATTCTTGCAAACCTATCCCGTTACACCTACAAAGTACTTCTAGTTTTATACTTGTTCTAGGTAAAGCGAACGTCAAGCGTGCGTAGAGTTGTATCGGTGGTCGATAAAACTTGAGGTAATATTTGTTCTACCTTTAGATCCTCGTTGGGTTCGACACTCTTACTTATGAAAGAGGCTACAATTGATCCCTTATACTTGTGGGTTATCAAGACCTTTTTCTGGCGCCGTTGCCGGGGAGTTATAACGTGGGGTGAATATTCTTGTGTGTGCTTGTTTGCTTTATCACTAAGTAGTTTTTATTTTGTGCTCTTGTTTTCTATCTTTAGTTATGGGTAGAAAAGCATAAAATATAAAAAATTAGTGGTACCTACTGAACCAATGGTTGAAGAACCACTCAAAATCTATCACACTACTGAAGCTTTTTACTTGGAATATCTTCTATCCCTATGTGCTCGGGCTGAAACCTCAACTAGCTTAGTTGAGGCAAAATCTTTAGATGAGCATGCTTGTTATGTGCGACACCGCATATTTGAAAAAGGGAAACTTTTATTGGATCAAATTCATCGTTTGCAGTGCTATGCTTGGAATTTATGTGAAATATATGATTGTACTTGTTGTTCTAAAGAACCTAAGAAATACCTTCCCTACCAATGTGAGTTTAGTGATAATGGAATCGTATCTTCGTATACTAAGGGTGTTTATAATTACTATGATGTTCAACAAATTGAAGAATTTGTTGCTTTTAGGGATACTTGTGAAATTGCTTCTTTTATTGAAGAGTGTGATACTACTCTCAACAAATCTGAAAATTTGGCCATACTTAATATTACTATGATAATTATGCTTCTAATCCTTATATTAAACCATATATTGAGGACTCCTCCGCTGTCCAAGAAGAGACTAATATTTTGCAGGAGTCTATGGAAGAAGAAATTAATGACATTGTGAGCTCATTGGATGAAAAAGATGAGGAGGAGAGCGAAGAACAAAAGGAGGAAGAGTGGATTGATCACCCGTTCCCACCGTATAATGAGAGTAACTCTTTATCCCATACATTGTTTAATTTCCCTTTGAATTTATCGAAGGATGAATGCTATGATGATTGTTATGATCCCGTTGACTCTTTTGAAATATCCCTTTTTGATTATGCTTGCTATGCTTGTGGCCAAGATGCCAATATGAATTATGCTTATGGAGATGAACTTGCTATAGTTCCTTATGTTAAACATGAAATTTTTGCTATTGCACCCACGCATGATAGCATTATCTTTTTGAATTCTCCCGACTACACTATATTAGAGAAGTTTGCCCTTATTAAGGATTATATTGATGGGTTGCCTTTTACCGTTGCACATGATGATTTTGATGAATATAATACGCATCAGCTTGCTGCTCCTACTTGCAATTATTATGAGAGAGGAACTACATCTCCGCCTCTTTATGTTTCCAACACGATAGAATTGCAAGAAACTTCTTATGCTATGCATTGGCCTTTACTTGATGTGCATGAATTGTTCTTGTATGACATGCCGATGCATAGGAAGAGAGTTAGACTTCATCATTGCTTGATATATGTTGCTTTTTGCTCACTACTAAATGCCAAATCATTGCTAATTCAAATTGGCTTTGATATACCTTGGGATCCGGGTGGATTCATTACTTGAGCACCTTATGCCTAGCTTAATGGATTTAAAAGAAAGCGTTGCCAGGGAGACAATCCGGAAGTTTTAGAGAGCCATTTATTTATGTTGAGTGATTTTATAGAGTTTAAAAACAAAAAAATATAGAGGGGAACCCAAAACTTTTCAAAAAGGAAAGTGAAAGTGAGAGAGACAAGCATTGTTGAAGTGGGGGAGCTCCTTGAACTTTGTTCATGCTCACGGAAACTTTGTCAATCTTAATTACAGAAACTTTTCAACAAAAATAATTATCGCCTTGTACAATTCCAATGTATTATAAAAATAATGTGCCAAGATTTGCCTTTAGGATGTTTACATTGCTTGTTGGTTTGTGCGGTGCAAAACAGAAACTTTGGCTGTAGTGCGCAATTTTAATTTTTTTACTGGAACGTCAAACGGTTCTGAAACTTTTTGCACTGTCTTTATATAAAAAATGTTTATTTTACATAATCTTTTAAGAATTTTTGGAGTACCAGAAGTATGGTGAATGTTCAGATTACTGCAGACTGTCCTGTTTAAGACATATTCTGTTTTTGATGCATATTTTGCTTTTTTTGATGAAGATATCAATTTCTATCAGTGGATTAATCCATGGAAAAGTTATATTATAGTAGCTACAACACAAAAAAAATATGAATTGGTTTGCATCAGTACTTAGAGTAGTGATTTTCTTTATTATACTAACGGATCTTACCGAGCTTTCTGTTGAGTTTTGTGTGGATGAAGTGTTCGAAGATCGAGGAGGTCTCAATATGAGGAGAAGGAGGAGGGTCAAGAGCTCAATCTTGGGGATGCCCAAGGCACCCCAAGTAAATATTCAAGGAGACTCAAGCGTCTAAGCTTGGGGATGCCCCGGAAGGCATCCCATCTTTCTTCAACAAGAATCGGTATGTTTTCGGTTTCGTTTCGTTCATGTGATATGTGCAAATCTTGGAGCATCTTTTGCATTTAGTTTGCACTTTTCTTTGATGCGCCATGCTGGTATGAGATAGTCCATGGTTGGTTTATAGAATGCTCATTGCACTTCACTTATATCTTTGAGTATGGCTTTATAGAATGCTTCATGTGCTTCGCTTATATCATTTGAAGTTTGGATTGCCTGTTTTCCTACACATAGAAAACCACCATTTGTAGAATGCTCTTTTGCTTCACTTATATTTGTTAGAGCGTGGGCATATCTTTTGTAGAAATAATTAAACTCTCTTGCTTCACTTATATCTATTTAGAGAGTTGACAGGAACTGGTCATTCATATGGTTAGTCATAAAATCCTACATAAAACTTGTAGATCACTGAATATGATATGTTTGATTCCTTGAAATAGTTCTGCAATATAAAGATGGTGATATTAGAGTCATGCTAGTGGGTAGTTGTGGATTGTAGAAATACTTGTGTTCAAGTTTGTGATTCCCATAGCATGCACGTATGGTGAACCGTTATGTAACGAAGTTGGAGCATGAGGTATTTATTGATTGTCTTCCTTATGAGTGGTGGTCGGGGATGAGCGATGGTCTTTTCCTACCAATCTATCCCCCTAGGAGCATGCGCATCGTATCTATAATTTTTAATTGTTCCATGCCAATATTATACAACTTTCATATACTTTTGGCAACTTTTTATACTAGTTTTGGGACTAATATATTGATCCAGTGCCCAGTGCCAGTTCCAGTTTGTTGCATGTTTTTTGTTTCGCAGAAAATCCATATCAAACGGAGTCCAAACGGGATAAAAACTTATAGAGATATTTTTGGAATATATGTGATTTTTGGGAAGAAGAATCAACACGAGACGATGCCCGAGGGGGCCACGAGGCAGGGGCGCGCCCCTGACCCTCGTGGCCACCCCGTAAGGCGGTTGGTGCCCTTCTTTCGCCGCAAGAAAGCAATATCCGAATAAAAACCGTGTCCAAATTTCAGCCCAATCAGAGTTACGGGTCTGTGGGAATATAAGAAACGGTGAAAGGCCAGAATCTGGAAGGCAGAAACAGAGAGAGACGGAGAGACAGATCCAACGCTCTCGCCCCCCCCCCCCATGCCATGGAAGCCAAGGACCGGAGGGGAAACCCTTCTCCCATCTAGGGAGAAGGTCAAGGAAGAAGAAGAAGGGGGCCCCTCTCCCCCTCTCTTCAGGTGGCGCCAGAACGCCACGGAATAACATCGTCACATAATCTACACCAACACCTATGTCATCTTCACCAACATCTCCATCACCTTCCCCCATCTATCTACAACGGTCCACTCTCCCGACCCGCTGTACCCTCTACTTGAACATGGTGATTTATGCTTCATATTATTATCCAATGATGTGTTGCCATCCTATGATGTCGGAGTAGATTTTCGTTGTCTTATCGGTAATTGGTGAAATGCTATGATTGGTTTAATTTGCTTGTGGTTATGTTGATGTCCTTTGCTGCCCATCATATGAGCGCGCATGTGGATCACACCATAGGGTTAGTTGTATGTTGATAGGACTATGTATTGTAGGGCAAGAGTTACAGAAGCTTCAACCTAGCATAGAAATTGATGCATACGGGATTGAAGGGGGACCAATATATCTTAATGCTATGGTTGGGTTTTACCTTAATGAACGTTAGTAGTTGCGGATGCTTGCTAATAGTTCCAATCATAAGTGCATAGAATTCCAAGTCAGGGATGACATGCTAGCAGTGGCCTCTCCCACATAAAATTGCTATCGGTCTAGTAAAGTAGTCAATTGCTTAGGGACAATTTCGCAACTCCTACCACCACTTTCCACACTTGCTATACTAACTTTATTGCTTCTTTACTTAAAACTGCCCCTAGTTTTTATTTACGTGCTCCTTATATTCTTGCAAACCTATCCCGTTACACCTACAAAGTACTTCTAGTTTTATACTTGTTCTAGGTAAAGCGAACGTCAAGCGTGCGTAGAGTTGTATCGGTGGTCGATAAAACTTGAGGGAATATTTGTTCTACCTTTAGCTCCTCGTTGGGTTCGACAGTCTTACTTATCGAAAGAGGCTACAATTGATCCCCTATACTTGTGGGTTATCAAGACCGACCGCTTGGACGAACGCCTGCACGACTTTAGGCAGAGCCAAGAGCTACCGTATGCAAGGGCTGCTGGTCATGGTCTCATGTACGCGTTTTATTTTGTTGAGTCGTTTCGACATGGATAGCTATGTATTCACAGCGATCATAGTAGTGCTCCGTTTATTGCTCTGTTTCCATGTGTGTACTCTGTTTTCCGTTCTAATATGTTCTGTTTCAATGTGTGTATATACGCTTTCCATTCTGTATATGTGGATGATAACAGCTAGATTAAAATTAGTATACAAAAACAGATAGAAAATGGAATTCATAATATATATATATTAATTGTTCATTAGTTCATCACAGAATATATATATATATATATATATATATATATATATATATATAATATCATCACATATGCATGATGATACTTAACAACTAGGTACAATGCATAAAATTGAAAACGAACAATACTAAAACTAATCATCCCTCCTAGGGCCAGTATTCCGGCAGCCCCTCGGCACCAGCTCCCTGGTGCGCGGCGTCTTCCCAGTGCGGAGGCAGTACTCTGCCTCCTCCGCCTCGCAGCAATTGACATACCGATCTGCCTCTTGCTGCAGACGAGCGCGAACGATCTTGCCATTTCGTTGGGCGTCCACCGGAGCTCCTCGTCGGTGGCACGCTGGATTTTATCGGCCCACCTCCATGCAACAAAGAGATGCCCAATTCCTTTGACCTTCCTCGCGAAGTACCCGTCTTCGTACACCTCCTCCGCACGATGATACGTCTCCAACGTATCTATAATTTTTGATTGCTCCATGCTATATTATCTACTGTTTTGGACAATATTGGGCTTTATTATCCACTTTTATATTATTTTCGGGACTAACCTATTAACCGGAGGCCCAGCCAAATTGCAGTTTTTTTGCCTATTTGAGTTTTGCAGAAAAGGAATATCAAGCGAGTCCAAACGGAATGAAACCTTCGGGAACGTGATTTTCTCACCGAGCGTGATCTAGGAGACTTGGACCCTAAGTCAAGGAAGCTTCGAGGAGGCACGAGGTAGGGGCGCGCCCACCTCCCGGTAGCGCCCTCCACCCTCATGGGCCCCTGTTGCTCCATCGACGTACTTCTTCCTCCTATATATACCTCATTACCCCCATGCGATCGGAATCGGAGCCAAAACCTAATTCCACCGCCGCAACCTTCTGTACCTACGAGATCCCATCTTGGGCCTGTTAGGAGCTCACGGGAGGCATCCACCATGGAGGGCTTCGCATCATCACCATAGCCCTTCCAATGAAGTGTGAGTAGTTTACCTCGGACCTTCGGGTCCATAGTTAGTAGCTAGATGGCTTCTTCTCTCTTTTTGGATCTCAATACAATGTTCTCCCCTCTCTCATGGAGATCTATTCGATGTAATCTTCTTTTGCGGTGTGTTTGTTGAGATGGATGAATTGTGGGTTTATGATCAAGATTATCTATGAACAATATTTGAATCTTTTCTGAATTCTTTTATGTATGATTGGTTATCTTTGCAAGTCTCTTCGAATTATCAGTTTGGTTTGGCCTACTAGATTGGTTTTTCTTGCAATGGGAGAAGTGCTTAGCTTTGGGTTCAATCTTGCGGTGTCCTTTCCCAGTGATAGTGGGGGCAGCAAGGCACGTATTGTATTGTTGCCATCGAGGATAACAAGATGGGTTTTTTTATCATATTGCATGAATTTATCCCTCTACATCATGTCATCTTGCTTAACGCGTTACTCTGTTTTCTTGAACTTAATACTCTAGATGCATGCTTTGGATAGCGGTCGATGAGTGGAGTAATAGTAGTAGATGCAGGCAGGAGTCGGTCTACTTGTCTCGGACGTGATGCCTATATACATGATCATACCTAGATATTCTCATAACTATGCTCAATTATGTCAGTTGCTCAACAGTAATTCGTTCACCACTCGTAAAATATTTATGCTCTTGAGAGAAGCCACTAGTGAAACCTATGGCCCCCGGGTCTATCTTCATCATATTAATCTTCCATCACTTTATTTATTTCCTTTGCTTTTCCTTTTCTTTTATTTTACTTTTCATCTTTATCATGAAAATACCAAAAATATTATCCTATCATATCTATCAGATCTCACTCTCGTAAGTGACCGTGAAGGGATTGACAACCCCTTATCGCGTTGGTTGCAAGGAGTTATTTGCTTTGTGTAAGTACGAGGGACTCGCGCGTAGCCTCCTACTGGATTGATACCTTGGTTCTCAAAAACTAAGGGAAATACTTATGGTACTGTGCTGCATCACCTTTCCTCTTCAAGGAAATCCAACGCGGTGCTCAAGAGGTAGCAAGAAGAATTTCTGGCGCCATTGCCGGGGAGTCTACGCAAAAGTCAACATAACAAGTACCCATCACAATCCCTTATCTCCCGCATTACATTATTTACCATTTGCCTCTCGTTTTCCTCTCCCCCACTTCACCCTTGCCGTTTTATTCGCCCTCTCTTTTCCGTTCGCCTTCTTCTTTTCGCCCCTTTCGCTTGTTTTTGTTTGCTCGTGTGTTGGATTGCTTGTTTGTCACGATGGCTCAAGATAATACCAAATTGTGTGACTTTACCAATACCAACAATAATGATTTTCTTAGCACTCCGATTGCTCCTCTTACCAATACTGAATCTTGTGAAATCAATACTGCTTTGTTGAATCTTGTCATGAAAGATCAATTCGCCAGCCTTCCTAGTGAAGATGCCGCTACTCATCTAAATAGCTTCGTTGATTTGTGTGATATGCAAAAGAAAACGGATGTTGATAATGATATTGTTAAATTGAAGCTATTTACTTTTTCCTTAGAGATCGTGCTAAAGCTTGGTTTTCGTCTTTGCCTAAAAATAGTATTGATTCTTGGAACAAGTGCAAAGATGCTTTCCTCCCGCTAAGATCATCTCTCTTAGAAATGATATTATGAATTTTAAGCAACTTGATCATGAACATGTTGCACAAGCTCGGGAGAGAATGAAGTTAATGATACGTAATTGCCCTACTCATGGGTTGAACTTGTGGATGATTATACAAAAAATTTATGCCGGATCGAATTTTGCTTCTAGAAATCTTTTGGATTCGGCCGCGGGAGGCACTTTTATGGAAATCACTTTAGGAGAAGCTACTAAACTCCTAGATAATATTATGGTTAATTATTCTCAATGGCACACCGAAAGATCTACTAATAAAAAGTGCATGCGATAGAAGAAATTAATGTTTTGAGTGGAAAGATGGATGAACTTATGAAATTATTTGCTACTAAGAGTGTTTCTTCTGATCCTAATGATATGCCTTTGTCTACTTTGATTGAGAATAATAATGAATCTATGGATGTGAATTTTGTTGGTAGGAATAATTTTTGTAACAACGCTTATAGAAGAAACTTTAATCCTAGGCCTTATCCTAGTAATTCCTCTAATAATTATGGAAATTCCTACAATAACTCTTATGGAAATTTTAATAAGATACCCTCTGAATTTGAGACTAGTGTTAAAGAGTTTATGAATTCGCAAAAGAATTTTAATGCTTTGCTCGATGAGAAATTGCTTAAAGTTGATGATTGGCTAGGAATGTTGATAGAATTTCTCTTGATGTTGATTCTTTAAAGCTTAGATCTATTCCTCCTAAGCATGATATCAATGAGTCTCTCAAAGCCATGAGAATTTCCATTGATGAGTGCAAATAAAGAACCGCTAGGATGCGTGCTACGAAAGATGCCTTTATTAAAGCGTGTTCTTCTGGTTCCTATGAAAATAAAGATGGAGATCTAAAAGTTATTGATGTGTCCCCAATTAAATCTTTGTTTTTCAATATGAATCTTGATAATGATGGGACTGAATATGATCCACCTTTACCTAGAAGGCATTCCAAGAATTCGGAGTTTTTAGATCTTGATGCTAAAATTGATAAAAGTGGGATTGAAGAAATCAAAACCCTAGATGTTGCTAAACCCACTATTTTGGATTTCAAGGAATTTAATTATGAAAGTTGCTCTTTGATTGATTGTATTTCCTTGTTATAATCCGTGCTAAATTCTCCTCACGCTTATAGTCAAAATAAAGCGTTTACTAAACATACCGTTGATGCCTTGATGCAATCTTATGAAGAAAAGCTTGAGTTGGAAGTTTCTATCCCTAGAAAAATTTATGATTAGTGGGAACCAACTATTAAAGTTAAGATTAAGGATCATGAAATTTATTCTTTATGTGATTTGGGTGCTAGTGTTTCCACTATTCCCAAAACATTGTGTGATCTGCTAGATTTCCGCGATTTTGATGATTGCTCTCTAAACTTGCACCTTGCGGATTCCACTATTAATAAACCTATGGGAAGAATTAATGATGTTCTTATTGTTGCAAATAGGAATTATGTGCCCATAGATTTTATCGTTCTTGATATAGATTGAAATCCTTCTTGTCCTATTATTCTTGGTAGACCTTTCCTTAGAACGATTGGTGCAATTATTGATATGAAGGAAGGAAATATTAGATTCCAATTTCCATTAAATAAAGGCATGGAACACATCCCTAGAAAGAAAATAAAGTTACCATATGAATCTGTTATGAGAGCCACTTATGGATTGCCTACCAAAGATGGCAATACCTAGATCTATCCTTGTTTTATGCCTAGCTAGGGGCGTTAAACGATAGCGCTTGTTGGGAGGCAACCCAATTTTATTTTTAGTTTTTGCTTTTGCTTCTGTTTAGGAATAAATCTTTGATCTAGACTCTGGTTAGATGTGTTTTTATGTTTTAATTAGTGTTTGTGCCAAGTTAAACCTATAGGATCTTCTTGGATGATATTTATTTGATCTTGCTGTAATTTCCAGAAACTTTCTGTTCACGAAAACAATTGTTAAAAATCACCAGAACGAGATAAAATAGTGATTCCAATTTATTCTGATCAATAAACAAAGTTTCTAGGTCTTCCTATTTTTCCTGAATTTTTGGAGTTCCAGAAGTTTGCGTTAGTTACAGATTACTACAGACTGTTCTGTTTTTGACAGATTCTGTTTTTCGTGTGTTGTTTGCCTATTTTGATGAATCTATGGCTAGTAAAATAGTTTATAAACCATAGAGAAGTTGGAATACAGTAGGTTCAACACCAATATAAATAAATAATGAGTTCATTACAGTACCTTGAAGTGGTCTTTTGTTTTCTTTCGCTAACAGAGCTCACGAGATTTCTGTTGAGTTTTGTGTTGTGAAGTTTCCAAGTTTTGGGTGAAATCTTTTGACGGATTATGGAAAAAGGAGTGGCAAGAGCCAAAGCTTGGGGATGCCCATGGCACCCCCAAGATAATCTAAGGACACCAAAAAGTCAAAGCTTGGGGATGCCCCGGAAGGCATCCCCTCTTTCGTCTACTTCCATCGGTAATTTTACTTGAAGCTATATTTTTATTCACCACATGATATGTGTTTTGCTTGGAGTGTCTTGTATGATTTGAGTCTTTGATTTTAAGTTTACCACAATCATACTTGCTGTACACACCTTTTGGGATAGCCATACATGATTTGGAATTTATTAGAATACTCATTGTGCTTCGCTTATATCTTTTGAGTTATATAGTTTTGCTCTAGTACTTCACTTATATCTTTTAGAGCACGGTGGTGGATTTGTTTTAAAGAAACTATTGATCTCTCATGCTTCACTTAGATTATTTTGAGAGTCTTAAATAGCATGGTAATTTGCTTAAATAATCTTAATATGCTAGGTATACAAAAATAGTAAAAGCTTTCTTATGAGTATGCTTGATACTAAGAAAAGTTTGATGCTTGATGATTGTTTTGAGATATGGAGGTGATGATATCAAAGTCGTGCTAGTTGAGTAGTTGTGAATTTGAGAAATGCTTGTGTTGAAGTTTGCAAGTCCGGTAGCATGCACGTATGGCAAACGTTATGTAACAAATTTGAAACATGAGGTGTTCTTTCATTGTCCTCCTTATGAGTGGCGGTCGGGTACAAGCGATGGTCTTTTCCTACCAATCTATCCCCCTAGGAGCATGCGCGTAGTGCTTGGTTTTTGATGGCTTGTAGATTTTTGCAATAAGTATGTGAGTTCTTTATGACTAATGTTGAGTCCATGGATTATACGCACTCTCACCCTTCCATCATTGCTAGCCTCTTCGGAACCGTGCATTGCCCTTTCTCACATTGAGAGTTGGTGCAAACTTCGCCGGTGCATCCAAACCCCGTGATATGATACGCTCTTTCACACATAAACCTCCTTATATCTTCCTCAAAACAGCCACCATACCTACCTATTATGGCATTTCCATAGCCATTCCGAGATATATTGCCATGCAACTTTCCACCATACCGTTTACCATGACACATTCATCATTGTCATATTGCTTAGCATGATCATGTAGTTGACATAGTATTTGTGGCAAAGCCACCGCTCATAATTCTTTCATACATGTCACTCTTGATTCATTGCATATCCTGGTACACCGCCGGAGGCATTCATATAGAGTCATACTTTGTTCTAGTATCGAGTTGTAATCATTGAGTTGTAAATAAATAGAAGTGTGATGATCATCATTTAATAGAGCATTGTCCCAAAAAAAGGCCAAAAAAAAAGAAGGCCCAAAAAAAGAGAAATAAAAAGGGGCAATGCTACTATCCTTTTTTTCCACACTTGTGCTTCAAAGTAGCACCATAATCTTCATGATAGAGAGTCTCTTGTTTTATCACTACATATACTAGTGGGAATTTTTCATTATAGAACTTGGCTTGTATATTCCAACAATGGGCCTCCTTAAGTGCCCTAGGTCTTCGTGAGCAAGCAAGTTGGATGCACACCCACTTAGTTTCTTTTGTTGAGCTTTGATGCATTTATAGCTCTAGTGCATCCGTTGCATGGCAATCCCTACTTGCATTAACATCAATCGATGGGCATCTCCATAGCTCATTGATTAGCCTCGTTGATGTGAGACTTTCTCCTTTTTGTCTTCTCCACATAACCCCCATCATCATATTCTATTCCACCCATAGTGCTATATCCATGGCTCACGCTCATGTATTGCGTGAAGGTTTATAAAGTTTGAGATTACTAAAGTATGAAACAATTGCTTGGCTTGTCATCGGGGTTGTGCATGATGAGAGCATTCTTGTGTGACGAAAATGGAGCATGACTAAACTATATGATTTTGTAGGGATGAACTTTCTTTGGCCATGTTATTTTAAGAAGACATCATTGCTTAGTTAGCATGCTTGAAGTATTATTATTTTTATGTCAATATGAACTTTTATCTTGAATCTTTCGGATCTGAATATTCATACCACAATTATGAAGAATTACATTAAAATTATGCCAAGTAGCACTCGGCATCAAAAATTCTGTTTTTTATCATTTATCTACTCAAGGACGAGCAGGAATTAAGCTTGGGGATGCACGTCGTCTCCAACGTATCTATAATTTTTGATTGCTCCATGCTATATTATCTACTATTTTGGACAATATTGGGCTTTATTATCCACTTTTATATAAATTTTGGGACTAACCTTTTAACCGGAGGCCCAGCCCAGAATTGTTGTTTTTTGCCTATTTCAGAGTTTGGCAGAAAAGGAATATCAAATGGAGTCCAAACGGAATGAAACCTTCGGGAACGTGATTTTCTCACCGAACGTGATCCAGGAGACTTGGACCCTAAGTCAAGGAAGCTTCAAGGAGGGCACGAGGTAGGGGGGCACGCCCACCCCCCAGGGCGCGCCCTCCACCCTCGTGGGCCCCCTATTGCTCCACCGACGTACTTCTTCCTCCTATATATACCTACGTACCCCCAAACAATCAGATACGGAGCCAAAAACCTAATTCCACTGCCGCAACCTTCTGTACCCATGAGATCCCATCTTGGGGCCTGTTCCAGAGCTCCGCCGGAGGGGCATCCACCACGGAGGGCTTCTACATCATCACCATAGCCCTTCCGATGAAGTGTGAGTAGTTTACCTCAGACCTTCGGGACCATAGTTAGTAGCTAGATGGCTTCTTCTCTCTTTTTGGATCTCAATACAATGTTCTCCCCCTCTCCCGTGGAGATCTATTCGATGTAATCTTCTTTTTGCGGTGTGTTTGTTGAGATCGATGAATTGTGGGTTTATGATCAAGATTATCTATGAACAATATTTGAATCTTCTCTGGATTCTTTTATGTATGATTAGTTATCTTTGCAAGTCTCTTCGAATTATCAGTTGGTTTGGCCTACTCGATTGGTTTTTCTTGCAATGGGAGAAGTGCTTAGCTTTGGGTTCAATCTTGCGGTGTCCTTTCGGTGTGATGAGGGGCAGCAAGGCATGTATTGTATTGTTGCCATCGAGAATAACAAGATGGGGTTTTTATCATATTGCATGAATTTATCCCTCTACATCATGTCATCTTGCTTAAGGCGTTACTCTGTTTTCTTGAATTTAATACTCTAGATGCATCTTTGGATAGCGGTCGATGAGTGGAGTAATAGTAGTAGATGCAGGTAGGAGTCGGTCTACTTGTCTCGGGACGTGATGCCTATATACATGATCATACCTAGATATTCTCATAACTATGCTCAATTACATCGGTTGCTCAACGATGAATTCGTTCACCACCCGTAAAATATTTATGCTCTTGAGAGAAGCCACTAGTGAAACCTATGGCCCCCGGGTCTATCTTCATCATATTAATCTTCCATCACTTTATTTATTTCCATTGCTTTTACTTTTCTTTTATTTTACTTTTCATCTTTATCACAAAAATACCAAAAATATTATCCTATCATATCTATCAGATCTCACTCTCGTAAGTGACCGTGAAGGGATTGACAACCCCTTAGCACGTTGGTTGCGAGGAGTTATTTGCTTTGTGTAGGTACGAGGGATTCACGCGTAGCCTCCTACTGGATTGATACCTTGGTTCTCAAAAACTGAGGGAAATACTTACGCTACTGTGCTGCATCACCTTTCCTCTTCAAGGAAATCCGACGAAGTGCTCAAGAGGTAGCACACGACGACACGCCCGCCTCCAAAGCTCTGCCGCCTCCTCTTTCCAGGCGGCATCACGGGCTTCACAGACCGCCTGGTACCTGGCTTCCTCCTCCGCCATCTCCTTCATTAACACCACTTGCACTGGTTCTCTCAAATGGGCGGCTGACTTCCACAAACAAAGATTGTACTGACCCCAAAACCAATCCAAAGTTGGGGGGGGGGGTCTGGTGCAACCTTGTCCGGCGGCGCGTAGGGGTCCTCGTCGCTGCTATTCGAGTGAGCGTCCTCGGGGGGCAGCCACTCCTCGTCGGCGCGTGGGCAGACCGGCGGCGCCATGGTTGAGATTTGAGAGAGAGAGAGAGAGAGAGAGAGAGAGAGAGGGCGAGCGAGGGGAGGATATAGATGAGAATGCAGGCGAGCCGACGTGATCAAGGTAGTATTTCTTAAATGTCTTTAAAAGGTCAAATGACCCCTGAAATTTTCCAATTTTTCACATGACAGTTGTATTAGTGAACGTTAAACGTAGGAAAAAATTTCAAGGCCGTAAGAGGAAGATATCTCCCGTTCGCATCAAACACGCATTGTTCCCTCTCGGAACCACGAACCTTCTAGCGAGTTGCTCCGGTTTGTGAGGGGTGTGTGTCCAAACGTTTGTCAAACATGCCAATTTCTTTACCACATCATCTTGGTGGCATGACATTAAATCAAGCAAGGTTTCATGTTTTTCTGATCATTTTTTATTTTTTTGGAATTAAAATGCCATGGCATGCACTCCATGCATGTGCCCATGCCTTGAGACCAATATGTTTGAAAATTCCTTCTAATTTACTGCACATGGAATTAACTCGCACACAAGTACACAAAAATATGATTTCTCAAACCGTTATGGTTAGGCGTTGCATGTAGATGTAGTTCAAATTTGAACTACGGTCATTAAATGGTTAGAAAATCACTTAAATGTCGTTAAAAGGTCAAATGACCCATGAAATTTTCCAAATTTTCACATGACAGTTGTATTAGTGCACGTTAAATGTAGGAAAAAAATTGAAGGCCGTAAGAGGAAGCTATCTCCCGTTCGTCATCAAACATGCATTATTCCCTCTCGGAACCACGAACCTTCTAGCGAGTTGCTCCGGTTTGTGAGGCGTGTGTGTCCAAACATTCGTCAAACATGCCAATTTCTTTACCACATCATCTCGGTGGCATGACATTAAATCAAGCAAGGTTTCATGTTTTTCTGATCATTTTTTTAATTTTGGAATTAAAATGCCATGGCACTCAATGCATGTGCCCATGCCTTGAGACCAATATGTTTGAAAATTCCTTCCAATTTACTGCACATGGAATTAACTTGCACACAAGTACACAAAAATATGATTTTTCAAACCGTTATGGTTAGGCGTTGCATGTAGATGTAGTTCAAATTTCAATTATGATCATTAAATGGTTAGAAAATCAATTAAATGTCTTTAAAAGGTCAAATGACCCATGAAATTTTCCAAATTTTCACATGACAGTTGTATTAGTGCATGTTAAATGTAGGAAAAAATTTTGAAGGCTGTAAGAGGAAGCTATCTCCCGTTCGTCATCAAACATGCATTGTTAACTCTCGGAACCACGAACCTTCTAGCGAGTTGCTCCGGTTTGTGAGGGGTGTGTGTCCAAACGTTCGTCAAACATGCCAATTTCTTTACCACATCATCTTGGTGGCATGACATTAAATCAAGCAAGGTTTCATGTTTTTTGATCATTTTTTATTTTTGGGAATTAAAATGCCATGGAACTCCATGCATACATATGCATGTGTCCATGTCGTGAGACCAATATGTTTGAAATTTCCTTCCAATTTACTGCACATGAAATTAACTTGCACACAAGTACACAAATATGATATTTCAAACCATTTTGGTTAGGCGTTGCATGTAGATGTAGTTCAAATTTGAATTACAATCATTAAATTGTTAGAAAGTCACTTAAATGTCTTAAAAGGTCAAATGACCCCTGAAATTTTCTGAAATTTGACATGACAGTTTTATTAGTACTACAAAACTTCACGTTCATTTAAAACACCATCAATTGGGACTTTACTCCAAATTCGTCTTTCACAGCTAATAAAAAATATCTACAACATCACACACAGTTGTTTTCTAGGAACCGTTTGTGATGAAAATATCTGGGTCTATTAAAGTCTCCCTCCTTAAGCTTCGCCGGCTCATGTGCTCTAGTGTCGGCAACCCCCGAATCCACGAACCACGATCCCCATTCTCGCACCCCCTTATTGCAAAGATGACGCCGTGGAAACGCTTCGTGAAGGCCTGTACGATGGCCGCGTCCCCCCGAGCGCCGCCACCTGCGCCGAGAGTGTCACCGCATCCGCATTGAGCGCGTCCGCTTCCGCCGACAGGGCGTCTGCGCGACAACCGAGAAGGTAGCTGAGAGGCGGCTGCAATTGCCGCTGACGGCGGCGGTAAACGCCAAGAGCGCTTTCGAGCTGCCAGATTCTGCCGCTGATGTCGCCCTGGCCCGGGTCGAGGCCATCCACGCCAAGATCGAGGATGCACACGCCAAGATATTCTAGGCCACCTCGAACTCCAGCATGCAACCCACGTCTGAAAAGGCGGCCGTGGCCATGGAGCACCTGCTTCCTCATGAGTCGCCGAGTGGGAGCTAGAGATGCAGGAGGCGGCGGAGATCGAGGAGCACCGAGAGGAGGAGTTGCACGTGGCTGAGGTTGAGGTAGAGAAGAGTCTGTCCGTCAAGTAATCGGCGGTGGAGTACCAACGCGAGCTCTGGCGCAACCACTACTACGAGTACTACAACCTTGAGGGCGGCGTCGAGGACAAGGACGAGGACGAGGACGCGGTCGACTTCAGCAGGGGGGACGCAGAGTCCACCAACGGTGGCATGTCGCCAGGACAAGCCATCGACGTCTCATCTCACACCGGCGATGCATAGGCCGGAGCGGCGGTGGATTTGTTAAAATTATACGTACTTAGGCTTTGTTTTTTATGCTGGTCTTTTGTTAGAGCAATGTTTAGGTCAACTGGCTCTGTGTAATTACTAAAATTGCTCGATTCAGTAAGTGTGGTCATGCATTGTATGCGCTCTTTTGTGTGCCAAAATTAGCAAGCGATGTTAAATTATGCAATGACGTACCCGGGGAAATTTCCACCAAAATTTGAATTATCAAACTCATCCCATGCGCGTAAAGTAGAAGAATCGTTTGCGATGCACACAATTGTTCAAAGTGAATGGTCCGGCGGCACCGCGCGCAAAGTTTCCCTCCACATTTCCAAAATTTTGGCCTACCACCAAAATATTTACCCCCGCCCCCTTCCCCCTTTCCCCACCCCCTTTTCTCCCCGACCACAAGTCACATTTCCCCTGTTTCTGCCTTCCTTGGCATGAAGGAACTGGGCATCGGAGCAACTACGTGCTTCGGAGTCCAGGTCCCTGATTTTTTTCCACTGCATCGGCTCGCCAAAGGTGGCACCGGTCTTGAGATGTAGCAACAGTTGTCTTTACCCCAGTTTTGGCATACATAGTGGACGGACTTAGTGCTATTGGTTCTATGTTACTAAATTTGTGCATGTACACACCTGTTAGTATCAATTTGCTGTCATCCAAACACTGTCGCTATGCTGTTGCACTTATATTTACCTTCCTCATAAAATGTTCAATTTGTTATTTATTGTACATGAGTAAGAAATTGTAGCGTCGTTGTAGTTAATTATAGCTTCTGATGTTCCATAATTTGGTTGTTGTCTCAGTACCAATTATTTCATTTGCACATTGATCTTTTCGAGAAGATATGTAATAATTAACATGTTTCTTCAGTTTTTCAAAATAAGCATTGGTGATTTTCTACGTTGCTATAAACCCATTTCCCCTACAATTGTTACTGATCTAGTTTTAAATATTATAGGATGAACGGAAGTGTTCTTACTTGGAGTGGGTTGATCAAGAGTGGCCACAGTCTCTGAAGATGTGCCTAGCGAAGCTCTGGAGCATGTATGATGAAGAGAACACACGTAGGCTTAGAGAAAGTCTTTTCAACGCTGAAGCATATTTCAAGATGCGGGATAAAAAGTTGAAGGTGGAGAATGAGCTCAGATTTTTTAAATTAGACTTTGCTAAGATGGTGTTGGCGAAGGAGGAGGCACTTTCCCAGTTGGCCCATGCAAAACGGGTTCTTCTTGAACTGAAAGCGAGGTGGATAAGACGAGCCTAGACGATCTCGATTAGGGAAATGAATATATTGTTCTTCTGAAGTTGAACTAGCTATATGTTGTCTTGTGCTTTGTTTTCATGTAGCTACCATACTTTGTGATGTTATAATATATTTATGTGCCTGATATGAAATTGGCAAACAACTGTTCGATATGAAATGTGAATTTGCTTAATACTCGAATTATTAATTGTAAACTAATAAACCTGCTAAATGTGTCATGGACCTTTGCAAACAGTTCTAGCAGTAAAAGCGCTTGCGATGGATAACCCAATGCCACATAGTTTTCTTCATCAAATCGTGTGTGATATAGTAGCAAACAGTTAACCAAGGCAGACCGTGTCTGATAGTTACACCTTTCACACACGAGCCTACACATAAAACTGTGTGGGATGTACGTAAGAACGGAAATGTTTTCCCTGGATTGACTGTGTGGGATGTACATAAGTACGGAAACGTAGTCCTTGGATTGACTGTGTGTGATATACATACGAACGGAAACATTTTCCCTGGATTGACTGTGTGGGATGTACACAAGAACGGAAACGTGTTCCTTGGATTGAATGTGTGTGATATACATACCTACGGAAATGTTTTTCTGGGATTCACCGTGTGGGATGTACATACCTACGGAAATGATTTTCTCGGATTACCGTGTGGGATGTACATACCTATGGAAATGATTGGGTTTCGATGCCTCGCCCGATCACACACGGCCCCAGCCTAGGTCCCAGGAGGGCCTATCCCCGACGATTTCTGGGTCATGTGGGAAGGACACCCTATCGCACACACTCACTTGGCGACGGTTCCAAATGCCGTCGCAGAAAGGGGTTAAAAACCGTTTGTTTAGGACCGACGCGCACCAGTGAAGGGATATTTCAAATGAATCCAAGGGATCATAGCAATCATCATAGCATTCATCCTTCGGTAAGCACGAAGAGAAATTAAACAATGTATGGGATAAATAGTTACTCTCATTAGAAGGTGGGCATGGGTGATCAATCCGCTCTTCCTCCTTTCGTTCTTCTCTCTCCTCCTCATCTTTTTCATCTAATGAGCTCACAATTTCAGCAATTTCTTCTTCCATAGTTTCCTGCAAAATATTAATTTCTTCTTGGATAGCGGAGACATCCTCAATATATTCTTTAACATAAGCATTAGAACCATAGTTTTCATAGCAATATTTAAGTATGGCAAAAAAATTAGATTTGTAAAGAGTAGCATCATACTTTTCAATCAAAGAAGCAATTTCATAAGCACCCTTAAAAGCAACAAATTCTTCAATATGTTCAATATCATAGTAACTATAATCACCTTTAGCATTAAAAGGTACGATTCCATTATCACCAAACTCACATTGGTAGGGAAGGTGTTTCTTAGGGTCCTTAGAACAATAAGTAAAATAATATATTTTGCATAAATTCCAAGCATAGCAATGCATAGTATTAATATGATGCCGTAAAAATTTCCTTTTTTGAGATAAGCGGTGTCGCACAAAACAAGCATGCTCATTTAATGATTTTCCCTCAACTAAGCTAGTTGGGTTTTCAGCATGAGCACAAATGGATCAAAGATGATCCAAGTAGAAAGCTTCAGTAGTATGATAGATTTTGGGTGGTTCTTCAACCATTGGTTTAGCAGGTACAACTATTTTTTTGGTATTTTACATTTCCAACCCATAACTAAAGATAGAAAACAAGAAAAAAATCTACTTAGTGATAAAGCAAACTAGCACACACGAGCATATTCACCCCATGCTATTGCTCCCCGGCAACGGCGCTAGAAAGAGGTCTTGATAACCCACAAGTATAGGGGATCAATTGTAGCTTTTTCGATAAATAAGAGTGTCGAACCCAATGAGGAGCTAAAGGTAGGATTTATATTCTCTTCAAGTTCTATCGACCTCCAATAAAACTCTATGAACACTTAATGTTCGCTTTACCTAGAACAAGTATGAAACTATTTTGTAGGTGTGATGCTAGTACTAGTTTGAAAGAATAAAACTAGGAGTACTTTGCGAGATAATAATAGTTAGTTGTTTAGTAGAAAGATTTTTATAACACAAGAGAAGTATTTTGTCCACAGGCAATCGATAACTAGACCGGTAATCATTATTGCAATTTTATATAAGGGAGAGGCATGAGCTAACATACTTTCCATACTTGGATCATATGCACTTATGATTGGAACTCTAGCAAGCATCTACAACTACCAAAGATCATTAAGGCAAAACTCAACCATAACATTAAGTATCAAGTCCTCTTTATCCCATACGCAACAACCCACCTACTCGGGTATGTGTTTCAGTCACTCACGCCAACCACCATAAGTGAATCATGAACGTATTGCAACACCCAACAGCAGGGATCCTTCATGCTTGCGCAACACGGAGGGGACCATAGGACAGCACCAAAATAAAACATAATGCTTGCGCGACACGGAGGGGACCATAGGACAGCACCAAAATAAAACATACAACTCATACCAATGCAGCCGGCGTTACAGGAGCAGGGGTCCCCAGACTTGCTCGCTCATGCCCACGGCGTGGTTTCTCATGAGTGGGCCCGAACGGCCCATCTTCACCAACAAGCATTCAAGACCCTCGTGAGGGGCCAAGCCTTGCGAGGCGGATGACGCAAGACCTCCTCGGGAGTGGCCTCACCAGGTTGGCTCGCGAGGGGCGGAGAGATCAAGGCAAGGAAAACCTCGCGAGGTTCTCGTGACGTGAGCCATGACGACCGAGGCCAGGCGGGCGCGTGCACGAGCAGTGTCCTTCTTTCCTCTTTGGTGCTAAGGAGGCAAGCGCATGCGAGGAGTACCGAGGCGTCAAGCAAAGGTTTCCATATCAGTGCAACGAGACCAAGACCAGCAGGACGGCAAGGCGGAGGTTACCATGGAGCCCAAGGCGGCGTCACCCCCAGAGCCTTTTGCAGGCGAAGACTGCTTTTGTCAGGATAAGTTGTACTAGTTGTCCCCTTTTGAATTGGCCGTTGTTGGCTCCCTTCCCGCTCAATATTTGGGGAGAGGACCAGGGCCTCTATAAATAGGACTAGCCACCACCGTAGGAGATAACTCATTGGGAGGCATCTCATCTCATCTTGAGTAATCCTCACCCACACAAGTTCACCAAGCACAAGAAAACCTCGCCTCAGGAGGATGTTCCTCCCCATGTACTGTTCATCCTCAGCCCAAGAGGCAATACACCACCACCACACTTGAGTCGGGTATTACACCACAACGGTGGCCCGAACCAGTATAAATCTTGTGTCCTTTGTGTTGCGAGTTCGTCGAGTTGGTCCTTGAGATCTTAGCGAGGTTAGGGCGTCGATCGGTAGGGGGAAATCTTCGTGCGCACCCCAGTGTTCAAACCTTGAGGGTATTGCCGGAACCCTAGATCAGACATTTGGCGCGCCAGGTAGGGGTGCGTTGAAGCTTTCCTTCCGTCGCTCCGTGTCCTGTTGCTTCGTCATCTCCATGGCGGACGCTCCCCGAGCTCGCGCTGAGTGCCGGGCTGCCCTCGCCGCCCGCGTTGCTCAAACGGCTCCCGTCGGCGGGCCACCCCGTCGTTCTCCGTCACCTGCCCCAACGCCGCCACCGGCCCGGCAGGAAACGAGCAGCAAGCATCCTCACTGCACCCCTCAGTGCGGCGGGACGGTCGCACCGCCACTCCATTGCTGACCCCGGCCGGTTCGTCATCCCACCCTCGCCGCGCTCCCGTGGATGCGCAGGCCGCACAGTGCATGGCGCGCGAGCTCCTGCGCTACCGCCCCGTTGATGACCTCTACGAGGACTGGCTCGACCGCATCGTCGAGCTTATTAGTGCCGCAGGGGGCTCCCCTGCGCCGTCCCTCTCGCTACCACGCCCACCGCCAGCCGCGGGCGGCGTAGCCCATGGAGCGCCTCCACCACCTCTGCCCCAGGACGGAGTCTTGGTGCCAAGGCGCGCGGCCCCATGGCGCGACCCACCGCGTCCGGCACCCACGCAAGAAGAAAGAAGCTGCCAAGAAGTCCCTCGGCCACGAGAGAACGCCCCCGCACTCCCTGCGCCACCACGGCAAGACCGCGTGCCGCCTGCGGTGGCGGTGCGCGGACCCCATCAAGGACAAGTTCTCCACCAGCACAGAGTCCCGGTGACCACGGCAGGCTGCCGCGCCTTCACCCCTGAGCTGCGTAGCGTCGCCTAGCCGGGCAAGTTCAAGTCGGATCTGTCTCCTTGCTACAATGGTACCCCTGACCCTGCGGAGTTCCTGCAGCTCTACGAGCTGAGCATCGAGGCGGCCAACGGCGACGAGAAAGTCATGGCGAACTGGTTCCCCATGGCTCTCAAGGATGGTGCCCGCTCCTGGCTCCTGAACCTGCCTCCAGGCTCGATCTTCTCCTGGAACGAGATGCGCGACCGTTTTGTCGCCAACTTCCAGGGCACTCGCAACCGCCCACCGGCCGCGGGTGACCTGCACCGCGTCAAGCAACAACCAGGGGAGACCCTCCAGAAGTACATCCAGCGCTTCAACAACGTTCGTCTCAAGATCCCCAAGGTGACGGACGAGGCCATCATATCTGCGTTCTCTGATGGCGTTCACGACGTCAAGATGAAGGAGGAGCTCGCTATCCACGAGGAGCTGTGCATGTCTCTGGAGCTGTTCAACCTGGTGACCAAGTGCGCAAGAGCTGAGGAGGGGCGCCTCTCCCTCCTTGAGCTCCAAGCTGTGGACCTGGAGGAGAAGAAAGCCAAGGCCAAGGACGTGAATCGCAAGGGAGCAGCCGTGCTCGCGGTGGAGCCAGACACCAAGCGCGGCAGAGACCAGCCCGAGTCATCCAAGAGCAGCCGACCGTTCTGCGCCTTCCATAACCTGCATAGCCACAACACCAGCGACTGTCAAGAGCTCAGAGCCATTTGAGAAGGACGCTTCGGTCGACGCCCCGAGCGCAATGACCAGGGCTACGGCCGAGGAGGTGGAGGACGTGGAGGCGGACGCTGGGATGACCGTGGCCCGCGCCAGGGGTGGCGCGACCGGCCTCATGAGGACCGCTGGCAGGATCAGCCTCGCGAGGGCGCCTGGAGGGATCAGCCTCGTGAGGATCATCCTCAGGGCAACGCCGGTCTTCCTCCGCTATCGCCACCGCCAAGAAGGAATGACGACCACCATCAAGACGAAGGGGCTGGGGGCTTCCAGGAGTTGCATGCTATCGCCTGCATCTTGGGCGGAGCTCAAGCCCCAGCCTCACAGCGTATCTTCAAGCAGTTTGCTCGTGAAGTGAATGTAGTCCTCCCCAAGCTCGAGGCCACGCGCCCGCTCAGATGGTCCAAGGGCGCCATCACATTCAGCTCGGCAGATTAGCTCAAGTATACGGTTGTCGCCGGCGCCCTCCCGATGCTTTGTTCACCAGTCATCAGCAACGTGCAAGTCACCAAGACCCTTATTGACGGCGGCGCAGGGCTCAACGTCCTGTCCGTCGACATGTTCGACAACCTCCAAGTGCTGTATGATTAGCTTCAGCCCTCCAAGCCTTTCTCAGGAGTGACCGACGGCTCCACCACCCCGATCGGACAGGTCCGCCTCCCAGTCACCTTCGGGCAGCGCGACAACTACCGCACCGAGCTCATCGACTTCGATGTCGCCCACATCCGTCTGCCATACAATGCAATCCTCGGGTACCCAGCCCTGGCCAAGTTCATGGTGGTGACCCATCACGGCTACAATGTCCCCAAGATGTCAGGAAGTGGCGGAATCATCACAGTCCCGTGCGAAGAAAGAGATGCGGTGTGCTCCCTCGAGCGTGCCTTCCAAGCTGCAGCAATTGACGACCCCGACAGCAAGGGCGAGTGCCCTCCTGAGGCCACCCACAAGAAGAAGAAGTAGCTTCTCCGCGCAGGGCCTCAGGCAAGCGGCGCCTCAAGCGGCGCCACGACTGGATAGGCGCCCGCACCTGGGGCGCCTCCTTCTATCACATAGGAAAGCGCACCCGGCGCCCTTCTGGGGCAGGGCTCGGGGGCTCTCTTCTGGAGGGCCTTAGACCTTGCCAACATCACGAGGGAGGCGCTCGGGCACCATCTGGAGGCGTGCTTTGTGGAACATTTCCCTCAGGAGGACGCAAGGCGAGGAGCGCCCAACGCTCAGGAGTTCATTACCAAGTCCACTCAGAAGCTGCAAGGGGCGAGGGCCATGCGCAGCAATCGCCGCTCACCTGGCGCAGCCTCCCATCCAGGCGAGGATGCCGGGCTGCGTGTTTGCATTGACGTCCCGAGGCTCAACAGGGTCGCGTCTCAGGAGCCCTTCTGGCCTTCGCGCGTGGGACGCTGCGAGGGCCCACCACACAGCTACGTTCGCATGCCTTTTGGCCTGCCAAGCGTGGCGTCCGCCTATCAGCGCAACCTGCGGCACGTCCTGGCAACTCAGGAGGCCAGACACCACGCCGTCCTGATGAAGATGGAGACGGTCCTCAAGGAACCGCCTGGACCCCCAGAGCCTCCCGAGGCTCAGGGCCCCAGTGGCTCATGAGGAGCAACCCCTTCGCCGCGTACCTTCAGCTGCCCCAACATTTCTTCAACAACAGAACCAGGTGACATTTTCCAAGTTTATTTAGCTGGGAGAGCCCTCAAGGCTGCATCATTCCCAAGCCGCCTGGGTCCGTCCCTGTGGCATGTATCCTTTTTTATGTCTTTGGCTTACCTTGCTGGGGGCACCCCTCGAGCTGCATCATCCCCAAGCCGCTCGGGCCTGACCAAGTGGCATGTATCTTCCCTGCATTTACTTGAGCCAGTTTGCTTTCCATGCTTAATCTACCTATGACTATCACATGCTCGATCGTCACCCACCATGGGAGCTGCGCGCCGACCGTCTTTCTTCAGGATCCTTTGCGTGAGAGGGTTAGGCACGGCGTCTGTGCTCGGGACCGTCCCTGCAGCGTCAATAAATCCAACGGCTGAGCTCTGTCTGGCGGGTCGGCCCCGTTCATGTCACCTCCTGGGGCCGTTGGTGCTTGGCCTTCACACACGGTAACCTCAGGAGATTCGTTCGGCGCAGGTTGTCTGACCACCTCGCCGGAGCAACACAGCGAACAAAAACCAAGACCAGACGCAACCCGCCTTGAGGTAGGGCCTCGTGAGTCCCGCGCTGGCTCACGAGTGCCCGGACACACCTCGTCTAGCCCTGCCGTGCAAGCCACGTGTCGTATGGGCTGTACACGCCCGGGGCTCTCAGCAGAGGGAGTCCCCTCCACGCACTGCTGGAAGCACCATGCCCCGCGCTGGCCGTCGACACTGCCGAGGAGCGGCTATGCCCGTGCAAGTGCGGAAGTGCTATGCTCCACGCTGGTGATAAACAACTGAGGGCGGCCCCATGGCCGCATCAACCTCAGGGAGCCCCTGAGCTCAGTGTCCGGCCTCACCGCAACACCTCTCCTCAGGAGAGTCGCACGAGGGGGCTGGGCACGGGGGCTGCGCTCGGGCAAGGGGGACTCCTGAGCATCGCGACTCAGGAGCCTAACTGGTCACGTAGCCCCTCACTCCTTGGTTCCGTCCTGGTCTCCGGTCGGCCCAACAGCGGTTGAGGTATGCGCGGGGCCGGGCTCTGCCGACGTAGAACGTAAAGCAAATAGGAAGAAAATCGCAAAATCTCAAAAAAAATATTACAAGACATATTGTTTTCCCAAATGTCAAGCACAAGTTTAAACGCCTCCACGAGGCATGATGCATGTTGCAGGAGTAAAACAGGAAAGCTGCCGCGAGAAGGTCACCCCTGGACACCGATATCGCCCACAGGAGGTGCTCCTCCCTTCGCGGCGTCGCCTTCGCCTGCACCGCCAGCCGGAGCTGCAGGATCGGTAGCACCACCGGTCGAAGGCGCGAGAGCGAAGCTGCAGAACTTCTTCAGCAGGGCCTCCACCTGGCCCTTCACGGTTGCGGCAGCAGCCGCACACCACTCCTCGTCCACAGGCTCCAGCAGCTCATCCAGGTGGGCAGTTGGATCACGAAGATGGAGGTGACTGAAGACACGCGTCAGTGCAGTTGAGGAAAGAACGCGGGCTTCCGCCTCGGCCATAGGATCGATGCCGCTCACAACCTCCTCAAGCGCGGCGGCAACCAAGTAGGGAAGCAGCTGAGCAGGGCCATCCTCGTCTGTGGTCAGCGGCTTTTCCAAGCCATTCTCGTAAAGTGCTTTCAGCGCCACACGGGACCTCTTCTCAAGAAGCGCGAAGGCCGCGCGGTCCTCAGCCAGGACCTTCGCCTTGGTGTCAAGATCGACCTCCTTTACCTCCGCCTTCTGCTCCAGCTCCTCCAGCCGGCTGCGTTCAGTAGCGTGCGCCTTCACCAACTCCCCCAGCTCGGCGTCGTGGTTCTTGATGGCATCCTCCGGGGCCATCATCTCCTCCTCCTTCACCTGGCAGCCACGAGCTTCTTCTGCATGCTCATCGCGCAGACTCTTCAGCTCGTCCTCTAGCGCCCGGCAGCGGTCGTGGGCGGCTTCGGCGTCCTTCAGCGCCGCCTCACGATCGGCCGAAGCTTGAGTGGTGGCCCACTTCTCCTTCTCGGAGGTCGTCGCGGCCTAGCTCAGCGTCGCTCGAACTGTTGCGTCAGACTGAAGCCAGCCGGAGGCCAGCTCCAGGCACCCGGCTACCAGGCAGAGATCCGCGCCCAGGAGGTCTTCCTGCAGCTGGGTCATCTCTGAAAGGGCACGCTCCAAGACAGCGGAGGAGGCAAAAGAACCTGGGAGTAATGGCGCAGCAGGAGGAGGTGGCGACGTCGTCACCAGGGCCTGGGAGACCAAGGGCTCCTGAGTCTCCGGGACCTCAGCAGCCGAACCGGACATCAGCACTTCCGGAGCCAGCGGGGCCTCGGGGGCTGACTCCTCCGGACGACGCCCCTCCAGGCTTCGCGAGGGCGAACGGGCCGGAGAGGTGCGAGAGCTGTCATTTCATTTCTTCACGGAGGGGGGTGCGGCCGCTACAGATGGTTCAATCCCAAGCGTGGGCGCTGCATCCTCCTTCCTCTTCTTCGCCGCAGGCGGTGGCCTGGTCAACCAAGGACGAACGTCAGGAAGCAGCATTATAAGCAAGAACAAGACGAAGCTCGAGCACTTACTGGTCAACCGCAGCGTAGTCCACCCTCCGCTTGGTGAGCTTGAAGCCTGAGAGCTTTGAAGCCTGAGGGGTGGGCGCGCGGACTCCGGGAGCAGAAGACGGTGCAGCAGAGGGGCCGGAAACAGCTTCAGACGGCGTCAAGGCGGGAGTAACATCTCGAGAGACCAGCGACGATCTGCCCCTCGTCGGGATAACGGGCAGCTCCCCCTCCTCCTGGCGGGCGCCGACCTCGTCGTCATCAGGAAAGGCGCGGAGGATGTCAGCTTTGCTCAAGGGGAGGTATCTCCCGTCCCTTCAGGGGTCACCTCCGAGTCTTCCTCCTCCTCCCCCTCTTCCTCCCCGTGGGACACATCTGAAGACAGCTCCACTGGCTTCAGCACCGCAGGGGCCCCGGTAGGCGCCGACGGCACCAGCCCGCGCCCGTCAAAAGTCAGCCTGGAAGCCACGACCTGCCCCCCGTCCTCACGACGAAACAAGGGGGTGAAGATGCTCGACGGGTACTCCTGGTCGTCCCCAACCAGGAGGCGGAGAACCGCGGCCAGCTCTCCGTCGGACAAGGCCTTCGGGCTCAGGCGAACCTTGTCCTCTTCGTCCCCGGGCTCCCACAAGGGGCGCGTACGAGCCTGAAGCGGGGCTACGCGCAGCATCAGGAATTCCCTCAGGAGCATGGCCCCTATCACCTTCGCCGCCTTCGCGTTGCCCGGCTTCAGGTCGGTCTTCATCTGCTCCAACACCAACGTCGCCCGCTCATCAGTGAGCTTCGCGCAGGACCACCCCTTGTCAGACTGGGGCATCTCCGTCGGCAGCATCAAGCGTGGGTGGACGCATTTAGCGTCCATCATGGCCCACTTGCTCCGGAAGCCATCGGCTTTCTTCGCGGTCTTTGAGATCGAGTTGTCCTTGCCGGCCGCGATGAAGTTGGCACACCCGGAGGTGTGACCCTCTTTGATGCGGAGGAAGAAGAAGTGGCGCAGAAGAGCCACGGATGGCATCACGCTGAGGTACGCCTCGCAGTAGTAGGCGAAGATCGACAAGAGAAGGATGGAGTTGGGATGAAGGTGCAACGCCTGCAGCCCATAGTGGCTGAGGACCTCATAGAAGAAGTAAGAAAAGGGGAGATCCAGCCCTGTGACGATGTTGCTCGTTAAGAAGGGGAAAAAGGTACTCCCCTCGGGCTCCGGCGCGTCGGAGGCAACCCGGAGCCCCGTCTTCCCCCTCTTGTTGCTTTCCCCCGCCGTCAGCACGTGCGTGGCGGCGAGGTTCTTCTCCGAGACGTTGGGTGCATCGAGAGCTGGTTCGTACCAAGCCGGCGATGAGGTAGACTTGACCTTGCAAGGCGCCATTGGTCGCTGATGCGGTAGGGGATGGAAGCAGATCTAGAGATTTCGGAGGCAGGGCGCAAGAAAGGGGATCTGAGCAAGGCGGAAGGAAGCAGTGAAGGCAAGCGCTGTCAACGCCAGCCTTTTGACAGTCGGGCAGTTGCCGAGGCAGCGTGGGTAAGCAGAGACGCCCACGTCCAATCAACCGCCACGCGTTGACCAAGGCCGCAGGCTATTGGGGCCCGTGTCGCTCCGCACTTGACCTTTGGCTTCGCCTCGAAGCCAAGCCCGTGCGCGCCTTGGGCCTGGGGGCTACTGTCGGTGTTCTGGGAACGGGGGTCCCCATACTTTCCTGCCTGCGGCCCATGGCGTGGCTCTGCAAGCGGACCCGTACGGCCCATCTTCACCAACAAGCATTCAAGACCCTCGTGAGGGGCCAAGCCTCGCGAGGCGGACGGTGCAAGACCTCCTCGGGAGCGGCCTCACCAGGTTGGCTCACGAGGGGCGGAGAGATCAAGGCAACGCAAACCTCGCGAGGTTCTCGTGACGTGAGCCATGACGACTGAGGCCAGGCGGGCGCTAGCACGCGCAGTGTCCTTGTTTCCTCTTTGGTGCTAAGGAGGCAAGCGCAGGCGAGGAGTACCGAGGCGTCAAGCAAAGGTTTCCATATCAGTGCAACGAGACCAAGACCAGCAGGACGGCAAGACGGAGGTCATCATGGAGTCCAAGGCGGCGTCACCCCCAGAGCCTTTTGCAGGCGAAGACTGCTTTTGTCAGGATAAACTGTACTAGCTGTCCCCTTTCGAATTGGCCGTTGTTGGCTCCCTTCCCGCTCAATATTTGGGGAGAGGACCAGGGCCTCTATAAATAGGACTAGCCACCACCGTAGGAGATAACTCATTGGGAGGCATCTCATCTCATCTTGAGTAATCCTCACCCACACAAGTTCACCAAGCACAAGAACACCTCGCCTCAGGAGGTTGTTCCTCCCCTTGTACTGTTCATCCTCAGCCCAAGAGGCAATCCACCACCACCACACTGGAGTAGGGTATTACACCACAATGGTGGCCCAAACCAGTATAAATCTTGTGTCCTTTGTGTTGCGAGTTCCTCGAGTTAGTCCTTGAGATCTTAGCGAGGTTAGGGCGTGGATCAGTAGGGGGAGATCTTCGTGCGCACCCCAGTGTTTGAACCTTGAGGGTTTTGCCGGAACCCTAGATCCGACACAATCACGATCATCAATCAACCTATAGGACAAAACGAATCTACTCAAACATCATAGGATGACCATACATCATTGGATAATGATATATAGCATCAAGTACCATGTTTAAGTAGAGATTACAGTGGGAGAAGAGGTGTTACACCACTGCATAGAGGGGGAGAGAGTTGGTGATGATGGCGGCGAAGTTGTTGGTGTAGATCGTCGTCACGATGATTGCCCCGGCGGCGCTCCGGCGCCACTGGGAGAGAGGGGGAAAGAGCCCCCCTTCTTCTTCTTCTTACTTGGCCTCCCCCTTGATGGGAGGAGAGTCAGGGGCGAATGCACATACACGCTTGTGGGGGCCAATGCCCCCAATTGTTTTTTCAGCTAACGTGTACGAGGCCTAGAATATACAGAGTTGCCCCCACTCAGCCCAAGTTATTTGCCCCCACTTACTTTTTTTCCTACTGTATGTTTAAAGCCCGTCTATGAAAATTAGATAGGTTATAAGCCCAGAAGCCCATCCAGAAAGAATACAATCTGGCCTCATGCATATGATCAGGCGGTCCTCGATTCGCTAGAAACGTACTGAGGTCTTTTGGAGTTTCAGATGTGCTCGTCGTGTGTGCTCGCGTGATGCCTTTACGAGCCAAAACCACTGTGCCACCGCCTGCGGCTTTAGGCTGCACATACACCTCGACCCTTTGTCGATCAGACTCGATCTGCATTGCGCATGCCGGCCGGCTGGCTCGCCATGCGCCATGCGCCATCCCCAAGGAAGAAGACGTACTAATTGATCATTCAATCAAGGTAAGCCCAAGGTTTAGCTCTCTTCTTTTCTTTCTAATTTCCCCATTATTATTTTATTCTGATTTCCATGTCAAAAAGGTAGTGAATTGTATCAAATATACATGTGTATAAATTATAATGTACAAATCAGTAATTAGGTTGATTGAATCTGGTTCCCCTAATACTTCCATATGAATAAGTTTGAGCACATGGGAGTACAATAAAATCTATGGTAATATTCTACCTTCACGGTCTCAATTTATTTAATGTCAACTATTTGGCATTGACAGGAAAGCTAATGGAGAGATGTTTATCTCTCAATGTTTATATGCTCTATATATTCAAACATGTTTCATCTTCCTGCGGCTTGAAGCTAGAAATCAGGGGCGTACCAACAAAAAGAACGGCATAATCAAGTTACTGTGCCTCACTAGTTAGTTTACTTTTACTTTCGCAATGAACTTATCATAATTAATTAATTATGTGTGTGATGACATTATCTTACAAGGAAGTGTGCGATTTTGCTTCTAACACACTATATGCATGCTTGTGTGCTTGTATTTTTTATTATTTGTCCATTAGTTCGATAGATGTTTCTGGAAAAAAAAGTATATATCATTGCCCCCTCTCATTTTTCATCCTGGCTCCGCCCCTGAGTAGAGTTCCCCCCTCTGGTCCATGGCCGCCATGGCGGTGAAGGGGCAGGAGCCCCTCCTAGATTGGATCTCTCTCTCTCTCTCTCCTTCTCTCTCTCTCTCTCTGTTCTCTTCTGTTTCACGTTCCTATTTTCTGGCAGAAAACCGTTTCTTATATATCCGGAGATCCGTAACTCTGATTGGAATGAAATTTTAACACAACTTTTTTCTGGATATTATCTTTCTTCCGGAAAAAGAAGGGCCGCAACCGACCTATGAGGTGCTGACCACCCACCAGGGCGCGCCTGCCCCCCTAGGCCGCGCTGTGGTGCCTTGTGGGCACCTCGTGCAACATCTTGCGTTGATTCTTCTTCCCAAAAATCAAAGATATTACAAAATAAGTCTCCGTAAATTTTGTCGCGTTTGGAATTCATTTGGTATGGATATTCTGCGAAACAAAAAAACATGCAACAAACAGGAACTAGCACTGGGCGCTGGATCAATATGTTAGTCCCAAAAATAATATAAAATGTTGCCAAAAGTATATGGAAGTTGTAGAATATTGGCATGAAACAATAAAAAATTATAGATACGATGTAGACGTATCACGTTTCACTTGATGCATAAACCTTTTTCGTCGCAGAAAATACCCCCATGACGTTTTTCGGCCGTCGACCCCACCGTCACCAAAGCGCCATCATGGAAAATAAAATTACTTCTTCTGGCATGCAAGATCGCATTTCAAGTGATGAGCCAAATAATGTCACCGGTTCCCGTTTTTGTTGACGGCCCAAAATGTCACCTATGATGGCCTAATCTGTCGCGTAAGACCATTTTGGCAATGATAATTCGTCACCGGTGATCGGTCCCGGGGGGTTGACCGGTCAAAGATTCAAACATGTGGGGCCAACAGTTGCTGATGTGGCTTCTTCCAGTGGGTCTCCTGTGGGTTTTATTACCGACCGTCCCGTCAGTAATAACTGGGCGTCAGTTTTGACCGGTTGAAGCTGCTGACATATGAGAACCCACAAGTACAGGGGATTACAACAATTTTTTAGCTTAGTATTTCACCCAAATTTATGGATTCGACACAAGGGGAGCCAAATAATGTCGGTGGGGAATGACACCTATGGGATCACAAGAATCCCTACTGCGGTTGCGGGGCACGGGGTTGAGAGAAGAGCGGGTCTAACAGAGAAGCACGCGGTTCATTTATCCATGTTCGGGCCGCGAGGATGCGTAAAACCCTACTCCTGCCTTGGTGGATGTATTCTGTGTTCTTGAGCTAGCTACGGGGCGTAACAAGCTCCAAAAAGCCGAATCCTTCTCCTGGTCGCCTCGGGCCTCCTTTTATAGGTAAAAGGGGATGCCACAGTGGCACACAGGAGGTGGAAAGGTCTATCGTGGCACGAGGTTATCCCTCGTATTACATGACAAGGTGCATTTAATGCATCGCTTAGGTGTCCTCTCACTTTATTGGGGAACGGGGGCGTGGCCCGTCCCGTCCGTCGCCGCTCCTCCAAGCTTCAACACGCGCCCTGGCCAGCGGTGCAAGCGGTGCCATGTAGGCAGGCAGGCAGCTGAGGTGGCACGGTGGTGGAGCCTCCACGAAGGGCTGCATGTAGCCACGCAGGTGCCTGCCCAGCTGGTTGGGTCGGCACCTGCATGCGAACGGCGGTGGGGACTTGGCTGGTGCGGGCCTGATGGTGGCCCTGCTGGCACGCTCGGCGAGGGCCTTGCCGGGTGGCCCGGCAAGGGTCTTGCCGTGGCGCGTAGCCGTCCCCGGTGAGGATCTTGTCAGGGGTCTTGTGGGTTCCTTCGGCGAGGATAGCTGCTTTCCCATTCTCACTTGATCTTGACTATTCTTTGTCTTCACAAAGATCTGCATGCCACCACAGAGGTGCCTCCCGAGCCCTGTCCCAACGCATGTGTTGAGTGTTGGTGGGCTCGAGGGTGGCTTCCTCGGCTGGCGTGGAGCAAGCTTCTTGACAAGGGTCTTGCCGGGGCCGCTGGGGCCGCCCCGGCAAGGATCCTTGCCGGGGAAACCTGCTTCGCCCATCTCATCCTTCTGGCCTTGGTCCTTGTCTTTGCTTTGCTTTGTCTTGGGCTTTGCTACCTCTTGAGCACTGCGTCGGATTTCCCCGAAGAGGAGAGGATGATGCAGCAAAGTAGCATAAGTATTTCCCTCAGTTTTTGAGAACCAAGGTATCAATCTAGTAGGAGGCTACGCGCGAGTCCCTCGTACCTACACAAAACAAATAGCTCAACGCAACCAACGCGATTAGGGGTTGTCAATCCCTTCACGGTCACTTACCGGAGTAAGATCTGATTGAGAACCAAAGCTAAGCACTCTCCCATTGCAAGAAAAACCAATCTAGTAGGCCAAACCAAACTGATAATTCGAAGAGACTTGCAAAGATAACCAATCATACATAAAAGAATTCAGAGAAGATTCAAATATTATTCATAGATAGACTTGATCATAAACCCACAATTCATCGGTCTCAACAAACGCACCGCAAAAAGAAGATTACATCGAATAGATCTCCACGAGAGAGGGGGAGAACATTGTATTGAGATCCAAAAAGAGAGAAGAAGCCATCTAGCTACTAACTATGGACCCGAAGGTCTGAGGTAAACTACTCACACTTCATCAGAGGGGCTAGGATGATGTAGAAGCCCTCCGTGATGATGGCCCTCTCCGACGGAGCTCCAGAACAGGCCGCAAGATGGGATCTCATGGATACAGAAGGTTGCGGCAGTGGAATTAGATTTTTGGCTCCGTATCTGATCGTTTGGGGGTACGTAGGTATATATAGGAGGAAGGAGTACGTCGGTGGAGCTTCGAGGGGCCCACGAGGCAGGGGCGCGCCCTAGGGGGGGGCCCTCCACCCTCGTGACCGCCTCGTGGCTTTCTTGACGGAGGGTCCAAGTCTCCTGGGTCTTATCTGATGAGAAAATCACGTTCCCGAAGGTTTCATTCCGTTTGGACTCCGTTTGATATTCTGTTTCTCCGAAACACTGAAATAGGCAAAAAACAGCAATTCTGGGTTGGGCCTCCGGTTAATAGGTTAGTCCCAAAAATAATATAAAAGTGGAAAATAAAGCCCAATATAGTCAAAAACCATAGATAATATAGCATGGAGCAATAAAAAATTATAGATACGTTGGAGACGTATCAGGCTTCGGTCTTACCTCGGCTTACCTCCTCCGCTCTAATTGGTGTGGCCGTGGGCGTTGCTTCGACTTCCCGTGCACAGGTAAAGGGGTACAAAAATGTGCCCCTAGTTTTGTACACCGACAGGAGCCCCCGGGCCTGGGCCACACATAAGCGCGACGCGTTGTTGGGTCAGGCCCAAAACGGTGCGCGGGCAGGCGGGGCGGTTTTTACCGCGGTAAGATTTTTCACGCGCTGCGCTTCCCATGACCCGCGCACGCGGTGCAATGTGGAAGGGCGTGCGTGACGTGTGCGGCATGCGTGGGGTGGTTTCCACAAGCATGCGTCACATTGCAGTGGGCAACGCGCCCTGCGGCTTCCCCATAAAAAGGGATAACCGTGGGCGCACTGTTCCTTTTACCCTTCGCGCAATCCCAATCTCAGAGACCTCCGCCTGTCCCCCTCTTCTTCTCCAAGCTTTGTCTTCGCTCGCTGCCGTCGTGCTTTCGCCGCCCTCCGCTTCTCCCCCCTCCTTCACCATGGCGCCAAAATCCACCAAGGGCAAGGGGGTGGCCAAGGACGCCGGGGCTATGGAGCCACCGGAGAGCGCGCTGTCGGGGGACCGGACGCAGTCCGCCATCTTCTTCCCCTTGACGGTCGACATGTTCAAGCTCCGGGACCTCTTCAGGCTCCTGTGGGGAGTGAAGACGGGGGGAGGATTCGGGGCATCCGGCTACGCGCGTCATCCCCGCCGCCTGTGCCGAGCCTGCCTCAAATCGGTATCCCTTCTTCGTTGATTACTTTTCTTGCGGGCTCTGTCCTCTCTTTTCCGATTTCTTCAGCGACATAGTGCACACCTTTGGCTTCCGTTTGGACTCCGTTTGGATTCCGTTTGATATTCCGTTTCTTCGAAACACCGAAATAGGCAAAAAAACAGCAAATCTGGGCTGGGCCTCCGGTTAATAGGTTAGTCCCAAAAATAATATAAAAGTGGAAAATAAAGCCCAATATAGTCCAAAATAGTAGATAATATAGCATGGAGCAATCAAAAATTATAGATACGTTGAAGACCTATCAGGCATCCCCAAGCTTAATTCCTGCTCGTCCTCGAGTAGGTAAATGATAAAAAGAGAATTTTTGATGTGGAGTGCTACTTGGTATAATTTCAATGTATATCTTCTTAATTGTGGTATGAATATTCATATCCAAAAGATTCAAGACAAAAGTTCATATTGACATAAAAATAATAATACTTCAAGCATACTAACAAAGCAATTATGTCTTCTCAAAATAACATGGCCAAAGAAAGTTATCCCTACAAAATCATATAGTCTGGCTATGCTCTATCTTCACCACACAAAGTATTTAAATCATGCACAACCCCGATAACAAGCCAAGCAATTTTTTCATACTTTTGACATTTTCAAACCTTTTTCGATCTTCACGCAATACATGAGCATGAGCCATGGATATAGCACTATATGTGGAATAGAATGGTGGTTGTGGAGAAGACAAAAAGAGGGGAAGATAGTCTCACATCAACTAGGCGTATCAACGGGCTATGGAGATGCCCATCAATAGATATAAATGTAGTGAGTAGGGATTGCCATGCAACGGATGCACTAGAGCTATAAGTATATGAAAGCTCAACAAAAGAAACTAAGTGGGTGTGCATCCAACTCGCTTGCCCACGAAGACCTAGGGCATTTTGAGGAAGCCCATCATTGGAATATACAAGCCAAGTTCTATAATGAAAAATTCCCACTAGTATATGAAAGTGACAAAATGAGAGACTCTCTATCATGAAGATCATGGTGCTACTTTGAAGCAAAAGTGTGGTAAAAGGATAGTAACATTGTCCCTTCTCTCTTTTTCTCTCATTTTTTTCTTTTTTTTTATTTGGGCCTCTTTTTTTATGGCCTCTTTTCTTTCCTTTTTTTGATTTTTTTTATTTTTTGTCCGGAGTCTCATCCCGACTTATGGGGTAATCATAGTCTCCATCATCCTTTCCTCACTTGGGACAATGCTCTAAAAATGATGATCATCACACTTTTTATTTTTCTTACAACTCAACATTTACAACTCAATACTTAGACCAAAATATGACTCTATATGAATGCCTCCGTGATGTGCGGGATACGCAATGAATCAAGAGTGACATGTATGAAAGAATTATGAACGGTGGCTTTGCCACAAATACAATGTCCACTACATGATCATGCTAGCAATATGACAATGATGGAGCGTGTCATAATAAACGGAATGGTGGAAAGTTGCATGGAAATATATCTCGAAATGGCTATGGAAATGCCATGATATGTAGGTATGGTGGCTGTTTTGAGGAAGGTTTATGGTGGGTATATGATACCGGCGAAAGGTGCGCGGTATTAGAGAGGCTAGCAATGGTGGAAGGAAGGAAAGTGCGTATAATCCATGGACTCAACATTAGTCATAAAGAACTCATATACTTATTGCAAAAATCTAGAAGTTATCAAAGCAAAGTATTACGCGCATGCTCCTAGGGGGATAGATTGGTAGGAAAAGACCATTGCTCGTCTCCGACCGCCACTCATAAGGAAGATAATCAATAAATAAATCATGCTCCGACTTCATCACATAACGGTTCACCATACGTGCATGCTACGTTAATCACAAACTTTAACACAAGTATTTCTCAAATTCACAACTACTCAACTAGCATGACTCTAATATCACCATCTTCATGTCTCAAAACAATTATCAAGCATCAATATTTTCTTAGTATTCAACGCACTCAAAAGAAAGTTTTACAAATCTTGAATACCAAGCATATTATTGTCAAGCAAATTACCATGCTATTAAAGACTCTCAAAATAATCTAAGTGAAGCATGAGAGATCAATAGTTTCTTTAAAACAAATCCACCACCATGCTCTAAAAGATCTAAGTTAAGCACATAGAGCAGAATTATATAGCTCAAAAGATATAAGTGAAGCACATCGAGCAAAACTATAAAGCTCAAAAGATATAAGTGAAGCACATAGAGTATTCTATCAAATTCCAAATTATGTATGGCTCTCTCAAAAGGTGTGTACAGAAAGGATGATTGTGGCACACTAACAAACAAAGACACAAATAACACAAGACGCTCCAAGCAAAACACATATCATGTGGTGAATAAAAATATAACTCCAAGTAAAATTACCGATGGTAGTAGACGAAAGAGGGGATGCCTTCCGGGGCATCCCCAAACTTTGACTTTTTGGTGTCCTTGGATTATCTTGGGGGTGCCATGGGCATCCCCAATCTTAGTCTCTTGCCACTCCTTGTTCCATAATCCATCAAAAGATTTCACCCAAAACTTGAAAACTTCACAACACAAAACTCAATAGAAATCTCGTGAGCTCCGTTAGCGAAAGAAAACTAAAGACCACTTCAAGGTACTGTAATGAACTCATTCTTTATTCATATTGATGTTAAACCTACTGTATTCCATCTTATCTATGGATTATAAACTATTTTACTAGCCATAGATTCATCAAAATAAGCAAACAACACACGAAAAACAGAATCTGTCAAAAACAGAACAGTCTGTAGTAATCTATAACTAGCGCAAACTTCTGGAACTCCAAAAACTCTACCAAAATAGGACGACCTAGACAATTTGTTTATTGATCAGCAGCAATTGGAATCAGTGTTTTATCACGTTCTGGTGATTTTTAACAATTTGTTTCATGAACAGAAAGTTTCTGGAAATTACAGCAAGATCAAATAACTATCACCCAAGAAGATCCTATAGGTCTAACTTGGCACAAACACTAATTAAAACATAAAACCACATCTAAACAGAAGGTAGATGGATTATTTATTCCTAAACAGAATAAAAACAAAAAAAATAAAAATAAAATTGGGTTGCCTCCCAACAAGCGCTATCGCTTAACGCCCCTAGCTAGGCATAAAAGCGAGGATAGATCTAGGTATTGCCATCTTTGGTAGGCAATCCATAAGTGGCTCTCATGATAGATTCATATGGTAATTTTATTTTATTTCTAGGGAAGTGTTCCATGCCCTTTTTTTAATGGAAATTGAAATATAATATTTCCTTCCTTCATATCAATAATTGCACCAACCGTTCTAAGGAAAGGTCTACCGAGAATAATAGGGCAAGAAGGACTGCAATCTATATCAAGAACGGTAAAATCTACGGGCACATAATTCCTATTTGCAACAATAAGAACATCATTAATTCTTCCCATAGGTTTCTTAATAGTGGAATCCACAAGATGCAAGTTTAGATAGCAATCATCAAAATCACGGAAATCTAGCAAATCATACAAAGTTTTGGGAATAGTAGAGACACTAGCACCCAAATCACACAAAGCATAAAACTCATAATCTTTAATTTTAGTTTTAATAGTAGGTTCCCACTCATCATAAAGTTTTCTAGGGATATAAACTTTCAACTCAAGTCTTTCTTCATAAGATTGCATCAAGGCATCAACGATATGTTCGGTAAAGGCTTTATTTTGACTATAAGCATGAGGAGAATTTAGCACGGATTGCAACAAGGAAATACAATCAATTAAAGAGCAACTTTCATAGTTAAATTCCTTGAAATCCAATATAGTGGGTTTAGCAACATCTAGGGTTTTATTTCTTTCAATCCCACTTTTATCAATTTCATCATCAAGATCTAAATACTCCGAATTTTTTGAACGCCTTCTAGGTAAAGGAAGATCGTATTCAGTTTCATCAAGATTCATATTGCAAAACAAATATTTAATAGGGGACACATCAATAACTTTTAGATCTTCATCTTGATTTTCATAGGAATTGGAAGAACACGCTTTAATAAAGGCATCTTCCATAGCACGCGTCCTAGCGGTTCTTTCCTTGCACTCATCAATGGAAATTCTCATGGCTTTGAGAGACTCATTGATATCATGCTTAGGAGGAATAGATCTAAGCTTTAAAGAATCAACCTCAAGAGAAATTCTATCAACGTTCCTAGCCAAATCATCAACTTTAAGCAATTTCTCTTCAAGCAAAGCATTAAAATTATTTTGTGAATTCATAAACTCTTTAACACTATTCTCAAATTCAGAGGGCATATTATTAAAATTTCCATAAGAGTTGTTGTAGGAATTTCCATAATTATTAGAAGGATTACTAGGATAAGGCCTATGATTAAAATTCCTCTATAATGCGTTATTACCAAAATTATTCCTACCAACAAAATTCACATCCATAGATTCATTATTATTCTCAATCAAAGTAGACAAAGGCATATCATTAGGATCAGAAGAAACACTCTTAGTAGCAAATAATTTCATAAGTTCATCCATCTTTCCACTCAAAACATTAATTTCTTCTATCGCATGCACTTTTTTATTAGTGGATCTTTCAGTGTGCCATTGAGAATAATTAACCATAATATTATCTAGGAGTTTAGTAGCATCTCCTAATGTGATTTCCATAAAAGTTCCTCCCACGGCCGAATCTAAAAGATTTCTAGAAGCAAAACTCAATCTGGCACAAAATTTTTGTATATCATCCACAAATTCAAACCATGAGTAGGGCAATTACGTATCATTAATTTCATTCTCTCCCAAGCTTGTGCAACATGTTCATGACCAAGTTGCTTAAAATTCATAATGTCGTTTCTAAGAGAGATGATCTTAGCGGGAGGAAAATACTTAGAGATAAAAGCATATTTGCACTTGTTCCAAGAATCAATACTATTTTTAGGCAAAGACGAAAACCAAGCTTTAGCACGATCTCTAAGCGAAAAAGGAAATAGCTTCAATTAAACAATATCATTATCAACATCTTTCTTCTTTTGCATATCACATAAATCAACGAAGCTATTCAGATGAGCAGCGACATCTTCACTAGGAAGGCCGGCGAATTGATCTTTCATAACAAGATTCTACAAAGCAGTATTGATTTCACAAGATTCAGTATTGGTAAGAGGAGCAATCGGAGTGCTAAGTAAATCATTATTGTTGGTATTGGTGAAGTCACACAATTTGGTATTATCTTGAGCCATCGCGACAAACAAGCAAACCAACAGACGAGCAAACAAAAGGAAAGCGAGAAAAAGGCAAACGGAAAAGAGAGGGCGAATAAAACGGCAAGGGTGAAGTGGGGGAGAGGAAAACGAGAGGAAAATGGCAACTAATGTAATGTGAGAGATAGGGATTGTGATGGGTACTTGGTATGTAGACTTTTGCGTAGACTCCCCGGCAACGGCGCCAGAAATTCTTCTTGCTACCTCTTGAGCACTGCGTTGGATTTCCCCGAAGAGGAGAGGATGATGCAGCAAAGTAGCGTAAGTATTTCCCTCAGTTTTTGAGACCAAGGTATCAATCCAGTAGGAGGCTACACGCGAGTCCCTCGTACCTACACAAAACAAATAGCTCAACGCAACCAACGCGATTAGGGGTTGTCAATCCCTTCACGGTCACTTACGGGAGTGAGATGTGATAGAGATGGTAGATAGTATTTTTGGTATTTTTGGTATAGAGATGCAAAGTGAAAAGTAAAAGGCAAAGTAAAAAAGCAAAGCAATAATAAAGTGATAGAGATGAATAGACCCGGGGGCCATAGGTTTCACTAGTGGCTTCTCTCAAGAGCATAAGTATTCTACGGTGAGTGAACAAATTACTGTTGAGCAATTGACAGAATTGAGCATAGTTATGAGAATATCTAGGTATGATCATGTATATAGGCATCACGTCCGAGACAAGTAGACCGACACCTGCCTGCATCTACTACTATTACTCCACTCATCGACCGCTATTCAGCATGCATCTAGAGTATTAAGTTAAAAACAGAGTAACGCCTTGAGCAAGATGACATGATGTAGAGGGATAGTTTCATGCAATATGATAAAAACCCGTCTTGTTATCCTCGATGGCAACAATAAAATACGTGCCTTGCTGCCCCTTCTGTCACTGGGAAAGGACACTACAAGATTGAATCCAAAGCTAAGCACTTCTCCCATTGCAAGAAAAACCAATCTAGTAGGCCAAACCAAACTGATAATTCGAAGAGACTTGCAAAGATAACCAATCATACATAAAATAATTCAAAGAAGATTCAAATATTATTCATAGATAGACTTGATCATAAACCCACCATTCATTGGTCTCAACAAACACACCGCAAAAACAAGATTACATCGAATAGATCTCCACGAGAGAGGGGGAGAACATTGTATTGAGATCCAAAAAGAGAGAAGAAGCCATCTAGCTACTAACTATGGACCCGAAGGTCTGAGGTAAACTACTCACACTTCATCAAAGGGGCTAGGATGATGTAGAAGCCCCCCGTGATGATGGCCCTCTCCGGCGGAGCTCCGGAACAATCCCCAAGATGGGATCTCGTGGATACAGAAAGTTGCGGCGGTGGAATTAGGTTTTTGGCTTCGTATCTGATCATTTGGGGGTACGTAGGTATATATAGGAGGAAGGAGTACGTCGGTGGAGATTTGAGAGGCCCACGAGGCAAGGGGGGCGCCCTAGGGGGGCGCGCCGTCCACCCTCATGACCGCCTCGTGGCTTTCTTGACGGAGGGTCCAAGTCTCCTGGGTCTTATCTGATGAGAAAATCACGTTCCCTAAGGTTTCATTCCGTTTGGACTCCGTTTGATATTTTGTTTCTCCGAAACACTGAAATAGGCAAATAACAACAATTCTGGGTTCGGCCTCGGGTTAATAGGTTAGTCCCAAAAATAATATAAAAGTGGAAAATAAAGTCCAATATAGTCCAAAACAGTAGATAATATAGCATGGAGCAATCAAAATTATAGATACGTTGGAGACGATTAAAGCTTGATCTTACCTCGGCTTACCTCCTCCGCTCTGCTTGGTGTGGCCGTGGGCGTGGCTTCGACTGCCCGTGCATAGGTAAAGGGGTACAAAAATGTGCCCCTAGTTTTGTACACCGACAGGAGCCCCCGGGCCTGGGCCACACATAAGCGCGACGCGTTGTTGGGTCAGGCCCAAAACGGTGCGCTGGGCAAAGGGGCGGTTTTTGTCATGTAAGATTTTTTCGCCGCGCTTCCCACGACCAGCAAGGCTGGCGCGATGTGGAAGGGCATGCGTGACGTGGGTGGCATGCTTGGGGCGGTTTCCACAAGCATGCGTCACATCGCAGTAAATGGGCAGCGTGCCCCGCGGCTTCCCCATGAAAAGGGATAACCGTGGGCGCACTGTTCCTTTTACCCTTCGCGCAATCCCAATCTCGGAGACCTCCGCTTGTCCCCCTCTTCTTCTCCAAGCTTCGTCTTTGCTCGCTACTGTCGTGCTTTCGCCGCCCTCCGCTCCTACCCCCTCCTTCACCATGGCACCAAAATCCACCAAGGGCAAGGGGGTGGCCAAGGACGCCGGGGCTGTGGAGCCACCGGAGAGCGCGCTGTCGGGGGACCGGACGCAATCCGCCTTCTTCTTCCCCTCGACGGTCGACGTGTTCAAGCTCCGGGACCTCTTCAGGCCCCTGTGGGGAGTGAAGACGGGGGGGGGGGAGGATTCGGGGCATCCGGCTACGCGCGTCATCCCCGCTGCCTGCGCCGAGCCTGCCTCAAGTCGGTATCCCTTCTTCATTGATTACTTTTCTTGCAGGGTCTGTCCTCCCTTTTCTGATTACTTCAGCGACATCATGCACACCTTCGGCTTCCGTCTTCTGGATTTTACTCCAAACGCGGTGGCGTGGATTTCCCTTTTCGCGCACCTTTGCGAAGGCTTCGCCGAGGTGCACCCCAACACGGCGCTCTTCCGCCACTACTTCTACCCTCGGATCCAGACAGGGGGTGCCATCTCTGGTTGCATCACCTGGATCCCAAGATCCAAGGAGGCGTACCCGGACGGCGCCATGAAGGAGAGGTGCTACGTCTTGAGCTTGCGTTGGTTTTCTCTGAAGAGGAGAGGATGATGCAGCACAGTAGCGTAAGTATTTCCCTCAGTTTTTTAGAACCAAGGTATCAATCCAGTAGGAGGCCACGCGCAAGTCACTCGTACCTGCACAAAACAATAGCTACTCGCAACCAATGCGATTAGGGGTTGTCAATCCCTTCACGGTCACTTACGAGAGTGAGATCTGATAGAGATAATATTTTTGGTATTTTTGGTATAAAGATGCAAAGTAAAAAGTAAAGGAAAAGTAAAAACAAAGCAAGTATAAAAGTGATGGAGATTGATATGATGAGAATAGACCTGGGGGCCATAGGTTTCACTAGTGGCTTCTCTCAAGAGCATAAGTATTCTACGGTGGGTGAACAAATTACATGTTGAGCAATTGATGTAATTGAGCATAGTTATGAGGTTATCTAGGTATGATCATGTATAAAGGCATCACGTCCGAGACAAGTAGACCGAACCGATTCTGCATCTACTACTATTACTCCACTCATCGACCGCTATCCAGCATGCATCTAGAGTATTAAGTTAAAAATAGAGTAACGCCTTAAGCAAGATGACATGATGTAGAGGAATAAATTCATGCAATATGATAAATACCCCATCTTGTTATCCTCGATGGCAACAATACAATACGTGCCTTGCAACCCTTTACATCGGTGGGTAAGGACACCGCAAGATTGAACCCAAAGCCATGCACTTCTCCCATTGCAAGAACTACCAATCTAGTTGGCCAAACCAAACGGATAATTCGAAGAGACTTGCAAAGATAACTCAATCATACATAAAAGAATTCAGAGAAGATTCAAATATTATTCATAGATAAGCTGGATCATAAACCCGCAATTCATCGGTCTTAACAAACACAGCGCAAAAAGAAGATTACATCGGATAGATCTCCACAAGAGAGGGGGAGAACATTGTATTGATATCCAAAAAGAGAGAAGAAGCCATCTAGCTACTAGCTATGGACCCGAAGGTCTGAAGTAAACTACTCACACTTCATCGGAGGGGCTATGGTGTTGATGTAGAAGCCCTCCGTGGTGGATGCCCCTCCGTGAGCTCCTAACAGGCCCCAAGATGGGATCTCGTGGATACAGGAAGGTACGGCGGTGGAATTAGGTTTTTGGCTCCTTCTTCTGATCGTTTGGGGGTACATAGGTATATATAGGAGGAAGGAGTACGTTGGTGGAGCTTCGAGGGGCCCACGAGGCGGCCACTGGGGGCCCACCCTCGTGATCGCCTCTCGATGCCTTGGCGAGGGTCCAAGTCTCTGGATCATGTTCGGTGAGAAAATCACGTTTCCAAAGGTTTCATTCCGTTTGGACTCCGTCGATATTCTGCTTTTCTTGCAATCTTGAAAAAGGCAAAAAACAGCAATTTCGGCTGGGCCTCCGGTTAATAGGTTAGTCCCAAAAATAATATAAAAGTGGAAAATAAAGCCCATTATAGTCCAAAACAGTAGATAAAGTAGCATGGAGCAATCAAAAATTATAGATACATTGGAGACGTATCAACAGGTGGGATGAGTGGCGGGGCCGGTGGTGCTGGATTGAAGAGGAGGACCCACCGGCGTTCTGCAAAGTTCGCCGGGCGCCACCAGTTCGCGGCAGCGACTAGAGCGATGTCGATGCCGCCAATGGAAGGCTCTCTATTGCCGTCACGGGGATTCTCCGGCTTACCCAGGCCGGGCTCACCCTTGAAATGATCGGGGCGGACTTCATCCGCCGCAGGATTGCTCCGCTGCATAACAATGGGAGGCCAGCCTGGCTTTTCACGAACCCTGCTGACATCATGTGACTCCGCCCAGGCCTCGACCACAACTTTACGGTGATGGCGCACGCCCACTTCTGCCAGCGGCTCTTCCAGCTTGACGTGGGCCGCGACGGCAAGGTCGAGCGGACCAGCAAGATTGCGAGGGCTGCCGCGACGGCCAGCAAGGTCCTCAAGGGGGCGTTGTTCAAGCTGCCAACGGGTGTGGTCCCGTTGTGCAACAACTCGCGTCGGTCCGCGATCATTGCCATGATGCCGGACTGCAACGCGCACGGCCCCGTCCCGAGCTGGAAGGAGCCAAAGGAGGTAGAAGTGCAGCAGTTCTTCAACACCCTGCACGAGAGGTATGTTGATGCCGATGCCGAGAGGCTGCTTGTCCAGGACACCTCCCAGGCGGAGCTGGACTACATCGCCACCAGGGCGAGGGAGGCACAGCTCGCCAGGGAGGCCGGCGATGATGGTGGTGTGGAGGACAAGGCCACGACATCCGCAGAGGAGGAGGAGCTTGCCACTACATCGCCACCAGGATGGGTGGTGGCCGCCGGGGGAGCTAGCAGCGCCGGCACCGAGGCTCCACTGGTTGAGGATGTGACCGACGAGTTGTCGTCATCGTCGGAGGAGGAGACCGCAGACCCGGCGCCACCTATGGGGAGGGGGCGAGTCCTGCGACGAGCCAGTTCCGCGAGCAGTTCGCCCCGCAGGATCAAGGCAACAAGAATCGACTTTGAGGGATCCGGCCTCACACGAGGGCCGCGGTGGCGAAGAAGCCGGCGAAGGTCGCGGTGAAGAAGAAGACGGCCGCCCCTTCTTCATCCAGACGTGCCTAGACGCCGCCTCCCTCCCCTCCTCCAGCGAACGTCGGCGCGAGGATCACCTTTGATTTTGGATCCCTTAGTCCGAGGAGGAAGAGGAAGACCGCAGAGGAGGAGGCGGACAACGAGTAAGTGTCTGGTTCCTTTTTCGTTATCTCTGCCCCCTCACTTTGTGGTACTGATCTCGTCTTGTTTTTGTCTTCGCAGGGACGCGGAGACGCTGGCCGAGAGAGCAAAAAGGGCCAAGGTCTCGACGGGTGGCCAGCCCCCGGCCGGTGTTTCGAGGGCGCCCTTGGTGGTGTTGAGCAGCCCGGACAACAGCCCCCGGCAAAGCCCCCAGCATAAGTTCATCATTCTTCTCTCTTCGACATGTGTCAAGAGCGCGATGCTTTGTTGCTGACCTTGCCAGGTGTGCAGGAGGGGAGCGGCAGCAGCAGGAGCCACAGGGGGCTACTCCCAACGCGCCACCCCCATCGACCACGCCGCCCCGAGGGGCGTCCCCGGAAAGGGTGCCAAGCACCGAGCTCACACACATGGAGGAGGAGGAAGAGAACCTGGGCGCCGGTGGCTTTGCCTCGACGCCAAATGTTGGCGGGGAGGGGACTTCTGCTTCCCAGTCGGGTGTCGGCACCGGTAAGTCGCTCGTCGTTCGTCCCTGCTTCTTCTTATTTCTGGTTCTTGGTCTTGGTTTTGCCTCACCCCTGTCTTCGGCGCCCGGATTCCTCCTTGACGGATCCATAGGACGTGGACGCCGTGATCGAGGGTGTCGCCAAGGCCGCCGAAGCAGACGCCAAGAGGATCGCCGCGGAGGAGGCCGCCAAGGGGGCTGCCGAGGACGCCGCCAAGGAGCCCGCCGGGTGGGGGGCGACAAGGCCGCCGCAGGGGAGGCCACCAAGGATGTTGCCGAGGCCGCCGCCAAGGGACCCGTCGAGGAAGCCGGCAAGGCCGCCACTGGGGAGGCCGCCAAGGATGCCACCGAGGCCGCGGCCAAGGGGCCCGCCAGGGAGGCTGGCAAGGCCGCCGCTGAGGAGCCCGGGAAGGGGCCTGTCGGGGAGGCCGGCGGGGCCGCTGGCGAGGAGGAGGAGGAGGAGGAGGAGGAGGAGGCTGGCGACCAGCCTTCCTCCTCTGCTGCTTCTTGCTCCGGCAAGTACCTGAGGGTGAGCGACGACTTGTTCATTCACCTCCCAGGCGTGTCGAGCACCAGGGCACCCGTCGAGGGAGAGGTTTTTGACGACGAGGTGCTTGCCGCTGCCGGGCTTGGAGTCGTCGACGAGCCAATTGTTGGTGGCGACGACTCGCAGGAGGAGCGGCTCCTCCAGGCCATGGGCGGCAGCTTCCGGAAGCTCCAGGCGCTTATCATACCGCCTGGACAAGGTGAAGTCCAGGATGGCGGTGGTGGAGAAGGCGGAGGCGGACCTTCAAGAGCGCGTCGCCGAAGCGCAGAACTGGTTCCGCGAGGCCCACAAGGAGCTCAAGGCTGCCCAGGGCGAGCAGGACAAGCACGACGTGGAGCTCACCATGAAGCTTGCCGACGTCGAGAAAGCTCAGGAGGCGGCGAAGAACTCGGCCGAGGTCGCCGAGGCCGCGCTGAACTCCCAGGAGGAGGACCTTGCCGCACGCGAGGAGAAGCTCGCCGCCATACTTCGCCGCAAGGATGCCGAGGTGGAGAAGCTCGTCTTGCAGCGGACCGGTGAGCTAGAGCAGAGGCACCAAGAGGCACTCGATGCTCAGGCCCAGGTCCATGCCGGCAAGGTGAAGGAGCTGGAGGAGGAGCGCAACAGGCTGACGGAGCAGGCCCTGAAGCTGTCCCAGGAAAAGGACACACTCAACAGTGCTCTGACAGAGGCGCATGGCGCGGTCGTCAGCAAGGCCGGGGAGCTCTCCGAGGCCAACAACTCCATCAGAGACCTCAAGCTGAAGCTGGAGGCTCTCGAGAAGGTGCTGTCGGAGGCTACAACCCGAGAGGAGACTCTGGCCAAGGAGCTGGAGGGCGAGAAGCTGTTGCGGAAGAACGAGGGCCTTAACTTTGCGGAGCACATGGAGGGTGAGAACCGTTGGCTCGATCACCTCGCCACCGTCGCCAACCAGGCCGCCGCACAGTTGGCCATCATGGGGATGTCGGACGTGAGGTATGTCCCGGAGCAGAGCGTGAGCGCCAATTGCAGCTTGACCATGTTCTTTGAGAAGGTTGTCGATGCTCTGGAGTGGCTCCATGCCAGCTGGGCGGCCTCATTGGCCGATGAATCCCGGATGCTTTCCCAGGGCGCCATGACCAAGGTTCTGACCAAGGTGGCGCACTGGTAACCCGACCTCGACTTCGACGCCGCGCTGGAGAGCTTGCCGGACGGGACCGACCTTGCGCCGCGCAGGGAGCGCATTGAGCCCATCATCAGCCGAGTCGAAGGAATTCTGAGGGTGGAGGGCCAGCGCCAGGATTAGGCGCCCTGTTTCTTTATTGCCGCTGCAGGTTCATAACCAAGACAATTGCTATCTCTAGTTAGAACCGCAGCAAAAATTTGATGTAACATAACTCTGCAGCACTTTTTAGTATCATGCACGTTATTTTCCTGTTCGATCTTTCCTTGTATGTCCACCCTACGTAACCGGGTAGGTTTGCCGGCGCGTAAACCCAGGGCGGCATCATGGGGACGGGTCCCCATTGGCCTGCCGGGTGTGCGTGCTGCCGGGGCAAGCCACCTTACCGCCCTGAGCGCGGCCGCCCGAACTATCGAGTTTGACTCGAGTCAGAGTCAGGAGCGTTACCAGGCGCGGAAGGCTACCCCACCACTCTCGACGCGGCAGGCTTTGAGCTGTTGAGCAGACTCCAAACAGAACAAAGGCGTTGCCGATCGCGGGGGCCCCTTTGCGTGAAGGTTTTCCATACATAGGCCACATCTCCAAGGACGATAACCTCATATAAAAAGGGAAGAAAGTACTCAGGGTTCGGTGTGACTTAGCTTCTTCTTGTAGTCGCGCCGGCGTCGATCTTTCGACCCCCTCTCCTACTTCCCTTAGAGCCATTGCCATGAAGAAACGCTCACTTAACTGCTAAAACCGATTCTCACAAACACAGCCCCCTACCTGGCGCGCCAAAGATGTCGGTGGGAAACGACACCTATGGGATCACAAGAATCCCTACTGCGGTTGCGGGGCGCGGGGTTGAGAGAAGAGCGGTCTATGAGAAGCACGCGGTTCGTTTATCCAGGTTCGGGCCGCGAGGATGCGTAAAACCCTACTCCTGCCTTGGTGGATGTATTCTGTGTTCTTGAGCTAGCTACGGGGCGTAACGAGCTCCAAAAAGCCGAATCCTTCTCCTGGTCGCCTCGGGCCTCCTTTTATAGGTAAAAGGGGTTGCCACAGTGGCACACAGGAGGTGGAAAGGTCTACAGTGGCACGAGGTTATCCCTCGTATTACAGGACAAGGTGCATTTAATGCATCGCTTAGGTGTCCTCTCACTTTATTGGGGACGGGGGCGTGGCCCGTCCCGTCCATCGCCGCTCCTCCAAGCTTCGACATGCGCCCTGGCCAGCGGTGCATGCGGTGCCATGTAGGCAGGAAGCTGAGGTGGCGCGGTGGTGGAGCCTCCACGAAGGGCTGCATGTAGCCACGCAGGTGCCTGCCCAGCTGGTTGGGTCGGCAGCTGCATGCGAACGGCGGTGGGGACTTGGCTGGTGCGGGCCTGATGGTGGCCCTGCTGGCGCGCTCGGCGAGGGCCTTGCCGGGTGGCCTGGCAAGGGTCTTGCCATGGCGCGCAGGTGTCCCCGGCAAGGATCTTGCCGGGGGTCTTGTGGGTTCCTTAGGCGAGAATGGCTGCTTTCCCATCCTCACTTGATCTTGACTATTGTTTGTCTTCACAAAGATCTACATGCCACCACAGAGGTGCCTCCCGAGCCCTGTCCCAACGCATGTGTTGAGTGTTGGTGGGCTTGAGGGTGGCTCGCTCGGCTGGCGTGGGTGAGCTTCCCCGGCAAGGGTCTTGCCGGGGCCGCTGGGGCCGCCCCGGCAAGGATCCTTGCCGGGGAAACTTGCTTCGCCCATCTGATCTTTGTTGCCTTGGTCCTTGTCGTTGCTTTGCTTTGTCTTGGGCTTTGGTCTTACCTCAGCTTACCTCCTCCGCTCTGCTTGGTGTGGCCGTGGGCGTGGCTTTGACTGCCCGTGTACAGGTAAAGGGGTACAAAAATGTGCCCCTAGTTTTGTACACCGACAAATAATATTTGCAAGTATTAGCAGTTGAGTTGTAGATTCAACCACACCTGGAGAACTAAATATCTATAGCAAAGTGTTTAGTAGCAAAGTAGTATGATAGTTTGATAGTAGTAGTAACAATAGCAATAGTAACTGTAACAGTAACGGTAGCAGTTTTGTAGTGATTGTAACAGTAGCAGCAACAAAAGTTACTTAGCGAGAACCAATATGAGAAAAGCGTAGGGATTGGATCAGTGATAGATATTTGTGTTGGATGACATTCATCATATAACAGTCACAACCTAGAGCGATACACAATAGCTCCAATTCATCAATGTAATGTAGGCATGTATTTCGTATATAGTCATACATGCTTATAATAAGGACTTGCATGACATCTTTTGTCCTACCCTCCCATGGCAGTGGGGTCGATAAGGAAATCTAAGGCATATTAATGCCTCCTTTTAATAGAGATCCGGAACAAAGAATTATAACTCTTCTTTAAGATATCCATTAAGGAATGCAGTTTTGACATCCATTTGCCAAATTTCATAATCATAAAATGCGGCAATTGCTAACATGATTCGGACGGACTTAAGCATCGCTATGGGTGAGAAGGTCTCATCGTAGTCAACTCCTTGAACTTGTCGAAAACCTTTCGCAACAAGTCGAGATTTGTAGACAGTAACATTACCGTCAGCATCAGTCTTCTTCTTGAAGATCCATTTATTGTCTATGGCCTGTCGATCATTGGGCAAGTCAACCAAAGTCCATACTTTGTCCTCATACATGGATCCCATCTCAGATTTCATGGCCTCAAGCCATTTTACGGAAGTTGGGCTCATCGTCGCTTCCTCATAGTTCGTAGGTTCGTCATGGTCAAGTAACATGACTTCCAGAGCAGGATTACCATACCACTCTGGTGTGGATCTTACTCTGGTTAACCTACGAGGTTCAGTAGTAACTTGATCAGAAGTTTCATGATCATCATCATTAGCTTCCTCACTAATTGGTGTAGGAATCACTGGAACTGATTTCTATGATGAACTACTTTCCAATAAGGGAGCAGGTACAATTACCTCATCAAGTTCTACTTTCCTCCCACTCACTTCTTTCGGGAGAAACTCCTTCTCTAGAAAGGATCCATTCTTAGCAACGAATATCTTGCCTTCGGAACTGTGATAGAAGGTGTACCCATGATCTCCTTTGGGTAACCTATGAAGACACATTTCTCCCATTTGGGTTCGAGCTTATCAGGTTGAAGCTTTTTCACATAAGCATCGCAGCCCCAAACTTTAAGAAACGACAACTTGGGTTTCTTGCCAAATCACAGTTCATATGGTGCAACGGATTTAGATGGTGCCCTATTTAACGTGAATGCAGTCGTCTCTAAAGCATAACTCCAAAATGATAGCGGTAAATTAGTAAGAGACATCATAGATCGCACCATATCTAATAAAGTACGATTACGACACTCGGACACACCATTACGCTCTGGTGTTCCGGGTGGTGTGAGTTGCAAAACTATAACGCATTGTTTCAAATGAAGACTAAACTCGTAACTCAAATATTCTCCTCCATGATCAGATCGTAGAAACTTTATTTTCTTGTTACGATGATTTTCCACTTCACTCTGAGATTCTTTGAACCTTTCAAATGTTTCAGACTTATGTTTCATTAAGTAGATATACCCATATCTGCTTAAATCATCTATGAAGGTTAGAAAATAACGATACCCGCCGCGAGTATCAACACTCATTGGACCGCATACATCAGTATGTATTATTACCAACAAGTCTGTTGCTCGCTCCATTGTTCTGGAGAACAGAGTCTTAGTCATCTTGCCCATGAGGCACGGTTCGCAAGCATCAAGTGATTCATAATCAAGTGATTCCAAAAGCCCATCAGCATGGAGTTTCTTCATGTGCTTTACACCAATATGACCTAAACGGCAGTGCCACAAATAAGTTGCACTATCATTATTAAACTTATATCTTTTGGCTTCAATACTATGAATATGTGTATCACTCCTATCAAGATTTAGTAAAAATAGACCACTCATCAAGGGTGCATGACCATAAAAGATATTACTCATATAAATAGAACAACCATTATTCTCCAATTTAAATGAATAACCATCTCGCATCAAACAAGATCCAGACATAATGTTCATGCTTTACGCTGGCACCAAATAACAATTATTCAGGTCTAAAACTAATCCCAAAGGTAGATGTAGAGGTATCATGCCGACGGCAATCACATTGACTTTGGAACCATTTCCCACGCGCATCGTCACCTCGTCGTTAGCCAATCTTCGCTTAATACATAGCCCATGTTTCGAGCTGCAAATATTAGCAATGTAACCAAAGATAAAATACCCAGCGCCATCATGCGAGCATTAGTAAGGTACACATCAATAACATGTATATCAAATATACATTTCACTTTGCCATCCTTCTTCTCCGCCAAATACTTGGGGCAGTTCCGCTTCTAGTGAACAGTCCCTTTGCAGTAGAAGCACTCAGTCTCAGGATTAGGTCCAAACTTGGGCTTCTTCACTTGAGCATCAACTTGCTTGCCGTTCTTCTTGAAGTTCCCCTTCTTCCCTTTACCCTTTTTCTTGAAACTAGTGGTCTTGTTGATCATCAACACTTGATGCTCCTTCTTGATTTCTACCTCCGCAGCCTTTAGCATTGCGAAGAGCTCGGGAATTGTCTTATCCATCCCTTGCATATTATAGTTCATCACGAAGCTTTTGTAGCTTGGTGGCGTTGATTGAAGAACTCATCAATGACACTATCAACATGAAGATTAACTCCCAGCTAAGTCAAGTGATTGTGGTACCCAGACATTCTGAGTATATGCTCACTGACAGAACTATTCTCCATTTTGTAGCTATAGAACTTATTGGAGACTTCATATCTCTCAATCCGGGCATTTGCTTGAAATATTAACTTCAACTCCTGGAACATGTCATATGCTCCATGATGTTCAAAACGTCATTGAAGTCCCGGTTCTAAGCCGTAAAGCATGGCACACTGAACTATCGAGTAGTCATCAGCTTTGCTCTGCCAGACGTTCATAACATCTGGCGTTGCTCCTGCAGCGGGTTTGGCACCTAGCGGTGCTTCCAGGAGGTAATTCTTCTGTGCAGGAGTGAGGATAATCCTCAAGTTACAGACCCAGTCCGTGTAATTGCTACCATCATCTTTCAACTTAGCTTCCTCTAGGAATGCATTAAAATTCAACGGAACAACGGCACGGGCCATTTATCTACAACAACATAGACATGCAAAATACTATCAGGTACTAAGTTCATGATACATTAAAGTTCAATTAATCATTTACTTAAGAACTCCACTTAGATAGACATCCCTCTAATCATCTAAGTGATCACGTGATCCATATCAACTAAACCATGTCTGATCATCACGTGAATGGAGTAGTTTTCAATGGTGAACATCACTATGTTGATCATATCTACTATATGATTCACACTCGACCTTTCGGTCTAAGTGTTCTGAGGCCATATCTGCATATGCTAGGCTCGTCAAGTTTAACCCGAGTATTTTGCGTGTGCAAAATTGGCTTGCACCCATTGTATGTGAACGTAGAGCTTATCACACCCGATCATCACATGGAGTCTCGACACGGCGAACTGTAGCAACGTTGCATACTCAGGGAGAACACTTATACCTTGAAATTTAGTGAGAGATCATCTTATAATGCTACCACCGTACTAAGCAAAATAAGATGCATAAAGGATAAACATCACATGCAATCAATATAAGTGATATGATATGGCCATCATCATCTTGTGCCTTTGATCTAGATCTCCAAAGCACCGTCATGATCACCATCGTGACCGGCTTGACACCTTGATCTCCATCGTAGCATCGTTTTCGTCTCGCCAACTATTGCTTCCACGACTATCGCTACCGCTTAGTGATAAAGTAGAGCAATTACATGGCGATTGCATTTCATACAATAAAGCAACAACCATATGGCTCCTGCCAGTTGCCGATAACTGTGTTACAAAACGTGATCATCTCATACAACAATTTATATAATCATGTCTTGACCATATCACATCACAACATGCCCTGCAAAAACAAGTTAGACGTTCTCCACTTTGTTGTTGCAAGTTTTACGTGGCTGCTATGGGCTTAGCAAGAACCGTTCTATCCTACGCATCAAAAACCACAACGATTTTTCGTCAAGTGTGTTGTTTTAACCTTCAACAATGACCGGGCATAGTCACACTCGATTCAACTAAAGTTGGAGAAACAGACACCCACTAGCCACCTGTGTGCGAAGCACGGCGGTAGAACCAGTCTCATAAATGCGGTCATTGATGTAGGGTGAAACCCTAATCGGAGATCTTTCACGTTTGGAGGGGATCCTATGGGGAAAACACGATGAACGGGCGGAAGAACACAAGGAAACACACACAAGAGGAACACTAAACCGACAAGTTTTGACTACACAAGGGCTAGATCACCGGACACATAAGGTAGCACAAGATTCAAAATCAACAAAGGAAAGATACACGAGTAGCCGATCTTCTCCGTGAGGAGGTCTTGATGGGGTCCACCCTAGAGGGGGTCTTGAATCCGCTTGGGGGATCTTCTCCGAAGAGGTCGTGAACTCCGAGGAGAAGTACCAAGTGGATGAGCAAGGGCTCTCACACCAAAGATGAGCTAAACCAATGCTAACCCTAACTAGGAGGAGGTGGGAGAGTATTTATAGTTTATGGGACGAAAGGGTACACGGGCCTCGGCCCAGGTGGCTGCTCGCAGGCAGGGCCGGAAGTTCCGGGCGCCGGAAGGTCCGGGCAGGGTCCGGCCTAAGCCGAGAGTTGGCACGGGTGGAGCTGGGCTGGCTTCCGTGGGCCGGAAGGTCCAGGCGGGCCGGAAGTTCCGGGCCGGGTTCCGGGCAGGTTCCGGGCTAACCAGAATGTTGGCAGGCCCGGGCTGGTCGATGTCGTCGGGGGCCGGAAGCTCCGGGCGGGCCGGAAGTTCTGGGGGCCAGAAGTTCCAGGCTGTCCAGAGAGTTGACGCCTGTCGTTTCTTCTTCAGCTCCTGGTTCCTTGGCTTGAACGTTGTACCTGATCACGCATAGTGTCTCGGACTTAGGTAGTAGCCATGTCTCACTGGAAGGAAAAGGGAAATCGAATAGGAGTGATGTCACCTCGGATTGAATAGCACGAGCTCTTGCTCTTGTCATGGGTCCACTTGGAGCTTGGATAGTTGATGGAAGGTCCATGGGAATGACCGAAGGATGCTCCGCATCATATCCCCCCCTTGTGAAAGATCCGACCTCGGATCAAGATCTTCATCACCATGGTACGGCGCGAGGTCCTTGACGTTGAAGATGTCGCTCACATTGTACTTGTCTCGTGGTAGGTCGATCTTGTAGGCGTTGTCGTTGTAGAAGGCTAGCACCTTGAAAGGTCCATCGGCTCGAGGGAGAAGCTTGGACTTGCGTTCGTTGGGGAAGCGGACCTTGCGAAGGTGTAGCCACACTAGATCACAAATGTTGAAGACCATGGGTTGCTTTTTGACGTTGAGCTTGGTCGCTGGTCGTTGTACTTGGCGCTCGATGGTTTGTCTTGTATCCTCATGCATCTTCTTGATGTAGCTTGCCCGTGCACTTGCATCCATGTTGGTGCGCTCTTGTAGAGGAAGTGGTAGAATGTCCAATGGTGACAACGGGTTGAAGTCGTAGACGATCTCGAAGGGGGACTTCCCACTCCTTGATGTTCTTCTTGATCAAGACGCGAAGTAGAGTGGAGAGGGTGCGGTTCGTCACCTCCGTTTGTCCGTCGGTTTGAGGATGGTATGCGGATGAGAACAAGAGCTGGATTCCGAGCTTGGCGCATAGGGTCTTCCAAAAGTAACTCAAGAACTTGACGTCACGATCGCAGCATTTATTGTCTTTGGTACTACATGGAGTCGCAAGATTTCCCTACAAAAAAGATTAGCAATATGTGAAGCATCGTCTATCTTGTTGCAAGGAATGAAATGTGCCATCTTGGAAAATCTATCCACAACAACAAACACGGAATCCTTTCCATTTTGAGTTCTAGGCAAACCAAGTACAAAATCCATGCTAATGTCTTCCCAAGGTTGATAGGGAATAGGAAGAGGCATGTAAAGACCATGAGATTGAGCTTTAGACTTAGCTTTGTGACATGTAGAGCAATGGTTGGTGAAGCGTGAGACGTCGCGGAACATCTTGGGCCAAAAGTAGTTCTTGGAGAGTGTGGCGAATGTCTTGTCGCATCCAAAGTGTCCCATGAGTCCGCCTCCATGAGCCTCTTGCAAAAGGAGCAAATGAAGAGAAGACTCGGGAATGCATAGTTTGTTAGCTCTCATAAGATAACCATCCTTGATATAATATTGTTCCCAAGGCGTCGTCAAACACTTAGCATAAGGAATAGCAAAAGATGGATCATTAGCATACAAGTCTTTTATGTGCTCAAAGCTAATAACATTCAACTCAAGTTTAGTGACAAGCGTGCATATGCGAGAAAGTGCATCGGCAACTACATTTTCCTTACCCTTAATGTACTTAATGACATAAGGAAAAGATTCAATAAATTCACTCCATTTGGCATGACGCTTGTTCAACTTAGTTTGGCCTTTTAAGTACTTAAGCGTTTCGTGATCGGTATGGATGACAAACTCATGAGGTCTAAGGTAATGTTCCCAAACATGTAGTACACGCACTAGAGCATATAATTCCTTGTCATAGATGGGATAGTTAAGTTGAGCACCGGAGAGTTTTTCACTAAAATATGCAATTGCTCGTTTTTCTTGCATCAAAACTCCGCCAATTCTGGTACCACTTGCATCACAATGAACCTCAAAAGTTTTGTCAAAATTGGGCAAAGCAAGAATCAGAGCAAGAGTAAGCAAAGACTTGAGCTCCTCAAAAGCGGTGGATTGCAAGGATCCCCAAACAAAAGGAGTATTCTTCTACTCAAGGCATGCAAAGGAGCGGCAATTGTGCTAAAGCTTTTCACAAAGCGACGATAAAAACCCGCAAGACCAAGAAAACTACGCACTTGTTGCAAATTGGTGGGTTGGGGCCAAGTTTTAATTGCTTAAATTTTAGATTCATCAACATGGACACCCTTTGAGGATACAACAAAACCCAAGAAAACCACTTTGTCAACACCAAATGTGCATTTTTTTTCATGTTTGCATAAAGACTTTCCTTGCGAAGAGTTTGCAAAACCTCCCTAACATGATCAAGATGTTCTTTCATGGTTTTGCTAAACACGAGAATATCGTCAAAGTAAACCACAACAAAGACTCCAATATAAGGATGAAGCACATGATGCATAAGACGCACGAAAGTACCGGGAGCCTCCGATAGACCCATAGGCATCACTAACCACTCATACAATCCAAATTTGGTTTTGAAAGCAGTTTTCCATTCATCACCTTCTTGTATGCGAATTTGATAATAGCCACTTTTAAGATCAATTTTTGAGAAAAAATTGGCTCCACTAAGTTCATCAAGCATATCATCTAAGCGAGGAAAGGGATGCCTATAGCGTAACAGTAATAGCATTTATAGGTCTACAATCGGAACACAAGCGGAAACTTCCATCGGGTTTAGGCACAAGTATAACGGGAACGGCACAAGGGCTTAAGCTTTCACGTACATGACCGTTGTCGATGAGTTGTTGTACTTGCCATTGAATTTCCTTGGTTTCTTCGGGATTGACTCGGTATGGAGCTTTGTTTGGTAGAGGCGCTCCGGGGATGAGGTCGATTCGATGTTCAATGCCTCGAAGAGGAGGTAGACCCGAAGGTAGCTCATCGGGGAAATATCTTGGAATCCTGCAAAAGAGATTGAAACACTAAACGTAGCTCATGAGATGTGTTAGTTGTTGGCTCTCCATCCTTGCACACAAGGACAAAGTGCATCACACTAGATGGGTTCTCACACACTTCTCTCATCTCACTTTTGGTGGCAAACAGGATGAGGTTTTTCTCTCTAGACGAAGAGGCGCTCAAGTTTGGCTTGTGGCTCTCACTCACTTTTTGGTGGATCACTTTCTCACTCTTTTCTCCATGACGGGTGGCTTGCTTGTCGGCTAACACTTGACTAGGAGACATAGGTCATAGCACATATTCCTTCCCTTTCATCTTGAAGCTATAGTGATTGGTACGCCCGTTGTGGAAGACACCACGGGGTCGAATTGCCATGGTCGACCAAGAAGGAGGTGGAAAACGGTCATTGGGACCACATCACACTCCAAAGTGTCCTCATATGCACCGATTTTGAAGGAGACTTGGACCGTATGCTCGACTCGTATAGTGCAGGAGTCACTTAGCCATTGAACCTTGTATGGGTGCGGGTGCTTCCTCTTGACCAATTGAAGCTTGGAGCATAGTTCTTCACTTGCCAAGTTGTGGCAACTACCTCCGTCGATGATGACCTTGACGGATCTCCCCTTGATGCCGGCCTTTGTGTGGAAGATGTGGCATCTTTGGTCATCTTCTTGTTGATGTTGAAGAGTTAAGACCTTGGAGACCACGAGAGCGGGGCTCAAATCCTCATCACAAAAGACTTGATCATCTTCATCTTCGTTCACTCGCCGGTGCATGGCCACTTGCTCAAGAGCTTCCATCTCCTCTTCACTCATTGAATCATAGGTGCCATCATCGTTGAGGATCATGGTGCGCTTGTTGGTGCATTCGTAGGACTTGTGGCATCGGGCGCCGCAAGTGAAACACTTGAAGGAGCTTGTCTTGACGGTCTCATCGTTTGGAGTAGATGATGAAGTACGTGGCTTGAAGTTGCTCGTAGTAGGAGGAAGACGACTTGAACTTGTCGAAGTTTTCTTGTAACTTGACTTGTCGTCGTTGCTTGTAGAAGGTTTGGTTGATGTAGATGTTGGAGGAGTTGTTGAAGATTGGTTGTTGGAGAAGCCGTGCGTCTTGGACGAGTACTTGGCGTACTTGAAGTCATCTTGAACTTGACGTTCCGCCTTTGTAGCTTGATGCACGAGCTCAATGAGAGTGGAGTAGGGTTGGAAGTCGGCGATCTTCTTGATGGGATGATTGAGTCCATTCAAGAAATGTGCCATTGTTTGCTCATCATCTTCCTTCACATTGGCTCGAATCATGGCTATCTCCATTTCCTTGTAGTATTCTTCAACATTCTTTGTTCCTTGCTTGAGAAGTTGGAGTTTCTTGAAGAGGTCGCGGTTGTAGTAGGTTGGCACAAAACGTGCTCTCATGACATCCTTCATTTGGGCCCAAGTGGTGATTGGAGGTTCACCTCTTGCTTGTCATCGCTCAATGATTTGTTCCCACCATATGAGCACATAGTCTTGGAACTCAAGTGAGGACATAGCGATCTTCTTCTCTTCCTCATAGTTGTGCAAACGAAAGATTTTGTCGACCTTTAATGCCCATGAGAGGTACTCTTCGGGGTCATTGCTTCCGTTGAACTTGGGCATGGTGAATTTGAGCTTCCCATATCGGTGCTCTTAATTTTGTTGTGGTCGAGGATGATGACGCCCTTGACGTGGATGACAATCATCTTCTTGTTGCTCTTGGTGTGGAGGAAGTCCATGATAAACTTGCTCTTGTTGAACTTGAGGTTGAGGTGGAGCTTGACGAGCTTGTTGAGGAGCTTGAGGGACTTGACGTTGCACACGTGGTTGGTAGTTCCTCTCTTGGATTTCTTCTCGAAGGGCTTCTTCTTGATTGTGCCGTTCGCGGTTGCGATTGGCGATGGCTCGACTTGAATCTTGAAGGGCACGTTGCGCCTCAAGAGCTTGCGCTTCTCGTTGTTGTTGTTGAAGACGTTGAGCCTCGGCGTCTTGTTCGTCTTGATGTAGACGCGCTCGTTCTTCCTCTTGGCGCCTTAGTCGTTGCCGTTCTTGAGCTTGGGCAAAAGCGGCTTGGTTTGATTGAGGACGAGGGACGTGCTCATCGACTTGCTTTTGTGAATGCTTGTCATGTAGCGGGTTGCGAGATGCATGACGGTCTTGACGCGCGGCTCGTCGAAGGGTGTTCGATGACGGTGTACTTGAGTCGTAGAAGGTGTTGTCTGAGTGTCGACTCGAACGGCTCCGTCTTGATGATGACGAAGTGGAATGATGTCGGTTTCTCATCAAGGTGCGGATCTCGTCCATTCTTGCATCATTCTCTTGCTTGTGCGCGTCGAACTTGTTGTCGAAGTAGTCCCTTGTACGTTGCTCGGAGAGTCGCAAGTCGGTGGCGAGGTTGTCGATGCGGTCGCTCATTGCTTGTTGCTCTTGATGTAACGCTTGTTGTGCACCAAAGAGGTGGCTCTTGGTGACGTATGATGACATGTCGTCGTCTTGCTTGATGAAGAGTGGGTTGGTAGAGGTACTTGGCCTATCCATCATTCCAAGAAGAATATGTGAGTGGTAGAAGGAGAAGAACTTATACCAATGTACCTTTGACCGATGTTGATGATGAATCAAGTTCACCCAAATGCGGACAATGAAATAGCACTATTGGTACCAATCCTTGTCGGTTCTCACACCTACACAAATAAAAGCTTATGGTGGAGCTTGGTGAGGATGGTGGCACAAAATTTAATGTAATAAGTGAGATTCAATAATGTTGGAAAAGATTCACAAATTTGCAAATGCAACAAGTTGACCAAGCAAGTAGGGGTACACGGAAACACACTCGGAAATAGATAAGTGGGATTGTGCAAACCAAAAGTGAGCCAAAATGTGGAATCCACGAAAATGCTCTTGTTGCACAATACTAGAGAGACGCTAGCACGATTGCATAATAGGCGGATACGGAGCTTGTGCACAACCTACTATGCAAAAATGCAACTATCTCTATCCCACGTATGCTATATGTATGGTTTTTCGGTACTATGATCCAAGATGATCCAATATGACAATCTTAATGTAGTATGATGCTATGGTTCTTTCTCATAAGCTCTTTGCTTATCTTTCCTCTTTGCTTAAAAGGTTGGGTGGCTCTTTCACTTTTGAGCTCTTTTCTCATACAAAACTTCACGAACCAAGATAGCACTTGTGTATGCTATGACAACTTTGTGACACACAAATGGATCCCAAGATATGCACCACGGTGGTATGGTATGTATGCTATGGAGTATGATCACTAATGTGCACAAGTCACGTTGCCTGCAATACTCAATGGCTAGTCTCGATGGGTAAGCAACGCAGAAGATGGCTATGATGTTTATCAATGCAATGGCAAGGTTTGGACAAAGATGTCGTCGAGATTACCGTCCTTGCTTACGGTAAAGGTTCCAAACGGATGCGAATGTGGACGAGGATGTGATTCACGGTCTTCGGTACGTTGGCGAAGATGCCGCTGCACCGTGGTCGAAGTTGAAAGAAGCGGGGTCACGAAGATGTGCGACCTTTACATCTGGGCGGAAGTTCCGGCAAGACGGAGGTCCGGTCCGGAAGTTACGGGCTGGGCGAGGAAGGTCCGGGGGCCGGAAGTTCCGGTGGTCGAGATTCTGCCAAGAACAGGGACTTCGGGATCGAGGGTTTGGGCGGAAAAATGGGGGGGGGGGGAAACCCAAATTCTGAGGGAAAAAAGAAGGAGTTAGAAGGGAAGAAGGGTAGGGATGCTAGATCCACTCGAAGCAAAGCAAATCCACGGATCAAATCCAACAAAACTTCATCACACCAACAAATCACAAAAAAAATTTGGGGCTATTTTTGGTGGGGAATTTTCGGATTTAGGACGAAAACAACAAAATCAAGCTAGAAAACACGGGGTAGGGGCTCCAAAAACGTGATCAACGTGGCTCTGGTACCATATGATGTAGGGTGAAACCCTAATCGGAGATCTTTCACGTTTGGAGGGGATCCTACGGGGAAAACACGATGAACGGGCGGAAGAACACAAGGAAACACACACACAAGAGGAACACTAAACCGACAAGTTTCGATTACACAAGGGCTAGATCACCGAACACATAAGGTAGCATAAGATTCAAAATCAACAAAGGAAAGATACACGAGTAGCCGATCTTCTCCGTGAGGAGGTCTTGATGGGGTCCACCCTAGAGGGGGTCTTGAATCCGCTTGGGGGATCTTCTCCAAAGAGGTCGTGAACTCCGAGGAGAAGTACCAAGTGGATGAGCAAGGGCTCTCACACCAAAGATGAGCTAAACCAATGCTAACCCTAACTAGGAGGAGGTGGGAGAGTATTTATAGTTTATGGGACGAAAGTGCACGGGCCTCGGCCCGGTGGCTGCTTGAGGCGGGGCGGAAGTTCCGGGCGCCGGAAGGTCCGGGCAGGGTCCGGCCTAAGCCGAGAGTTGGCGCGGGTGGAGCTAGGCTGGCTTCCGGGGGCCGGAAGGTCCGGGCAGGTTCTGGGCTAACCACAATGTTGGTAGGCCCGGGCTGGTCGATGTCTTTGGGGGCCGGAAGCTCCGGGCGGGCCGGAAGGTCCGGGAGCCGGAAGTTCCGGGCTGTGGCCGGAAGTTCCGGGCTGTCCAGAGAGTTGACGCCTGTCGTTTCTTCTTCAGCACCTGGTTCCTTGGCTTGAACGTTGTACCTGATCACGCATAGTGTCTCGTACTTAGGTAGTATCCATGTCTCCTTTGGAAGGAAAAGGGAAATCGAATAGGAGTGATGTCACCTCGGATTGAATAGCACGAGCTCTTGCTCTTGTCATGGGTCCACTTGGAGCTTGGATAGTTGATGGAAGGTCCATGGGGGTGACCGAAGGATGCTCCGCATCAGTCATGTAATGTCGGTCTGGGTCGCTTCATCCAACAATACCGTTGAATCAAAGTATGACATGCTGGTAAGCAGTATGACTATTATCGCCCACAACTCTTTGTGTTCTACTCGTGCATATAACATCTACGCATAGACCTGGCTCGGATGCCACTGTTGGGGAACATAGTATTTCAAAACAAATCCTACGATCACGCAAGATATATCTAGGAGAAGCATAGCAACAAGCGGGGAGACTATGTCCACGTACCCTCGTAGACCGAAAGCGGAAGCGTTAGGTAACGCAGTTGATGTAGTCGAACGTCTTCGCGATCCAACCGATCAAGTACCGAACGCACAGCAACTCCGCTATCTGCACACGTTCAACTCGGTGATATCCCTCGAACTTCTAGATCCAGCTGAGGTCGAGGGAGAGTTTCGTCAGCACGACGGCGTGTTGACGGTGATGATGAAGTTAACGCAGGGCATCGCTTAAGCACTACGATAGTATGACCGAGGTGGAAATATGTGGAGGGGGCACTGCACACGGCTAAGAATAAACTTGTGTGTCCATGTGGTGCCCCCCTCCCCCGTATATAAAGGAGGGGAGGAGGGGGCCGGCCGGCCTCATGGTGCGCCCCCAGGGGGGGATTCCTACTCCTACTAGGAGTAGGTTTCCCCCTTTCCTAGTCCAACTAGGAGGGGGAAGGAAGGGGAAGAGGGGAAGAAGGAAAGGGGGGCCGGCCCCCTCCCCAATTCAGATTGGGCTTTGGGGGGCGTCCCATCTCTTGGCCGCCTCCTCTCTCTCTTCCACTAAGGCCCATGAAGGCCCATTGACGCCCCGGGGGGTTCCCGTAACCCCCCGATACTCCGGTAAATGCCCGAACTCATCCAAAACTATTCCGGTGTCCAAACATAACCTTCCAATATATCAATTCATGTCTCGACCATTTCGAGACTCCTCGTCATGTCCGTGATCACGTCCGGGACTCCGAACTACCTTCGGTACATCAGAACACATAAACTCATAATACCGATCGTCATCGAACATTAAGCGTGCGGATCCTATAGGTTCGAGAACTATGTAGACATGACCGAGACTCACTTCTGGTCAATAACCAATGTGGAACCTAGATGCTCATATTGGTTCCTACATATTCTACGAAGATCTTTATCGGTCAAACCGCATAACAACATATGGTGTTCCCTTTGTCATCGGTATGTTACTTGCCCGAGATTCGATCATCGGTATCATCATACCTAGTTCAATCTCATCACCGACAAGTCTCTTTACTCGTTCCGTAATGCAACATCTCGTAACTAACTCATTAGTCACATTGCTTGCAAGGCTTATAGTGATGTGCATTACCGAGAGGGCCCAGAGATACCTCTCCGACAATCGGAGTGACAAATCCTAGTCTTGATCTATGCCAACTCAACAAACACCATCAGAGACACACAGAGCATCTTTATAATCACCCGATTCACGTTGTGACGTTTGATAGCACACTAAGTGTTCCTCCGGTATTCGGGAGTTGCGTAATCTCATAGTCACAGGAACATGTGTAAGTTATGAAGAAAGCAATAGCAATTAAACTAAGCGACCATAGTGCTAAGCTAACGGATGGGTCAAGTCAATCACATCATTCTCTAATGATGTGATCCTGTTCATCAAATGACAACTCATGTTTATGGCTAGGAAACTTAACCATCTTTGATTCACGAGCTAGTCAAGTAGAGGCATACTAGTGACACTCTGTTTGTCTATGTATTCACACATGTACTAAGTTTCTGGTTAATACAATTCTAGCATGAATAATAAACATTTATCATGATGTAAGGAAATATAAATAACAACTTTGTTATTGCCTCTAGGGCATATTTCCTTCATGACCCTGGATTATCGAACCCACAGGAGGAAGATTCCCTTGAAGCGATGGTCACAAGCAAGCTTTCGTCACAGTGTCAAATCCAGCTTTTGACCGGATCAACAAGCAAACAGTGATTCAAACACTAATAAATAAAAGTGAAAGGATCGAGAAGAGGTGTCTAGAGGGGGGTGATTAGACACTAAGTGCCAAAAGTTGCAGTTTCTAATTTATTTAAGTTGAAGTGGAGTTTTGGCACAAGTTTAACAAACACAATACATATCAAGCAAGCATGCAAAGAGTATATGAGCAGCGGAAAGTAAAGCATGCAACTTGCAAGAATGTAAAGGGAAGGGTTTGGAGGATTCAAACGCAATAGGAGACATGGATGTTTTTGTCGTGGTTAGATAGGTGGTCTTTGTCGTACATCCACGTAGATGGAGACTTCAACCCACGAAGGAGTAGCGGCTCTTGAGTCCATGGAGGGCTCCACCCATGAAGTGTCCACGAAGAAGCAACCTTGTCTATCCCACCATGGTCGTCACCCACGAAGGACTTGCCTCACTAGGGTAGATCTTCACGAAGTAGGCAATCTCCTTGCCCTTACACACTCCTTGGTTCAACTCCACAATCTTGTCGGAGGCTCCCAAGTGACACCTAGCCAATCTAGGAGACACCACTCTCCAAGAAGTAACAAATGGTGTGTTGATGATGAACTCCTTGCTCTTGTGCTTCAAATGATAGTCTCCCCAACACTCAACTCTCTCTCACGGGATATGGATTTGGTGGAAAGAAGATTTGAGTGGAAAGCAACTTGGGGAAGGCTAGAGATCAAGATTCATATGGTAAGAATGGAATATCTTGGCCTCAACACAAGTGTAGGTGGTTCTTTCTCAGAAAAGGTAAGTTGGAAGTGTAGGTTCGTTCTGATGGCTCCCCCTACATACATCAACGCTTTAGATAAAGATATAGAGAATAGTAAGTAAAGCTTTGGAAAGACATGTAACATGCATAGGCTCCCCCTACATGTATGCAATCATGTGAATATGGAATATAGGAGCATGTGAATGCATAAACATGACAGAGTAAGCAATGTGTTACATGTATCTTGGCTATATGCATCGAGCAAATGGTGTGAATATGAGAAATGTACCTTCATGCTCATGAGTCCTTCTTGCAAACAGTATGTACATCAAAGCAAGAATTTCTCATACACATGACTGTGATGCATATACTTACCTTGTGGTCTTGAGTTGGCTTAGGATGGGATGAACCTGCGTAAACAAGGTTAGATAACACAGATACACCTACTGTCCAGAGCAAACAAAAGAAACCACAAGAGTACCAAGACTGGGATGACATCTAGAGTGAGTACTAAGTACCACATTGGATATAGACATGTCCCCAAAGGTAAATATGTGCAATAAATTCAAGGATTTCCTTCCCTTAGATGTCTTGCTCCCCTTGAATCTTAGCATGGGATACTAGGAGAAGATAGGGAACAGAAAATCAGATCAAAATCAGAGCTCAAAGGAAATAAACAGAGCTAATGCAAACGAGCAAATATGAACATGTATTTCCCCTCTTGAAGACATGTGACTTCTCTCCTCTTGAAAACCAAGCATCTGGGGTCCTTGATGATTACTCTTTCTTCCCTTGAGTATTCTCTCCCCCTATAGATATCATTAAGATTTGATGTGATCTTCTCTCCCCCTTTGACATCAATTTCCAAGAAGGGTTCTTCTGGATTTTTGTCATGATGGGTTTGGTCCTTGAGTCACAGAACAAAGAAGCAAGTTGAATGGGATCTTTGGGTCGAGGACAAGATTCATTGAGTGGAGCTGGATCAAAAGAATGCGAGAAACAAGTGGCAAGATGTCTTTCCTCAGAGTGAAATCGGTGACACCGAGTTGTATGGTTTGGTTGTCTGAGAGGATTCGGTTGGACCGAAAGCATCAGACCGGTGAGACCGAGTTCATCCTGAGAAAACACTTGTCACCTCAGCTCACTAGACAAGTAAGATCTCACAAGGATTTGCAAGGAATTAACTGAAAGATTTGCAATGAATTGGATGCAAGGAACGCAGAACCGAAAATAAAAGAGAAGAAACTAAAAAAGGAGTCTAGATGAAGTTTCTTTTTTTGAAGAGGGAAACAAATATGCATGAGACAAATGCAAGAGCACAGAAAAGAACACAAGAGAACTTCATCTAGAATTGGTCGGCGATGAAGTCACCTATGTTAGAGTATATTGACTTAGGAGTCAAGTGAGATCGCTTGATCATAGGTCATACTCATCGTTTAAGCTCAAAAATGGGGTTACCATTTTTCTTTTAAGCTTTTTGATGTATTCACATCTTGTCGAGTTGCTTTGACTCATGACTTGGAGTAAAGCTTATCTAAGATGGAATAACATACCTTGGGTGGTGGTGTCGATCATGATCATGTAGTTGAACTTGTGTGGGTTGCTCAAGGTTGATGTAGCTCATCAAGAGTTGGGAGCACCACTTGGAGTTTGAGTTCATCTACCTACATGGGTTAGTTTTTGCAAGGAAGAGCACTTGTGTATCCAAAATGACAATCATGAAACTCAACATAGATTTGTCAAAGGATATGTTTGAATGGTTGTGTGCTTCCTTGTCTTCATCCACCATTGTGTAGAGACTTGGTGATATAGAAATTTCTCAAGATGTGAGTGAGTTGCAATCTCATAGATTTAGATTCATCCAAGTACCTACAGGTTAGATAACATGCAAGGTGCAAATATATCCAAGACATAAGATAGTCAACATAAGAGAAATATCAAGGATTAGTCATAGGCTCATGCCTTGCATGTATCAAATGGAGTTCCTACTCCAAGTTTGAAGCATCAATGATGTTCAATTCACCTCTTAACCTGCAAAACACTTTCTCATCAAGTGGTTTCGTGAATATATCGACTCCTTTGCTTTTAGGTGCGAACATGCTTAAGATTAATGTCCCCTTTGGCAACATGATCTTGAATGAAATGATGACGAACTTCAATATGCTTAGTTCGAGAATGTTGCACGGGATTGTGAGCAATCTTAATAGCACTTTCATTGTCACAAAGTAATGGAACATGTTTCATAGATATCCCATAATCTTTAAGAGTTTGGGTCATCCGAAGTGAGCACAACATGATCCCGCGGCAATATATTCCGCTTCGGCGGTGGATAAGGATACCGAGTTTTGTTTCTTGGAAGACCAAGACACAAGAGATCTACCAAGAAATTGACAAGTACCCGAAGTGGACTTTCTATCAACCTTGTCACCGGCATAGTCCGGTCGGAGTAGCCAACAAGATCAAAGGAGGCCCTCTTTGGATACCAAATGCCAAAATTTGATGTATGGATTAAGTATCTCACTATCCTTTTCACGTCCTTAAGATGACATTCTTTATGAGCGGCTTGATATCGTGCACACATGCACACACTTAGCATAATATCGGTACGTGAAGCACATAGATATAACAATGAACCAATCATAGAGCGATAAACCTTTTGATCAACGGTTCACCATCTTTGGTTAAATCAAGATGTCCACTAGTAGGCATGGGTGTAGTCATACCTTTGCATTCTTGCATATTGAACTTCTTGAATAAGTCCTTGGTGTACTTCGTTTGAGAGACAAAGGTACCTTCCTTAGTTTGCTTTATTTGCAAACCAAGAAAGAATTTGAGTTCACTCATCATCGACATCTCAAACTTCTCCGACATTAGATTTCCAAACTTTCCACTAAAATGAGGGTTAGTTGATCCAAATATAATATCATCGACATAAATTTGTCACACAAATAGTTCTCCATTAACCCTTTTAGTAAAAAGAGTAGAATCTATTTTTCCAATTTCAAAGCCTTTTTCAATAAGGAACTTAGTCAAGAATTTATACCATGCTCTAGGAGCTTGTTTAAGACCATAAAGTGCTTTGTGAAGTTTGTAAACATGATTAGGTTTCTTAGGATTGACAAATCTGGGAGTTTTCTTAACATAAACTTCCTCCTCTATTTCACCATTTAGAAAAGCACTTTTGATGTCCATTTGGTACAAGGTGATATCATGATGATTAGCATAGGCAAGTAAGATGCGAATGGACTCAAGTCTAGCAACGGGGCATATGTCTCACCATAGTCCATACCTTCGACTTGAGTGTAGCCTTGGGTGACGAGACGTGCTTTGTTGCGAACTACTTGTCCATCTTCATCTTGCTTGTTGCGAAACACCCATTTGGTACCGATGATGTTGTGGTTGTTGTCGGGCTTCTCAACTAATGTCCAAACTTGATTTCTCCCAAAGCTTCTTCATGCATGGCATTTTCCAATCCGGATCTTCCAAAGCTTCTTCAACCTTCATAGGTTCAATGCTAGAGATGAATGAATAGTGTTCACAAAATTTAGCTAAATGAGTTTTTGAGCGAGTGATTCTCCCGGTTTGGATATCATTGTAGATTTGCTCGACGGGATGGTCTTTAGCAATTCTTGCTCAAACTCGTGAAAGCTTTTTCTTGGATCTTGGTTGAACATCTTCTTCATCTTGTTCTTCTTCTTGGCCTTCTTCGTTTTTGACGTTGTCATTCTCTTGTCGTGGTGGAGAAGGAGGTTCTTGGCGTTCATCTTGGTGCACTTCCTCGTTTTCTTCATCTTGGTGTGTCCCACTTGTGGATGCTTCCATATCAACTCTTGGTTCACCTTGTCGTGAGGTAGAAGCTTCCACTTGGATGGACAAGGTACTCTCCTTCACCTCCATTGGACGAATCTTGACAATAGACAAGTCTTGGATTGCTTCCGAAGGGTCTTTGTCTCCTACATCAATTGGCAATTGCTCTACTTGCGAGCCGTTAGATTCATCAAACTTCACATCTACCGTCTCTTCAACCTTTCGGGTGAAATTATTGTAGACACAATATGTCTGAGAGTTTGAGCCATAACCAAGTAGGAAACCTTCATGAGACTTAGGATCAAATTTAGAACGACGATGCTTATCAAGAATGTAGCACTTTGAGCCGAATACTCGAAAGTATCCAACTTGTGGTTTTTACGGTGAGGAGCTCAGATGCCGCCTTCTTGCCGAGTAGCTTGTGAAGATACAAGCGATTTGTTGCATGACAAGCTGTCTCAACCTCTTCTGCCCAAAAGTGCTTTGGCGTCTTGTACTCATCAAGCATCGTTCTCGCCATTTCGATGAGTGTCCGTTCTTCCTCTCAACAACTCCATTCTGTTGAGGTGTGTACGTAGCCGAGAACTCATGTGAAATCCCTTCTTCGTCAAGAAAGGTGTCCACATTTGCGTTCTTGAACTCCGTTCCGTTGTCGCTGCGAACCTTCTTGATTTTCACTTCAAATTGATTTTGGGCCTTCCTAGCGAAGTTTTGAAGATCTTTTGGACTGCGATTTATCATCGAGAAAGAACACCCACGTACATCTTGAAACATCATCAACTATACCTAGAGCAAAAGAATTTCCACCGAGACTTCTGTAAGCGTTAGGACCAAAAAGATCCATGTGAAGTAGCTCGAGTGGCCTCCTTGTGGTCATGATGTTCTTCACGGGATGCCTTCCTCCAACCTGTTTACCTGCTTGACAAGTCCTGCAAAGTCTATCCTTATCAAATATGACATTGTTAACTCCAAGGATATGATTTCCTTTAATAAGCTTGTCAAGGTTTCGCATACCAACATGACCTAATCATCTGTGCCATAACCAACCTTTAGAGGATTTAGCAATAAAGCAAGTTCTAGGTTGAGCCTTTTTAGTGAAATCCACAATGTAAAGATCACCTCTGCGTATACCGGTAAAGACTATTTTATGATTATCTCTACGAAACACTTGGCAATCTACTTCAAAGAAATAGGACATTGAAACCGAAATCAGCAAGTCTAGATACTGAAAGTAAATTGTAGCCAAGAGATTCAACGAGCATGACATTTTGTATGGAGCTATCATGTGATATGGCCACCTTACCGAGGCCAACCACCTTACCCTTTGAGTTGACACCAAAAGTGACATACTTTCGAGGACCATCGTTTTCAGCAAGCTCACGAAACATGCCTTTATCTCCAGTCATGTGATCGGTATATCCACTATCAAGAACCCATTCCTTTCCTCCTGCCATATATCCCTGTAGATTTGCCATAAGACCAAAGTGTCTCATTGCAACATCAAGATCAAAATCACTATCATCATCCTCGTCATAGTATCCATGTTCAACATCATCATGTGGTGGATCAAATCCTAGAGAGGGTGATTCGTTAGAGTGAGTTTGACAATGATCTTCTTTATGAATTTTAATAGCTTCGGAAATAATATCACTAATAATTCCAACATCTCCTTTGGCACGCATAAGGTTTGTAAGCTCAAATAGACAATCACCAAACATAGGATCATTGGAATTCATCTTACTCAAGGCAATAGACTTATGGAGAATTTCATCTAGATTTTTCAAGGAATAATTTGGAAAGCGTTCCTCGAGAAATTTCCATATGGTGTAGGCACACTTAAGAGTGGGCAAACATCCAATCAAGTTTCTAGGCAAGCCTCTAGTGATAAGATTAACAGTTCTAAGGTTGTGAATCATGTCAATTGACTCATCAAGGGTAGGATGCATGGGATCAACATGAGGTGCACAAGGGCTAGCAATATACTTGTTCAAATGATATTCATTGAAAATCATAAGCATCTCATTTTTCCACTCATGAAAATACTCTCCATCAAGAATAGGCACTCTATGTCTAAGACTCCCCAAAGTAGACTCATCCATCTTCCTCCAATGGTGTTTAAACCAAAGCAATGGAGACCAATGATTTGATACCAATTGAAAGGATCGAGAAGAGGTGTCTAGAGGGGGGTGATTAGACACTAAGTGCCAAAAGTTGCAGTTTTTAATTTCTTTAAGTTGAAGTGGAGTTTTGGCACAAGTTTAACAAACACAATACATATCAAGCAAGCATGCAAAGAGTATATGAGTAGCGGAAAGTAAAGCATGCAACTTGCAAGAATGTAAAGGGAAGGGTTTGGAGGATTCAAACGCAATAGGAGACACAGATGTTTTTGTCGTGGTTCCGATAGGTGGTGCTATCGTACATCCACGTTGATGGAGACTTCAACCCACGAAGGGTAACGGCTGCACGAGTCCACTGAGGGCTCCACCCATGAAGGGTCCATGAATAAGCAACCTTGTCTATCCCACCATGGCAGTCTCCCACGAAGGACTTGCCTCACTAGGGTAGATCTTCACAAAGTAGGCGATCTCCTTGCCCTTACAAACTCCTTGGTTCAACTCCACAATCTTGTCGGAGGCTCCCAAGTGACACCTAGCCAATCTAGGAGACACCACTCTCCAAGAAGTAACAAATGGTGTGTTGATGATGAACTCCTTGCTCTTGTGCTTCAAATGATAGTCTCCCCAACACTCAACTCTCTCTCACATGATATGGATTTGGTGGAAAGAAGATTTGAGTGGAAAGCAACTTGGGGAAGGCTAGAGATCAAGATTCATATGGTAAGAATAGAATATCTTGGCCTCAACACAAGTGTAGGCGGTTCTCTCTCAGAAAAGGTAAGTTGGAAGTGTAGGTTCGTTCTGATGGCTCTCTCCACGAATGAAGAGGAGATGGAGGGGTATATATAGCCTCCACACAAAATTTAATCGTTATACACAACTTGCCAATCTCGGTGGGACCGACTTGATAAACTCGGTCGGACTGAGTCAGCAAATCTAGTGACCGTTAGGATTTTCAATGGGACCGACATGCAACTCGGTAGGACCGATATGGTTAGGTTTAGGGCATAATGTAATCTCGGTGATACCGATTACACAAACTCGGTGAGACCGATTTTGGTAATAAGCTAACCAGAGAGTTGGTCAGGTAAATTCGGTGGGACCGATTCGCTCATTTTGGTGAGACCGAAATGTTACAAAAGGGAAACAGAGAGTTTACATTGCAATCTCAAGGACCGACATTTAAACTTCGGTGAGACCGATTTTGGTAATAGATCCATACAGAGAGATTGCAATCCCATCTCAGTGAGACCAAGATCCCTATCGGTGAAACCGATTTGCCTAAGGTTTGTGGCAGTGGCTATGACATATGAACTCGGTGGCGCCGGTTCGGTGGGGCCGAGTTTGACTTTTGGTTTAGGTCATATGTGGATGTGAGAAAGTAGTTGAGGGCTTTGGAGCATATCACTAAGCATTTTGAGCAAGAGCCTCATTAAGCAACACCTCATCCCTCCGTGATAGTATTGGCTTTTCCTATTCACTAAAATAGAAAATGTAGAGTCTTGATCTTGGAGCTTGAGCCAATCCTTTGTCCTTAGCATCTTGAAGGGGTTCCACATCCTCTAGTCCATGCCACTTCATTGTTGAACTTATCTGAAACATACTAGGTAAAAGTGTTAGTCCAACAAGAGATATGTTGACATTAATTACCAAAACCACCTAGGGAGCACTTGTGCTTTCAAAAAGAGGTACGGATATGAGGTCTTATGCTTACAACCTTGTATTTACGTTGGGATCAAATAAGATATTAATTTGTGCGCTGGAAGTCACCCATCGAGATGTGCTTGTTATGGATAGATGTGGGGGATGTGTCCAAATAACATCTTGACCGGCACAAGTCGTGCATCAAGAATCAGTTATCCTACCGCAAGCCCTATCCGTCGCGTGGGGTTGCCTCGATACTTAAGATAATAAAATCAGACAAGAGCTTAGGGCGTTTAATGACTACACCTCATTTCTCCCAAAGGATTTGATCCATGTTACCCTACTAAAACTTACAGTCACCGGTGTTCGGTGTTACACTTCACGGTCTCCTTGCTCCTAGACTCACTGGTGCTTGATCTCCATGATCCTGGGCACCGGCAGGGATGAAGATAAGACAAGAGACATCTTCACAAAACAATTTTATTATACAAATACGGGACGTCGTGTCAAAGTATTCCATTGATCCCCCCAACGAAAACCTCGGGGTGCAAGGCTTATGCCTCAACCCATATCTTACGGAACTACTCACACATGGAGATCAGATCGTGCGAAGAAAACATTAAAGAACACATCTTGAGATTGATCGATTCCAATATGTCTTACAATGGATGCCTTATGCGATGCAAGATTACAAGTATGAATGAGATGGATGAGCACTATGGTGGTGGTGAAGATGACTATGGATATGGTGGTGTCTAGGGTTTGTGGGTGAGGATGATGATGAAGAGGTTCTGGCTTATGTGCTCGTCTCTCTGTTGACATTTCGACGGGGTCCCTTTAATGAAAATGAAGGAAATATGCCCTAGAGGCAATAATAAAGTTGTTATTTTATATTTCCTTATATCATGATAAATTTTTATTATTCATGCTACAATTTTATTAACCGAAAACTTAATACATGTGTGGATACATAGACAAAACACCGTGTCCCTAGTAAGCCTCTACTAGACTAGCTCGTTAATCAAAGATGGTTAAGTTTCCTAACCATAGACATGTGTTTTCATTTGATGAACGGGATCACATCATTAGAAGAATGATGTGATGGACAAGACCCATCCGTTAGCTTAGCATATTGATCGTTCAGTTTTATTGCTATTGCTTTCTTCATGTCAAATACATATTCCTTCGACTATGAGATTATGCAACTCCCGGATACCGGAGGAATACCTTGTGTGCTATCAAACGTCACAATGTAACTGGGTGATTATAAAGATGCTCTACAGGTATTTCCGAAGGTGTTTGTTGGGTTGGCATAGATCGAGATTAGTATTTGTCACTCCGAATACCGGAGAGGTATCTTTGGGCCCTCTCGGTAATGCACATCATAATAAGCCTTGTAAGCAATGTGAATAATGAGTTAGTCGCGGGATGATGTATGATGGAACGAGTAAAGAGACTTGCCGATAACAAGATTGAACTAGGTATGAAGATACCGGCGATCGAATCTCGGGAGAGTAACACACCGATGACAAAGGGAATAATGTATGTTGTCATTAAGGTACGACCGATAAAGATCTTCGTAGAATATGTGGTAACCAATATGAGCATCCAGGTTCCGATGTTGGTTATTGACCGGAGAGGTGTCTCGGTCATGTCTACATAGTTCTCGAACCCGTAGGGTCCGCACGCTTAACGTTTGAATGACGATTTTGTATTATATGAGTTATGTGATTTGGTGACCGAATGTTGTTCGGAGTCCCGGATGAGATCACGGACATGACTAGGAGTCTCGAAATGGTCTAGAGATAAAGATTGATATATAGGACGATGGTATTTGGACACCGGAAGTGTTCCGGGGGTACCGGGTGCATATCGGGTCACCGGAAGGGGTTCCGGGGATCCGCCCGGCAACTACATGGGCCTTAATGGTCCAAGAGGGGGACAGACCAGCCCCTAAGGGGCTGGTGCGCCCCATGTAGGCCAAAATAAAGAGGAATGAAAGAGGAGAAGGGAGAAAGGAAGGGGAGGGATTCAGCCTCCCCCTTCCTTCCCTCCTCCCTCCTCCTTCCTTCCCCTCCGGATGAATATGGAAGGGGGGAGGCTGAATTGGGAGGCGCCCAAGTAGGATTCCTCCTACTTGGGGCGCCCCCTTGGCTGCCTCTCCTCCCCTCCAACGTATATATAGGAGGGGGGCACCACTAGAACACACATCAACAGTTGTTAGCCTTGTGTGGTGCGCCCCTCCACAGTTTACGCCTCCGGTCATATTCACGTAGTGCTTAGGCGAAGCCCTGCATGGATTACTTCACCATCACTGTCACCACACCGTCATGCCGACGGAACTGTCCCTCGACACTTTGCTGGATTAAGAGTTCAAGGGACGTCATCGAGCTGAACGTGTGCAAAACTCGGAGGTACCGTACGTTCGGTGCTTGATCGGTCGGAACGAGAAGAAGTTCGACTACATCAACCACGTTGTCAAACGCTTCCGCTTTCTGTCTACGAGGGTACGTGGACACACTCTCCCCCTCTCATTGCTATGCATCTCCTAGATAAATCTTGCGTGAGTGTAGGAATTTTTTTGAAATTGCATGCTACGTTCCCCAACAGGGGTATCAGAACCAGGTTTATGTGTAGATGATATGCACGAGTAGAACACAAAGATTTGTGGGCGGTGATCGTCATACTGCTTACCACTAATGTCTTATTTTGATTCAGCGGTATTGTTGGATGAAGCGGCCCGGACCAACCTTACATGACCACGTTCATGAGATCGGTTCCATCGACAGACATGCAACTAGTTTTGCATAAAGGTAGCTGGCGGGTGTCTGTTTCTCCAACTTTAGTTGAATCAAATTTGACTGCGGTCGGTCCTTGTTGAAGGTTAAAACAAAAAACTTGATAAATCACCGTTGTGGTTTTGATGCGTAGGTAAGAACGGTTCTTGTTAGAAGCCCGTAGCAGCCACGTAAAACGTGCAACAACAAAGTAGAGGACGTCTAACTTGTTTTTGTAGGGCATGTTTTCATGTGATATGGTCAAGACATGATGTGATATACGTTATTGTATGAGATGATCATGTTTTTTAAAAGTTATTAGCAGCTAGCAGGAGCCTTATGGTTGTCGCTTTATTGTATCTAATGCAAACGCCATGTAATTGCTTTATTTTATCACTATGAGCTAGCGATAGTTGTAGAAGCAATAGTTGGAGAGACGACCACGACGCTACGACGGAGATCAAGGTGTCAAGCCGGTGACGGTGGAGATCATGACGGTGCTTTGGAGATGGAGATCAAAGGCACAAGATGATGATGGCCATATCGTGTCACATATTTTGATTGCATGTGATGTTTATCTTTTATGCATCTTATTTTTCTTAGTATGGCGGTAGCATTATAAGATGATCCCTCACTAAAATTTCAAGGTATAAGTGTTCTCCTTGAGTATGCACCGTTGCGACAGTTCGTCGTGTTGACACACCATGTGATGACCGGGTGTGATAAGCTCTACATTCACATACAATGGGTGCAAGAAAATTTTGCACATGTGGAATACTTGAGTTAAACTTGAAGAGCCTAGCATGTACAAACATGGCCTCGGAATACTGGAGACCGAAAGGTCGAACGTGAATCATATAGTAGATATGATCAACATAGAGATGTTCACCATTGAAAACTACTCCATCTCACGTGATGATCGGACATCTTTTAGTTGATATGGATCACGTGATCATTTAGATGACTTGAGGGATGTCAATCTAAGTGGGATTTCTTAAGTAATATGATTAACTGAACTTAATTTATCATGAACTTAGTCCTGATAGTATTTGCATATCTATGTTGTAGATCAATAGCTCGTGTATACCTCCCCTGTTTTATTTTTTATATGTTCCTAGAGAAAACTAAGTTGAAAGATGATAGTAGCAATGATGCGGACTGGGTCCGTGATCTGAGGATTATCATAATTGTTGCACAAATTATGTCCTTGATGCACAGCTAGGTGACAAACCTATTGCAGGAGCAGATACAAATGTTATGAACGTTTGACAAGCTCGGTATGATGACTACTTGATAGTTTAGTGTACCATGCTTTACGGCTTAGAACTGGGACTTCAAAATGTGTTGAACGCCATGGAGCATATGAGATGTTCCAAGAGCTAAAAATGATATCTCAGACTCATGCCCGTGTTAAGAGGTATGAGACCTCTGACAAGTACTTTGCCTACAAGATGAGGAGAATAGCTCAGCTAGTGAGCATGTGCTCAGAATGTCTGGGTACTACAATCGCTTGAATCAAGTGGGACTTAATCTTCTAGATAAGATAGTGATTGACAGAGTTCTCTAGTCACTATCACCAAGTTACTAGAACTTCATGATGAACTACAATATGCAAGGGATAACGAAAACGATTCCCAAGCTCTACGAGATGCTGAAATCGGCGAAGGTAGAAATCAAGAAATAGCATCAAGCGTTGATGTTTAACAAGACCACTAGTTTCAATAAAAAGGGCAAGGGAATGAAAGGGAACTTCAAGAAGAATGGCAAGCAAGTTGCTACTCCTGTGAAAAAGCCCAAAGCTAGACCCAAGCCTGAAACTGAGTGCTTCTACTACAAAGGAAATTGTCACTCGAAGCGGAACTACCCCAAAAACTTGGCGGATAAGAAGGATGGCAAAGTGAACAAAGGTAAATCTGATATACATGTTATTGATGTGTACTTTACTAGTGTTCATAGTAGCCCCTGGGTATTTGATACCGGTTCAGTTGCTAAGTTTTGTAACTCGAAACAGGAGTTGCAAAATGAACATATACTAGTTAGGTGACGATGTGTGTTGGAAGTGATTCCAAGGTTGATAAGATCACCATCGCACACTCCCTTTACCTTCAGGATTAGTGTTGAACCTAAAATAAATGTTATTTGGTGTTTGCGTTGAGCATGAATATGATTGGATCATGTTTGTTGCAATAAAGTTATTCATTTAAGTCAAAGAATAATTGTTGTTCTGTTTACATGAATAAAACCCTCTATGGTCAAACACTCAATATAAATGGTTTATTGAATCTCGATCGTAGTAATACACATATTCATAATATTGATGCCAAAAGATGCAAAGTTGACAATGATAGTGCAACATACTTGTGGCACTGCCGTTTTTGGTTATATTGGTGTAAAGCGCATGAAGAAACTCCATGCAGATGGACTTTTGGAATCACTTGATTATGAATCATTTGATACTTGCGAACCATGCCTCATGGGCAAGATGACTAAAACTCCGTTCTCCGGAACAATGGAGGGAGCTACTGACTTATTGGAAATAATACATACCGGTGTATGCAGTTCGATGAGTGTTGAGGCTCGCGGCGGGTATCGTTATTTTCTGACCTTCACAGATGATTTGAGCAGATATGGGGATGTATACTTAATGAAACACAAGTCTAAAACATTTGAAAAGTTCAAAGAATTTCAGAGTGAAGTTGAGAATCATCGTAACAAGAAAATAAAGTTTCTACGATCTGATCGCGGAGGCAAATATTTGAGTTACGATTTTGGCCATCATTTAAAACAATGTGGAATAGTTTCACAACTCACGCCACTTGGAACACCACAATGTAATGGTGTGTTCGAACGTCGTAGCCGTACTTTATTAGATATGGTGTGATCTATGATGTCTCTTACCGATTTACCACTATCATTTTGGGGTTATGCATTAGAGACAACTGCATTCTCTTTAAATAGGGCACCGTCTAAATCCGTTGAGATGACACTATATGAACTATGGTTTGGCAAGAAACCTAAGTTGTTGTTTCTTAAAGTTTGGGGTTGCGATGCTTATGTGAAAAAGCTTCACCCTAATAAGCTCAAACCCAAATTGGATAAGTGCGTCTTCATAGGATACCCAAAAGAAACTATTGGCTACACCTTCTATCATAGATCCGAAGGCAAGATCTTTGTTGCTAAGAATGGATCCTTTCTAGAGAACGGGTTTCTCTCGAAAGAAGTGAGTGGGAGGAAAGTAGAACTTGATGAGGTAATTGTACCTTCTCTCGAATTGGAAAGTAGCTCATCACATAAATCAGTTCCAATGATTTCTACACCAACTAGAGACGAAGCTAATGATAATGATCATGAAACTTCAGATCAAGTTACTACCGAACCTCATAGGTCAACCAGAGCACGTTCCGCACCAGAGTGGTGCGGTAATCCTGTTCTGGAAGTCATGTTACTAGACCATGATAAGCCTACGAACTATGAGGAAGCGATGATGAGCCCAGATTCCCATAAATGGCTCGAGGCCATGAAATCTGAGATAGGATCCATGTATGAGAACAAAGTGTGGACTTTCGTTGACTTGCCCGATGATCGGCAAGCCATAGAGAATAAATGGATCTTCAAGAAGAATATTGATTGATGGTAATATTCTTTGTCTACAAAGCTTGACTTGTTGCGAAAGGTTTTCAACAAGTTCAAAGAGTTGACTATGATGATACTTTCTTACCCGTAGCGATGCTTAAGTCTGTCCGAATCATGTTAGCAATTGCCACATTTTATGATTATGAAATCTGGCAAATGGACATCAAAACTGCACTCCTTAATGGATTTCTTAAAGAAGAGTTGTATATGATTCAATCAGAAGGTTTTGTCGATCCTAAAGGTACTAACAAAATGTGCAAGCTCCAGAGATCCATTTATGGACTCGTGCAAGCATCTCTGTAGCGACCCGACCCGAATGGATCAAGTCTCTGTGCTTAAGTGTCATCCCTGGATCGGTATGCTGACACACACAGTACTCGAGGATTTATAACAGAGGTAAATCACATGTATAAATAACGTAAATACTATTACCTCAATCCAAAATAGTGGAAGTAACAAGGTTGTGGATTCCCATCAACACCAACGGCAAAGTTGAGTGTAGAAATCGTAACCCTAACGTATCACTTACAAGTAAATGCGAAAAGTGCGCAACATGAAGCGTTGCAGCCCGAAACGGTCAATTGACACATGGAATATCTTTGGCAATGTAACACATAGAGAGTAATGAAAGAATAAGCTATACTACATGCATATATGGCTGGTGGAAAATCTCTATGGTTATAATGGTTTTGCGAAAAGCCAATTTTTCCCTACTGCAAAGGAATAAATTATTTAACTATCATGGTGGTTGTTGAACATTGAGAATGGTTGACAGCATTCTCAATCCCAATTAAAAGTAATCATTAAACCCAAACAAATTATATTAAGTAACATGATGAGATCAACAGGATAATCCAAGAACTAGATACTCAAGATGTCCATAACCGGGGACACGGCTAATCATGATTAGTTTATACACTCTGCAGAGGTTTGCGCACTTTTCCCCACAAGACTCGATCGCCTCCGTTGGATTTCTCGCACTACATGATGTTTGAGAAGCGGATGGCCGAGACACGATCTTTCTAAGCGCTAGCACCTTACATGTGGGTAGACCGGTACACCTACTTTCCCCTACATACGCTAGTCTACCCGTAAGAGTTCGCACAACTTAATCAACTATGCGAGCCCATAATGGCTTGTGGCTGCACACGTAAGTTTCTAATTTGAATAATCTCATGATCCCTTTGAGCACGGGTGGCGGTCCAAGAAATATAGGCAAATCTGATAGAAACCAGGTGCCTCGGTCCACCCAGGATGTGTATTTAAGTTGCCACCTTAAATAAACCGTTAATTTAACAATCTCACATCTGTCATGGAATACACTCACCCAATCCACGTCTACTAGCATAGCATGGCGTAATAAGCAAACGTAGAAGTAACTCCCAAGGGTTTGAAAATAAGCAGTAATAGGTACTACCTCAAACTACTTCCCATCCCACAATTTAATTAGATCCTAATCATGCAATGTTTGAGGATAGATCTAATGCATGAAAACTGGGTAGTAGAAAAGTATATGATCAAAGTGTTACTTGCCTGCAATGTTGATGAAGATGATTCGCACTCAAAACTCTTGATAGGTCTACTCGTCACACTCCGGTCAATCTATCGTAATCAAGCAATAGTAACCACACATAAGCAATCACTCAAAAGATCGGAGAAAACGAAGAAAACGATTCAGAAAACATCAAAACCAAGCAAATAACTCTTGCAACATAAAACAATTTCTAACAGTACCAAAATTATGTGTATTTGCCCTTATCAGAAAGTTTATGTCAAGAGCTTCGCTTTGCAAAAAGAATCAACTCAAACGGAGTTACGGAACTCAAGTTATGAACAAAAGAAGTTTGAATATGAATCTGAACAAATTTCAAAATTTGAAAATTTCAAAAAGTTGACGTGACAGGTTAACTGGATAGGTGAAAACAAGACGAAACTATAGGCGTTGGTTTTATCTAATTTGGATGAACGAGTAAAAAGTTATGGCTATTTGAAAAATCAGGGCCAAAATTTGTAAAGCGGAAGAAAAATAAGCTATGGAAAAAATACAAAGAAATATACCTTTATAAGGTAGAGAAAAGACAACTTGGAGAGGGAAGAAGTCATGGGAGAGGAGAAAAATATTTTTCTTTAAGGAATCTAGTCAAACCAAAATATTGATTTAACCCGAATCGGATGATTTTTGGAGGCTCTATGGGTCTATATTTATTGGTGGAAAAAGAAACAGAAATTGGCCCAAGCGATGTGGGACTAAACGTATACATACGCAGATAAATTCCAAAAAAATCATGCGTATTGGGCTAAGACTTCGGCCAGGCCGCGCGCGTGCAGTGCGCCATAGTTTTTTTTTCGGCTAAAGAAGAGAAGAAAAAAAACGGGAAGGATTATGGTTGGCTGGGCCTGGCCCATGTAGGAAAAAGAAAAAGAAAAGATGGGGCGCCCGCTGCCACTATGCTGCGCACGTGGGCGACAGTTAGTTTCACGCGCGCGCAGTTTTTTGTTATTTGTTTTTTTAACAGAAAGCGATAAACTGAAAAATGAAAATAAAACTAGAACTTTATATAGGCATATTATATATCAAAATTTTCAGAAAACGATTTCCTACAAGCTGAACATTATTATAGCTTAAAATAAAATACACAAAATTTCAAATAAAGCAAAGAGTGCTTCTGCTCTAATAAAATCCAACAAAAATCATTTTAAAAATACCAAAATTAATTCAAATTTATTTCTCTCCAATTTTCTGATGTAGGGAATCATGTTACCCTATTTTCCATATATTTTATTTTTGGAGAAAAATAATTTGAATAAAACTCAAATAACTCCAAATTGAAAAATAAATTCAAAAGAACTTTGAATTTAATTCTTTGAAACTCCCAACTCATATTTCATATGTTTTGAAGAAGTCATTTTATCTTCGCTCGTGAAAATCATTGAGTTGCATAAAGTTTCAGAATTGGAAATATTCTCAAATGAAATTAAAATATTTTCAACACCCCTTATCATTTAAATAAATGGAAGAAGTCATGTCATCTTCTCTCAGGGTTTTGTGATGAAAAGAATTTGAATTCGAAGATCATAAAAGCAAAATGAAAGTTTGGGAAAGTCCTTTTATTCCCTCTCATTTAACTTTCAAAAGTTTCAAAATTCACTCACTTTCAGTCAATCAATCAAACAATCAATCAAAACTATCTATTTATTATAACATTCCAAAATTTAGAATTCTGGGATGTTACAATCTCGGAGTTGGAATATACGCTTTGATGAGGTAATCAAAGCATATGGTTTTATACATACTTTTGGAGAAGCCTTTATTTACAAGATAGTGAGTGGGAGCTCTGTAGCATTTCTAATATTATATGTGGATGACATATTGTTGATTGGAAATGATATAGAATTTCTGGATACCACAAAAGGATACTTGAATAAGAGTTTTTCAATGAAAGACCTCGGTGAAGCTGCTTATATATAGGGCATCAAGATCTATAGAGATAGATCAAGACGCTTAATTAGACTTACACAAAGCACATACCTTGATAAAGTTTTGAAGAAGTTCAAAATGGATCAGTCAAAGAAAGGGTTCTTGCCTGTGTTACAAGGGGTGAAGTTGAGTAAGACTCAAAACCCGACCACGACAGAAGATAGAGAGAGAATGAAAGTCATTCCCTATGCCTCAGCCATAGGTTCTATAAAGTATGCCATGCTGTGTACCAAACCTATTGTATACCTTGCCATGAGTTTGGCAAGGGGGTACAATAGTGATCTAGGAGTAGATCACTGGACAACAGTCAAAATTATCCTTAGGTACCTAAAGAGGATTAAGGAAATGTTTCTCGGTTATGGAGGTGATAAAGAGTTCGTCGTAAAGAGTTACGTCGATGCAAGCTTTGACACTGATCTAGATGACTCTAAGTCTCAATCTAGATACGTATGGAACGCGGGAGCAATTAGCTAGAGTAGCTCCATGCAGAGCATTGAAGACATAGAAATTTGCAAAATACATATGGATCTGATTGTGATAGACTCGTTGACTAAACTTCTCCCACAAGAAAAACATGATCACACCTTAGTACTCTTTGGGTGTTAATCACATAGCAATGTGAACTAGATTATTGACTATAGTAAACCTTTTCAGTGTTAGTCACATGGCGATGTGAACTATTGGTGTTAAATCACATGGCGATCTGAACTAGATTATTGACTCTAGTGCAAGTGGGAGACTGAAGGAAATATGCCCTAGAGGCAATAATAAAGTTGTTATTTTATATTTCCTTATATCATGATAAATGTTTATTATTCATGCTACAATTGTATTAACCGGAAACTTAATACATGTGTGGATACATAGACAAAACACCGTGTCCCTAGTAAGCCTCTACTAGACTAGCTCGTTAATCAAAGATGGTTAAGTTTTCTAACCATAGACATGTGGTGTCATTTGATGAACGGGATCACATCATTAGGAGAATGATGTGATGGACAAGACCCATCCGTTAGCTTAGCATATTGATCGTTCAGTTTTATTGCTATTGCTTTCTTCATGTCAAATACATATTCATTCGACTATGAGATTATGCAACTCCCGGATACCGGAGGAATACCTTGTGTGCTATCAAACGTCACAATGTAACTGGGTGATTATAAAGATGCTCTATAGGTATCTCTGAAGGTGTTTGTTGGGTTGGCATAGATCGAGATTAGGATTTGTCACTCTGAATATCGGAGAGGTATCTCTGGGCCTTCTCAGTAATGCACATCATAAGAGTTAGTTGCAGGATGATGTATTACGGAACGAGTAAAGAGACTTGCCGGTAACAAGATTGAACTAGGTATGAAGATACCGACGATCGAATCTCGGGCAAGTAACATACCGATGACAAAAGGAATAACGTATGTTGCCATTACGGTACGACCGATAAAGATCTTCGTAAAATATGTGGGAACCAATATGAGCATCCAGGTTCCGCTGTTGGTTATTGACCGGAGAGGTGTCTCGGTAATTTCTACATAGTTCTCGAACCCGTAGGGTCCGCGCGCTTAACGTTCGATGACGATTTTGTATTATATGAGTTATGTGATTTGGTGACCGGATGTTGTTCGGAGTCCCGGATGAGATCACGGACATGACGAGGAGTCTCGAAATGGTCTAGAGGTAAAGATTGATATATAGGATGATGGTATTCGGACACCGGAAGTGTTTCGGGGGTACCGGGTGCATATCGGGTCACCGGAAGGGGTTCCGGACGTCCCCCCGGCAACTACATGGGCCTTAATAAGCCAAGAGGGGGACAGACCTGTTGGGGAACGTAGCATAAATTCAAAATTTTCCTACGTGTCACCAAGATCTATCTATGGAGAAACCAGCAACGAGGGGAAGGAGAGTGCATCTACATACCCTTGTAGATCGCTAAGCGGAAGCGTTCAAGTGAACGGGGTTGAAGGAGTCGTACTCGTCGTGATCCAAATCACCGGAGATCCTAGTGCGAGCGGACGGCACCTCCGCGTTCAACACACGTACAACCGGTGGCGTCTCCCATGCCTTGATCCGGCAAGGAGAGAGGAGAGGTTGAGGAAGACTCCATCCGGCAGCGGCACAGCAGGCGTGGTGGTGGTGGAGGGCGTGGCAATCTGCAGGGCTTCGCCAAGCACCACTTGTAGATCGCGTGCGGAAGCGTTCAATGGAGCAGGGGATGGTGGAGTCGTACTTTCGCCGTGATTCGGATCACCGATGACCTAGTCTTTGAACGGGCAGCACCTCCGCGTTCAACACACGACGGAGCGGATGATGTCTCCTCCTTCTTGATCCAGCCAAGGGGAAGGAGAGGTTAATGATGATCCAGTGACGACGGCGTGGTGGTGGATGCAGCAGAACTCGGCGAGGCTTCGCTAAGCAACTACGGGAGGAGGAGGAGGTGTTGCGGGAGGAGGGAGGCGCTAGGGCTTGAGTGCGTCGCCTCCCTCCCTTCACTATATATAGGGGCAAGGGAGAGGGAGGGCGCAGCCTTGGCCCTTCCTCCAAGGAAGGAGTGCGGCCGGGAGGAGTCCATCCTCCCCAAGGCACCTAGGAGGTGCCTTCCCCTTTAGGACTCTCCCTTTCCCTTATCTCTTGGCGCATGGGCCTCTTGGGGCTGGTGCCCTTGGCCCATATAGGCCAAGGCGCACACCTACAGCCCATGTGGCCCCCGGGGCTGGTGGACCCCTGGTGGACCCCGGACCCCTTTCGGCACTCCGGTACAATACCGATAATGTGAAACTTTTCCGGCAACCAAAACAAGACTTTCCATATAAAATCTTTACCTCCGGACCATTCCGGAACTCCTCGTGACGTCCGGGATCTCATCCGGGACTCGAACAACATTCGGTAACCACATACAAACTTCCTTTATAACCCTAAGCGTCATCGAACCTTAAGTGTGTAGACCCTACGGGTTCGGGAATCATGCGAACATGACGGAGGCGTTCTCCGGTCAATAACCAACATCGGGATCTGGATACCCATGTTGGCTCCCACATGTTCCACGATGATCTCATCGGATGAACCACGATGTCAAGGACTCAATCGATCCGTATACAATTCCCTTTGTCTAGCGGTATTGTACTTGCCGAGATTCGATCGTCGGTATCCCGATACCTTGTTCAATCTCGTTACCGGCAAGTCTCTTTACTCGTTCCGTAACACATCATCCCGTGATCAACCCCTTGGTCACATTGTGCACATTATGATGATGTCCTACCGAGTGGGCCCAGAGATACCTCTCCGTTTACGGAGTGACAAATCGATCTCGATTCGTGCCAACCTAACAGACACTTTCGGAGATACATGTAGTGCACCTTTATAGCCACTCGATTACGTTGTGACGTTTGGTACATCCAAAGCATTCCTCGGCATCCGGAGTTGCACAATCTCATGGTCTAAGGAAATGATACTTGACATTAGAAAAGCTTTAGCATACGAACTACGATCTTTGTGCTAGGCTTAGGATTGGGTCTTGTCCATCACATCATTCTCCAAATGATGTGACCCCGTTATCAACGACATCCAATGTCCATGGTCAGGAAACCGCAACCATCTGTTGATCAACGAGCTAGTCAACTAGAGGCTTACTAGGGACATGGTGTTGTTTATGTACCCACACATGTATCTGAGTTTCCTATCAATACAATTATAGCATGGATAATAAACGATTATCATGAACAAGGAAATAATATAATAATAACTGATTTATTATTGCCTCCAGGGCATATTTCTAACAGTCTCCCACTTGCACTAGAGTCAATAATCTAGTTCACATCGACATGTGATCAACACTGATAGGTCACATCGCCATGTGACCAACATCCAAAGAGTTTACTAGTGTCTTAAACTAGTTCAAATCACCATGTGATTAAGTCTCAATGAGTTCTTGGGTTTGATCATGTTTTGCTTGCAAGAGAAGTTTTTAGTCAGCGGGTGCCTTAACATTCAGATCCGTATGTACTCGAAAATCTCTAAGTCATATTGTAAATGTTGCTTCTCGCTCCACTTGAAGCTATTCCAAATGGTTGCTCCACTATACGTATCCGGTTTGCTACTCGAGTCATTTCGGATAGGTGTTAAAGCTTGCATTGACGTAACCCTTTACGCCGAACTCTTTATCACCTCCATAATCGAGAAACATGTCCTTATTTACTCCAAGGACAATTTTGATCATTGTCCAATGATCCATTCTGGATCATTCTTGTACCAATAGTGACTCATGGCAAGGCACACTTTCGATGCGACACAAAGATAGCATACTATAGAGCCTACGTCTAAAAGCATAGGGGCGACCTTCGTCCTTTCTCTCTTTTCTGCCGTGGTCGAGCTTTAAGTCTTAACTTCATACCTTACATCTCGAGGCAAGAACTCCTTCTTTGGTGATCCATCTTGAACACCTTCAAGATCATGTCAAGGTATATGCTCATTTGAAAGTACCATTAAGCGGTTTTGATCTATCCTCATAGATCTTGATGCTCAATGTTCAAGTAGCTTAATCCAGGTTTTCATATTGAAAAACACTTTTCAAATAACCCTATATGCTTTCCAGAAATTCTACATCATTTCTGATCAACAATATGTCAACAACATATACTCATCAGAAATTCTATAGTGCTCCCACTCACTTCTTTGGAAATACAAGTTTCTCATAAACTTTGTATAAACCCAAAATCTTTGATCATCTCATCAAAGTGCACATTCCAACTCCGAGATGCTTACTCCGATCCTTAGAAGGATCATTTGGAGCGGCATACCTTTTAGCATCCTTAGGATCGACAAAAATTTTACGATTGTATCACATACAACCTTTCCTTACGAAGACTGGTAAGGAAACTCGTTTTGACATCCATCTGCCAGATTTCATAAATGCAGCTAATGCTAACATGATTCCGACAGACTTAAGCATCGCTACGGATGAGAAAATCTCATCGTAGTCAACTCCTTGAACTTTGTGAAAAACTCTTCGCCACAAGTCGAGCTTCATAGACGGTTAAATTACCGTTCACGTCAATCTTCTTCTTAATTATCAATTTATCTCATTGGCTTGCCTATCAAGGGGCATGTCCACCAATGTCCATGCTTTGTTACGATACATGGATCCTATCTCGGATTTCATGGCTTCTAACCATTTGTCGAATATGGGCCCACCATCGCTTCTCCATAGCTCGTAGGTTCATTGTTGTCTAGCAACATGACCTTCAAGACAGGATTCTTGTACCACTCAAGTAGTACGCATCCTTGTCACCCTACGAGGTACGCAGTAGTGACTTGATCCGAGACTTCATGATCATTATCATAAGCTTCTACTTCAATTGGTGTAGGCGCCCACGGGAACAACTTCACGTGCCTGCTGCACACTAGTTGAAGTGATGGTTCAATAACCTCATCAAGTCTCCACCATCCTCCGCTCAATTCTTTCGAGAGAAACTTTTCCTCGGGAAAGGACCTAATTCTAGAAACAATCCTTTTGCTTAGGGCTGAGACTTGAGGTATACCCAACTGTTTTGGGTGTCCTATGAAGATGCATTTTATCCGCTTTGGGTTCAAGCTTATCAACACGAAACTTTTTCACATAAGCGTCGCAGCCCCAAACTTTTAAGAAAGCGACAATTTAGGTTTCTCGAACCATAGTTCAAGCGGTGTCGTCTCAGCGGAATTACGTGGTGCCCTATTAAAGTGAGTGTGGTTGTCTCTAATGCCTAACCCATGAGCGATAGTGGTAGTCGATAAGAGACATCATGGTACGCATCATATCCAATAGGGTGCAACTATGATGTTTGGACACACCATCACACTATGGTGTTCCAGGCGGTATTAATTGTGAAACAATTTCCACAATGTCTTAATTGCGTGCCAAAGCTCGTAACTCAGATACTCATCTCCATGATCATATCATAGACATTTTATCCTCTTGTCACGATGATCTTCAACTTCACTCTGAAATTACTTGAACCATTCAATAATTCAGACTTGTGTTTCATCAAGTAAATATACTCAACATCTACTCGAATCATCTGTGAAGTAAGAACATAGCGATATTCACTTTGCATGCCTCGGCACTCATTGGACTGCACACATCAAAATGTGTTACTTCCAACAAGTTGCTATCTTGTTCCATCTTCTTTGAAAGCGAGGCTTTTCATTCATCTTGCCCATGTGGTATAATTTGCATATCTCAAGTGATTCAAAATCAAGTGAGTCCAAATGGTCCATTTGCATGGAGTTTCTTCATGCATATACACCAATAGACATGGTTCGCATGTCTCAAACTTTTCAAAAACGAGTGAGTCCAAAGATCCATCAACATGGAGCTTCTTCATGCGTTCTATACCAATATGACTCAAATGGCGGTGCCACAAGCAGGTGGTACTATCATTACTATCTTATATCTTTTGGCATGAAAATGTGTATCACTACGATCGAGATTCAATAAACCATTCCTTTAGGTGCAAGACCATCGAAGGTATTATTCAAATAAATAGAGTAACCATTATTCTCCTTAAATGAATAACCGTATTGCAATAGACATAATCCAATCATGTCTATGCTCAGCATAAACACCAAATGACAATTATTCTGGTTTAATACTAATCTTGATGGTAGAGGGAGCGTGCGATGTTTGATCACATCAAACTTGGAAACACTTCAACACATATCGTCGGCTCACCTTTAGCTAGTCTCCATTTATTCCGTAGCTTTTATTTGAGTTACTAACACTTAGCAACCGAACGGTATCTAATACCACTGGTGCTACTAGGAGTACTAGTAAAGTACACATTAACATAATGTATATCAATATACTTCTATCGACCTTGCCAGCCTTCTCATCTAACAAGTATCTAGGGTGGTTCCGTATGTCCGTTCCTCTCATTACGAAGCACTTAGTCTCGGGTTTGGGTTCAACCTTGGGTTTCTTCACTAGAGAAGCAAGCTGTTTTTCCGTTTCATGAAGTATCCCTTGTTGCCCTTGCCCTTCTTGAAACTAGTGGTTTTACCAACCATCAACAATTGATGCTCCTACTTGACTTCTACTTTCGCGGTGTCAAACATCGCGAACACTTCAAGGATCATCATATCTATCCCTTATATGTTATAGTTCATCACGAAGCTCTAGTAGCTTGGTGGCAATGTCTTTGGAGAAACATCACTATCTCATCTGGAAGATTAACTCCCACTCGATTCAAGTGATTGTTGTACCCAGACAATCTGAATAGAAGCTCAACGATTGAGATCTTCTCCCTTAGTTTGTAGGCTAGAAAACTCGTCGGAGGTCTCATACCTCTTGACGTGGGCACGAGCCTGAAATCCCAATTTCAGCCCTCAAAACATCTCATATGTTCATGACGTTTCAAAAAGCGTCTTTGGTGCCTCAATTCTAAGCCGTTTAACATTACCGAACTATCACGTAGTCATCAAAAGCGTGTGTGTCGGATGTTACGCAACATCCATAGACCACGTTCGAGGTCCGACACCGGCGGTGCATTAAGGACATAAGCTTTCTCGAGCGCATAATTGCTACTGTCAACTTTCAACTATATTTTCTCTAGGAACATATCTAAACAGTAGAACTAAAGCGCGAGCTATGACATAATTTGCAAAGGGCTTTTGACTATGTTCAGGATACTTAAGTTCATCTCATGAACTCCCACTCAGATAGACATCCCTCCAGTCATCTAAGTGATTACATGATCTGAGTCAACTAGGCCGTGTCCGATCATCACGTGAGACGGACTAGTCATCATCGGTGAACATCTTCATGTTGATCGTATCTACTATACGACTCATGCTCGACCTTTCGGTCTCTTGTGTTCTGAGGCCATGTATGCATACATGCTAGGCTCGTCAAGTCAACCTAAGTGTTTGGCGTGTGTAAATCTGGCTTACACCCGTTGTATGTGAGCGTAAGAATCTACCACACCCGATCATCATGTGGTGCTTGAAGCGATGAACTTTCATAGCGGTGCGATTAGGGGAACACTTTCTTGAAATTTCAATGAGGATCATCTTATTTACTACCGTCGTTCTAAGAAAATAAGATGTATAATCATGATAAACATCACATGCAATCAAATAGTGACATGATATGGCCAATATCATTTTGCTCCTTTGATCTCCATCTTGAGGCTCCATGATCATCGTCGTCACCGGCATGACACGATGATCTCCATCATCATGATCTCCATCATCGTGTCTCCATGAAGTTGTCTCGCCAACTTATTACTTCTACTACTATGGCTACCGGTTAGCAATAAAGTAAAGTAATTACATGGTGTTTGTTCAATGACACGCAGGTCATACAATAAATTAAGACAACTCCTATGGCTCCTGCCGGTTGTCATACTCATCGACATGCAAGTCGTAATTCCTATTACAAGAACATGATCAATCTCATACATCACATATCATTCATCACATTCTTCTTGGCCATATCACATCACATAGCATACCGCAAAAACAAGTTAGGCGTCCTCTAATTGTTGTTGCATGTTTTACGATGGTTGCTATGGGTTTCTAACAAGATCGTTTCTTACCTCATAAAACCACAGCGTGATATGCCAATTGCTATTTACCCTTCATAAGGACCCTTTTCATCGAATCCGTTCCGACTAAAGTGGGAGGCGGCACCCGCTAGCCACCTTATGCACCAAGTGCATGTCGATCGGTGGAACTTTGTCTCATGTAAGTGTACGTGTAAGGTCGGTTCGGGCCGCTTCATCCCACAATACCGTCGAAACAAGATTGGACTAGTAACGGTAAGCATATTGAACAAAATCAACGCCCACAACTACTTTGTGTTCTACTCGTGCAAAGAATCTACGCATAATAGACCTAGCTCATGATGCCCTTTGTTGGGGAGCGTAGCATAAATTCAAAATTTTCCTACGTGTCACCAAGATCTATCTATGGAGAAACCAGCAACGAGGGAAGGAGAGTGCATCTACATACCCTTGTAGATCGCTAAGCGGAAGCGTTCAAGAGAACGAGGTTGAAGGAGTCGTACTGTCGTGATCCAAATCACCGGAGATCCTAGTGCGAGCGGACGGCACCTCCGCGTTCAACACACGTACAACCCGGTGGCGTCTCCCATGCCTTGATCCAGCAAGGAGAGAGGGAGAGGTTGAGGAAGACTCCATCCAGCAGCAGCACAACGGCGTGGTGGTGGTGGAGGAGCGTGGCAATCCTGCAGGGCTTCGCCAAGCACCACTTGTAGATCGCGTGCGGAAGCGTTCAATGGAACGGGGATGATGGAGTCATACTCGCCGTGATTCAGATCACCGATGACCTAGTGTTGAACGGACAGCACCTCCGCGTTCAACATACATACGAAGCGGATGACGTCTCCTCCTTCTTGATCCAGCAAGGGGGAAGGAGAGGTTGATGATGATCCAGCAGCATGACGGCGTGGTGGTGGATGCAGCAGAACTCCGGCAGGGCTTCGCTAAGCAACTACGGGAGGAGGAGGAGGTGTTGCAGGGAGGAGGGAGGCGCTAGGGCTTCAGGTGCGGCTGCCCTCCCTCCCCTTCACTATATATAGGGGCAAGGGAGAGGGGAGGGGCGCAGCCTTGGCCCTTCCTCCAAGGAAGGGTGCGGCCAGGGAGGAGTCCATCCTCCCCAAGGCACCTAGGAGGTGCCTTCCCCTTTAGGACTCTCCCTTTCCCTTATCTCTTGGCGCATGGGCCTCTTGGGGCTGGTGCCCTTGGCCCATATAGGCCAAGGAGCACACCCCTACAGCCCATGTGGCCCCCCGGGGCTGGTGGACCCCCTGGTGGACCCCCGGACCCCTTTCGGCACTCCCGGTACAATACCGATAATCTGTGAAACTTTTAAAGAACCAAAACAAGACTTCCCATATATAAATCTTTACCTCCGGACCATTCCGGAACTCCTCGTGACGTCAGGGATCTCATCCGGACTCGAACAACATTCAGTAACCACATACAAACTTCCTTTATAACCCTAAGCGTCATCGAACCTTAAGTGTGTAGACCCTACGGGTTCGGGAATCATCTGAACATGACCGAGATGTTCTCCGGTCAATAACCAACAGCGGGATCTGGATACCCATGTTGGCTCCCACATGTTCCACGATGATCTCATCGGATGAACCACGATGTCAAGGACTCAATCGATCCCGTATACAATTCCCTTTGTCTAGCGGTATTGTACTTGCCCGAGATTCGATCGTCGGTATCCCGATACCTTGTTCAATCTCGTTACCGGCAAGTCTCTTTACTCGTTCCGTAACACATCATCCCGTGATCAACCCCTTGGTCACATTGTGCACATTATGATGATGTCCTACCGAGTGGGCCCAGAGATACCTCTCCGTTTACGGAGTGACAAATCCAGTCTCGATTCGTGCCAACCCAGCAGACACTTTCGGAGATACCTGAGTGCACCTTTATAGCCACTCGATTCGTTGTGACGTTTGGTACACCCAAAGCATTCCTACGGCATCCGGGAGTTGCACAATCTCATGGTCTAAGGAAATGATACTTGACATTAGAAAAGCTTTAGCATCTGAACTACGATCTTTGTGCTAGGCTTAGGATTGGGTCTTGTCCATCACATCATTCTCCAAATGATGTGATCCGTTATCAACGACATCCAATGTCCATGGTTAGGAAACCGTAACCATCTGTTGATCAACGAGCTAGTCAACTAGAGGCTTACTAGGGACAAGGTGTTGTTTATGTACCCACACATGTATCTGAGTTTCCTATCAATACAATTATAGCATGGATAATAAATGATTATCATGAACAAGGAAATAATATAATAATAACTAATTTATTATTGCCTCTAGGGCATATTTATAACAAGACCAGCCCAGCCCCTAAGGGGCTGGTGCGCCCCATGTAGGCCAAAATAAAGGGGAAGGAAAGAGAAGAAGGGAGAAAGGAAGGGGGAATCCGGCCGCCCCCTTCCTTCCCTCCTCCCTCCTCCTTCCTTCCCCCTCCGGATGAATACGGAAGGGGGGAGGCCGAATTGGGAGGCGCACAAGTAGGATTCCTCCTAGTTGGGGCGCCCCCTTGGCTGCTTCTCCTCCCCTCCAACCTATATATATGAGGGGGGCATCGCTAGAACACACATCAACAGTTGTTAGCCGTGTGTGGCGCCCTCCTCCACAGTTTAGGCCTCCAGTCATATTCACGTAGTGCTTAGGCGAAGCCCTACACGGATTACTTCACTATCACCATCACCACGCCGTCGTGCTGACGGAACTCTCCCTCGACACTTTGCTGGATCAAGAGTTTGAGGGACATCATCGAGCTGAACGTGTGCAGAACTCGGAGGTGTCGTACGTTCGGTGCTTGGTCGGTTGGAACGAGAAGAAGTTCGACTACATCAACCACGTTGTCAAACGCTTCCGCTTTCGGTCTACGAGGGTACGTGGACACACTCTCCCCCTCTCCTTGCTATGCATCTCCTAGATAGATCTTGCGCGAGCGTAGGAATATATATTAAAATTGCATGCTACGTTCCCCAACAGAAAGTTGTTTAGGTGGACTATCTGCCTCGGAATTCATGCCAAACGGAGGCTCATATGGGGCGCCCGCGCCCGTGTGGAACGCTGTCTTTTGTGTTGTCTTTGCACAGATGTCTCATGTTGATTTCTTCTTCCTCAATTCTTCTTCCATTCCATTTTCACACGTGATTTCTTACCCTTTTAGCCCATTCAAAAAGAGGATTTGTGGAATCCTTTGCATTCATTAGTCATTAGTATCAATGTCGGAGCGAATATCTCTTTTTAATTGAAATATCTCATTTAAACAAAGGTGAAATGAGTGTAAAAATATCACTCATCATTGGTGCAGTTGGGCCTCGAGTGATCCGACAGGAGACAGTGAACACAAAATGGGTCGTCACGCCCCATGGGCCTAGAGCCGAAGTTTTGAATTTGGTTTCTTCCCTTCCTTGCATTAATTTACGTGGACGGCTCCTGACGTTGATCACGTCGGAGAGCCGAATCCTTGGCAGGAACTAACGCATAGGACTTGGGCATATGATTTTCTAGGATGTGAGAATTGGAAACACGAGTCCATGCATCAGCTTTTTCTTGCACGTACAGATCTAACTCCACCTTAGAATTTGGACCTCCACCCCTAAAAAGAAGGAAATTGATATTGAATTTAGGAAGAGAAATGCTACCTCCCTTGATAATGGTGAGGCGAATTGTTTTTAGAAGAGACAATGAACTTGAATGACCAATTTTGTAGCATCTCTACCTTGTAGAGGTAAGCGAAACCTCCAAAGCATGAAAGTAAGGTGGTGGCCATCGATTGCATGGTGAGCTTGATCTTGGACCTGGTGAATTCCACCATCAATGGGAATCCATCGAAGTTATCTGATTCCGCGGCACTAGTGCGGACATTCCAAACTCTTCAAATTTCCTCTTTAAATTCCCGACCCTTCTTGAAATCCTGAGCTACCAGAAACATGGTCGGTGGGTACTGCGATCGGAGTGATTTGCAGCCGGATGTGGGGCACGGTGATCACGGCGACCGAGTGTGGTGACCGCCGCGGCCGGAGTGGCCGGCGGCGGGGGCTAGGAGGCCGTCGTCGTCCTAATGATGTGGTTGTAGGCAGACTTTGAGTTGAGCATGATGCATCTCGTAAGCCTTCAACAAGCTCCAGCCCGCTTCTGATTATTCCACTAGCTTGGCTAGCTTTTATTATGTGATAGACGGTATATGATGGCCAAATCTAAAGTATAACAAATAGCAGAATTCAGCGAGACACTATTGGAGACGCCGATTGCCATACAGTTTGTGCAGAGCTGGCAAGCATCTCGTCCCTCCCGACAGACACGTCTACCCCATAAAATGTTCTTCTGTCGTTTGGAGAAAGACAAATGGAAAAAACAATACGAGCCGGCCGGAAGCTTCTTTCCGCAACCTCCATGATTTCCTCGTGGTGGTCGAACCATTTACGATTTTGGTTGCAGATCAAAAAAAAATTAGGGGTGGTTGCGGGATCATTTGATCAGCTGATCTCTGATGATTAGACGGGTCGAATATATGCAGGACAAATCCTCAAAAATAAAAGAAATATATGCAGGACAACAACTTGCACATATCCGCTCGTCGGGGTAAATAAATAAATAAACTGTGGACCTCAATATTGATCTTTTTTCTAGACAAACCTCAATATCGATCTGACATTCGATCTAGGAACCATCCCGGGCAAACGTTTTGTTCGCGCTGAATGGTCGACGATCAAACGTCGTTCACTGCCACGCATTAGCGCGAACTAAAGCGTCGTGCGAAGCCCCTGGCCTAACTTAAAATCAGATTCGCGCTAAACTAAAGGAAAACGTTTGAGAACAGCGAGCCGGCGGAACGCTCGGGTCGGTCGCGCACGGGGCGTGCGTTCCACTTTATGCCATGTCACCCTCTCAGTGGCCCCACAAACAGTCCTATTCCTTTATCTCTTTCTTCCTTATCCCTACGCACTGTGAGTTCTCTATTTATTTATGTCTGCTTCGTCTTCCTCTAATTGATCCCCTTCTCTCTATCTCTCTCTCGCATTCTTCTCTTCCCAGCGCCTCCGTGTTGCAACCACAGCCGCCATATCCCAGCGAAGCTGCAAGGCGCACAACCAACACCTTCTTCTTCCTCTCCGGTCTCCCTCACCTTCGGCACAATCGTAGCTGCAACGGTGCCGAGGATGTTACCCGGCACTTGCCACATGCTACAACGGCTATGTTGCGATGCTGGGAACGGTGGTGGCGCGAAGCTGCAGCCACATGCTGCAATTACGGCTGTCGTATTCCGGCGAAGATGCAAGGTGCCGACGTACTGCACAGAAATGCTACAACCGGCTACAGCGGAGCTACAACAGGCACTTGGTAGAGCTGGCACCGGTGGTGCCAATTGCTACAACCGGCGCCATTTTTGCTAGAACCAAAGAAAGCAGGTGTTACAACCGTTGCGCAGCGGAGCTACAACCATGAACGCAAAATGCTACGACCGGATCTGTTTTTTGCTGGAACTAGAGAAATTAGGGGCTTCAACTTAAGGCTACAACCATGGCAACCATCAGTTTCTCTACAACCATGTCCCACTAAAAAGTCTAAAAAAAGAGTATTTGACAGCCTTAAAAGGGACACTGGTATAAAAGAAAGAAAAAGTCCTTCCTATATAGTAGGTAACAAAAGCAATTGCCATGGTTAAAATTTCTTACAAACAGATACCTATACCCCTATTAATAAAGTATGGACTGCTTTTGCCCGTTCACTGTCAGCAATTTTGTAGAAAAATCCCTACAGTTTTAGGTAATCAACCCGCAATACATTTTTTAAGTGTTACAAACAGAAAAATGTTTGGTTTTTGTAGAAACACCCTGTAGTCTTCGGTATGGCTTCAAGTGTTATAAACAGAAAAAAATGTTTCAATAGGGGGAAAGAAAAGGAGCTATGGACGGCGTTGTTGCGAGGTCAGCCCTGGAGGTTCCCGAGGCTGGCGGTCGCGGCAGAAGCTCGGAGCTCAGGACCAAGGCGAAGGAGGAGGCATATGGCTCCGAGATGAGCCAAGGCGGGGTTGGACAAGGAAGGAGGAGGTCGGGCAGGAATGATGGAGGCATGTGGCGTGGCGCACGCGCGAGGAGGAACAGAGGGGGCGTTGCGGAGGCGAACTTCGCTAGCGGCGAGCTTATCAGTCGAACCGGTGGCAGGGTAGGAGACGTCGGTCGCGAGGGGTGCGGGGATGCGGGGAGGAGGCAAGATGGCGCGACGACGGCTTGGGCTCATCGACGGTCGTCGGATCAAGGCAGCAGCCTCACTGGCGTACTGGTGCATGGAGGCGGCAACGGATTGGGAGCTCGAGGGAGAGATGGCGATGAGAGAGAGAGAGAGAGAGAGAGAGAGAGAGAGAGGAGGGGAGGGGATCAAGCTAGGTTAAAAGGGGTAGGGGAGCTGACTGGTTCTTGGTTGAAATTGGGCTGGCCTGTTAGAAAAGAAAAGCCTTTTCCTTTCTATTTAGAGCAGGAAAAGAAAAGAAGAAAATGAAGTATTCAAAGATGAGAACTTGGTGAGATAATTTATATGAGCTCTACGATTTATGCATATGCCCACAAATTGATTCCATCAATTTTGGACAAGTTGAATTCAAATGGATTGAACTAGAGGTAGGAGCTAGGAATATCGAGAAATGCTGAAACTTATGGTGGAGCTCTGAAATGCAATGAAAGAATTTTGGGCAAAATTTGGAGGCCAAACTTGAAGTAGAACAGGCGCAGGAATAATTGCAAGTGTGTTGTGGTTAATTCCAAATTAATGAAATATTTAATAGTAGCTCCCTAAAATATTGGGAGGATATGTTATAAAGAGAAGTCACCATGTGAATATCCTCAATTTAAATAGATCAAAAGATATATGCAATTTATTTATTTGAGTTTAAAAATTGGTTGCAAATCTTAATGGCATGATGACATGGCGCAATGCAAAAAAAAAGACAATATAATAGCAATCATGAAAAGAATCGGTCTCGGTCTGGCTGCAATTGACACCCTCGGAGAATTGATGCGAAAGAAACGGATCAAGCACTCTCTTAGCCCATTTTGAACCACATTTTTCGTTCTCTATTCAATTTGAGAAAGTGCTCAATTTTCTATAAATTTAAACATGGCGCAATGCAAAAAAAGACAATATAATAGCAATCATGAAAAGAATCGGTCTCGGTCTGGCTGCAATTGACACCCTCGGAGAATTGATGCGAAAGAAACGGATCAAGCACTCTCTTAGCCCATTTTGAACCACATTTTTCGTTCTCTATTCAATTTGAGAAAGTGCTCAATTTTCTATAAATTTAAACAGAATAGTTGTTTCATAACACAAGTAATTTTCATACGGTTCTAAAAAGGTAATTTTCAAACATTTTCTTCATAACAAAGCATGGACATTGAAATAAAGAGATAGTACCTCCAATTTATTGGTTGAATAATCTAAATGTTTTAACAAATAAATTACATATTAGTATAATTATTGTAAGTATTATATTCTCAGTGGTTTGATTTGAAGGCGCTATTTTATCATCCCGTTACAGCATACGGGCCTTTTACTAGTTATATATAAAAACTGAGAGAAAATTGCCATGAAAATCAGGAAAAATATTCACCTACATGTAAAAACTTAAACTTGCCATGGTATGTACAAATAAATTGCCATGGTTTAAAACAAAAAAATATGTACACATGAATAAAATACCTACACAGTAAATAAAATGACATGATACAATACAAAATGCATGCAGAGTTAAAAAGTTGCCATGGTGAGACATTAGTGCACGAAGAATATTTGCCATGTTGACTAACAAAACTGTGAGGTGAACGTTTCCCATGTATTTTGTCATGGTCTAACTATAAAATTTGCCATGTTTGGAAAATTGCGATGGTCTAACTACTACTCCCTCCGTCCCATAATGTAAGATGTTTTTTGGCACTAGTATAGTGCTAAAAAACATCTTATATTATGGGACAGAGGGAGTACTTTTTAAAATGGTCGCTAAAAAGATCGTGGCAAATTTTGTTGAAAAAGGAATGAAACATGTTTGTAATGTTTAGATTGCAAAAAATATAAGATTATTTGACATGGTCTATAAATGCAACCACCATAACCGTCGGCTCCCTCGGAGACTGTCACGTTGTCGAGAGCGCCCAGCCCCGAGCCACTAGGACTCAACCCTCGCTCCCGGGCAAATGGCACGCTCGCGAGGCTCTAGTCTGCTACGGCCGCACAAATCACACCGCCGCCAGTTGTTGGGCCTCACACAACTTGCCGTGTGGGGGGCCTAATACCGCCACCACCACCACGCCTGGGGATCTGGTCCTGATTCGTGGGCTGGCCGCCGCAACTCGCCTGAGTATTGGTCAGGATCAAGCTAATTGTGGATCGCCGGGAGAAAGAAACCGAGGGAGAGAATGAAACGCGCGTCCACTTCGATGAGGTGAGGGAGAGAGGAAGTGATAGGTTGCGGCGTTCGCTCGGTCGGTCTCTGGAACAAATAACTCCTTGTGATGACGTGGCAAGTGCATGTGCCCCAAGATTAGTGCTCCCAATCCAACGACAACGAATGCGTTAGCGTGAGACAATGAAAAATCTGGCCTGAGATTTTATCTTTTTCAAAAAAGGTGCATGCCCCTGGTTGGCATGGCCCCGCCCATATAGAGCTGATTCTCGCGTCGCGTGATGCTCAAGTGTGATCCCAAAATAATCCAATGCCGAAATAAAGAAATCCAAGACCAGTTTTCCGGGCTGCTGTGCATAGCCCTCCAATTTTGCACTGCGGGCTAACGAATAGGATTTCAATGGTTTGGCACATTACTGGATTTCAGAGGGTTCTTGGCCCAAAAAGTGCGTGACCTAGCCATTGCCATTGGTTTTGACCGAGTTTTTTTATATGAACTTCTAATCCGAACGTGCAGGGGACACATGCAGATTAAACTAGTTTTAATTTCCCAAAATGAAATAAAAATGCTTGCGATTTTTAAAAAATCTTCCCCAAAGTTGAAAATGATAAAATTTAAAAAAAATCTCTATTTTTTAAAAATTGTTGTGTTTTTTTTAAATTTCCCCAAATCTAAAGAAGGTATGGGAATATTTTAACTAATGTTCATGATATTTATAAAGTTGTTATCAAATTATAAAAGTGTCCAGAATTTTTTTAAGGCTGTTAAATTTTTTATGATATGTTCAATTTTTTATAATATTTTTAGTAGTAGAGAAGGTAAATAAAATGCATAATAATAATAATTTTTAAACCGACAGAAAACAGGGAAGAAAAAGAAAAAAGACAAAGAAACAGAAAATCCAGAAGAGAAAAGAAAAGGCAAATAAAAATACCACGAGAAGGGCACAAGCATGGTTGCTCTTGTTCACAAAGAGTGGTGGGTCCATCTATTTTTTTTTTGAGGGGTAAAGCCAGGTTTTATTACTCATAGTCTACATGATGTGGGATACAAAATGGATCATGGGGTTGCAACAGCCAAATGTATCTCCCCCGATCCAGAGAATGAGCAAACTTAGCAAGTCTATCAGTATCTATATTTGCACCTCGTCCTTCATATGTGAAGCTACAGTTGAAAGCCTCTGATCTCTCCCTTATCTCGTTGATAATGGAGCTGTAGCTTGCGTTGGAGGCTCCATTGATGTCCGCAATAACCACCTTCGAATCTGAGGGAATCATCAAATTATGAATCATCAGATCCTGGGCTAGGGCAAGTGCCTCACGGCATGCCATTGCTTCCAGCGTTGCAGCGTCAGTAATGCCTTGAACTGTGAGAGCCGAGCTTCCCAGGTATACTCCAGCAGCGTCACGGCAAACCGCAGCAGATGCGCCTCTTTGTCTTGATCTGGACACCGCAGCGTCCACGTGCATTTTGCGAAACACAGCCGGCGGAGCTTTGGGACTCGGCGATGCTTGTGGTACACTCTGCTTCTCCGGTCCTCTCATTTGGTAGCGACTCAGGTCCTGGATGAACCTTAGTATGAACTGATGAGTTGAACCTGGGCTTTGAAAATTTTGCTCATGGATGGCTTGTCTCCTAGCCCACCAAATTGCCCAAAGGGTCACAACTAATCTCACAAAGGCTTCATGTGACAGTGAGTCTATCATCGCAAATATCCAATGTTTGGCGCTTGGCTCCGACGTTTCACATAGGTGTTCAGCTAGCTCCCCGTCAACCAGCGCCCACACGCATCTCGCCATGGAACATTCTAGCAGAGAGTGCCTCCATGAATCTTCTGCACCACATAAGCCGCAAGAACTTGTCGATGACATGTTTCTGTTTTGTCTAACATCTTCCGTTGGTAGAGATTGTTTAGCAAGCCTCCATAAAAACATCCTTATTTTCCCGGCACTTGAACCTTCCACAACTGCTTCCAAGATGATGCATCTCTATCAATACTTGATGAACCCGAAGAACCATCAAGCCATGCTTCTCTCCTCTTTTTTGTGTCTACCAACATTCGGTAAGCGGACCTGACGGAGAAGTATCCGTTCCTCTCAAAATTCCAGGCCCAACTGTCCTCAACTTGAGTGGTCGGAAGTGGTATGCTCACAATAGGAGGGATATCAATTGCTAAAAATACTCCTCTGATCTTATCTTCGTCCCAACTTGCCGAGGTATGATCAATCAGTTCAGATACAAAGGTAGGCTGGTTGTTTGTCCTTGATCCATAAGGACGCATCATGGTATCTCTTGGTAGCCAGTTGTCAAGCCATATCCTCGTCGAGTTGCCATCGCCGATCCGCCGTATGAGCCCCTGCTTGACACATCCCGACCCTCTATGATTACGCCGCCATATCTGGCTTGGGTGGTTACCAAGTTAACCGAGGATGGAGCCCAAAGGAAAATAAACTGCCTTGAGAACCCTTGCGCACAAGGAACCCGGAACCTGTAGGATGCGCCAAGACTGTTTTGCAAGCAAGGCTAGGTTAAAGAGTTCAAAGTCTTGGAAACCCAAGCCTCCCATCGATTTGGGTTGTGTCATTGCTTCCCATGAGACCACACTTGGCTTGCGTTTCCCATCCTTACTACCCCACCAGAATTTTCTGATGAGCATGTTGAGATGCTCACAGAGCCCTCTAGGTAGCTTGAAGCGGGACATAGAGAAAACAGGAACAGCTTGGGCCACCGACTTGACCAACACTTTTTTCCCCGCCGATGACATTGTTTTTTCAATCCATCCCTGGACTTTGCTCCAAATATAATCCTTGAGATATTTGAATGCACCATTTTTTGATGAGCCCACATCAGATGGCATGCCCAAGTATTTTTCATTGAGGGTTTCATTTGGAACCTGCAACACCGCTTTCACCTCTTCCCTCAATGCTTGAGGACATCCTTTACTAAAAAGATAGTTGATTTGGCATGATTTATCCTTTGCCCTCAAGCTTGACAATAATTATGTAACAACTGGTTTACCTCATCCATGAAGAGTGCTCGCCTTAAAAACAAAGTGTCACATCTCGCAAAAGAGTAAGTGGTTTACTGGCGGTGCCGAGGGCGCCGCTTTTATCCCACTCAAGTTGGATGACTCGTCCATCGATTTTAGTAGGCACAGAAGGCCCTCTGCTGCGATTAAGAAGAGATACGAAGAAATGGGGTCTCCCTGACGTATACCACGAGAAGGTGTGAATTCTTGTAACTTCTTACAATTGAAAAGAACTGAAAATTTGACCGTTCTGACAAGACTCATAACAATGTCAACCCAGTTACTGGTGAAGCCCAGCTTGAGCATAATGGCCTGCAGATAGTCCCATTCCAGTCTGTCGTAAGCTTTCAACATATCCAGTTTTAAAGCACAATTCCTGTTGCTCTTCGCTCGGTTTCTTTTCATGAAGTGCAGACATTCATAGGCAGTTATTATGTTATCTGTGATGAGTCGCCCCAGAACAAAGGCTGACTGCTCCTCTGAGATTATGTCGGGTAGCACTATCTTCAATCTATTTGATATAACTTTGGAGGCAATTTTGTACAAAACATTGCATAGAGAGATTGGTCTGAACTGTGACAGAAGGGTTGGCTTTTTTACCTTAGGGATTAAAACCAGGAGGGTCTCATTAATGCATGCAACTGATTTTGTCCCCTCAATGATACGTAGAACCGCCGTCGTCACTTCGGTCCCACACACCTCCTAATGGCGCTGAAAAAAATGTGCCGGAAACCCATCCGGGCCAGGTGCCTTTGTGGGGAACATCTGAAACAGGGCAGTCTTTACCTCCTCCCTTGTATATGCTGCATTCAAAATTCCGTTCATCTCAGGAGTCACCTTGCATGGTACTGTATCCAGGACTCTCTGAAGGAAATATGCCCTAGAGGCAATAATAAAGTTATTATTTATTTCCTTATATCATGATGAATGTTTATTATTCATGCTAGAATTGTATTAACCGGAAACATAATACATGTGTGAATATATAGACAAACAAGATGTCACTAGTATGCCTCTACTTGACTAGCTTGTTAATCAAAGATGGTTATGTTTCCTAACCATAAACAAGGAGTTGTTATCTGATTAACAAGGTCACATCATTAGTAGAATGATCTGATTGACATGACCCATTCCGTTAGCTTAACACTTGATCGTTTAGTATGTTAATGCTTTCTTCATGACCTATACATGTTCCTATAACTATGAGATTATGCAACTCCCGTTTGGGAGGAACACTTTGGGTACTACCAAGCGTCACAACGAATCGGGTGATTATAAAGGAGTACTACAGGTGTCTCCAAAGGTACTTGTTGGGTTGGCGTATTTCGAGATTAGGTTTTGTCACTCCGATTGTCGGAGAGGTATCTCGAGCCTTCTCGGTAATGCACATCACTTAAGCCTTGCAAGCATTACAACTAATAAGTTAGTTGTGAGATGATGTATTACGGAACGAGTAAAGAGACTTACCGGTAACGAGATTGAACTAGGTATTGGATACCGACGATCGAATCTCGGGTAAGTAACATACCGATGACAAAGGGAACAACGTATGTCGTTATGCGGTTTGACCGATAAAGATCTTCGTAGAATATGTAGGAACCAATATGGGCATCCAGGTTCCGCTATTGGTTATTGACCGAGAATGGTTCTAGGTCATGTCTACATAGTTCTCGAACCCGTAGGGTCCGCACGCTTAACGCTTCGATGACAGTTCATAATGAGTTTATAAGTATTGATGCACGAAGTTTGTTCGAGTCCGGATGTGATCACGGACATGACGAGGAGTCTCGAAATGGTCGAGACATAAAGATTGATATATTGGAAGCCTATGTTTGGACTTGGAAGGGTTCCGAGTGAAATCGAATTTATCGAGTAGGGAGGTTCTGGAACCCCAGGAACTACATGGGCCATAGTGGGCCTTAGTGGAAAGGAGAGAGGCCAGCCCTAGGTGGTCGCCCCCCCTTCCCTAGTCCTATTAGGACTAGGAAAGGTGGGCCCCCCTCTCTCTCTTTCCTCCGGGAATCCTAATCCAACTAGGATTGGAGGGAGTCCTACTCCCGAGGAGTAGGACTCCTTGCGCGCCTCCCCCTTGGGCGGCCACCTCCCCTTGGCTCCTTTATATCACAGGCGGGGGCACCCCAGGACACACAAGTTGATCTACGGATCGTTCCTTAGCCGTGTGCGGTGCCCCCTCCACCATATTCCACTTCGGTCATATCGTCAGAGAGCTTAGGCGAAGCCTGCGCGGAGAGAAGTCATATCGTCGCGGAGCTTAGGCGAAGCCCTGCGTCAGTGGAGCATCAACATCGCTACCACGCCGTCGTCTTGTGGAACTCATCCTCGACACTTTCTTTGGATCGGTCAGGGATCGTCATCGAAATTTGAGCGTGTGCGAGAACTTCGGAGGTGCCGTCGTTCGGTGCTTGGATCGGTCGGATCGTGAAGACGCACGACTACATCAACAGCGTTGTTATAACGCTTCCGCTTTCGGTCTCACGAGTGCGTGGACGGACACTCTCCCCTCTCGTTGCTATGCCATCACCATGGTCTTGCGTGATCGTAGGAAATTTTTGAAATTACTGCGTTCCCCAACAAAGGGCATCCGAGCCTGGTTTTATGTGTTGATGTCATATGCACGAGTAGAACACAAGTGAGTTGTGGACGATACAAGTCATACCGCCTACCGGCATGTCATACTTTGGTTCAGCGGTATTGTTGGACGAGACGATCCGGACCAACCTTACGCCAGACGCTTACGCCGAGACCGGTTCCCTCGACGTGCTTTGCACATAGATGGCTTATGGAAGACTGTCTCTCCAACTTTAGTTGAACCGAGTGTGGCTACGCCCGGTCCTTGAGAAGGTTAAACGGAGTCTATTTGACAAACTATCGTTGTGGTTTTGATGCGTAGGTAAGAACGGTTCTTGCTCGGCCCGTAGCGACCACGTAAAACTTGCAACAACAAAGTAGAGGACGTCTAACTTGTTTTTGCAGGGCATGTTGTGATGTGATATGGTCAAGACGTGATGCTATATTTTATTGTATGAGATGATCATGTTTTGTAACCGAGTTATCGGCAATCGGCAGGAGCCATATGGTTGTCGCTTTATTGTATGCAATGCAATCGCGATGTAATGCTTTACTTTATTACTAAGCGGTAGTGATAGTCGTGGAAGCATAAGATTGGCGAGGCGACAACGATGCTACGATGGAGATCAAGGTGTCGGCCGGTGGCGATGGTGATCATGATTGCTTGGCGATGGAGATCACAAGCACAAGATGATGATGGCCATATCATATCACTTATATTGATTGCATGTGATGTTTATCCTTTATGCATCTTATCTTGCTTTGATTGACGGTAGCATTATAAGATGATCTCTCACTAAAATTATCAAGAAGTGTTCTCCTGAGTATGCACCGCTATGAAAGTTCTTCGTCTTTGAGACACCACGTGATGATCGGTGTGATAGGCTCTACGTTCAAATACAACGGGTGCAAAACAGTTGCACACGCAGAATACTCAGGTTAAACTTGACGAGCCTAGCATATAACGAGATATGGCCTCGGAACACGAGACCGAAAGGTCGGCGTGAATCATATAGTAGATATGATCAACATAGTGATGTTCACCATTGAAACTACTCCATCTCACGTGATGATCGGACATGGTTTAGTTGATTTGGATCACGTGATCACTTAGATGACTAGAGAGATGTCTGTCTAAGTGGGAGGTTTTTAATATGATTAATCAAACTTAAATTTATCATGAACTTAGTACATGATAGTATTTTGCTTGTCTATGTTTGATGTAGATAGATGGCTCGTCTTTGTTGTTCCGTTGAATTTTAATGCGTTCCTTGAGAAAGCAAAGTTGAAAGATGATGGTAGCAATTACACGGATCGGGTCCGTAACTCGAGGATTATCCTCATTGCTGCACGGAAAAATTACGCCCTGGAAGCACATTTGGGTGACAGGCTGCTGCAGATCTTTGAGCGAAGTTATGAACGTCGGCAAAGCGGTGATGACTACTCTATAGTTCAGGTGTGCCATGCTTTACGGCTTAGAACCGGGTCTTCAACGACGTTTTGAGCGTCATGGAGCATATGAGATGTTCCAGGAGTTGAAGTTAATATTTCAAGCAAATGCCCGGATTGAGAGATATGAAGTCTCCAATAAGTTCTATAGCTGCAAGATGGAAGAGAATAGTTACATCGGTGAGCACATACTCAAAATGTCCGGGTATAACAATCACTTAATTCACCGGGAGTTAATCTTCCGGATGATAGTGTCATTGATGTAATTCTCCAATCATCGCCACCAAGCTACAAGAGCTTCGTGATGAACTATAATATGCAAGGGATGACTAAGACAATTCACGAGCTCTTCGCGATCTTTGAAAGCTGCGGAGGAAGAAATCAAGAAAGAGCATCAAGTGTTGATGGTCAAGCAAGACCACTAGTTTCAAGAAAAAGGGCAAAGGGAAGAAGAAGGAAACTTCAAAAGAACAGCAAGAAAGTTCTTGATCAAGAGAAGAAACCCAAGTGCGGACCTAAGCCTGGCGAGTGTTTTACCGCAAGCGACCAGGACCTTTGGAAGCGGAACTGCCCCAAGTATTTGGCGGATAAAAAGGATGGCAAGGTGAACAAAGGTATATGTGATATACATGTTATTGATGTGTACCTTACTAATACTCATGATAGTACACGGTATTTGATCTTGGTTACATTGCTAATATTTGCAACTTCAAAGCAGGAACTACGGATGGCGAAGATTGGCTAAGGGCGAGGAGGTGACGATGCGTTGGAAATGGTTCCAAAGTCGATGTGATCGCGATCGGCACACTACCTCTACATCTACCTTCGGGATTAGTTTTAGACCTAAATAATTGTTATTTGGTGCGGCGTTGAGCATGAACATTATATCTGGATCTTGTTTATTGCGAGGCGGTTATTCATTTAAATCGAGAGAATAATGGTTGTTCTATTTATATGAGTAATATCTTTTATGGTCATGCACCCTTGAAGAATGGTCTATTCTTGTTGAATCTCGACAAGAGTGATACACATATTCATAATGTTGAAGCCAAAAGATGCAGAGTTGATAATGATAGTGCAACTTATTTGTGGCACTTGCCGTTTAGGTCATATCGGTATAAAACGCATGAAGAAACTCCATCTTGATGGGCTTCGGAATCACTTGATTATGAATCACTTGGTACTTGCGAACCGTGCCTCATGGGCAAGATGACCAAAACGCCGTTCTCGGAACTATGGAGCGTGCAACTGATTTGTTGGAAATCATACATACCGATGTTTGTGGTCCAATGAATGTTGAGGCCTTGGCGGGTATCGTTATTTTCTCACCTTCACAGATGATTTGAGCAGATATGAGTATATCTACTTAATGAAACACAAATCTGAAACATTTGAAAAGTTCAAAGAATTTCAGAGTGAAGTGGAAAATCATCATAACAAGAAAATAAAGTTTCTACGATCTGATCGTGGAGGAGAATATTTGAGTTCTGAGTTTGGTTTACATTTGAAACAATGTGGAATAGTTTCACAACTCACACCACCGGAACACCACGGAGAAATGGTGTGTCCGAACGTCGTGTCGTACTTTACTAGATATGGTGCGATCTATGATGTCGATTTCCGATTTACCGCTATCGTTTTGGGGTTATGCTTTAGAGACGGCCGCATTCACGTTAAATAGGACACCGTCAAAATCCGTTGAGACGACGCCTTATGAACTGTGGTTTGGCAAGAAACCAAAGTTGTCGTTTCTTAAAGTTTGGGGCTGCGATGCTTATGTAAAGAAACTTCAACCAGATAAGCTCGAACCCAAATCGGAAAAAAGTGTCTTCATAGGATACCCAAAGGAGACTGTTGGGTACACCTTCTATCACAGATCTGAAGGCAAGATTTTAGTTGCTAAATTCGGATCCTTTCTAGAGAAGGAGTTTCTCTCGAAAGAAGTGAGTGGGAGGAAAGTAGAACTTGATGAGATAACTGTATCTACTCCCTTATTGGAAAGTAGTTCATCACAAGAAATGGTTCTGTGACAACTACACCAATTAGTGAGGAAACTAATGATGATGATCATGAAGTTTGAGATCAAGTTACTCTTGAACCTCGTGGGTCAACCAGAGTAAAATACGCACTGCAGTGGTACGGTAATCCTATTACGGAAGTCATGTTACTTGACCATGGCGAACCTACAAACTATGAAGAAGCGATGGTGAGCCCAGATTCGCAAAATGGCTGGAAGCCATGAAATCTGAGATGGGATCCATGTATGAGAACAAAGTATGGACTTTGGTTGACTTGCCCGATGATCGGCAAGCCATTGAAAATAAATGGATCTTTAAGAAGAAGACTGGCGCCGATGGTAATATAACCGTCTATAAAGCTCGACTTGTTACGAAAGGTTTTCGACAAGTTCAAGGGGTTGACTACGATGAGACTTTCTCACCGTAGCGATGCTTAAGTCTGTCCGAATCATGTTAGCAATTGCCGCATTTTATGATTATGAAATTTGGCAAATGGATGTAAAACTGCATTCTTGAATGGATTTCTAGAAGAAGAGTTGTATATGATGCAACGAGAAGGTTTTGTCGATCCAAAAGGTGCTAACAAAGTGTGCAAGCTCCAACGATCAATTTATGGTGCGGTGCAAGCCTCTCGGAGTTGGAATAAGCGCTTTGATAGTGTGATCAAAGCATATGGGTTTCTGAGGACTTTTGGAGAAGCCTGTATTTACAAGAAAGTGAGTGGGAGCTCTGTAGCATTTACGATATTATATGTGGGCGACATATTATTAATTGGAAATGATATAGAATTTCTGGATGGCATAAAAGGATACTTGAATAAAAGTTTTTCAATGAAAGACCTCGGTGAAGCTGCTTACATATTGGGCATCAAGATCTATAGAGATAGATCAAGGCGCTTAATTGGACTTTCACAAAGCACATACCTTGATAAAATTTTGAAAAGTTCAAAATGGATCAAGCAAAGAAAGGTTTTTACTGTGTTGCAAGGTGTAAGATTGAGTAAGACTCAATGCCCGACCACGGCAGAAGATAGAGAGAAAATGAAAGATGTTCCCTATGCTTGACCATAGGCTCTATCATGTATGCAATCTGTGTACCAGACCTGACGTATGCTTAGCTATAAGCTTGGCAGGAAGGTACCAAAGTAATCCAGGAATGGATCATCGGACAGCGGTCAAGAACATCTGAAATACACGAAAAGGACTAAGGATATGTTTCTCGTATATGGAGGTGACAAAGAGCTAGTCGTAAATGGTTACGTCGACGCAAGCTTTGACAATCGATCCGACGATTCTAAATCGCAAACCGGATCGTGTTTTTATTAAGCGGTGGAGTATCGGTTAGTGCGATTCTAAACAAAGCGTCGTGGCGGGATCTACATGTAAAGCGGAGTACATAGCTGCTTCGGAAGCAGCGAATGAAGGAGTCTGGATGAAAGAGTTCATTTCCGATCTAGGTGTCATACCTAGTGCATCGGGACCGATGAAGATCTTACGTGACAATCTTGGTGCAATTGCCTTGGCAAAGGAATCCAGATTTCACAAGAGGACCAAGCACATCAAGAGACGCTTCAATTCCATTCAGGACCAAGTCCAAGTGGGAGACATAGAGATTTGCAAAATACATACGGATCTGAATGTTGCAGACCCGATGACTAAGCCACTTCCACGAGCAAAACATGATCGCACCAAGACTCCATGGGTGTTAGGATCATTACTCTGTAATCTAGATTATTGACTCTAGTGCAAGTGGGAGATCAAGGAAATATGCCCTAGAGGCAATAATAAAGTTATTATTTATTTCCTTATATCATGATGAATGTTTATTATTCATGCTAGAATTGTATTAACCGGAAACATAATACATGTGTGAATATATAGACAAACAGTATGTCACTAGTATGCCTCTACTTGACTAGCTTGTTAATCAAAGATGGTTATGTTTCCTAACCATAAACAAGGAGTTGTTATTTGATTAACAAGGTCACATCATTAGTAGAATGATCTGATTGACATGACCCATTCCGTTAGCTTAACACTTGATCGTTTAGTATGTTAATGCTTTCTTCATGACCTATACATGTTCCTATAACTATGAGATTATGCAACTCCGTTTACGGAGGAACACTTTGGGTACTACCAAACGTCACAACGTAATCGGGTGATTATAAAGGAGTACTACAGGTGTCTCCAAAGGTACTTGTTGGGTTGGCGTATTTCGAGATTAGGTTTTGTCACTCCGATTGCTCGGAGAGGTATCTCCAGCCTTCTCGGTAATGCACATCACTTAAGCCTTGCAAGCATTACAACTAATAAGTTAGTTGTGAGATGATGTATTACGGAACGAGTAAAGAGACTTACCGGTAGCGAGATTGAACTAGGTATTGGATACCGACGATCGAATCTCGGGTAAGTAACATACCGATGACAAAGGGAACAACGTATGTCGTTATGCGGTTTGACCGATAAAGATCTTCGTAGAATATGTAGGAACCAATATGGGCATCCAGGTTCCGCTATTGGTTATTGACCGAGAATGGTTCTAGGTCATGTCTACATAGTTCTCGAACCCGTAGGGTCCATACGCAACGTTTCGATGACAGTTCATAATGAGTTTATAAGTATTGATGCAAGAAGTTTGTTGGAGTCCGGATGTGATCACGGACATGACGAGGAGTCTCGAAATGGTCGAGACATAAAGATTGATATATTGGAAGCCTATGTTTGGACTTGGAAGGGTTCCGAGTGAAATCGAGAATTCTTGGGAGTACCGGGAGGTTACCGGAACCCCGGGGAACTACATGGGCCATAGTGGGCCTTAGTGGAAAGGAGAGAGGCCAGCCCTAGGTGGCGCGCCCCCCTTCCCCTAGTCCTATTAGGACTAGGAAAGGTGGGCCGGCCCCCTCTCTCTCTTTCCTCCGGAATCCTAATCCAACTAGGATTGGAGGGAGTCCTACTCCCGAGGGAGTAGGACTCCTTGCTCTCCCCCTTGGGCCGCCACCTCCCCTTGGCTCCTTTATATCTGAGGCGGGGGGCACCCAGAACACACAAGTTGATCTACGGATCGTTCCTTAGCCGTGTGCGGTGCCCCCCTCCACCATATTCCACTTCAGTCATATCGTCGTAGAGCTTAGGCGAAGCCCTGCGCCGGAGAAGTCATATCGTCGCGGAGCTTAGGCGAAGCCTGCGTCGGTGGAGCATCAACATCGTCACCACGCCGTCGTCCGACGGAACTCATCCCGACACTTTCTTTGGATCGAGTCCGGGGATCGTCATCGAGTGAGCGTGTGCGAGAACTTCGGAGGTGCCGTGACGTTCGGTGCTTGGATCGGTCGGATCGTGAAGACGCACGACTACATCAACAGCGTTGTTATAACGCCTTCGCTTCGGTCTCACGAGTGCGTGGACGGACACTCTCCCCTCTCGTTGCTATGCCATCACCATGGTCTTGCGTGATCGTAGGAAATTTTTTGAAATTACTGCGTTCCCCAACACTCTCTCCATATTCTGGACTCCCTCGGAGGTGTACAGATTACTATAAAAATCTGTTGCCAATTCTTCCAGCTCTCTGGGATCTTCAGTTATTCTACCGTCTGGTAATTGGAGCGCCTTTATCTGATTTTTCTTGCGCCGGCGACTAGCACAAAGATGGAAGAAATACGTGTTTTTGTCACCCTGCGCCAGCCACTCTATGCGTGCTCGCTGCTTCCATAGTATTTCTTCCCGGTTGTAGAGTTCCACCAGTCTATCACAAACTTTTGTTTCTGCATGGGATGGTCCCTGTCTCCCTGGGAGCGCTCGGAGAAGTGATAACTGAGCATGTAGTTCTCTGATCTCCTTTCGAACATTTCCAAACACTTCTCTATCCCATGTCCCCAAGCTAGATGAGAGCGGCGCAACTTGTCCTTTAATCCATGGGCGGTTTCACATCGACCGGACCCCAGCCGGTCCCGGCAATTTGCATTCAGATCGGGATGTGATTCCCACATTAACTCATATTTAAGCGACTTGGGGCCCTTGTTGTGTTCCTGCGTGTCAAAGAGTGTGAGCAGCAACGGCGTATGATCGGATGTCGCTGCCGTATAGTGTGCCAATTCAGCACTCGGGAAAGCAACACTCCAGGTAGGTGTAGCAACAGCTCTGTCCAGCCTCACTCGGGTGAATGTGCCTCCAACAACTTTTTCTCAAACGTCCACGCATTGCCTTTGTACCCTATATCGGTAAGGCCACAAGTATCAAGTGCATCCCTGAATCCATCCATTTGTGCACGACTCGCTGCCCAATCCCATCATGCTCATGTGCGTGGAGGACCTCATTGAAGTCTCCAATGGCCACCCACGGAAGGGGACTTGTACCGCTATATTCCTCAATGTATCCCATGTTTTATATCTCTCATGAACCTGAGCCTCTCCGTAAACAAAAGTAACCCGGAAGGGAGAGCTCCCAACATCTTCCACTTCCACATCTATGTGGTATTTCGAATAACCAGCAACTGTAACCTTTATTGAATTATTCCAAAAGATACCGAGGCCTCCGCTACGCCCCGAACTACTAACAGCAAAACTCTTATTAAAACCTAAAGAAGAGGAAAAACTTTCAACCCTAACACCATCAATCTGTGTCTCAAGGATACAAAGGATAGTAGGGGCAAAACGCTTCGTTAGTTCACGAAGCTCATTGATTGTCGCAGGGTTGCACCTTGCGACAATTCCAACATAGTAGGCTCATTGTGCCCGGCGGTCCTCCCCGGAGGAGGCCGCCAATGGGACTTCTGCTTTACTTGACGTGGGAATCTTCTTCCCCGCATCCTTGCCATTGCCACTCCCTGTTTTGCTCCTCTTCTGCTGCCGATGGACTTTGAGGAATCACCGCTGGTGGTAGGGCTACTGAGACCCTTGTGAGAGGTCGGTGATTACCCTTTCTTTGGGTCCGACACTTGAGTAGCCGTTCTTTTGCAGTTCAGTTCAGCCTCTTGCATCGTCAAGTCATGATCCAGGTCCTCCTTTTCGGTTGCATCCTCTCTGGCTTCAGATTCAACTCTCCTTCCAAACTGTCCATCCCCACGTCCTTGGCCTCGGCCACGACCACGACCCCTGCCAGAGCGTCCACCTCCTCTTCCTTCTCCAGGGCCTCTCCCCGGGCCCCTGAACCAAGTAGCTCGGAGATTCTTGAAAACCAACGCACTTGGGGGGTGTACCCCGTCCCCATGCTCCTTGAACTGGTGTCCCAGGTGACCACACACCGCGCACCAATCCGAAAGACGCTTGTATTTCACCAAGAAGAACTGCCTTTTATTGGCCTTTACCACTGATACAACATTCTTGAGCGCCTTGTGGACATTGACACAAACTCTGACACGATAAAAATTGCCTTCAAAGTCATGAGAGTTCGGTTCTGCATATATGTAATGTCCAACTTTTCCAGCCAGGGACTTGATCATCGGGTAGTAGCCATCAGGCAAATCATGTATCTGTATCCAAATGTCCATCATGTCCAAATTGACCTCCGAAGGTTTCGTGAACCCATCATATTCAACCATAACCACTGCATTACCCTTAAAAGTCCATGGACCTTCCATCATCACACGTTCCCAGTCCCCCAAACATGCGAATTGCATGGTGTACAGATTTTCCTCCAATGGCCGGATCTTTACCTCCTGTGCCAAATCCCAAGCGGCCCGCATATTGCGAAAAAACCAATACTGAGAATAGGTTTTGGGGGTATGGACCCTCGCAATCGCCATCCATCTGGTTGTTTCCGCGGTCTTGGGTTCACCCTCCTCAAAACCACATCATCCGGATCCTCCTCCTTGATTCCCAGGTTCTTCATCATCTCTGCAACATCATCTTTGCTAGATCCCGACCCCGAGGCCGAGTTCTCCATCTCTATAACCTAACCCGACGAAAACAGATCACCGGGCGAGAAACCCTAGAAGAGGCTGCCCCCCGAGAGACTACCTGACCAAGATCGGGAAGCGATACAAGATCGCCCCTTATTCAGTCCGAGCCAGGGAAGAGATCGAGCAGGGACGGCGAGGGGATGTAGATCTCAACGTCGGCAAAGGCGCCGCCGAGAGGAAACATAAACCCTATCGAGAGGGGAGACGAGGCTGTATAGTTGTGTTTCTATTATATGTATTGTGAAACCAACTACTCACAAACGTGCACTTGAGACAGCCATCTATCTACTGCTCATGCGGCTAAAAAATCTGGTGCTGTGAACAGAACCCACAATCAGGGGTTTTAAAGATTAAAAAAGTTCATGTGTTTGATCAAAGAAGTTCATGCATTTCAAAAATAATTTGAAAACTTTGATTTTTTTTCATTAATTTCACGCATTTGAAAAAGTATTCTTGAAATTGAAAAAAAATCATGCATTTGAAAAAAACAAAAGGAAAGTTGACAAAAAAGAAAAATCTAAAATAAAACAGAATTAAAAGGTAGAGAAAAACATAGAATGGAAAACTTGCAGTTAGAGAACATGTAGAATAGCTACCGCTCGTAAGCCAATTTCCCTGGTGCCGGCCCATGCACTTGCCCTGGTGTAATTCTACACTTTTCTTTCAATCCTTCACAATGAGCGAAGAATAGGAGAATCCTATGGATTCCCTATTTAATGAGCAAATGATATATACTATCTATAAGGTCCAATAGCACAGAGCAGCAACGTGAGTTCGGCATTGACAGTTGCCTAATAACGCTAGGGTTATTTCTGGTTTTAGCGTGGATTGTTGTGGGGTAGCACAGGCAGGTATGTTTTTTGCGTAATTTTTTTTTGGATTAGTGTGGGTAGGCTTCCTGTGTTGTTCTTCCTGTTTTGTTTCCATTTCTCGTTCTTAAATTTTCATATTCTTTTTTCTATTATTTTAAATTTCTCCTTCTCTATTTTGTTTACTTTTTGACTTTTCCATTAATTTACAAGTTACAAGTATTAAAATTTTAATAATTAGATGACCAGTGTGAATATTTTTGACAAGTCATGCAACTTTAAAAAATTTAAAATTAGTGAACACTTCTTTTTAAATCAAATAAAATTTTATATGGGTGAACAATTTTTAAAACTAAATTAATATTAAAAGTAATGGAAAAAATAGTAAAAATCAAACAAAACCGGTCCAAAAAGAATAATTTAAAAAAGGAAGAAAAAAATGCCGGGGGAAGCTTATGGAATTTCTCTCTCCCGTTCCACCTTAGATTGGCCGGTCCAGATCGGAGCACCTTTCAGCTCCAATTATTGAAATGCACCTTAGAATTCCCTATCGGCTTGCGTCGAACTGTCGACGGAATGGATCCAAAGGTGATCCGGCCGGCCCATTAACGTGTTGCAGCAATTTCTGGTTTTGGGAACCTTCTAGAGTTTCCCATTTAGGCTTTTGTGGTCTTGGAACCTTCTAGAAGGTTCCTTGAACCGGCTATCTTTATTTTGCCAATTTTTCTGTTTCTTTTTGGGTTTTCAAGTTTTTTCTTCTTTCTTTTTTCTTATTTTTCTGTTTTTTTCTTTCTTTTCTTTTCCTTTACTCTTTCATTTTTTTCTTTCCACGTTCCCTTTTTACTTTTCAAGAATACATATTTTTTAAAAAAATTGATGTTGCGAAAGTTGTTCGGAAACTTAAAAAATGTCCGTACTTCTAAAACTGTTTTATATTATTTAAAAGTTGTCATGCTTTAAAAAAATCATAATTGAAAAAAATGTTTGCATTTTCAAAAAATTGTTTGGAAAGTTTTTGTTTAAAATTGTCAGAAATTTTCAAATCATGATCGGATTTTAAAATTATTCCTGTTTTCAAATATAGTTCACAAATTTCAAAAAATGTTCTTGTTCGTTTTTGTTCATGTTTTCAAAAATCGTTCGTGTTTCAAATTTATTTAAGATTGTTAATATTGTTCTAATTTTCGAAATTTTGTCTAGAAATTCAAAATATAACGATTTTAAAAATTGTTCCCGTTTTGGATTTTTGTTCACAAATTCGAAAAAAATCATGTTTACGAAAAATGTTTGGAAATTTGAAAATGTGTTCACTATTTCAGAAAATTCTTCATAAGTTAAGAAAATTACTCAAATTTTGGAATATTGTTTGGGATTCTTTTTCAAATAGTGTTAGCTCTCGGTACAGCCAGCCGAACAAGCATAAAGTTTTGGCTTGGCCCATCTAACGGGAGCATTGGCTACTGCTATTAGTTTTTAATTCTTGCGATGCATATCTACCACTAGATCTCTTTAGTCGGTGTGGTAGCAGCAAGCGCGCGTGAGCAGGCAGTCGCGGGCTCGAAGCCCTGGTATCACGTAACTATATGCGATTTTTCACCAACGCATTCCCCTTGCACCGGGCGCACCCTGTGTGATGGGGCATCTATTTGCCGCAAACTGTGGCACATAGGAGCTCCCGTGCACTTTTAACTGTCGGATAAGGCTTCACATAGAGTTCGGTGCTAGGTATCGCTGGTAGCAAGCTGGTCGCCCTGGCCACGCCTTCGCTACATGGGGCTGGACCATTGAGAATACTCAGAGTTTGCAATAGAAAAGCTTACGCTTTTTTATTATTATGGCCTGGTTAACTTTAAGTTGAGAGAAAATAATGAATTAAAATAACATTCATGAATTCTAAAACTACTTCTGCTGAATTAAAAAAGTTCATGCATTTTAAAAATATTCATGAATTAAAAAATATTAACAAACTCAAAAAATGTCCCCAAATTCAAAAAAGGTTTGCGAAGTCAAAACAAGTTGGTGAACTCAAATAAATGCTCAAAAACTCTTCTTTTTTCATTTGGTCTGTTTAATTTTAAGTTGAAAAGACTGATGAATTAAAAATGTTCATGAACTAAAAAAATTCATTGTATGTTAATTATATGTAATTGCGATTTTTCACCAACGCATTCCCCTTGCACCGGGCGCACCCTGTGTGATGGGGCATCTATTTGCCGCAAACTGTGGCACATAGGAGCTCCCATGCACTTTTAACTGTCGGATAAGGCTTCACATAGAGTTCGGTGCTAGGTATCGCTGGTAGCAAGCTGGTCGCCCTGGCCACGCCTTCGCTACATGGGGCTGGACCATTGAGAATACTCAGAGTTTGCAATAGAAAAGCTTACGCTTTTTATTATTATGGCCTGGTTAACTTTAAGTTGAGAGAAAATAATGAATTAAAATAACATTCATGAATTCTAAAACTACTTCTGCTGAATTAAAAAAGTTCATGCATTTTAAAAATATTCATGAATTAAAAAATATTAACAAACTCAAAAAATGTCCCCAAATTCAAAAAAGGTTTGCGAAGTCAAAACAAGTTGGTGAACTCAAATAAATGCTCAAAAACTCTTCTTTTTTCATTTGGTCTGTTTAATTTTAAGTTGAAAAGACTGATGAATTAAAAATGTTCATGAACTAAAAAAATTCATTGTATGTTAATTATATGTAATTTGTCAATTATAAAAATGTTTTTGAACTATGAAAAATTGTTTAACAATTCAAAAATCCCACATACAAAAAAATGTTGCCAATTTAGAAAATGATCATGAATTCAAAAAATATGCACGAACTAAAAAAATTCATGTGTTCAAAATATATATTAATGAACTAATTTTTTTCATGAGTTCTAGGAAAATCTTTGTGATTTCAAAAATAAGTTTGCTATTTTTCGTGAATTGGAAAAATCTTAATGAATTAAAAAATGTGCGAAATTCAAAAATACTCACGAAGTTGGAAATTGTTCACGAGTTTAATTTTTGTTATGAGTTTAAAAATGTTCACTAATTTTTGGAATAGTTTATAAAATATAAAAAACTTCATGTAATTTTAATAGTGTTCACGAATTTGAAAATAAATTGGAAAGAGTATTCATGAAATTGAGAATCATTCACGAACTTATAAAATGTTCACGAGTTTTAAAAAGGAAAAAACATTCCTAAAGGTAATTAGAAGTTTTCACAAACCGGCCCCGACCCGCTTCCGAGAATATTCATGAAAATCACTAATGGGTCACCCCACAAGAAGCATAGAACGGGCAATCGTTACGGTTAGCGGTTGCTATAAGCGATCTATAGCATTTGTGAAGATTCCTTGGAAAAAAGGGGGATGAACCTACAATCAAGAAAGGTTCATCCCTTTATTATTTGGTAAGGACAAAGAAACAGAAAATATATATACTATCTATATTCTTTTTGCGGGGGAGTATCTATATAAAGGTATATATATTAGTGTACAAAGCATATCTTTCATGGTCTAAAACCAAACTGTGAACCGATGATCCAACGATAAATATTCGGCCGTTTCTTTAAATTAAACTATGATAATGAGTTTTTTTTCCCTCATCAAAAAAAATATAGATGATGATGAGTTATTTTTTATACCTGTATAATGATTTTTTTAGGAAGAATACCCGTATAATGATGACAAAGGCATGCGTGGCTCGCGATGCAGTACATGATATGGACGTCGGATAGGAGAGCACGACACGGCTTACAGGAAGAACCCTCGCCCTGCTACACGTGCCTTCAAGATGAGGACAACGCAGACCACATTCTCATCCGGTGCACATACGCCCGTGAGGTCTGGTACACGATATGGGACACAATTCAAGTCAACGCAAATGACCCATTGCCCACGGATACCACCCTCGGTTGGTGGCTGAGAGAAAGAGGCAACTTTTACAGGGCGGAAAAGAGAGGTTTCGACACTCTGATCATCGCGGTCACTTGGTCGTTATGGAAGCAAAGGAATGCGAGGGTGTTCAATCGGTTTGAGCAACAAATGAGGCCACGGATTTAGCTCAAGCCATCCTAAGGGAACTGGAAGAATGGAGGCAGGAGGCCGGTGGTGTAGGAGGTTTACAACGATTTGTGAGAGAATAGCCCTAATGTAGAAATAGGTGTTTGGTGTGGGGTGTCGTGCTCGCACAAATGTACGCATTTATGCAGCACATCTTGTAAATACTATTTTTATCTTCTATAAAAATATGGTACGCTGTTGGCATACTCTCGAAAAAAAAATAACAAAGGCATGCTGGACGGCAGGTCGGCAGGCCTGTTGGGTCAACATTAAATTCGGCCGTGCCCATTTGGCTCTGCTTGGACGTAGACCGCCAAGATGATCTGACTCCTCGCAAAAAAAAAAAAAAAGAACCCTGCTCCCACGGGGGTCGCGAGGAGATCAAACAAGTCTCTGCACCGGAGCAGGAACCGATAGAGAGAGAGAGAGTCCACTGCCCGTCTGCCCCTGAGCTCCTCCGCCGCCATGGAGATCCTCCAACAAGGTGAGAGTTCTCGCTCCTCTCCCCGCAGGCAGCAAACCGGTGGTTTCATTTTGTCGGTGGATCCCTATCATCCCTTGGTTCCGGGGCTTCTTGGTTTTGATCCGCTTAGCGCCTCCATCCTTGCCTTCTTGCGATTCTCGATTCCAGGAATGGAACAGGCAGCAGAATACGCGGATCCCTGCCTCCGCCCCTTGCTCAATGGACGCCGCCCCTTGCTCAATGGACGCCGCCCCATCGCCGTCTCCCGATTTCAGCGCCACCCCGTCAGCCGTCTTCCCTATTTCACTCCGCCGGCTTCCGATTTCGCTGCCGCCCGTGCACCAACACCACCGTCGCCGCTCACGGCCAATATGCACTGATTCAGCTGTGCCCGCCGCTCACGCTCCAGGAGGCTGTGTTCGTCGCCGCTGGCATCTGGATGCGGTGGCCTGCTCTTGCTCTGTCTCTGCTCTTGGGGTTCCCTCGGCATCGTGCTCCGGTTTGCTGTGTGCGGCGAAGGCGATGGCATGAGCGAATTGACAATTTGGGCAATGTTTCTGTGAAGTTCTTGGTAGTGTTTTCTCGTGTCAGTACCTGGCTACCTGCAAATGCAATTTACTGTCCATCGCAACATCGTTTTACAAAGGAATGGAAATACACATGCTATTGGATGTTTTCTTGGGGTGACAACTACTATATCCTGTATACAGTTTACAGTGTCAAGACTTACTTGTCTTCGTAAACGGGACCTTATTTGTTGTATTGATTGCTCATATGCTTGTGGCACAAAGTAGTACATTTACAGAGTGATGCAGATAATTTCTATGGCAATTCTACTAACTGCACTTATAATGATATAAGTGCCTCATGAAAATCGGAAGCAAGTTTGATGTGGGAAACAAGTAGCCTGTTCGGCTAGTAGCTGTGTCATGTTATGGTTTGCCCTGACTTCGCAAATAAATAAATAAATGGTTTGCCCTGCATACATCCCTTGGTTTGCCCAGGACTCAAACCTGAAACTAGTCGGATGGAGTAGATAATTCTTCCTTGTGTGCCAGCGTTACTACTTGATTGTGTGCCAGCATTCAGCTTTGAGTCATAGCTGATTCTCAATTTGATGCACTTGTTCCAGGTGCTAAAGCCATAGTACCTCACATTGTTGGAAAGAAGCTGAGCTTAGTCAGTCTGAATGGAACAATCTAAGCTCTAGTGTAAATCTTTTGCTTATGCAGTTATGCAGTTATGCTCATTTCTGGTGGTACCCAATTTCTAGATCCACTTTAGGCAACACAGTAGCTTTGTCCTTCAAAATTATCTGTGGTGGGTGGGGGTATAAACGGAGTCGATATTCCCTACTGTCTGTTTCGCTGACAGCTTCTGGATTTGATATGGTTTTGTGCAATTACTACCCAGCACTATCCTTGTCCGGTTCAGCTTCCTACATATGCACATTTTATTTTTATTTAAGCATGTAGACATTAGCCCCTTTATGGTTTGTACGATTAATCGTACAAATTCTTAATGGAAAAATGTCCCAAAGCAGATGGTTTCTTACTGCTAGGGTGATCCTAAGAATCCAAAGGGTTGAAACTTCCACGAAAAAACTTCGAATTGGGAGTAAGAAGTACCATTGGGCTGTGGATGAGCTCTCAGCTCAGTGGTCAGAGTAAGTGCTGCCTCCTAGCCGGCGCGCGTTGGAACTCCCCCTACTGGTCTAGTTTTTTTTCATTGGGCTTTGGGTGTTCGTGCTACCATAAAATGTCTGTTAAAAGTCTTGTGTGGTTGTATTGGCTTGACGCTATGATGAGATAAATAAAAGCATAAAAAAGGGCAGCCCGGTGCACGTAGCTCCTGCTTCCGCAAGGTCTGTGGAAGGGTCCGACCACTTTGGGTCTATAGTACGCAGTCTTTCCCTTGGTTCTTACATGGCTCTCGCATCTCCTTCTTTATTAAAAATCAGTAGGGGCTTCTCCCCCTACTGGTCTAGTTTTTTTCCATTGGGCTTTGGGTGTTTGTGCTTCCATAAAATGTATGTTAAAGTCTTGTGTGGTTGTATTGGCTTGACGCGACGATGAGATAAATAGAAGCATAAAAAAAGGGCAGCCCGGTGCACGTAGCTCCCGCTTCCGCAAGGTCCAGGGAAGGCTCCAACCACTTTGGGTCTATAGTACGCGGCCTTTCCCTCGGTTCTTACATGGTTCTCACGTCTCCTTCATTAAAAATCAGTAGGGGCTTCTCCCCCTACTGGTCTAGTTTTTTTCCATTGGGCTTTGGGTGTTTGTGCTTCCATAAAATGTCTGTTAAAGTCTTGTGTGGTTGTATTGGCTTGACGCTATGAGATAAATAAAAGCATAAAAAAAGGGCAGCCCGGTGCACGTAGCTCCCGCTTCCGCAAGGTCTGGGGAAGGGTCCGACCACTTTGGGTCTATAGTACGCAGTCTTTCCCTCGGTTCTTACATGGCTCTCACATCTCCTTCTTTATTAAAAATCAGTAGGCGCTTCTCCCCCCTACTGGTCTAGTTTTTTTCCATTGGGCTTTGGGTGTTCGTGCTACCATAAAATGTCTGTTAAAAGTCTTGTGTGGTTGTATTGGCTTGACGCTATGATGAGATAAATAAAAGCATAAAAAAGGGCAGCCCGGTGCACGTAGCTCCCGTTTCCGCAAGGTCCAGGGAAGGGTCTGACCACTTTGGGTCTATAGTACGCGGTCTTTCCCTCGGTTCTTACATGGCTCTCGCATCTCCTTTATTAAAAATAAGTAGGGGCTTCTCCCCCTACTGGTCTAGTTTTTTTTCATTGGGCTTTGGGTGTTTGTGCTTCCATAAAATGTCTGTTAAAGTCTTGTGTGGTTGTATTGGCTTGATGCGACAATGAGATAAATAGAAGCATAAAAAAGGGCAGCCCGGTGCCCTACATTTCTGCAAGAGGCTGTTTCCAGGTCTCGAACCCGTGACCTCATGGTCACAAGGCAACAGCTTTACCGCTGCGCGAAGGCCCCCCTTCTATAAATAGAAGCATCCATTATCAAAATATTAATACTAGAAATAAATAATAGTATTATAAAGTGTCCTTTCTTTATTTGCTCATTTTCTAGAGAACTTTCATCAATAAAAATATCACAATTGCAAGGTATTTCATTTCCCACCGGTTCCTTCTTTTATGTTGTTTCATACCAATCAACTGACAGTTCAATCCACCTACCTGTAATCACTGGGTTGGTGATGTAATTACTGCACATGGTGGAAGTTCTTTGAGGAATATCTTGACCTGCTTCCATTAGTGTCGAAAATTTCTGACATATCTTGCTATGCATTTGCTAGTATGGCATAAGATAATTTCAATATCGGCTCATTACGTTTTGAGTTATGTGTTCATTGTGTTAGTCTGCTTTATGTGTGCTTCCATGCTTATGAAAACGGAGTTAAAAAATGCCTCGCTAACCAAACTTAATCACAGAAACATTATTATGTGAAGCAGTTTAGAGTATGAAGCTAGAACCCAACTTGCATTCAGAAAATATCATACAAATGGAATGATCTTGCTGTTTTGTTGTTCTCATGCTATGTACTCCCTCCGTCCCAAAATTCTTGTCTTAAATTTGTCTAGATACGGATGTATCTAATACTAAAACGTGACTTGATACATCCGTACTTAGACAAATGTTAGACAAGAATTTTGGGACGGAGGGAGTATCTTTGAATAATCATTAGCTTAAGTTCCTATCCCTGATGAATTAATATGGGTATCCATATCTTCAGGAACCATGTCGATGTTCCCGGGGATGGATCTTACGAAAATGGATCCTCCAACTCTTACCCTCCTTGGAGCAGCTTGTTGTGTAATGTTGTCTATGCATTTCACAGTACAGCTGGTATCACAGCATCTTTTCTATTGGAAAAATCCCAAAGAGCAGAAGGCTATACTCATTATAGTGCTGATGCCTCCATTGTATGCTATAACTTCCTTTGCTGGTCTTCTGGATATTAAGGGAAGCAAAACGTTTTTTACATGCTTGGAGTCTGTTAAAGAATGCTATGAAGCACTGGTGAGTCCTCTTAGGTCGATGGCATTTTTTCACCTGAAGTTTGTGCTTTCACTCACTTTTCCTTCTATTTTTTATTTCAATTCTGCAGGTTATTGCTAAGTTTCTGGCATTGATGTACAGCTACTTAAATATATCTATCAGTAAAAACATTGTACCTGATGAAATCAAAGGGAGGGTGCTTCATCATTCCTTCCCTGTTTCTCTTTTCCTGGTATCTTTCTTACACCCTTCTATACACTTGCAGAATATTTGATGAGTGTTCCCGTAATCTGCTCTTGATTTTTGTAATGCAACCTGCACTATTAATGACAAATTAATAAGGGGTCCTAGGTGCATACCCATACTGAGCCTTACCATATCTGAAGGATGTTGTATTGCTCAATAATATTAAAAGGATTCATGGTGTTAACAGAAAGGTTTATATATTCCATCCACAAAGTACTAATTCAGTTAGTAATATCTGTTTAATTGAAGCATGTACCTATGTGTAGTCATGCATGCTTAAATTATGATTTTAACCTCCATTTCTTCATGTGTTGTTCACTAATTTTTCCTATGCATTTGAATGTTGTTGTCTCCTGAACCTTCCTTTGCATCATTTGTCTACAATTGCATATTTGCACCTATAACCTGCATACGTAATCTGGAAGCTATTAGCAATACTGTTGATTGAGGCTTTACACCTTGTTCAGTAGTTTTACTTTGTGTGTACTGAAAGTAACCTATATGCTTCGCTTTTGGCAGCCCCGTAATGTTCGGTTGGAGCACAAGACACTTAAGCTTCTGAAGTACTGGACCTGGCAATTTGTTGTTGTTAGGCCAGTATGCTCCATTCTGATTATTGCACTTCAGCTTCTTGGGTTGTACCCTAGCTGGGTCAGCTGGACCTTCACAATTATACTTAACTTTTCAGTCTCCATGGCATTATATGCCTTGGTCATATTCTATCACTTGTTTGCTAAGGAGCTGGCACCTCACAAGCCTCTTGCTAAGTTCTTGTGTATCAAAGGGATAGTCTTCTTCTCTTTCTGGCAGGTAAAAATCACATCCTCTCCTGGCTGGAAAGAGTTTGAATTTTCTTATAAATATCTTTGGGGTTAGTTTTCTGTGTATCTGAATGCTATTGGTGTAATGTACACCAGTTTGTCTTGATGATTGCGTCTGAACATTTGGTTGAGGAAGTGATATTGGTTTAGTAATGTTGATTGATAGTTTAGACCTTATGTTCCTTCCATGTTGTTTGTGATGATTTTGCGCAAAGCTTCTTCTCTCACTCTTTGGATTTTGTTATGCATGGTATTTAATCACCTTATTTTGTTATTATAGCTGATGATTATCAATCTAGGAGTTTCATCTGCAGTTTAGTTTCCCATGCCTTGCCGTAAATGTTTATGAGTATAAATCAGTTAACTGGTTCACCTTTTTAACGCACAACTTCATTGCAGTAGAGATTTTCTGTGGACTTTTCTTGTGAGCTGTGAGTGAACCCTATTGTCTATGGATGCTTCACGCAACATTCTAACATGCAGTTGTTCACTGTAGGGAATTAAAAGCAATATCCGAATACAACACCTGTTCCATTTTGTGACACAGTTACTTTCTATCAAATGAAATATGATCAAACTCCTGGATCTTGAATGCTATTGTGTTTTTGCAGGGCTGTGCGTTGGATGTTTTGGCTGGTGTAGGGGTTATTCAATCTCACCATTTCTGGCTGGACGTGGAGCACATCCAGGAGGCAAATCCAGAATGTGTTGATTATCCTGGAAATGGTCATTTTCTCAGTTCTCCAGCAGTACGCGTATCACGTTGCTCCGTACAGCGGCGCTGACAAGGCAAAATTCGAGAAGAAGAATGAATGATCCGCCAAGCAACATAAGCAGCTTGTTCTTGTATGGTTTTGTGTGTATGTGCTGGGAATATGTTATAGACATGGGTACTTCCTTATGGGCACGTGTAGAGTGAGCCGTTATACGTTGAACATTAGAAAAACGAGATGGTCAGGAACATAGAGGAATGATACTGTTATCTGCGCTGTAAAACTATGTAATGCCCGAATAAGGAGAATTTTGGGGGTTTTCCGCTCCAAAATGGAGTCCTGAATAAATGTTGGTTTCGTGATCAAATCATGGTGTGTCCATGTTGTTTGCTGAACTTTTTTTTCTCTCGAATACGCACAAGCGTGCGTATCATTCATTAAAGAAGGAGGGGGAAAGACTCCCTAAAGTCATATTTACATGAAGTATATACATGTCGGTTTTACCGACACTACCAAACCCAACCCTGTATACTCTAATTCTCGCCCTCCCATCTTGCTACCTCTCCATCTACCGGCCTCTTCCATAATCGTCTGCCTCACTCTCGAAAGGGAAAGTGTTGCTCTGCTGAACACAACGTCATTCCTGTGCTTCCAAATCGACCACATTACCAATAGGCACTTTGCTCGTGTTGCTCTCCTGTTCTGCCCAACCGAATCTTGCCTAATGCACCACTCACGTAACTCCTCGCCTACCAGTGGCTCCAAACTCGGTCTGCCTGTGATCGCTCCCAGCCAATGCCAAATTTGCCTCGCAAACACACAACCCAGAAGGAGGTGTTGGATGGTTTCCTCCTCCTGGCTGCACAAAGGGCATGAGTCTTGATGGGGTAGTCCACGCCTGGCCAACCGATCAGAGGTCCAGCATCTGTTTTTGAGGGCAAGCCATGAGAAGAAACGACAGCGAAGCGGAGCCCTGGTGTCCCACGTGAACTCAGCATCCGAAGAAACTTCCATACCCAAAAACCTCGTCGCATAGGCCGAACATGCCGAAAATTGACCGTTGCTCTCCCAACTCCAACGCACTGTGTCCTCTACATTCTCCAAGAGCTGTTGTCTCCACCACTCTCGACCAGAGCCTCGGGAATTGAAGTAAAGCTTCCGCCGATAGTTCTGTTCCAATGCTTGCTACCCAGCTGTTATTGTTGAGGGCCTCCGAGACTCTCATCGACTGCCTAATTCTTCGCGGGATCCTGTCATAGATCAGAGGTGCAATGTCGCCTATCCTGGATCCATCCAACCATTTATCCTCCCAGAAGATTGTGGATTTACCGTCACCAACGGACGAAATCGCTGCCGCTTGCACCAGAGCATTTGCCTCTGCCGGAACACTGATTTGGAATTCTGCCCATGGTCTTTGTTTGTCGTACTTCTGCAGCCAAGGCCATCGTGCTTGAAGCGCTTTGTTTAGCCATTTCAAGTTCGCTATTCCCAGACCTCCCGCCCATTTGGGCGTGCTCACCACCTCCCAGGATACCGGGCAGTTTCCACCATGTGCCTCTTTCTTGCCCCCCATAGGAACCCACGGCAAATTTTGGTTAGCACCGATATTGTCTTAGCTGGTAGATCCATCGCTAACATGGAGTGCACCGGGATTGCGCAAAGCACCGACTGGATAAGCAATAGCCGGCTGCTTTTAGGCAGTAATGCGGCCTTCCATAATGGCAGTGCATCTCCCACCTTGTCTACCAAACCTTGGAGCTGCGCCGCCGTTTGCTGAACTTAACGCGGCACTACATAAGGTGTTTTTTTTTCAGGAGTGCGGTGCGGACTTTTGGTGACCGAGCTCCAAGGAGCTTTGCTGCTTTAAATTTTAAAAAGTTCAGAAGACATTTTAGAAATACATATTTGTCTTTTCTTTTGTATGCCTTGTGTGAAAGTACTCCCTCTGTTTCTAAATATAAGTCTTTTTAGAGATTTTAATATAGACTACATATGAAGGGAGGGAGTATGTTGTTAAGAAATTTTGCACATACGTGATATACAAGTGTATGGGTGTTGACAGAATATTTCGATTTATTTTTCTTGCTGAGGAAAATTGTATTTTAAAAATAAGGCCAACGCAGCGCTTAACCTCGCCGTTGGCGTTTTTTTAGTAAGAAATTCCACAAGCACCGCACATCCGAGCCGAGACTTAAACTTGGGTGGGCCGGCAGCTACCCTAGCTGCCCAGCCAATGGGTCGACGCCCGTCCTCGAAAATTGTATTTTGAAAAGGAGCTCCCTGGTGCTCGAGGTTTTCCAGAGAGTATGCTGCGGTGTGGTTTTGATAGGTCGCATAGTATTTGTGAGACTGAAGGGAAAAAGGAGAAAAGAGAGTGGAACATGGAAGTGATTGGTTGGGATCCAGTCTGTCTACTGTATAGGTGGTACCTGAAAGGGGAGCGGACCGCACACAGTGGCATGGTGGGCACGGCCACTGACTGGTGTACGTGTACGTGGGGTCATGTGCAACTCCTGTAGATTCCTAGTACGGCCCCTTGTCCCGTGACCTTTTCATCAGCTATGCTACCCCCAGCTTTTAACCATGGTCACAAGTCTCGTCTCTCCTCTTGTCCTAGCCTACCCACCCACTCTCCTGTAGACTCGACTCACTCCAGTAAGTATTCCCCTTGCTCCTCTTCCGTTATGACTGTATCTACTGCACAAAGAGTAAAAGTAGTGCCACTCAAAAGGAACTGCAGGCTGAGAACTGCTGGAAATTACCACTACCATGTCGGCTGCCTGAAATTTCACCATAAACACATTTTTTTTCTTTTCGTTTTTTTTTTGGGACGGGGTAGGATTTGAGGTTTAGTTTTCCTTGAAGAACTGCGGTAGTAGTACAAAGTCCAACGAAACGACTAATGAGCATCATTATTTCGCGAGAGATGGTGTTACGGAGGGTGCAGTGGCGCATGCCACGCCAGACACAACCATATCGCGCTCACCCAAAAAAAAAGCAAGGGAAAGGGATGCACGATGAGGATCGTAAACTGGGAACCTTGTCTGCACGCAGAGGCAGGCCATCGATCGACCCAGGGCCCCCCCCCAGATCGCACAGTGACTGACACCGAGAGGGCAGTGGGAAAAAGATGTAGAGAGAGAGGGGGAGGCGATCATGCATGGCAGAAAAAAATCTCGAGAGCGTGTTTGTGTGAAGTGAGGCGAGAGTCGAAGCGAAGGAGCCTTTCACTTGTGGCAGCAGAGCAACTTTATTCAGTCGGTGAGCGAGCGACTGACAAAGCGGCCTTGGATCACGTGCAACCGCAGGCCTACGCCTAGGCCTAGGCCTAGCTAGAGCTCAGCCCAGACCCGAGGCCTGGTTGGTCGCTGGTCTCCCTCTTTCTCTCTCTCGTGCCCACCGCCAATAGACTCCGACTCGCTGGCTGGTACTGTACTGTACCACTCGCTAGCCTGGCCGTACGCACACCGGCACACTGTACGCAAAAAACAAAAAAACCTGACCTATTTCGCGCGTTGGTCTTTACGCCTTCCTGCGGGTTTTATCAGTGAGAGGTCCAGCCGGACCCGATCCATTTTTCACCCGGCCACGCGCGCGCGTGCGGCTGAGGACATTGCCCGGACATCGCCCTCTACCGTACGTACGTATAAATACGGCTACGGTGTATGCGCTCGTACGTGCATGGCCAGGTCTCCCTGCGTGCGTACCACGTACACACACATCTACCCTATTCGTCCTACCAACTCACTCACGGCCGAAATCACTGTGTTGACCTTTTTGTTGTAGTTTAGCACGATCTAAAAATTTAACTTTTTCCCTACCGTCATAGTCCTTGGCGATAAGGTAACACATGATCAGGGCTGACGTGGATAAGTGGCTACCGCTGGTGTCCCCAGCAGTAGGTAGCGATACCCTACTGCCAACGCCCCTCATGGTAAGGTGATGAGAGGGTTAAGTGAGTGAGGGGGATTGGATGGCCCTCACCCATTCACCCCCAATACCTCTTCTTCCCCCGAGCTCAACCCCTCTCCCCTCTCCCCCTATCAAATTGTTGGGGAACGTAGTATTTTAAAATTTTACCTACGCACACGCAAGATCTATCTAGGTGATGCATAGCAACAAGCGCGGAGAGTGTGTCCACGTGCCCTCGTAGACCGAAAGCGGAAGCGTTTAGTAACGCGGTTAATGTAGTCAAACGTCTTTGCGATCCAACCGGTCCAAGTACCAAACACACGACACCTCCGCGATCTGCACACGTTCAGCTCGGTGACGTCCCTCGTACTCTTGATCCAGCTGAGGCCGAGGGAGAGTTCCGTCAGCACGACGGCGTGGTGACGGTGTTGATGAAGTTACCGACGCAGGGCTTCGCCTAAGCACTACAACGATATGACCGAGGTGGAAATCTGTGGAGGGGGGCACCGCACACGGCTAAGACAACTGTCAACTTGTGTGTCTATGAGGTGCCCCCTCCCCCGTATATAAAAGAGTGGAGGAGGGGAGGGCCGGCCCTCATAGGGCGCGCCCAAGGGGTGAGTCCTACTCCCAAGACGCGGTGTTTCCCCTTCCCTTGTTGGAGTAGGAGAAGAAGGAAGAGGGAGAGGGAAGGAAAGAGGGGGCGCCTCACCAATTCGGATTGGGCTTGGGGGGGGGGGCCTCCACCTGGCCGCCTCCTCCTCTCTCCCACTAAGGCCCAATAAGGCCCATTGAGTCCCCGGGAGGTTCCGGTAACCCCCCGGTACTCCCGTAAATGCCCGAACTCATCCGGAACCCTTCCGCATAGCCTTCCAATATATCGATATTTATGTCTCGACCATTTCGAGACTCCTCGTCATGTCCATGATCACATCTGGGACTTCGAACTACCTTTGGTACATCAAAACACGTAAACTCATAATAAAGATCGTCATCAAACGTTAAGCGTGCAGACCCTACTGGTTCGAGAACTATGTAGACATGAACGAGACTCACTTCCGGTCAATAACCAATAGCGGAATCTGGATGCTCATATTGGTTCCTACATATTCTATGAAGATCTTTATCGGTCGAACCGCATAACAACATACGTTGTTCCCTTTGTCATCGGTATGTTACTTGCCCGAGATTCGATCGTCAGTATCTTAATACCTAGTTCAATCTCATTACCGGCAAGTCTCTTTACTCGTTCTGTAATGCATCATCCCGTAACTAACTCATTAGCCACATTGCTTGCAAGGCTTAGAGTGATGTGCATTACCGAGAGGGCCCAGAGATACCTCTCCGACAATCGGAGTGACAAATTCTAATCTCGATCTATGCCAACTCAACAAACACCATCGGAGACACACAGAGAGCATCTTTATAATCACCCGATTCGTTGCCAGGACGCTTGATAGTCGGATGTGGGGTTCCGGCAAACCCTTAAGGTTCGAACACTTGGGTGCGCGCGAGGTCTTTCCCTCCTATCGATCTACGCTCAAGCTCGCTAAGATCTTGCGGACTAACTCCATTTAACTCACAACATACGTAAAGACACACGAGGTTTATATCTGGTTTGGGCCACTGCTAGGTGTAATACCCTACTCCAGTGTGGTGGTGGTGGATTGCCTATTGGGCTGATGATGAACAGTACAAGGGAAGAACAGCCTCCTGAGGTTGAGGTGTTCTTGCGTGAGTGTTGGCTTCTTGCTCTGTGCGAGTTGTGGATCTGTTTCCTACCTACTATGGTGGCTAGTCCTATTTATAGAAGCCCTGGTCCTCTTCCCAAATGTTGAGCGGGAAGGGAGCCAACAATGGAGGGCAAATTTAAAGGGGGACGGCTAGTACAAGCTATCCTGACAAAAGGGGTCTTCGCCTGCGAAAAGCCCCTGGGTGACGCCGTCTTGGGCTCCACGATGACCTCCGCCTTGCCGTCCTCCTGGTCTTGGTCTTGTTGCACCAATATGGCAACCTTTGCTCGATGCCTCGGTACTCTTCGTCAAGGCTTGCCTCCTTAGCACCAAAGAGGAAACAAGGACTCACACAGATCGGGCGCCCACTGCACCCGCTCGGGCGCCGCTTGTCATGGCTTCACGCCACGAGTTCCTCGTGAGGTTTGCCCCGCCTTGATATCTCCGCTCCTCGTGAGCCATCCTGCCAGGGCTACCTGCAGGAAGTCTTGCGTCGTTCGCCTCGCGAGGCTTGGACCTCGCCAAGTTCTTGGATGCCTTGTTGATGAAGATGTGGCGGCCGCAAAGATAGCCACGCCATGGGCCGCAGCAGCAAGTCTGGGGACCCCTGCTCCTTAACGACAACAAGAGCCCCGCCCTACAGGCGCTCGGGCTTGGCTTGGGCGGTTAAGGGTCAAGTCCGAGCGCCATGGGCCCTAAAGCCTGCGGCCTCGGCCGACGCGCGTGGCGGTTGATTGACGTGGGCGTCTCCGCTTCTCCATGCTGCCTCGGCAATCCGCCGCTTCGACAAAGGTCGGCGCGGCAGCTCTTTCCTTCATTGCTTCTCCCTTGCCTTGCTCCAGATCCCCTTTCTCGCCCTTCGCCGCCTGCTTCCTCCAGATCTGCTCCACCCTTGCTCTGCTTCTGCTGCTCATGGCGCCGCGCAAGGGCAAGTCTTCCTCAATGTCGGATTGGTACGAGCCGGCTCTCGAGGCGCCCACCGTCACGGAGAAGAGCCTCGCCTCCGTGCGACTACTGACAGCGGACGAAGGCAACAAGTGGGGGAAGACGGAGCTTCGGCTCGCCTCCGACGAGCCGGAGCCTGAGGGAAGCACCTTCTTACCCTTCTTCTCGACCAGCGTCACCGTCGGGTTGGTTCCTCCCTTCTCTGATTTCTTTTACGAAGTCCTCGACCACTACGGGCTGCAGGCGCTGCATCTCCATCCCAACTCTGTCCTCCTCCTGTCCATCTTCGCCTATTACTGCAAAGCATACCTGGGCGTCATGCTGTCCGTGGCGCTCTTGCGCCACTTCTTCTTCCTCCATGTAACCGGCGAGCATATTACCGGATGCGCTAATTTCGTCGTCTGCGGCAAGGCCAACTCGATCTCGAGTACCGGGAAGAGGGCCGACAACATCCGATCCAAGTGGGTCATGATGGATGCTCAACGCGCCGACCCTCGTCTGGAATTGCCCACAGCGGCGCCCCCTCCCAACAGGGGGTGGCCCAAGGCAGAGCTTGTCGACGAAAGCGAGCATCACCGGTGCCGGGGCAGATGATGACCGATTCGAGGCCGGGCAGCTGGCGGCCAAGGTGACGGGGCGGTGCTCTGAGGGAGTTCTCGATCTGGTCGGGTCGCCCGCTCGGCGCGCTGCCTCTCCGGGAGCTTGAAGAAGGGGAAAATAAGACCCGCCTGAGGCCGGGGGACCTGCCTGGCGATAAACTGGACGCCGTCTTGCGCATCATCGTCGGGGACAACCAGGAGTACCCGGCTAGCGCCTTCCTCCCCCTGTTCAAGTGCAGGGACTGGGAGGAATTCGTCGCCTCCAGGCCGACTTTCGATGCGCGCGGGCTGGTGCCACTGGCGCTTCCGGAAGCCCCAATGGCGCAAAACCTGGTGGAGGTGTCTTCTGATGAGTCCCACGGAGAGGGGGAAAAGGAGGGGGACTCGGAGGAGACTCTGGAAGAGGTGGGGGAGACTCCCCCCCTGAGCAAAGCCGAGATTCTCCGGGCCCTCCCTGATGATGCTGATGCCGACGCCCGCCATGGGGATAGGGAGCAGCATCCTGTCCCAACGAGGAGCAGGTCGTCGCTGGTGGCCCGTGGTGCCGCCTCCGACCCGATACCTCCTGAAGCTGGATCCATTTCTGCTTCCTCTCCGCCCGGCGCCACTGGTGTCCGAACGCCCGCTCCTCAGGTCCCGCAGCTGTCGGGCTTCAAGCTTCTCAAGCGATCAGTGGAATACGTTGCATTGGACCGGTGAGTGTTCTTAAGCTTCGCCTCGTCCTTGTTTGTGCTTGTTGTTTCCTGATGTTTGCTCCTGGTTGACCAGGCCGGCACCTTGGGCGAAGAAGAGGAAGGAGGGTTCGGTGGCCGTGCCTCCCTCTGCAGGGAAAGGAGGCAACAACGCCTGTGTCTCCCCAGCTCGGTCATCCTCGCGAGGCCAAAAGGAGCCTCGCCGCATGGAGCCAGCCCCCATGGCCTCCCTGGCTCCAGAGATGCCGGTGCTTGGCGCGGCTGACGAGGTCCTAGCTGCTCCAGAACCGACAGTCTCCCAAGCCCTAGTGACGATGTCGCTTCCTCCTCCTACTGCGCCTCCACCTCCTGGTCCTTCTGCTCCTGATGTTGCCTTGGAGCATGCCATTTTGGAGATGACCCAGCTGTGGCCGGATCTCCTGAGCACGGACCCGCGCTTGGTGGCCGTCAAGGCCTGAGCTAGCCCGGCTGGCTCCACTGACTGGCACCACACAGCGCCGGGCGGTTGCGGCTTCCGAGAAGGACAAGGTGGCCGCCAGCCGCACTGATCATGAAGCAGCGCTAAAGGATGCCAAGGCCACCCGTGACCGCTGCCAAGAGCTGGAGGGCGAGTTGTAGGGCCTGCGCAACAAGCACGCTGGAGAGGCGCGCTGCCGCAAGGAGAAGGAGGAGGAGATGAAGGCCCGGGAGGAAGCCGTCAAGAACCGAGATGCTGAACTGGTGGAGCTGGGGAAGAAGCAGGCTGCTGAGCGCAGCCGGTTGGAGGAGCTGGAGCAGAAGATGAGGGCGAGGGAGGCCGATCTTGACGCCAAGGCACGGGTCCTGGCGGAAGATCGAGTGGCCTTCGCCGATCTCGAGAGGAGGTCACGCGAGGCGCTGGAGACGCTTTACGAGCGCGGCCTGGAGAAGCCCCTGGACACCGACGAGGACGGCCCCGCCCAGGTGCTTCCTGTCGTGGTGAAGGCGCTTGAGGAGGTCGTCGATGGCCTCGCTCCCATGGCAGAGGCGGAAGCTCATGTCCTGTCTTCGGCTACGCTGACCCGGGTCTTCAGCCATCTGCACCTCCGTGACCCCAATGCTCGCCTTGACGAGCTGCTAGAGCCTGTGGCTGAAGATCAGTACGAGGCAGCTGCCGCGGCCATGCGGGGTCAGGTGGGGGCCTTGCTGCGGAGGTTCCGCGGCTTTGTCTCCGCTCCTTTGTCTGGCGTCGTTGACGTTGCGGTTGGTGGTGAAGACAAAGCCGATGATGAGTGAGCGCCTTCCGCAGGCGCTGGCGTCGCCTGGAGGTGACCGGCAGCCATTTCCCCTGTCTGTTCCTGCGACATGTAGCCGGCCTCGTGGAGGCGTTTAGACTTTTATTTGATATTGTTAAGACAATATGCTTGTAATATTTGCTTCGAGATTTTGCGATTTCCTTTCTATTTGCTTAGCGTTCTGCGTCGGCAGAGCCCGGCCCCGCGCATACCTCAACCGCCATTGGGCCGATCGGAGACCAGGACGGACCAAGGAGTGAGGGGCTACGTGACCAGTTAGGCTCCTGATTCGCGATGCTCAGGAGTCCCCCTTGACGCGCAAACAACATATAGGGAGAGTTTGCTGGGATAGATTATGGTTCTACGTCGGCAGAGCCCGGCCCCGCGCATACCTCAACCGCCATTGGACCGACTGGAGACCAGGACGGACCAAGGAGTGAGGGGCTACGTGACCAGTTAGGCTCCTGAGTCGCGATGCTCAGGAGTCCCCCTTGACGTGCAAACAATCCCATATCTGCCCTCGCCGAGGCCTCGGGAGGGGCGCGCGATGCCCATGTCCGGGGGACCTGGTTGGGTGGCGTGCGCTTGGGCGTGACCCATGCGCAGCCCCCGTGCCCAGCCCCCATGCGCGGCTTTCCCGAGGGGAGGCATTGCGGTAAGGCTGGGCACTGAGCTCTGGGCTCCTTGAGGTTGGCACGACCGTGGGGTCGCCCTCAGTTGTTTATCACCAGCGCGGAGCATAGTGCTTCCGCTTGTGCACGGGCATAGCCGCTCCTCGGCGATGTCGTCGGCCAGTAGAGCATGGTGCTTCCACTTGGGCGTGGGATGGGGGCCCCCCTCCGGGAGGAGCCCCCGGGGCGTGTACAACCCCGCCCTGACACGTGGCTTGCACGGCAGGGCTGCGAGGTGTATCTGGGCACTCGTGAGCCAGCGCGGGACTCACAAGGCCCTACCTCAAGGAGGGTTGCACCTGGTCTTGAGTCTTGGTGATCAGATGTTCCTCGCAAGGCGGTTAGATGCAAGCACTTCACGTCCTCGGGTCCCGCCTCGAGCGAGCTCAGCCGCCGGTATGCTGTGTCGCGATGCCGTGGTCAAGGCTGTGGGTGAGGGTTTGGAGAGCGATGGGAGCTCTGAGTCGCGATGCTCAGGAGCCCCCCTTTTAACGTGCAAGCGGATTGCATAGGGTGAACAGGCCCGTGGCGGGCGGCAATCGAGCAGGCGAGAGCCGTTTGCAGGTTAGGCATAAGGCAGATTGACTTGGATAAATGCAGGAAGTACATGCCACTTGGTCTGGCCCGAGCAGCTTGGGGATGATGCAACCCGAGGGGCGCCCCCAGCAAGGTAAGCTAAAGACTTAAACAAAGGGGATACATGCCACACTGACGGACCCACGTGACCTGGGAATGATGCAGCCCGAGGGGCGCTCCCAGCTTAATCAAACTTGGAAGATGTCACCTGGTTCTGTAGACGAAGTAGAGTTCATGTAGCTGAAGCCACGCGTTGAAGGGATGGCTCCTCATGAGCCTCCGGGACCCTGAGCCTCGGGTGGCTCTGGGGGCTCAGGAGGTTCCCTGAAGAGCGTCTCCATCTCCTCCTGAACGGCACAGATCCTGGCCTCCTGAGATGCCAGGACCTGCCGTAAGTTGCGCTGGTGGACCGACACCACGCTCGGCAAGCAGAAGGGCATGCGAACGTAGCTGTGTGGTGGGCCCTCACAGCGGCCCGCACGCGATGGCCAGAAGCGCTCCTGAGATGCGGCCCTGTTGAGCCCTGGGACGTCGACGCAGACGCGCAGCCCGGCATCCTCGCCAGATGGGGTGTCATACTGTGCGGTGTGGCCGCGCATGGCTCTTGCTTCTTGCAACTCTTGGGTGGTCTTGGTGATGAACTCTTGGGTGGTGGGCACTCCTTGCCCTGTGCTCTCCTGAGGGAAACGTGCCGTGAAGCACGCCTCCAAGTGGTGCCCAAGTGCCTCCCTCATGAGGTTGGCAAGGTCTGAGGCCCTCCAGAAGAGAGCCCCCGAGCCCTGCCCGAGGAGGGCGCCGGGCGCGCCTTCCTGTGCGATGGAGGAAGGCGCCCCTGGAACGGGCGCTGATCCTGACGAGGTTCCTGACGCGGCGCCATCTACTTGGGGTCCTGCGCGCCGCGGCAACTTCTTCTTCGGGACGGTCTCGGGAGGGCCTTCACTTCTGCTGTCGGGGTTGTCGATTGCTGCGGCTTGGAAGGCGCGCTCAAGAGAGCACACCGCATCCCTCTCCTCACACGGGACCGTGATGATTCCTCCACTTCCTGGCATCTTGAGAATGTTGTAGCCATGATGAATGACCGCCATGAACTTGGCTAGGGCTGGATACTCGAGGATGGCGCTGTACGGCAGGCGGATGTGCGCGACGTCGAAGTCGATGAGGTCGGTGCGGTAGTTGTCGCGCTTGCCGAAGGTGACGGGCAGACGGACTTGCCCTATCGGCGTGGTGGAACCATCAGTCACTCCTGAGAAAGGCTTGGTTGGCTGGAGCTGCTCATAGGGCACTTGAATGTTGTCGAACGTGTCGCCCGACAGGACGTTGAGCCCTGCGCCGCCGTCGATGAGAGTCTTGGTGACTTGCACATTGCTGATGACTGGGGAGCATAGCATAGGGAGCGCGCCTGCGGTGGCCGCGCACTTGAGCTGGTCTGCCGAGTTGAAGGTGATGGCACATTGGGACCACTTGAGGGGGCGCGTGGCCTCGAGCTTGGGGAGCGCAGCGTTCACCTCGCGAGCGAACTGTTTGAAGATGCGCTGAGAGGCTGGGGCTTGTGCACCGCCCAAGATGCAAGCGATCGCATGCGGCTCCTGGAAGCCCCCAGCCCCCTCGTCCTGGTGGTGGTCGTCGTTCCTTCTTGGTGGCGGCAGCGGGGGAAGACCAGTGTTGCCCTGGGGGCGATCCTCATGAGCTGGGTCCCTCCAGCGCCTCGCGAGGTTGGTCCTGCCGTGGTCCTCGCGAGGCCGGGTCGCGCCACTCTGGCGCGGGCCACGGTCGTCCAGCGTCGCCTCCACGCCCTTCCTCTCATGGCCGTAGCCCGGTCGTTGCGCTGGGCGCCGATCAGAAGGCGTCCTTCTCGTATGGCTCTGAGCTCCTGGCAGTCGCGGGTGTTGTGGGTGTTCAGGTTGTGGAAGGCGCAGAATGACCGATTGCTCTTGGACGACTCAGGCTGGTCTCTGCCTCGCTTGGTGTCGGGCTCCGCTGCGAGCACAACCGCCTCCTTGCGCTTCACGTCCTTGGCCTTGGCCTTCTTTTATTCTGCTCCTGCAACTGGCAGCTCGAGGAGAGAGAGGCGCCCCTCCTCAGCTCTTGCGCACTTGGTCGCCAGGTTGAACAGCTCCTGAGAAGTGCAGAGCTCCTTGTGGATAGCCAGCTCTTCCTTCATCTTGACGTCACGGATGCCGTCGGAGAACGCGGAGATGATGGCCTCGTCCGTGACCTTGGGGATCTTGAGGCGGGTGTTGTTGAAGCGCTGTATGTACTTCTAGAGAGTCTCTCCTGGTTGTTGCTTGATGCGGCGCAGGTCGCCCACGGCCGGTGGGCGGTCGCGAGTGCCCTGGAAGTTGGCTACGAAGCGGTCGCGCATCTCGTCCCAGGAGGAGATCGAGCCAAGAGCGGGCCCCGTCCTTGAGAGCCATGGGGAACCAGTTCGCCATGACTTTTTCGTCACTGTTGGCCGCTTTGATGCTCAGCTCGTAGAGCTGCAGGAACTCCGCGGGGTCTGCGCTGCCGTCATAGCGAGGAGGCAGATCTGGCTTGAACTTGCTCGCCAGCGACGCCACGCAGCTTGGGGTGAAGGCGCAGCCGGCCGTGGTTGCCGGGGCCCGCCGGGGTGGAGCTTGGTCTTAGCGGGGTTCATTTGTCTTTGCTCTGGGCTGTCTGGCGGTCTTAGCCGAGTGGCAGCGAGGGGGCCTTGGTGCAGCTTCTCGCGGCGCGGGATTTCTTTGGCAGCTTCTTTCTTGTAGCGTCAGGCGCCGAGCGCGATGGATCACGCCGCTGGAGGTGCGCGCTTTGGTGCTAAGGCACCGCCTTGGGGTGAGGTGGTGGAGGCACGCCATGAGCCCTGCCGCCCGACTGGTTGAGGGGGAGGCAGAGAGTTGGATGGCGCCGCAGAGCCCCCTGCGGCGCGGACGAGCTCGGCGATGCGGCCGAGCCACTCCTCGTAGACGTCGTCGACAGGGCGGTAGCGGAGGAGCTCGTTCACCGCAATGAGCGCGGCTCGTGCCTCCATGGGAGCACGATGTGCGCGGGACAAAGAACTAGCAGGGGTGAGCGACGGAATAGCGGTGCGACCGTCCTGCCGCACCAAGGGGTGCAACGAGGACGCCTGCTGCTCGTTCCCCGCCGGGCCGGTGGCAGCGTTGGCGACGGGAGACGGAGAATGATGAGGTGGCCCACCTACGAGAGCCATCTGAGCGACACAGGCGGAGAGGGCAGCCCGACGCTCAGCTCGAGCACGGCGAGCGTCCGCCATGGAAACGACGGAGCGACGGAGCGACAAACCGATGGAAGAGAAACCACAGCGCACCTCTACCTGGTGCGCCAAATTTTGGATGTGGGGTTCCGGCAAACCCTTAAGGTTCAAACACTGGGGTGCGCACGAGGTCTTTCTCTCCTATCGATCTACGCTCAAGCTCGCTAAGATCTTGCGGACGAACTCGACGAACTCACAACACAAAAAGAGACACGAGGTTTGTACTGGTTCGGGCCACCGTTGTGGTGTAATACCCTACTCCAGTGTGGTGGTGGATGGATTGCCTCTTGGGCTGATGATGAACAGTACAAGGGCAGAACAGCCTCCTGAGGTTGAGGTGTTCTTGTGTGAGTGTTGGCTTCTTGCTCTGTGCGAGTTGTGGATCCGTTTCCTACCTACTATGGTGGCTAGTCCTATTTATAGAAGCCCTGTTCCTCTTCCCAAATGTTGAGCAGGAAGGGAGCCAACAACGGCGGGCAAATTTAAAGGGGGACAACTAGTACAAGCTATCCTGACAAAAGGGGTCTTCGCCTGCGAAAAGCCCCGGGGTGACGCCGTCTTGGGCTCCACGATGACCTCCGCCTTGCCGTCCTCCTGGTCTTGGTCTTGTTGCATCAATATGGCAACCTTTGCCTGATGCCTCGGTACTCTTCGTCTGCGCTTGCCTACTTAGCACCAAAGAGGAAACAAGGACTCCGCACATACCGGCGCCCGCCTGGCGCCATTCGTCATGGCTCATGTCACGAGTTCCTCGTGAGGTTTGCCCCGCCTTGATATCTCTGCTCCTCGTGAGCCAGCCTGGCTGGGCCACTCCAGAGGAAGTCTTGCGTCGTCCGCCTCGCGAGGCTTGGACCCTCGCGAAGGTCTTGGATACCTTGTTGATGAAGATGGTCAGACGCCCACAAAGATAGCCATGCCATGGGCCGCATAAGGTGCAAGTCTGGGACCCCTGCCCTGCATCGCCGACAATAGCACACTAAGTGTTCCTCCGGTATTCGGGAGTTGCATAATCTAAGTTATGAAGAAAGCATTAGCAATAAACTAAACGATCATAGTGCTAAGCTAACGGATGGGTCAAGTCAATCACATCATTCTCTAATGATGTGATTCCGTTCATCAAATGACAACTCTTGTCTATGGCTAGGAAACTTAACCATCTTTGATTAACGAGCTAGTAAAGTAGAGGCATACTAGTGACACTCTGTATGTCTATGTATTCACACATGTACTAAGTTTTCGGTTAATACAATTCTAGCATGAATAATAAACATTTATCATGATATAAGGAAATATAAATAACAACTTTATTATTGCCTCTAGGGCATATTTCCTTCAGTCTCCCACTTGCACTAGAGTCAATAATCTAGATTACATTGTAATGATTCTAACATCCATGGAGTCTTGGTGCTGATCAAGTTTTGCTCGTGAGAGAGGCTTAGTCAACGGGTCTGCAACATTCAGATCTGTATGTATCTTGCAAATCTCTATGTCTCCCTCCTTGACTTGGTCGCGGATGGAATTGAAGCCTCTCTTGATGTGTTTGGTTCTCTTGTGAAATCTGGATTCCTTTGCCAAGGCAATTGCACCAGTATTGTCACAAAAGATTTTCATGGGACTCGATGCACTAGGTATGACACCTAGATCGGATATGAACTCCTTCATCCAGACTCCTTCATTTGATGCTTCCAAAGAAGCTATGTACTCCGCTTCACACGTAGATCCCGCCACGACGCTCAGCTTGGAACTGCATCAACTGGCAGCTCCACCATTCAATAAAAATACGTATCCGGTTTGTGACTTAGAGTCATCCGGATCAGTGTCAAAGCTTGCATCGACGTAACCGTCTAGGACGAGCTCTTTGTCACCTCCATAAACGAGAAACATATCCTTAGTCCTTTTTAGGTATTTAATGATGTTCTTGACCGCTGTCCAGTGATCCACTCCTGGGTTATTTTGGTACCTCCCTGCTAAACTTATAGCAAGGCACACATCTGGTCTGGTACACAACATTCCATATATGATAGAACCTATGGCCGAAGCATAGGGAATGACCTTCATTTTTTCTCTATCTTCTGCAGTGGTCGGGCATTGAGTCTGACTCAACTTCACACCTTGTAACAGGCAAGAACCCTTTCTTTGCTTGGTCCATTTTGAACTTCTTAAAAACTTTATCAAGGTATGTGCTTTGTGAAAGTCCAATTAAGTGTCTTGATCTATCTCTATACATCTTGATGCCTAATATATAAGCAGCTTCACCGAGGTCTTTCATTGAAAAAATTCTTATTCAAATATCCTTTTATGCTATTCAGAAATTCAGTATCATTTCCGATCAACAATATGTCATCCACATATAATATCGTAAATGCTCTGAGCTCCCACTCACTTTCTTGTAAATACAGGCTTCTCCAAAAGTTTGTATAAAACCATATGCTTTGATCACACTATCAAAGCGTATATTCCAATTCCGAGAGGCTTGCACCAGTCCATAAATGGATCGCTAGAGCTTGCACACCTTGTTAGCACCTTTTGGATCGATAAAACCTTCTGGTTGAATCATATACAACTCTTCTTTAAGATATCCATTAAGGAATGCAGTTTTGACATCCATTTGCCAAATTTCATAATCATAAAATGCGGCAATTGCTAACGTGATTCGGACGGACTTAAGCATTGCTACGGGTGAGCAGGTCTCATCCTAGTCAACTCCTTGAACTTGTCAAAAATATTTCCCAACAAGTCGAGCTTTGTAGACAGTAATATTACCGTCAGCGTCAGTCTTCTTATTGAAGATCCATTTATTCTCTATGGCTTGCCGATCATCGGGCAAGTCAACCAAAGTCCACACTTTGTTCTCATACATGGATCCCATCTCAGATTTCATGGCTTCAAGCCATTTTGCGGAATCTGGGCTCATCATCGCTTCCTCATAGTTTGTAGGTTTGTCATGGTCAAGTAACATGACCTCCAGAACAGGATTACCGTACCACTCTGGTGCGGATCTTACTCTGGTTTACCTACGAGGTTCGAAGTAACTTGATCAGAAGTTTCATGATCATCATTATTAACTTCCTCACTTACTGGTGTAGGAATCACTGGAACTGATTTCTGTGATGAACTACTTTCCAATAAGGGAGAAGGTACAATTACCTCATCAAGTTCTACTTTCCTCCCACTCACTTCTTTCGAGAGAAACTCCTTCTCTAGAAAGGATCCATTCTTAGAAACGAATATATTTCCTTCGGATCTGTGATAGAAGGTCTACCCAATAGTCTCCTTTGAGTATCCTATGAAGACACATTTCTCCGATTTGGGTTCGAGCTTATCAGGTTGAAGCCTTTTCACATAAGCATCGCAGCCCCAAACTTTAAGAAAGGACAACTTGGGTTTCTTGCCAAACCACACTTCATATAGTGTCGTCTCAACGGATTTAGATGGTGCCCTATTTAACGTGAATGCAGCCATCTCTAAAGCATATCCCCAAAAGAATAGCGGTAAATCAGTAAGAGACATCATAGATCGCACCATATCTAATAAATTACGACTACAACGTTTGGACACACCAGTACGCTGTGGTGTTCCGGGTGGCGTGAGTTGCGAAACTATTCCGCATTGTTTCAAATGAATACCAAACTCATAACTCAAATATTCTCCTCCACGATCAGAACATAGAAACTTTATTTTCTTGTTACGATGATTTTCCACTTCACTCTGAAATTCTTTGAACTTTTCAAATGTTTCAGACTTATATTTCATCAAGTAGATATACCCATATCTGCTCAAATCATCTGTGTAGGTCAAAAAATAATGATACCCGCGCGAGCATCAACACTCATCGGACCGCATACATCAGTATGTATTATTTTCAACAAGTCTGTTGCTCGCTCCATTGTTTCAGAGAACAGAGTCTTAGTCATCTTGCCCATGAGGCATGGTTCGCAAGCATCAAGTGATTCATAATCAAGTGATTCATAATCAAGTGATTCCAAAAGCCCATCATCATGGAGTTTCTTCATGCGCTTTGCACCAATATGACCTAAACGGCAGTGCCACAAATAAGTTGCATTATCATTATTAAACTTATATCTTTTGGCTTCAATACTATGAATATGTGGATCACTATCAAGATTTAGTAAAAATAGACCACTCATCAAGGGTGCATGATCATAAAAGATATTACTCATATAAATAGAACAACCATTATTCTCTGATTTAAATGGATAACCGTCTCACATCAACCAAGATCCAGATATAATGTTCATGCTTAACGCTGGCACCAAATAATAATTATTCAGTTCTAAAACTAACCCCGAAGGTAGATGCAGAGGCAGCGTGCCGACGGCGATCACATCGACTTTGGAACCATTTCCCACGCGCATCGTCACCTCGTCCTTAGCCAATCTTCGCTTAATCCGTAGCCCCCGTTTAGAGTTGCAAATATTAGCAACAGAATCAATATCAAATACCCAAGCGCTACTGCGAGCATTAGTAAGGTATGAAGGAAATATGCCCTAGAGACAATAATAAAGTTGTTATTTATATTTCCTTATATCATGATAAATGTTTATTATTCATGATAGAATTGTACTAACCGAAAACTTAGTACATGTGTGAATACATAGACAAACAAAGTGTCACTAGTATGCCTCTACTTGACTAGCTCGTTAATCAAAGATGGTCAAGTTTCCTAGCCATAGACATCAGTTGTCATTTGATGAACGGGATCACATCATTAGAGAATGATTTGATTGACTTGACCCATCCGTTAGCTTAGCACGATGATCGTTTAGTTTGTTGCTATTGCTTTCTTCATAACTTATACATGTTCCTATGACTATGAGATTATGCAACTCCCGAATACCGGAGGAACACTTAGTGTGCTATCAAACGTCACAACGTAATCGGGTGATTATAAAGATGCTCTCTGTGTGTCTCCGATGGTGTTTGTTGAGTTGGCATAGATCGAGATTAGGATTTGTCACTCCAGTTGTCGGAGAGGTATCTCTGGGCCCAGTCGGTAATGCTCATCACTATAGGCCTTGCAAGCAATGTGACTAATGAGTTAGTTACGGGATGATGCATTACGGAACGAGTAAAGAGACTTGTCGGTAATGAGATTGAACTAGGTATTGAGATACCCACGATTGAATCTCGGGAAAGTAACATACCGATGACAAAGGGAACAACGTATGTTGTTATGCGGTTTGACCGATAAAGATCTTCGTAGAATATGTAGGAACCAATATGAGCATCCAGGTTCTGCTATTGGTTATTGACCGGAGATGAGTCTCAGTCATGTCTACATAGTTCTCGAACCCGTAGGGTCCGCACGCTTAACGTTCGATGATGATCGATATTATGAGTTTATGTGTTTTGATGTAGCGAAGGTTGTTCGGAGTCCCGGATGTGATCACGGACATGACGAGGAGTCTCGAAATGGTCGACACGTAAAGATCGATATATTGGAAGGCTATGTTTGTACATCGGAATGGTTCCGGGTGAGTTCGGGCATTTACCAGAGTACCGGGGAGTTACCGGAACCCCCCGGGGAGTTAATGGGCCTTGATGGGCCATGGTGGAAGAGAGGAGGAGGCGGCCAAGGTGGGGGCGCCCCCCTCCAATCCCAATCCAAATTGGGAGGGGGCCGGGCCCCCTTTCCTTCTCTCCCTCTCCCTCTTCCTTCTTTTCCTACTCCAACTAGGGAAGGGGGAAACCTACTCCCACTGGGAGTAGGACTCCCCCCTTGGGCGCGCCATGAGAGGTCTGTCCCTCCCCTCCTCCACTCCTTTATATACGGGGGATGGGGGCACCCCATAGACACACAAGTTGATTGTTTAGGCATGTGCGTTGCCCCCCCTCCACAGATTTCCACCTCGGTCAAATCGTTGTAGTGCTTAGGCGAGGCCCTGCGACGGTAACTTCATCATCACCGTCATCATGCCGTCGTGTTGAGGAAACTCTCCCACGACCTCAGCTGGATCTAGAGTTCATGGGATGTCACCGAGCTGAACGTGTGCAGATCACGGAGGTGCCGTACCTTCGGTGCTAGGATCGGTCGGATCGTGAAGACGTACGACTACATCAACCATGTTATCATAACGCTTCCGCTTTCGGTCTACGAGGGTATGTGGACAACACTCTCCCCTCTCGTTGCTATGCATCACCTAGATACATCTTGCGTGATCATAGGATTTTTTTTTCAAATTACTGCGTTCCTCAACAGTGGCATCCGAGGCAGGTCTATGTGTAGATGTTATATGCACGAGTAGAACACAAAGAGTTGTGGGCGATAATAATCATACTGCTTACCATCATGTCATACTTTGATTCGGCGGTATTGTTGGATGAAGCGGCTCAGACCGACATTACACGTATGCTTACGCGAGACTGGTTCTACCGACGTGCTTCGCACACAGGTGGCTAGTGAGTGTCTGTTTCTCCAACTTTAGTTGAATCGAGTGTGACTACATCCAGTCCTTGTTGAAGGTTAAAACAGCAAACTTGACGAAAAGTCATTGTGGTTTTGATGCATAGGTAAGAACGGTTCTTGCTAAGCCCGTAGCAGCCATGTAAAACTTGCAACAACAAAGTAGAGGATGTCTAACTTGTTTGTGCAGGTCATGTTGTGATGTGATATGGTCAAGACGTGATTATATAAATTGTTGTATGAGATGATCATGTTTTGTAACACAATTATCGGCAACTGGCAGGAGCCATATGGTTGTCGCTTTATTATATGAAATGCAATCGCCTTGTAATTGCTTTACTTTATCACTAAGCGGTAGCGATAGTCGTAGAAGCAATAGTTGGCGAGACGACAACTATGCTTCGATGGAGATCAAGGTGTCAAGCCGGTGATGATGGTGATCACGACGGTGCTTTGGAGATGGAGATCAAAGGTACAAGATGATGATGGCCATATCATATCACTTATATTGATTGCATGTGATGTTTATCCTTTATGCATCTTATTTTGCTTAGTTCGGCGGTAGCATTATAAGATGATCTCTCGCTAATTTTCAAGGTATAAGTGTTCTCTCTGAGTATGCAACGCTGCGACAGTTCATCGTGCCGAGACACACTTTGATGATCGGGTGTGATAAGTTCTACGTTCAAATACAACGGGTGCAAGCCAGTTTTGCACATGCAGAATACTCAGGTTAAACTTGACAAGCCTAGCATATGCAGATATGGCCTCGGAACACTGAGACCGAAAGGTCGAGCATGAATCATATAGTAGATATGATCAAATTAGTGATGTTCACCATTGAAAACTACTCCATCTCACGTGATGATCGCACATGGTTTAGTTGATATGGATCATGTGATCACTTAGATGATTAGAGGGATATCTATGGAAGTGGGAGTTCTTTAGTAATATGATTAATTGAACTTTAATTTATCATGAACTTAGTACCTGATAGTATTTTTGCATGTCTATGTTGTTGTAGATAAATGGCCCGTGCTGTTGTTTCGTTGAATTTTAATGCGTTCCTAGAGAAAGCTATTTTGAAAGATGATGGTAGCAATTACACGGACTGGGTCCGTAACTTGAGGATTATCCTCATTGCTGCACAGAAGAATTACGTCCTGGAAGCACCGCTAGGTGCCAAACCTGCTGCAGGAGTAATGCCAGATGTTATGAACGTCTGGCAGAGCAAAGATGATGACTACTCGATAGTTCAGTGTGCCATGCTTTACGGCTTAGAACCGGGACTTCAACGACGTTTTGAACATCATGGAGCATATGAGATGTTCCTGGAGTTGAAGTTAATATTTCAAGCAAATGCCCGGATTGAGAGATATGAAGTCTCCAATAAGTTCTATAGCTGCAAAATGGAGCAGAATAGTTCTGTCAGTGAACATATACTCAGAATGTATGGGTAGCACAACCACTTGACTCAACTGGGAGTTAATCTTCCTTATGATAGTGTCATTGACAGAGTTCTTCAATCATTGCCACCAAGCTACAAAAGCTTCGTGATGAACTATAATATGCCAGGGATGGATAAGACAATTCCCGAGCTCTTCGTAATACTAAAGGCTGCGGAGGTAGAAATCAAGAAGGAGCATCAAGTGTTGATGGTTAACAAGACCACCAGTTTCAAGAAGAAGGGCAAAGGGAAGAAGGGGAACTTCAAGAAGAACGACAAACAAGCTGCTGCTCAAGTGAAGAAGCCCAAGTCTGGACCTAAGCCCGAGACTCAGTGCTTCTACTTCAAAGGGACTGGTCACTGGAAGCCCCAAGTATTTGGTGGAGAAGAAGGATGGCAAAGTGAAAGGTACATTTGATATACATGTTATTGATGTGTACTTAACTAATGCTCGCAGTAGCGCCTGGGTATTTGATCTTTGGTTACATTGCTAATATTTGCAACTCGAAACATGGACTACTGATTAAGCGAAGATTGGCTAAGGACGAGGTGACGATCTTGGCGTGGGAAATGGTTCCAAAGTCGATGTGATCGCCGTCGGCACACTACCTCTACATCTACCTTCGGGATTAGTTTTAGACCTAAATAATTGTTATTTGGTGCCAGCGTTGAGCATGAACGTTATATCTGGATTTTGTTTGATGCGAGACGGTTATTCATTTAAATCAGAGAATAATGGTTGTTCTATTTATATGAGTAATATCTTTTATGGTCATGCACCCTTGATGAGTGGTCTAATTTAATAAATCTTGATAGTAGTGATACACATGTTCATAGTATTGAAGCCAAAAGATATAAGTTTAATAATGATAGTGCAACTTATTTGTGGCACTACCGTTTAGGTCATATTGGTGTAAAGCGCATGAAGAAACTCCATGCTGATGGACTTTTGGAATCACTTGATCATGAATCACTTGATGCTTGTGAACCATGCCTCATGGGCAAGATGACTAAGACTCCGTTCTCCGGAAGAATGGAGCGAGCAACAGACTTGTTGGAAATAATACATACTGATGTATGCGGTCCGATGAGTGTTGATGCTTGCGGCGGGTATCATTATTTTCTGACCTTCACAGATGATTTGAGCAGATATGGGTATATCTACTTGATGAAACATAAGTCTGAAACATTTCAAAAGTTCAAAGTATTTCAGAGTGAAGTCAAAAATCATCGTAACAAGAAAATAAAGTTTCTACAATCTGATCGTGGAGGAGAATATTTGAGTTACGAGTTTTGGTCTTCATTTGAAACAATGCGGAATAGTTTCGCAACTCACGCCACCCAGAACACCACAGCGTAATGGTGTGTCCGGACGTCGTAATCATACTTTATTGGATATGGTGCGATCTATGATGTCTCTTACTGATTACCGCTATCGTTTTGGGGTTGTGCTTTAGAGACGACTGCATTCACGTTAAATAGGGCACCATCTAAATCCGTTGAGACGACACCATATGAATTGTGGTTTGGCAAGAAACCCAAGTTGTCCTTTCTTAAAGTTTGGGGCTGCTGCGATGCTTATGTGAAAAAGCTTCAACCTGATAAGCTCGAACCCAAATCAGAGAAATGTGTCTTCATAGGATACCCAAAAGAGACTGTTGGGTACACCTTCTATCACAGATCCGAAGGCAAGATATTCGTTGCTAATAATGGATCCTTTCTAGAGAAGGAGTTTCTCTCGAAAGAAGTGAGTGGGAGGAAAGTAGAACTTGATGAGGTAATTGTACCTTCTCCTAAGTTGGAAAGTAGTACATCACAAAAGTCAGTTCCAGTCATTCGTACACCAACTAGTGAGGAAGCTAATGATGATGATCATGAAACTTCTGATCAAGTTACTACCGAACCTCGTAGGTCAACCAGAGTAAGATCCGCACCAGAGTGGTACGGTAATCCTGTTCTGGAGGTCATGTTACTTGACCATGATGAACCTACGAACTATGAGGAAGCGATGATGAGCCCAGATTCCACAAAATGGCTTGAGGCCATGAAATCTGAGATGGGATCCATGTATGTGAACAAAGTGTGGACTTTGGTTGACTTGCCCGATGATCGGCAAGCCATAGAGAATAAATGGATCTTCAAGAAGAAGACTGACGCTGACGGTAATGTTACTGTCTACAAAGCTCGAATTGTTATGAAAAGTTTTCGACAAGTTCAAGGAGTTGACTACGATGAGACCTTCTCACCCGTAGCGATGCTTAAGTCCGTTCGAATCATGTTAGCAATTGCCGCATTTTTTGATTATGAAATTTGGCAAATGGATGTCAAAACTGCATTCCTTAATGGATATCTTAAAGAAGAGTTGTATATGATGCAACTAGAAGGTTTTGTCGATCCAAAAGGTGCTAACAAATTGTGTAAGCTCCAGCGATCCATTTATGGGCTGGTGCAAGCATCTCGGAGTTGGAATATACGCTTTGATAGTGTGATCAAAGCATATGGTTTTATACAGACTTTTGGAGAAGCTTGTATTTACAAGAAAGTGAGTGGGAGCTCTGTAGCATTTCTGATATTATATGTGGATGACATATTGTTGATAGGACATGATATTGAATTTCTGAATAGCATAAAAGGATACTTGAATAAGAATTTTTCAATGAAAGACCTCGGTGAAGTTGCTCATATATTAGGCATAAAGATCTATAGAGATAGATCAAGATGCTTAATTGTACTTTCACAAAGCACATACCTTGATAAAGTTTTGAAGAAGTTTAAAATGGATCAAGCAAAGAAAGGATTCTTGCCTATGTTACAAGGTGTGAAGTTGAGAAAGACTCAATGCCCGACCACTGCAGAAGATAGAGAGAAAATGAAAGTCATTCCCTATGCTTCAGCCATAGATTCTATCATGTGTGCAATGCTGTGTACCAAACCTGATGTGTGCCTTGCTATTAGTTTACCAGGGAGGTACCAAAGTAATCCAGGAGTGGATCACTGGACAGCGGTCAAGAACATCCTGAAATACCTGAAAAGGACTAAGGATATGTTTCTTGTTTATGGAGGTGACAAAGAGCTCGTCGTAAACGGTTACGTTGATGCAAGCTTTGACACTGATCCGGATGACTCTAAGTCACAAACCGGATACGTATTTTTATTGAATGGTGGAGCTGTCTGTTGGTGTGGTTCCAAGTAGAGCGTCGTGGCGGGATCTACGTGTGAAGCGGAGTACATAGCTGCTTCGGAAGCAGCAAATGAAGGAGTCTCTATGAAGGAGTTCATATCCGATCTAGGTGTCATACCTAGTGCATTGGGTCCAATGAAAATCTTTTGTGACAATACTGGTGCAATTGCCTTGGCAAAGGAATCCAGATTTCACAAGAGAACCAAGCACATCAAGAGATGCTTCAATTCCATCCGCGATCAAGTTAAGGAGGGAGGCATAGAGATTTGCAAGATACATACAGATCTGAATGTTGTAGACCCGTCGATTAAGCCTCTCTCACGAGCAAAATATGATCAACACCAAGACTCCATGGGTGTTAGAATCATTACTATGTAATCTAGATTATTGACTCTAGTGCAAGTGGGAGACTGAAGGAAATATGCCCTAGAGGCAATAATAAAGTTGTTATTTATATTTCCTTATATCATGATAAATGTTTATTATTCATGCTAGAATTGTATTAACCGGAAACTTAGTACATGTGTGAATACATAGACAAACAGAGTGTCACTAGTATGCCTCTACTTGACTAGCTCATTAATCAAAGATGGTTAAGTTTCCTAGCCATAGACATGAGTTTTCATTTGATGAACGTGATCACTTAATTAGAGAATGATGTGATTGACTTGATCCATCCGTTAGCTTAGCATGATGATCGTTTAGTTTGTTGCTATTGCTTTCTTCATAACTTATACATGTTCCTATGACTATGAGATTATGCAACTCCCGAATACCGGAGGAACACTTAGTGTGCTATCAAACGTCACAACGTAACTGGGTGATTATAAATATGCTCTACAGGTGTCTCCGATAGTGTTTGTTGAGTTGGCATAGATCGAGATTAGGATTTTTCACTCTGGTTGTCGAAGAGGTATCTCTGGGCCCACTCGGTAATGCTCATCACTATAAGCCTTGCAAGGAATGTGATAATGAGTTAGTTACGGGATGATGCATTATGGAACAAGTAAAGAGACTTGCCGGTAACGAGATTGAACTAGGTATTGATGTACCGACGATCGAATCTCGGGCAAGTAACATATCGATGACAAAGGGAACAACGTATGTTGTTATGCGGTTTGAACGATAAAATCTTCATAGAATATGTAGGAACCAATATGAGCATCCAGGTCCGCTATTGTTTATTGACCGGAGATGAGTCTCGGTCATGTCTACATAGTTCTCGAACCCGTAGGGTCTGCATGTTTAACGTTCGATGACGATCGGTATTATGAGTTTATGTGTTTTGATGTACCGAAGGTTGTTCGGAGTCCCAGATGTGATCACGGACATGAAGAAGAGTCTATAAATTGTCGAGACATAAAGATCAATATATTGGAAGGCTATGTTTGGACATCGGAATGGTTCCGGGTGAGTTCGGGCATTTACCGGAGTACCGGGGGGTTACCGGAACCCCCCGGGGAGTTAATGGGCCTTGATGGGCCATGGTGAAAGAGAGGAGGAGGCGGCCAAGGAGGGGGCGCGCCCCCCAAGCCCAATCCGAATTGGGAGGGGGGCCGGCCCCGCTTTCCTTCTCTCCCCCTCCCTCTTCCTTCTTCTCCTACTCCAATTAGGGAAGGGGGGAAACCTACTCCTACTGGGAGTAGGACCCCCCCTTGGGCGCGCCATGAGAGAGCTGACCCTGCCCTCCTCCACTCCTTTATATACGGGGGAGGGGAGCACCCCATAGACACACAAGTTGATTGTTTATCCATGTGCGGTGCCCCCCTCCACAGATTTCCACCTCGGTCATATCATTGTAGTGCTTAGGCGAAGCCCTGTGACAGTAACTTCATCATCACCGACATCACGCCATCGTGCTGACGAAACTCTCCCTCGACCTCAGCTGGATCTAGAGTTCGTGGGACGTCACCAAGCTGAACTAGTGCAGATCACGGAGGTTCCGTACCTTCGGTGCTAGGATCGGTCGGATCGTGAAAACGTACGACTACATCAACCGCGTTGTCATAACGCTTCCGCTTTCGGTCTACGAGGGTACGTGGACAACACTCTCCCCTCTCGTTGTTATGCATCACCTAGATAGATCTTTTGTGATTGTAGGATTTTTTTTTGAAATTACTGCATTCCCCAACAAGGTACACGTCAATAACATGTATATCAAATATACCTTTCACTTTGCCATCCTTCTTATCCGCCAAATACTTGGGGTAGTTCCGCTTCCAGTGACCAGTCCCTTTGCAGTAGAAGCACTCAGTCTCGTGCTTAGGTCCGGACTTGGGCTTCTTCACTTGAGCAAAGAACTTGCTTGTCGTTCTTTTGAAGTTCCCCTTCTTCCCTTTACCCTTTTTCTTGAAACTAGTGGTCTTGTTGACCATCAACACTTGATGCTCCTTCTTGATTTCTACCTCCGTAGCCTTTAGCATTGCGAAGAGCTCGGGAATCGTCTTATTATCCATCCCTTGCATATTGTAGTTCATCAGGATGCTCTTGTAGCTTAGTGGCAGTGATTGAAGAACTCTATCAATGACACTATCAACTGGAAGATTAACTCCCAGCTGAGTCAAGTGATTGTGGTACACAGACATTCTGAGTATGTGCTCACTGGCTGAACTATTCTCCTCCATTTTTCAGCTATAGAACTTATTGGAGACATCATGTAACATCCCAAAATTCTAAATTTTGGAATGTTATAATAAATAGATAGATTTGATTGATTGTTTGATTGATTGAGTGAAGTGAGTGAAATTTGAAACTTTTTTAAAGTTAAATGAGAGGTAATAAAAGGACTTTCCCAAACTTTCATTTTTGCTTTTATGATCTTCGGGAATTCAAATTCTTTTCATCACAAAAACCCTGGAGAGAAGATGACATGACTTCTTCCATTTATGACAAGGGGTGTTGAAAATATTTGAATTTCATTTGGAAAATATTTCCAATTCTGAAACTTTATGCAACTCAATGATTTTCACGAGCGAAGATAAAATGACTTCTTCAAAACATATGAAATATGAGTTGGGAGTTTCAAAGAATTAAATTCAAAGTTCTTTTGAATTTATTTTCAATTTGGAGTTAATTGAGTTTTAATCAAATTATTTTTCTCCAAAAATAAAATATATGGAAAATAGGGTAACATGATTCCCTACATCGGAAAATTGGAGAGAAATAAATTTGAATTAATTTTGGTATTTTAAAAATGATTTTTACTGGATTTTTCTAGAGCAGAAGCACTCTATGTTTTATTTGAATTTGTGTGTATTTTATTTGACCCTAGAATAATGTTCATCTTGTAGGAAATATTTTTCTGAAGATTTTGATATATAATATGCCTATATAAGTTTATTATTTATTTTGTTTTATTATTTTCGCTTGTCTGGGAAAAAATGTTTATAAAAAAAAACTCTCTTCGACTGGGCGGCCCGGCTCAGCCTCCTGTGCCGTGCCACGGCCCTGCTCTCTCTCTCTCTCTCCGCCCAAGGCCCAGCAAGCCGAATCGGCCCATGGCCTCTCTCCCTCGTGCGAACCGCCTCCGCCCCGATCACCCGTTCCCTCCCTCTCTCTCTCCCGCGAACGCCGACAGGTGGGCCCCGCGTCTTCTTCCTCCTCCCGCAAGGCAGCAGGAGTCTCGCTCCTGCACGCCGTCGCCGGCCACTGCCGAGCTCGACCCGGACTCCCCTCGCTCTGCCCCTCGCCCAAGCCAGCGCCTCGCTCCTTCTTTAAATACCGAGGCCCCGGCCCCGTTTTCCCCTCAAGCCGCAGCCGCCGATGCCCCGCACCCCCCTCACCGGAGTTGCAAACTCCAACGAGATCCGCCGTCGTCGCCCGCTCCGCTCTGTGGCCCTCGACCTCCGACGGCCCCACCGACGAAACCGCAGCTCCGTGCCGCCCCTCCCCGACCGCTCCGCCGTCGCCGCTAACCACCGAACCGCCGCGCCGTCTTCTCCGTGACAATGAGGATCACCGCCATGGTGAGTCGCCGCTTGCTTCGATCCACATCCGACGGCCGTGATTAGATCGCGTTTTTTGTTTTTTTTCAATACGGTATTCGTTATATAGTGAACGTTCGCTCGATAAGCTCTGTAACAAATGGTTTCGGCATGTATAAATCTGCCACGTGTACAAGGACCTATTTGCAGTTATTTTCTTCACAGATTAGTCCCTGTTTTTCAAACGGTCATTACTTTTTATCCGTTTATCCAAATTCAACGAAACCAACGCCCACTTCTTCGTTATGATCCCCTCTTTCCAGTAATCCAACTCAAACATGTTTTTGAAAGTTTTAAAATTTGAATTCAAACAGATTTGTATTTGAACTTCGTTTGATCATAACTTGAGTTTCGTAACTCCGATTTAGTTGATTCTTTTTGCAAATCGAAGCTCTTGACCTAAACTTTCTGATAAGGCCAAATTCACATAATTTTGGTACTGTTAGAAATTGTTTTACGTTGCAAGAGTTATTTGCTTGGTTTTGATGTTTTCCTAATCGTTTCTTCGTTCGGTCCGATGTTTTGAGTGATTGCTTATGTGTGGCTACTAGTGCTTGATTACGATAGATTGACCAGAGTGTGACGAGTAGAACTATCAAGAGTTTGAGTGCAAATCATCTTCATCAACATTGCAGGCAAGTAACACTTTGATCATACTCTTTTCATACCCAGTTTTTATGCATTAGATCTATTCTCAAACATTGCATGCTTAGGATCTAATTAAATTGTGGGTTTTGGGAAGTAGTTGAGGTAGTACCTATTACATGATTTATATCCAAACCCTTGGGAGTTACTTCTATGTTTGCTTATTATGCCATGATATGCTAGTAGACGTGGATTAGGTGAGTGTATTCCATGACAGATGTGAGATTGTTAAATTAATGGTTTATTTAAGGTTGCAACTTAAACACACATCTGGGTGGATTGAGGCACCTGGTTTCCATCAGGACTTGACTGTATTTCTTCTTACCGCCAACCAGGATCAAATGGATCATGAGATTAATCATGCTAGAAACTTCCGTGTGCAGCCACATGCTACTATGGGCTCTAGCATAGTTGACTAAGTTGTGCGAACTCTTTCGGGTAGACTAGCTGATGTAGGGGTTGTAGGTTGGTACGGTCTACCCACATGTAAGGTGCTAGCGCCACGAAAGACTATGTCTCGGTCATCCATTTCTCAAACACCATGTAGTGCGAGAAATCAAACGGAGGAGATCGAGTCTTGTGGGAAAAGTGCACAAACCTCTGCAGAGTGTATAAACTAATCATGATTAGCCGTGTCCCCGGTTATGGACATCTTGAGTTTCTAGTTCTTGGATTATCCTGTTGAACTCATCACGTTACTTAATTTTGTTTGGGTGTAATGAGTACTTTTAATTGGGATTGAGGATGCTGTCAACCATTCTCAATGTTCAACAACCACCATGATAGTTAAATAAAATTTATTCCTTTGCAGTAGGGAAAAATTGGCTTTTCGCAAAAAGCTGTAACCATAGAGCTTTCCACCAGCCATATATGCATGTAGTATAGCTTATTCTTTCATTACTCTCTATGTGTTACATTGCCAGCATATTCCATGTCTTGACCCGTTTCGGGCTGCAACGTTTCATGTTGCGAGACTTTTAGAACGACAGTAAGTGATAAGTTAGGGTTACGATTTCTACACTCAACTTTGCCGTTGGTGTTGATGGGAATCCACAACCTTGTTACTTTTGCTATTTTGGATTGAGGTAATAGTATTTACGTTATTCATACATGTGATTTACCTCTGTTATAAATCCTCGAGTACTGTGTGTGTCAGCATACCGATCCAGGGATGACACTTAAGCACAGAGACTTGATCCATTCGGGTCGGGTCGCTACACTTCATATCTCTCAATCCGGGCATTTGCTTGAAATATTAACTTCAACTCCTGGAACATCTCATATGCTCCATGACGTTCAAAACGTCATTGAAGTCCCGGTTCTATGCCGTAAAACATGGCACACTGAACTATCGAGTAATCATTAGCTTTGCTCAGACCGACGTTCATAACATCTGCCGTTGCTCCTGCAGCGGGTTTGGCACCTAGCGGTGCTTCCAGGATGTATTTCTTCTGTGCAGCAATGAGGATAATCCTCAAGTTACGAACCCAGTCCGTGTAATTTCTACCATCATCTTTCAACTTAGCTTTCTCTAGGAACGCATTAAAATTCAATGGAACAACAACACACGCCATTTATCTACCACAACATAGACATGCAAAATACTATCAGGTACTAAGTTCATGATATATTAAAGTTCAATTAATCATATTACTTAAAACTCCCACTTAGATAGACATCCCTCTAATCATCTAAGTGATCACGTGATCCATATCAACTAAACCATGTCTGATCATCACGTGAGAAGGAGTAGTTTTCAATGGTGAACATCACTATGTTGATCATATCTACTATATGATTCATGCTCGACCTTTCGGTCTCAGTGTTCCGAGGCCATATCTGCATATGCTAGGATCGTCAAGTTTAACTCGAGTATTCTGCGTGTGCAAAACTGGCTTGTACCCGTTGTATGTGAACGTAGAGCTTATCACACTTGATCATCGTGTGGTGTATCAGCACGACGAACTGTAGCAACGGTGCATACTCAGACAGAAGACTTATACCTTGAAATTTAGTGAGAGATCATCTTATAATGCTACCGCCGTACTAAGAAAAATAAGATGCATAAAGGATAGACATCACATGCAATCAATATAAGTGATATGATATGTCCATCATCATCTTATGCCTTTGATCTCCATCTCCAAAGCACCGTCATGATCACCATCGTCACCGGCTTGACACCTTGATCTCCATCGAAGCATCGTTGTCGTCTCGCCAACTATTGCTTCTACGACTATCGCTACCGCTTAGTGATAAAGTAAAGCAATTACATGTCGATTACATTTCATACAATAAAGCGACAACCATATGGCTCCTGCCAGTTGCCGATAACTGTGTTACAAAACATGATCATCTCATACAACAATTTATATAATCACGTCTCGATCATATCACATCACAACATGCCATGCAAAAACAAGTTAGACGTCCTCTACTTTGTTGTTGAAAGTTTTACGTGGCTGCTACGGGCTTAGCAAGAACCGTTCTTACCTACGCATCAAAACCACAAAGATTTTTCGTCAAGTTTGCTGTTTTAACCTTCAACAAGGACCGGCCATAGTCACACTCGATTCAACTAAAGTTGGAGAAACAGACACCCACTAGCCACCTGTGTGCGAAGCACGTCGGTTGAACCAGTCTCGCGTAAGCGTACGCGTAATGTCGGTCTGAGCCGCTTCATCGAACAATACCGCCGAACCAAAGTATGACATGCTGGTAAGAAGTATGACTATTATCGCCCACAACTCATTGTGTTCTACTCGTGCATATAACATATACGCATAGACCTGGCTCGGATGCCACTGTTGGGGAACGTAGTATTTCAAAATTTTACCTACGCACACGCAAGATCCATCTAGGTGATGCATAGCAACAAGCGGGGAGAGTGTGTCCACGTACCCTCATAGACCGAAAGCGGAAGCGTTTAGTAACGCGGTTGATTTAGTCGAACATTTTCATGATCCAACCGATCCGAGTACCGAACGCACGGCACCTCCGCGATCTGCACACTTACAGCTCGATGACGTCCCTCGTACTCTTGATCCAGCCGAGGCCGAGGGAGAGTTCCGGCAGCACGGCGGCATGGTAACAGTGTTGATGAAGTTACTGACGCAGGGCTTCGCCTAAGCACTACAACGATATGACCGAGGTGGAAATCTATGGAGGGGGGCACCGCACACGGCTAAGACAACTGTCAACTTGTGTTTCTATGGGGTACCCCCTCCCCTGTATATAAAGGAGTGGAGGAGGGGAGGGCCGGCCCTCATAGGGCGCGCCCAAGGGGGGAGTCCTACTCCTAGTACGAGCAGGTTTCCCCCCTTCCCTTGTTGGAGTAGGAGAAGAAGGAAGAGGGAGAGAGAGAGGGAAGGAAAGGGGGGGGGGGGCGCCGCCCCCCCGCCCAATTTGGATTGGGCTTGGGGGGGGCGCCCTCCACCTGGCCGCCTCCTCCTCTCTCCCACTAAGGCCCAATAAGGCCCATTGACTCCCCGGGGGTTCCGGTAACCCCCCGGTACTCCGGTAAATGCCCGAACTCATCCGGAACCCTTCTGGTGTCCAAACATAGCCTTCCAATATATCGATCTTTATGTATCGACCATTTCGAGACTCCTCGTCATGTCCCTGATCACATCCGGGACAATGAACTACCTTCGTACATCAAATCACATAAACTTGTAATATCGATCGTCATCGAACATTAAGCATGCGGACCCTACGGGTTCGAGAACAATGTAGACATGACCGAGACTCATCTCCGGTCAATAACCAATAGCGGAACCTGGATGCTCATATTGGTTCCTACATATTCTAGGAAGATCTTTATCGGTCAAACCGCATAACAACATATGTTGTTCCCTTTGTCATCGCTATGTTACTTGCCCGAGATTTGATCGTCGATATCTCAATACCTAGTTCAATCTCATTACCGGCAAGTCTCTTTACTCATTCCGTAATGCATCATCCCGTAACTAATTCATTAATCGCATTGCTTGCAAGGCTTATAGTGATGTGCATTACCGAGAGGGCCCAGAGATACCTCTCCGACAATCGGTGTGACAAATCCTAATCTCGATCTATGCCAACTCAACAAACACCATCGGAGACACCTGTAGAGCATCTTTATAATCATCCAGTTACGTTGTGACGTCTGATAGCACACTAAGTGTTCCTCCGGTATTTGGGAGTTGCATAATCTCATAGTCATAGGAACACATATAAGGTATGAAGAAAGCATTAGCAATAAACTAAACGGTCATGGTGCTAAGCTAACGAATGGGTCAAGTCAATTACATCATTCTCTAATGATGTGATCCCGTTCATCAAATGACAATTCTTGTCTATGGCTAGGAACTTAACCATCTTTGATTAACGAGCTAGTCAAGTAGAGGCATACTAGTGACACTCTATTTGTCTATGTATTCACACATGTACGAAGTTTCCGATTAATACAATTCTAGCATAAATAATAAACATTTATCATGATATAAGGAAATATAAATAACAACTTTATTATTGCCTCTAGGGAATATTTCCTTCACAAATCCCTCTTGTTCCCCAAGCCTAGCCCCTATCCCTCACCTTCGCACCCTACAGCGTCCACGACCATGGCGTCCAAGGGGTCCGAAGAAGCTGCGGTCGGAACTCATGCTGGCGGAGCTCGCAAAGCTGAATGCGGAATCGGCCAAGAGGAGGAACCGGCGGGCGGCGGCCAAGGGCAAGAACGCCGCAGCCATGTTCGCCGCCGAGCACTCTGCGTTGGAGGCCACACGGAACAAGGCCGACGTCGACGAGAAGGAGGCCATCATCAACAAAGCGCACACCCTCCTCATGCTTGGGATGTGCCATCTGATGATTTTCTCGGCAGCGCCCATGGGCCCGGCGAGCACAGGCTCGTCGGTCTCCCGGCCTCCACAGTGCCCCTCGCCGATGTTGTCGACCATGCCATTGTCGCCCGGTTTTGCTCCGCCAAGGTACGAAGGCCAGACCCATTTCTCGGGGTCGTCAGACGTTGGTGTGATCGTCGTCCATCCCGGGCCCCTTGGCCGTCATCGACCTCAACGTCACGCGGGTCCAGCAGCGGCGGCCGCCGTCCGTCGAGATGCAAAGAAAGCAAGCACGACCGTCGTCTACAACCACCATGCCGTCGCCCTGCATCCTGTTCGGCGAAATACCAACACCAACGGTCGAGGAGCCCTTCTACAACCAGTTCATGGAGAATGTCATCTACGAGGGCCGTGGCGAGGCCTTCCAGATGGGTGGGCATGGCGATGCCTTCAATCCCGAGGAGACCCAGAGTCAGGATGGCCGCAGCCAGTATGTTGCCAATGAAGACATTGAGGCCCACGACCATGGTGACTCGTGGCATGAAGATGATGACATCTATTGCGAAGGTGAAGGTGATGATGAAGAAGAGGAAGGCATCGATATTGTGGGCGAGCCATTGTTCATCGACGAGCTCACCCAAAGAGCGAAATCACAAAAGAGGAAGAGGAGCATTTATATGGGATCATACTCACAAGATGAGGGCAAGTTGATTTGCCAAAGTTGGATGGAGGTTGGCCAAGATCCGAGGATTGATGAGCAACAAAAGGGACTTGTTTTTTGGACAAGAGTTCACAAAACATTCCATGAAAGAAATTTGTTTCCTCCCTACCAATTTACGAGCGACCGTGGCATCACCTCGATTCAAAAGAGGTGGTTGTTCATCCAACAAGAATGCAACAAGTATTGTGCCGCACTTGAGAGCGTTGAAGCACGTCCCATGAGTGCTCTCGGCATTGGGGACATTGTATGGTCTCTTATCTTTAGTTGCTACGGTTGTGACTTCGGCCTTCTATATGTTTGCATGTCCAATTGCTGTTGATCCTGTAGGCATTTCAATCTTTGGAAGAATTCAAGGCCCGACACAGTGACAAGCCATTCACTCTTACGCATTGTTGGACGATCATCAACAATTGCCCAAGTTCAAAGATCAATACCGTGAACTTCAAAGAAAGAGATGCAAGAAGACGACCGCGTTGGCCGGAGGTGGAGATGGTGAGGCGTTGAAGAGGCCGAGGGGCAAGACCAACTCCAAGATGGACGACAAGCGTGATGCGGCATCCTTTGCCTTGCATGAGACTTTGCACGACATGATGTCTCAAAAGGAAGTGAGGGATGAGAAAAAGTGACAATGCAAGGAGGAGCAAATGAAGCAATACATGGGGATTCAAACAAAGAAGCTTGAGATAGAGTAGGTGGCCAAGAAGAGGAAGATCGACATGGAGGAGGCGTCCCGGCAGAGGCAGCTCGACATCGAGGCCGGCAATGCCGCTAGGGTGGCGCTAGCGATCATGAGTGTCGACTTGAGCAAGATGAGCGAGAAGACGAGGAGCTGGTTTGAGGCCCGGCAGAAGGAGATGTTCAACACCGACGACCTGAACTAGGTGGTCTGTTCAGCCGTGGCCGTTCTTTTTGGAGGCTGGCATGGGTGCCGGCCGCTGGCTATGTGCCGCCGACAAACCTATTCATTTTGGAGGCTGGATGTGTTACCGGCAACAAAACTATTCATTTTGGAGGCTGGCCGTGTTGCCGACCACTGGCTGTGTTGCCGGCGAGGTCGTGTAGGCTGGCTGTGTTGCCGGCGTGAACTAGGGCCGCTGGCTCAAACTACGGGCCATGGTTATTCAAATATTTGCATTTGAAAAAGGAGGCGGACAGGATGCGACCAAAGGATGCGGTCGTGCGTTGGGCGCACGGCCACCGCATCCCAGAAAAGGCCCGGACATGACCCCATTTCCTGCCCCAAATGGACATAATCCGGGCCAAACGGACGTCCGTTTGGGGTCGTGCGCTGGAGTTGGCCTAAGTGGCTATCGTCGGTCTCCCTGATAGTAGGTAGTGATACCCTACTACCAACGACCCCGCCGGTAAGGTGATGAGAGGGTTAAGTGCGTGAGGGGGATTGGGTGGCCCTCACCCATTCACCCCCAATACCTCTTCTTACCCCAAGCTCAGCCCCTCTCCTCCCATCAAATCCCTCTTCTACCCCGAGCTCAACCACTATTGATACGTCTCTGTCGTATCTACTTTTCCAAACACTTTTGCCCTTGTTTTGGACTCTAACTTGCATGATTTGAATGGAACTAACCCGGACTGATGCTGTTTTCAGCAGAATTGCCATGGTGTTATTTTTGTGCAGAAATAAAAGTTCTCGGAATGACCTGCAACTTCACGAAGAATATTTTTGGAATTAATAAAAAATACTGGCGAAAGAATCAATGCCAGGGGGCCCACACCCTGTCCACGAGGGTGGGGGCGCGCCTACCCCCTTGGGCGCCCCCTGCCTCGTGGGCCCCCTGGTGCTCCACCGACCTCAACTCCAACTCTATATATTCATGTTCGGGGAGAAAAAAATTAGAGAGAAGGATTCATCGCGTTTTACGATACGGAGCTGCCTCCAAGCCCTAATCTCTCTCGGGAGGGCTGATCTAGAGTCCGTTAGGGGCTCCGGAGAGGGGAATCCGTCGCCATCGTCATCATCAACCTTCCTCCATCACCAATTTCATGATGCTCACCACCGTGCGTGAGTAATTCCATCGTAGGCTTGCTGGACGGTGATGGGTTGGATGAGATTTACCATGTAATCGAGTTAGTTTTGTTAGGGTTTGATCCCTAGTATCCACTATGTTCTGAGGTTGATGTTGCTATGACTTTGCTATGCTTAATGCTTGTCACTTGGGCCCGAGTGCCATGATTTCAGATATGAACCTATTATGTTTTTATGAATATATGTGAGTTCTTGATCCTATCTTGCAAGTCTATAGTCACCTATTATGTGTTATGATCCGTTAACCCCAAAGTGACAATAATCGGGATACTTATAGGTGATGACCGTAGTTTGAGGAGTTCATGTATTCACTAAGTGTTAATGCTTTGGTCCGGTACTCTATTAAAAGGAGGCCTTAATATCCATTAGTTTCCAATAGGACCCCGCTGCCATGGGAGGGTAGGACAAAAGATGCCATGCAAGTTCTTTTCCATAAGCATGTATGACTATATTCGGAATACATGCCTACATTGCATTGATGAATTGGAGCTAGTTCTGTGTCACCCTATGTTATAACTATTGCATGAGGAATCGCATCTGACATAATTCTCAATCACTGATCCAATGCCTACGAGCTTTTCACATATTGCTCTTTGCTTAGTTATTTTGCCGTTGCCACTGTTACAATTACTACAAAACTGCTACTATTACTTTTGCTACCGTTACCGTTACTTCCATACTACTTTGCTACTAAATACTTTGCTGCAGATATTAAGTTATCCAGATGTGGTTGAACTGACAACTCAACTGCTAATACTTGAGAATATTCTTTGGCCCCCCTTGTGTCGGATCAATAAATTTGGGTTGAATACTCTACCCTCGAAAACTGTTGCGATCCCCTTATACTTGTGGGTTATCAAGATTATTTTCTGGCGCCGTTGCCGGGGAGCATAACTCTATTCTTTGAGTCACTTGGGATTTATATCTGCTGGTCACTATGAGGAACTTGAAAGATGAAGGAACTCAGATTTTTCCCTCAACTACGAGGGGAGGTAAGGAACTGCCATCTAGCTCTGCACTTGATTCACCTTCTGTTTTGAGTAAGCTTGCGACACCTAAACCTGCTTCTGCTATTAATTCTTATATGTCGCATGTTATTGATGATGCCACTTCGCTATGCATGATACTTATGATGAAACTACTTCTATGCTTGATAATACTGTGCCATTAGGTGAATTTACTGGATGAACAACTTGCTAGGGCTAGAGAGAATGAAATTATTGAAACCGATAATATTGATGAAAGTGATGATGAAGATTCTCCCCTAGATACGAATTACTGTTGTGCACGAGGGTTATGTTATGGATGAAGAAACTGCTAGAGATTTTCTTGCTTGCAATGATAGGAATGATCTTAAGAAATTATTAGCTAAGCTGAAAGAAAAGTCTTTGAATGCTAGAATGAAATATGACCTCGCTTTTCTACTTCACCTATACGTATTCTTGATAAGGATTATGATTTCTCTGTCGATCCTGAGATAATTACTTTGGTTGAGTCTGATCCTTTTTATGGCTATGAATCTGAAACTGTTGTGGCACATCTTACTAAATTAAATGATATAGCCACCCTGTTCACTAATGATGAGAAAACTCGCTACTACTGTATCCTTAAGTTCTTTCCATTCTCATTAAAGGGTGATGCTAAAACATGGTTTAATTCTCTTGATCCTGGTTGTGTGCGTAGTCCCCAGGATATGATTTATTACTTCTCTGCTAAATATTTCCCCACTCATAAGAAACAAGCTGCTTTAAGGGAAATATATAATTTTGTGCAAATTGAAGAAGAGAGTCTCCCACAAGCTTGGGGGAGGATTCTCCAATTACTTAATGCTTTGCCTGATCATCCTCTCAAGAAAAATTAAATACTTGATATCTTCTATAATGGACTAACCGATGCTTCCAGAGACCACCTGGATAGTTGTGCTGGTTGTGTTTTTAGGGAAAGAACAGTTGATCAAGCTGAATTGCTATTGAATAATATGTTGACTAATGAAAATAATTGGACACTTCCTGAACCAACTCCTAAGCCAACTCCGAAGAAGAGGGGTATTCTATTTCTCAGTCCTGAAGACATGCAAGAGGCAAAGAACTCTACAAAGAAAAACGTATTAAAACTGAAGATGTTAAGAACTTACCTCCTATTGAGGAAATACATGGTCTTAATTTGCCGCCTGTTGAGGAAATACATGGTCTTGATAACCCGACATAGGTAGTAAAGGTAAATTCTCTCTATAGATTGACGAAGGTGATATTCCTCGTTATAAGTCTGCTAGCCAATGCTTAGATGAGTTTGATAATTTTATTGTTAAACAAGAAAACTTCAATGCTTATGTTGGTAGACAATTGAAACGTAATGCTTATATGATTGAACACTTGAGCGATTATATGTATAGAGTTGAAGGTGAACTTAAACTCATTAGTAAACATACTTCTATGGTTACCACTCAAGTAGAACAAGTGCTTAAAGCTCAAAATGATTTTCTCAATGAATTAAATAATAAGAAAAATGATAATGCTGTTAGAGTCGTGACTAGAGGGGGTAAAACGACTTAGGAACCTTTGTATCCTGAGGGCCACCCTAAGAGAATTGAGCAGGATTCTCAGAGAACTAATGTTGATGCACCTAGTCCTTCTAAAAAGAAGAAAAAGAAAAATGATGGGACTTTGCACGCTTTTAGTGAACCTGTTGTAGACACACCTGAGAACCCTAATGATATTTCTATCTCTGATGCTGAAACACAATCAGGTGATGAACATGAACCTAGTGACAATGTTAATGATAATGTTCATGTTGATGCTCAACCTAGCAATGATAATGATGTAGAGATTGAACCTGTTGTTGATCCTCATAACCCACAATCAAAGAATCAACGTTATGATAAGAGAGACTTCGTTGCTAGGAAGCACGGTAAAGAAAGAGAACCATGGGTTCAGAAACCCATGCCTTTTCCTCCTAAACCATCCAAGAAAAAGGATGATGAGGATTTTGAGCGCTTTGCTGAAATGATTAGACCTATATTTTTGCGCATGCGTTTGACTGATATGCTTAAAATGAATCCTTATGCTAAGTACATGAAAGATATTGTTACAAATAAGAGAAAGATACCAGAAGCTGAAATTTCCACCATGCTTGCTAATTATACCTTTAAGGGTGCAATACCAAAGAAACTTGGAGATCCAGGAGTACCAACTATACCTTGCTCCATTAAAAGAAACTATGTTAGAACTGCTTTATGTGATCTTGGAGCCGGTGTTAGTGTTATGCCTCTCTCTCTCTTTATATCGTAAACTTGATTTGAATAAGTTGACACCTACTGAAATATCTTTGCAAATGGCCGATAAATCAACTGCTATACCTCTCGGTATTTGTGAGGATGTGCCTGTTGTGGTTGCAAACGTTACTATTTTAACGGACTTTGTTATTCTTGATATCCCCGAGGACGATAGTATGTCAATTATCCTTGGTAGACCCTTTTTGAATACTGCAGGGGCTGTTATTGATTGCAACAAAGGCAATGTCACTTTTCATGTTAATGGTAATGAGCATACGGTACACTTTCCGAGGAAACAACCTCAAGTCCACAATATCAATTCTATTGGAAAAATTCCATCAATTACTATTGGAGGTTTTGAATTTCCTCTTCCTACTGTCAAGAAGAAATATGATATTATTATTGTTGGGGATGTGCATATCCCCGTTGAGGTAACATAGTGTTATTTGAAATTTCTCCGGTTCCATGTTATTCGGAATGAGTTTATTAACAAGACTTGATCAACCTTGTTAGTGGATTCCTTTTGATGAGCATGAGATGGATGAAGTTAGAAAGCACAACCTTCTGTACCCTCCTTTCACTTTCTGTTTTTTAGATTAAGTAAAGCAAAAATAGTATTTTCTGTCTATTTTCTGAATTATTCGTGCAATAAAAAATACCCCGAAAATAAAAGTTCTCCAAATGCCCTGAAAATGAAACATGATTTTTTTCTAGAATATTTGAGAATTTCTAGCACTGAGAACACATCAGGGGGAGCCAGCACCTGGCCACGAGGGTCCAGGGCGCGCCCCCTGCCTCGTGGGCCACTGGTGGCCCCCTCCACTTATTCCAGCCACCACACACTCCTTCTTTCTCCCAAAAAAACACCAACCAGCTCAAGAACGAGTTCTAGCCCATCTTGCTGCGATTTTCGATCTCCTTGCCCAAAGCTCCATTCACAAAACTGCTTTTGGGGATTGTTCTTCGGTATGTGACTCCTCCAATGGTCCAATTAGTTTTTGTTCTAGTGCTTTATTCATTGCAAATTTTTGCTGCCTAGGTGACCCTGTTCTTGAGCTTGCATGTCAAATTTATATGTTCCCAAGTAGTTTTAATGCGTGATATAGTCTCTAGGAACTTGTGGGAGTAGTTCCTATCAATTTTGTTGAGTTTGGTTCACTTTTATTTTGAGTTACTAAAAATTTCAGAAATTTTCAGAAATTGATGAAGAGGTTTTTGAGGGTTGTTCGAGCCGAAGCTCGAGGAATAAGCAAAGTGAAGAGGATAAGAGGCCCAAATATAATCTCCCTCGCACCGCGGAAGTTCGGCCGTGTGAGTGGCCTTGTGATGAGTTCTTGACAGCAGCCGGGATTCATGATGATTTTTATTCTTTGGCTGAGAATGCAGGCCTCACCGACTTCCTCCGCGACCAGCGCGAACAGTATCTCCTACTCACTAATATTTTTGTGCAAAATTTTCATTTCCATGCTAGGAGATCACCACCCTCGGTGGATTTTTATTTATATGATGAGTATAAGGAGATGTCCCTTTTTTACTTCTGCCGGGTCTGTACGATACCCTTTACGGGCAGCATAGAGGAACCACATCGTAATGATGTGGAAGGGTTTAGTGATATGATTGCTGTAGGGGAAACGAGGAAAGTTTCCGATGCAAGAATTACTAGCATACATTTTCCGGTTCTGCGTTACTTTGCGAATATTTGCTAGTAGATGTTTAATTGGTCGCGGAAACTGTGGAAACATTAGTGCCCCTGATATTGTTATTTTGTGCCATGCCTTGTTTCGTGACAACACTTTTAGTCTAGGCGCTATTATTGCCAAGCGGTTAAATCTGAACCGCACGAAGGGTTCCATCTTGGGAGGTATCTTCGCCTCGTTCCTCGCTGCACACTTTAACATACCTATTAGGCATTATGAGAAAGAAGAAAATTTGTTGCCTCCTGTTCTTTTAGACTATAAGAGTATGGTAGCACATGACTTTATTGTTAAGAATAAGAAAAAGATGCTTAACTACAGACTGATATTTGATAAAATCACCTTGAGACTATTACTTTGCCTGCTCCTTCTTTGTTTAACTTATCTTCAGGCAAGTATCTTGTTCTGCCGGAGGCATTTCATGCCTACCAGAGGCTCACACCAGCTCCAGAGCCAGAGCGGGAACCACAACTTGATCCTCCACATCAGTCTGTTTACTAGTGGGATCCAGAGGAGATCGCCAATCAGTGGTACCCCGAGGCTCCATCTCAGTACGACCCCAGCTACAACTTTGGATATCCGCCAGGCCAGCCGTGGCCATAGACCAACTTAGGCCAAAAGCCTAAGCTTGGGGGAGTACGTATCTCTCACCGACATTACATTCATGTTCACACACTCATGCTAGTTGTCGGTGCTCATACTTTTTCATTGTACTATCCATGCTAGGTTATTTTCTTTTCTAGCTTTCTTCTTGTGTGTTTGAAAAACCTTAAGAAAAACCAAAAAAAATTAGTTGTAGCTTTTAGCTAGTTTACTTTCCATGCTTGTAGTATTAGTAATTAAAAGAAAACCCAAAAAGATTTCTCGTTCTTCTTTTGCATGTTGGGATCTTTCCCGTGTAAATAGTTTTATTTCTTTTCTTGTTCTTTTGGGGTCGAGAGGAGAAGACCTTAATGAAAATGCTGAAGTGGCTCTTATTTGCATTATTGTTGATTTAACCAAGAGCCCATATTACCTTGCCTTCTCCTGTGTATCAGATGCTTGCAGATTCCAGCTTAGTCCAATGCACGTGCACTATTATTATCATCCACACCGTTCGGCCGTGCAAGTGAAAGGCAATAATGACGATATATGATAGACTGATTGAGATGAGAGAGGCTGGTATGAACTTGACCTCTCTTGTTTTTGTAAATACGATTAGTTCATCGTTCCTGATTCAGCCTATTATGAATGAAACATGTTTGCAATGACAATTAGAGATTATAGTTGCTCGTGCCATGTTTGATTAGCTAGGAGTTTATAATGGTTTACCTTGCGTGCCAACATGCTATTAAAATGGTTGTGATGTGGTATGATGGGGTGGTATCCTCCTTTGAATGATTTAAGTGACTTGACTTGGCACATGTTCACGCACGTAGTTGAAACAAAATCAATATAGCCTTCACGATATTTATGTTCATGGTGGATTATATCCTACTCATGCTTGTACTCAATGTTTATTAATTTTAATGCATGTTCATGACTGTTGTCCCTCTCTAGTTGGTCGCTTCCCAGTCTTTTGCTAGCCTTCACTTGTACTAAGCGGGAATCTTGCTTGTGCATCCAATCCCTTAAACCCCAAAGTTATGCCATATGAGTCCACTATACCTTCCTATATGCGGTATCTACCTGCCGTTCCAAGTAAATTTGTATGTGCCAAACTCTAAACCTTCAAATGAAATTATGTTTTGTATGCTCGAATAGCTCATGTATCAACTAGGGATGTCCTTATATTCCATGTTAGGCGGGTTATTCTCAAGAGGAGTGGACTCCGCTCCTCACTCACGAGAAAATGGCTGGTCACCGGGATGCCCAGTCCCATGCTTTATGCAAATTAAATCAAAATAATTGCAAACCAAACCCCCTTGGGACTGTTGTTATTTGGAGGCACTCGTTGTTTCGAGCAAGCCATGGATTGATGCTTGTTGGTGGAGGGGGAGTATAAACTTTACCATTCTGTTTGGGAACCGCCTATAATGTGTGTTGCATGGAAGATATCGCCATCTCTTGGTTGTTATGTTGACAATGAAAGTATGCCGCTCAAAATATTATTTATCTCTGCTTTAAAATCGAGCTCTGGCACCTCTACAAATCCCTGATTCCCTCTGCGAAGGGCCTACCTATTTACTTTTAGGTTGAGTCATCACCCTCTTATTAAAAAGCACCAGTTGGAGAGCACCGCTATCATTTGCATTCATTACCGTTAATTCATATTGGGTATGACTGGATCTCTTTTACCATGAATTACAATGTTTAGTTAGTCCTTGATCTTTAAAGGTGCTCTGCATTTATGTTTTGCGGTCTCAGAAAGGGTTAGCGAGATACCATCTTGTTTTTATCATATTATGATTGTTTTGAGAAAGTGTTGTCATCCGAGATTTATTATTATTGCTCGCTAGTTGATTATGCCATTGATATGAGTAAATATGAGACCTAAATGTTATTGTGAATATGGTTAGTTCATAATCTTTGCTGAAAACTTGAATGCTGGCTTTGCATATTTACAACAACAAGAGCAAACAGAGTTTGTAAAAGTTTTTCTTTATGACTTTCAGTTTGTCAACTGAATTGCTTGAGTACAAGCAAAGATTTAAGCTTGGGGGAGTTGATATGTCTCCATCGTATCTACTTTTCCAAACACTTTTGCCCTTGATTTGGACTCTAACTTGCATGATTTGAATGGAACTAACCCGGACTGACGCTGTTTTCCACAGAATTACCGTGGTGTTATTTTTGTGCAGAAATAGAAGTTCTTGGAACGACCTGAAACTTCACGGAGAATATTTTTGGAATTAATAAAAAATACTGGCGAAAGAATCAAGGCCAGGGGCCCACACCATGTCCACGAGGGTGGGGGGCACGCCTACCCCCCTGGGCGCGCCCCCTGCCTCATGGGCCCCCTGGTGCTCCACCGACCTCAACTCCAACTCTATATATTCACGTTCCGGGAGAAAAATATCAGAGAGAAGGATTCATCGCGTTTTACAAATACAGAGCCGCCGCCAAGCCCTAATCTCTCTCGGGAGGGCTGATTGGAGTCCGTTTGGGGCTCCGGAGAGGGGAATCCGTCGCCATCGTCATCATCAACCTTCCTCCATCACCAATTTCATGATGCTCACCGCCGTGCGTGAGTAATTCCATCGTAGGCTTGCTGGACGGTGATGGGTTGGATGAGATTTACCATGTAATCGAGTTAGTTTTGTTAGGGTTTGATCCCTAGTATCCACTATGTTCTGAGATTGATGTTGCTATGACTTTGCTATGCTTAATGATTGCCACTAGGGCCCGAGTGCCATGATTTCAGATCTGAACCTATTATTTTTTCATGAATATATGTGAGTTCTTGATCCTATCTTGCAAGTCTATAGTCACCTATTATGTGTTATGATCCGTTAACTCAAGTGACAATAATCGGGATACTTATCGGTGATGACCGTAGTTTGAGGAGTTCATGTATTCACTAAGTGTTATTGCTTTGGTCCGGTACTCTATTAAAAGGAGGCCTTAATATCCCTTAGTTTCCAATAGGACCCCGCTGCCACGGGAGGGTAGGACAAAAGATGTCATGCAAGTTCTTTTCCATAAGCACGTATGACTATATTCGGAATACATGCCTACATTATATTCATGAATTGGATCTAGTTCTGTGTCACCCAATGTTATAACTATTGCATGAGGAATCGCATCCGACATAATTCTCCATCACCGATCCAATGCCAACGAGCTTTTCACATATTGCTTTGCTTAGTTACTTTGCCGTTGCCACTGTTACAATTACTACAAAACTGCTACTGTTACTTTTGCTACCGTTACCGTTACTTCCATACTACTTTGCTAATAAATACTTTGCTGCAGATATTAAGTTATCCAGGTGTGGTCGAACTGACAACTCAACTGCTAATACTTGAGAATATTCTTTGGCTCCCCTTGTGTCGAATCAATAAATTTGGGTTGAATACTCTACCCTCGAAAACTGTTGCGATCCCCTATACTTATGGGTTATCACCTATCCCTCACCTTCACACCCCGAAGTGTCCACGACCATGGCCTCCGAGTGGTCGAAAGCGTCCCAGCTCCAGGTGGATAGCCGGGCCGAGCGCTCCGAATGGCGTCGGCTCCTCGCAGCCGCCAATGATCCTCATCTCCAACAACATCCTCCGCCTCCACCGGTCCATCCGTCACAAAACGGATATCGTTCCTCCGAGCACAACCATGACAGAGTTATGGGAGGCGGGACGTGCCAACAGAGAGCGCTGGCCATGTCCCAATTGATGAGTGGATTTTGTGTATACTTGAGTATATTTAGTGTTAGAATCCCTCATATCATATCCATCTAGCACCTATACATGTCCTCAATGCACAATTTTTGGTGTCTACTCATTTTACCAAGTTCATTACACAACTTTTATTTTTATTCAGTTTTCCTATGTTTTTGTGGTCTTTGTTGGCGTATTGGCATCTTCATGGACTTGGCACATCAAAACAACCAAGTTGGGTGCCAAACCTGAGAAGTTCTAGGCACCAGATGAAGGCCATATGGAGTATTTTATGTTTCGACATTTATTAAGTCGTCCATATTGAAGAGCCAAGGCCACATACACATGGGGCTTTTCTCTAGCAATCCAACGAGCCCAAGACATCAAAATCATAGTTTGTATGAAGAAATGGTGACCAAAATACGAAATTGCTCCCGGAGTACATAACGTATGACACCCTTCCATGCGAGCAAAGCCGCTCGTACGGTCTCCGCACAGCTTCATGTTGCCGATCTTGCTCTAATTTCGTCCCGGTTTGTTCCCACAGGATCCTTGGCAGATAACGCATCCTTCGAGCGGGGATTTGACTCCCCTAAAGTCCTTGGATAAAAGGGAGGAGGCCCGAGGCGGCCTCTGATGTCTACTATGCAACTTGTTCTTGTAGACTTGTGTTGGGCCTCCAACCGCAGAGTTTTGTAGGACATTAGCAATTTCCCTCAAGTGGATGACCTAAGGTTTATCAATTTGTGGGAGGCATAGGATGAAGATGGTCTCTCTCAAACAACCCTGCAACCAAATAATAAAAAGTCTCTTGTGGCCCCAACACACCAAATATAATGGTAAATTGTATAGGTGCACTAGTTCGGCGAAGAGATGGTGATACAAGTGTAATATGGATAGTAGATATTGATTTTTGTAACAGGAACAATAAAAAACAGCAAGGTAGCAATTGATAAAAGGAGCACGAACGGTATTGCAATGCTTGAAAATGAGGCCTAGGGTCCGTACTTTCGCTAGTGCAATCTCTCAAAATGCTAATATAATTGGATCATATAACCATCCATCAACGCGCGATGAAGAATCACTCCAAAGTTCCTATCTAGCAGAAAACGTAAGAAGAAATCGTTTGTAGGGTACGAAACCACCTTGAAGATATTCTTTCCAATCGATCTATCCAAGAGTTCGTACTAAAATAACACCAAATAATTTCATATTCATAATACTCAATCGAACACAAAGAACCTCAAAGAGTGCCCCAAGATTTCTACCGGAGAAACAAAGACAAGAACATGCATCAACCTCTATGCGTAGATTACCCCAATGTTACCTTGGGAATCCGCGAGTTGAGTGCCAAAACATATATCAAGTGAATGAAAATAATACCCCATTGTCACCGGGTATTCATATGCAAGACATATATCAAGTGCTCTCAAATCCATAAAAGTATTCAATCCGATAAAACGAATTCTCAAAGGGAAAACTCAATTCATCACAACAAGATAGAGAGGGGAAAACACCATATGATCCAACTATATTAACAAAGCCCCCGATACATCAAGATCATACCATCAAGAACACGAGAGAGAGAGAGAGAGATAGAGAGAGATTAAACACATAGCTACTAGTACAAACCCTCAGCCCCGAGGGTGGACTACTCCCTCCTTATCATGGTGGCCGCCGGGATGATGAAGATGGCCACCGGTGATGATTTCCCCCTTCGGCAGGGTGCTGGAACAGGGTCTATATTGGATCTCGCGGTTCTGGAACTGGTGGCGGCTGGAACAAAATTTCGTTGACTCCCCTAGGGTTTTTGGAATATTTGGGCATTTATAGAGCGAAGAGGCGGTGCGGGAGGCCACCGAGGTGGGCACAACCCACCTGGGCGCGCCTGGGCCCCCAGGCACACCCTGGTGGGTTGTGCCCCCCTCGGGGCACCCCCAGGTGGTTCCCTTGCCCACTGGATGTCTTCTGGTCCAGAGAAATCCACAAAAAGTTTCGCTGCATTTGGACTCCGTTTCGTGCGATGTAAAAAACAAGCAGAAAACAACAACTGGCACTTGGCACTATGTCAATAGGTTAGTCCCAAAAAATGGTATAAAATGATTGTAAAACATCCAAGAGTGATAATATAACAGCATGTAACAATAAAAAATTATAGATACGTTGGAGACGTATCAGCCTCCTATATGAAGAGCTCCAACCCTAGCCGCCGTAATGATCATCCTCATTCCCACACAAGTCCACGCAGCCGCCGGGAGGCTTTCCCATCTCACCTTGGGGGAGGCCTTTCTCTCTCCATCACCATCATCATGAAGGCCATGCGAGAGGAGGAGAAGGAGGCGCCGCCACCATCACCGGGGCCGACCATAGGCCGGGCGCCGGTGCCCATCTCCATCTCCATCCTCGTATTTGTATTTTGTAAGATTAAACATGTTGATGGCAGGAATAGATCTGGGAGAAGCAGGATCAACTCCTACCACATGATCGCATACATGGAATTCAAGAGGAATTGGCGGGATTCTTTGTTGAGCACGTCATACCTAAAGACAGAGAATACCATCGGGAATTGCAATGTGATTTTGGTAGAAGATGTTAGGGATCTTAAGAGATGTTATATTGTATATATGCATGATTGTGTACTATATGTAGTAGCGTCGAATAGATATATGAAAACTTGTTGTTCGACCAAGCATGGAGAAAGAGAGGTCACTTCTCTATGTTCATGACGATGTTGTGTAATGGTTCCCTCATTTCTATATGTAGTGGCTAGAGTTGATTTGAATGGTAAACATAAAATAAAAATGAAACCCTAAATGTAAAAGAATTGAAGGGTAAACACAAAAAGAAAAGGGGAAACACAATATGAAACCCCTATAAACCCTCCAAAACCCATAAACCCTCCTTCCAAAAAAACAAAACCCCAGTGCATGGCAGGTGCTGACGCGTGGCTGCCTTTTAGTCCCAGTTGGTGTCACGAACCGGGACTAAAGGTCCTTCTGCCTCGGCGCACTGCAGTGGCCATGTGGAGCACCTTTAGTCCCGGTTCATAATAGGACCGGGACTAAAAGTGGAGGGCATTAGTCCCGATTGTTTAGTCCCGGTTGCAGAACCGAGACTAAAGGGCCTCTGGAACCGAGACTGATGGCCCGTTTCCTACTAGCGGCGTCATTCATCTATGTTTGAGTAGTTGATCTAGTTCTAGGTTGAGGTATGATCTAGTACGCACAACTATTATTTGTAGCTTATTTTAGTATTTACTCTCTTTCACGTTGTAAAAGCACAAGTGCTCCCTGGGTGATTTTGGTAATTAATGTCAACATATCTCTTATTGGACTAATGCTTCTACCTAGTATGTTTCAGATAAGTTCAACAATGGAGTGGCATGGACTAGAGGATGTGGAACCCCTTCAAAGTGCTAAGGACAGAAGATTGGCTCAAGCTCAAAGCACAAGACTCTACATTTTCTATTTTAGTGATCCAAGATCACATTGAGTCTGTAGGAAAAGCCAATAATATTAAGAAGGGATGAGGTGTTGCTTAATGAGGTTCTTACTCAGAATGCTTAGTGATATGCTCCAAAAACCCTCCACTACTTTCTCACATCCACATATGTCCCAAACCAAAAAGTCCAACTTGGCCCCACCAAAATTTCATATCCGGAGCCACCGAGTTCAGTTGACATAGCCACTGCCAGAAACCCTAATCAATTCGATCTCGCCGATGGTATCTCGGTCTCAATGAGATGGGCTTGCAAACTCTCTGTTGCCTATTGCAATAATTTTGGTCCTACCGAGATATGCAATCGGTCCCACTGAGTTTGCTTGGCTAACTCTTTGTTTCGCTTATTACCCAAGTCGGTCCCACCGAGGTTGAGTAATCAGTCAACCCGTGTTTTGGATTTACCCTAACCCTAGCACATCGGTCCCACCGAGTTGATCCAGTCGGTCCCAACGAAATGCCTAACGGTCACATTATGAACCAAATCGGTCTGACCGAGTTCTCTGAATCAGTCCCATCGAGTTGGTGATTTGTGTGTAACGGTTAGATTTTGTGTGGAGGCTATATATACCCCTCCAGCTCCTCTTCATTCGTGGAGAGAGCCATCAGAACGAACCTACACTTCCAATACACATTTTCTGAGAGAGAACCACCTACACTTGTGTTGAGACCAAGATATTCCATTCCTACCATATGAATCTTGATCTCTAGCCTTCCCCAAGTTGCTTTCCACTCAAATCTTCTTTCCACCAAATCTAAATCCTGTGAGAGAGAGTTGAGTGTTGGGGAGACTATCATTTGAAGCACAAGAGCAAGGAGTTCATCATCAACACACCATTTGTTACTTCTTGGAGAGTGGTGTCTCCTAGATTGGCTAGGTGTCACTTGGGAGCCTCCGACAAGATTGTGGAGTTGAACCAAGGAGTTTGTAAGGGCAAGGAGATCGCCTACTTCGTGAAGATCTACCCTAGTGAGGCAAGTCCTTCGTGGGCGACGGCCATGGTGGGATAGACAAGGTTGCTTTTCATGGACCCTTCGTGGGTGGAGCCCTCCGTGGACTCGCGCAACCGTTACCCTTCGTGGGTTGAAGTCTCCATCAACGTGAATGTACGATAGCACCACCTATCGAAACCACGGATAAAAAATCTCCGTGTCTCCAAATTGCGTTTGCACACTCCAATCCCGTCCCTTTACATTGTTGCAACTTGCATGCTTTACTTTCCGCTTCTCATATACTCTTTGTCATGCTTGCTTGATATGTATTGTGAATGCTTAAACTTGTGCTAAAACTCCACATCAACATAAAGAATTTAAAACTACAAATTTTCTTGATTAGAGTCTATTCACCCCCCTCTAGACACCTCTTCTCGATCCTTTCAATTGATATCAGAGTTTTGGTCTCCATTGCCTTGGTTTAAACACCTTTGGAGGAAGATGGTTGTGTCTACTTTGGGGAGTCTTAGACGTAGAGTGCCTATTCTTGATGGAGAGTTCTTCTATGAGTGGAAAAATGAAATGCTTGAGATTTTCAATGAATATCATTTGAACAAGTACATTACTAGCCCTTGTGCACCTCATATTGATCCTTTGCATCCTACACCCGAACAGGATCTTGACATGATTCACAATCTTAGAACTATCAATCTTATCATTAGAGGATTGCCCAAAAATTTGATTGCTAGTTTGCCTACTCTTGATTGTGCCTATACTATTTGGAGATTTCTTGAGGAACGATTTCCAAATTATTCCTTGAAAAATTTAGACGAAAGTTTCCATAAGTCTATTGCCTTGAGTAAGAGTAAGATGAATTCTAGTGATCCTAGCTTTGGTGATTGTCTATTTGAGCTTACCAATCTCATGCGTGCCAAAGGAGATGTTGGAATCATTAGCAACATCATCTCGGAAGCTATTAAAATTCATAAAGATAACCATAGAAATGATCATTTATCTAATGAATTACCCTCTCTAGGAGTTGATCAATCACAAGATGATGTTGAACATGGATACTATGATGAGGATGATGATAGTGACTATGATCTTGATGATGCGATGAGACACTTTGGTCTTATGGCAAATCTTCGCGGCTACATGGCTGGAGGAAAGGAATGGGTCATTAATAGTGGATGTACTGATCATATGACCGGAGATAAAGATATGTTTCGTGAGCTTGCTGAAAACGACGACCCTCGAAAGTATGTCACCTTTGGTGATAACTCAAAGGGTAAGGTGGTTGGCCTAGGTAAGGTGGCCATCTCACATGATAGCTCCATACAAAATGTCATGCTCGTTGAATCTCTTGGGTACAACTTACTTTCAGTATCTAGACTTGCTGATTTCGGTTTCAATGTCCTATTTACTAAGGTAGATTGCCAAGTGTTTGGAAGAGACAATCATAAAATGGCTTTACCGGTATACGTAGAGGTGATCTTTACATTGTTGATTTCACTAAAAAGGCTCAACCTAGAACTTGCTTAATTGCTAAAGCTTCTAAAGGCTGGTTGTGGCATAGAAGGCTAGGTCATGTAGGCATGCGAAATCTTGATAAACTTATTAAAGGTGATCATATCCTTGGAATAAAAGATGTCATATTTGACAAGGATAGACTTTGTAGTGCTTGTCAGGCAGGAAAACAGGTTGGAGGAAGTCATCACGCGAAGAACATCATGACCATGAGAAGACAACTCGAGCTACTTCACATGGATCTCTTTGGTCCCAATGCCTATAAGAGTTTCGGTGGTAACTCATTTGGTCTAGTCATAGTTGATGATTTTTCAAGATTTATGTGGGTGTTCTTTCTTGATGACAAATCGCAGGTCCAAAAGATCTTCAAAAACTTTGCTAGGAAGGCTCAAAATCAATTTGAAGTGAAGATCAAGAAGGTTTGGAGTGACAACGGAACGGAGTTCAAGAATGCAAATGTGGATACCTTTATTGACGAAGAAGGGATTTCACACGATTTCTCGGCTACGTACACGCCTCAACAAAATTGAGTTGTTGAGAGAAAGAACTGGACTCTTATTGAGATGGCAAGAACGATGTTTGATGAGTACAAGACTCCAAAACACTTTTGGGCGGAAGCGGTTGAGACAACTTGTCATGCAACAAATCGCTTGTATCTTCACAAGCTACTCGGCAAGATGGCATACGAGCTCCTCACCGGTAACAAACCCCAAGTTGGATACTTTCGAGTATTTGTCTCAAAGTGCTACATTCTTGATAAGCATCGTCGTTCTAAATTTTCTCCTAAATCTCACGAAGGTTTCCTACTTGGTTATGGCTCAAACTCTCACACTTACCGTGTCTAAACCAATTTCACCCGAAAGGTTGAAGAGACGGTAGATGTGAAGTTTGATGAATCTAACGGCTCGCAAGTAGAGCAATTGCCAATTGATGTAGTAGACAAAGACCCTTCGGAAGCAATCCAAGACTTGTCTATTGGCAAGATTCGTCCAACGGGGGTGAAGGAGACTACCTCATCCGTTCAAGTGGAAGCGTCTACCTCACGACAAGGTGAACCAAGAATTGATACGGAAGCATCCACAAGCGGGACACGCCAAGACAAAGAAAACGAGGAAGTACACCAAGATGAACATCAACAACCTCCTTCTCCACCACGACAAGAGAATGACAACATCAACAATGAAGAAGACCAAGAAGAAGAACAAGATGAAGAGGATGATCCACCCCGAGCCAAGCCAAAGCTTCCACGAGTTCGAGCAAGAATCGCCAAACACCATCCCGTCGAACAAATCTACAATGATATCCAAACTGGGAGAATCACTCGCTCTAGAACTCGTTTGGCTAAATTTTGTGAACATTACTCATTCATCTCTAGCATTGAACCTATGAAGGTTGAAGAAGCATTGGAAGATCCGGATTGAATTAATGCTACGCATGAAGGGCTACACAACTTTGAGAGAAACCAAGTGTGGTGGTCGAGAAGCCCGATAACAACCACAACATCATTGGTACCAAATGGGTGTTTCGCAACAAGCAAGATGAAGATGGTCAAGTCGTCCGCAACAAAGCACGCCTAGTCGCCCAAGGCTACACTCAAGTCGAAGGCACAATCTTGATGTACCGCGAGCTTTGCTATTATTGTTGGATCATATGGTGTTTCTCCCCCTCTACCTTCTTGTGAAGAATTGAGTTTTCCCTTTGAAGTTATCTTACCGGATTGAGTCTTTAAGGATTTGAAAACACTTGATGTATGTCTTGCATATGAATATCTGTGGTGACAATGAGATATTCACGTGAACCACTTGATGTATGTTTTGGTGATCAACTTGTGGGTTCCGTGACCTTGTGAACTTATGCATAGGGGTTGGCACACATTTTCGTCTAGACTCTCCGGAAGAAACTTTGGGGAACTCTTTGAATTTCTTTGTGTTGGTTTGAATAGATGAATCTGAGATTGTGTGATGCATATCATATAATCAAACTCACGGGTACTCGTGGTGACAATGGAGTGCCTAGGTGACATTAGGGTTTTGGTTGATGTGTATCTTAAGGTGTTATTTTAGTATGAACTCTAGGGCTATTTGTGGCACTTATAGGAATAGCCCAGTAGATCGATCAGAAAGAATAACTTTGAGGTGGTTTCGTGCCCTACAATAATCTCTTCGTTTGTTCTCCGCTATTAGTGACTTTGGAGTGACTCTTTGTTGCACGTTGGGGGATTGTTATATGATCCAATTATGTTATCGTTGTTGAGAGAACTTCCACTAGTGCAAGTATGAACCCTAGGCCTTGTTTTCAAGCATTGCAATACCGTTTTCGCTCACTTTTGTTACTAGTTACCTTGCTATTTTTATATTTTCAGATTACAAAAACCTATATCTACTATCCATATTACACTTGTATTGCCATCTCTTCGCTGAACTAGTGCACCTATACAATTTACCATTGTATTGGGTGTGTTGGGGACACAAGAGACTCTTTGTTATTTGGTTGCAGGGTTGTTTGAGAGAGACCATCTTCATCCTACGCCTCCCACAGATTGATAAACCTTAGGTCATCCACTTGAGGGAAATTTGCTACTGTCCTACAAAACTCTGCGCTTGGAGGCCCAACACGAGTCTACAAGAAGAAGGTTGCGTAGTAGACATCACCCATATCTGGCCCAAACGCCCGGACTGACCGACACTCCCCATATCTAGGCCAAATATGGGGCAGATATGGGGACACATGGACGCAGGCGCCATGACAGATCTGGCCCACCCAACCCCATATAAATTGGACCATATCCGCACTCCGGACGAAACCCTAGCCACATTCCTCTCCACTCCACTTCCTCTCCTATAGTATCAAGTTGCTCTCCGGCATTCTCCTCCATGGCGGCCACTGGATCCGACTCTGAGATGTCTGGATCCGAGGACTCAAGCTCCTCCCATGTAGCCTCGAGGAGCAGATGGTCGGCCGCGCTACTCTCCAACGCTCCTGGGAGGAGTGCGCCCTCTCCCGATCTTTTGTGAGCCGCCGAACATCCTTTTCCCAAACGGCGCTCAGATCGAGGCAGGTGGATCTTGTCACGTGACTGAGGCCTCGCCGGAAGTGGTGACCACCGCATGGCGCAATCCCTGTTGTGTTGCCGAAATCATTTCGGTGGCACCTCGTCCCCACGGCATCGTGCGTGAAAACAGAGGCCATCTGTGCCTCCATGAGTCGCTACCAATCCAGAATGGAGGTGTAGAAAGCCCGTCGCGCGAGGCTGTGGGCACGACTTCAAGCGGAGGCGGCGGCAGTAGCGTCGAAGGAAGCCCTCTGTGTCTGCATAACCGAGAAGCGGCAAAGTTGGGTGGTGAAGGAGATGACAAAAGAGCAAAGAAGGGCGGTCCGTGCCATGCATGGATCGGACAACCCTGACAGTGAGCACATCTACCTTGATCTGTTCCGCGTCTTCGACCGCTACTACCGCACATATGACGGTAAGGGCAAAGGCAAGGGCCAGGGCAGATCATGGATGAACTTCTCCCATTGTTGGTCCAGTCTGTAGTTAGTAGAGCATGTCAACTTTTGGTAGTCTGATGACATATGTTTAGCTAGGTACATAGGTTGATGAGAAGAATATGGATTTGAGGATTCGGTTTGATATATCCGATTGTGGAGGACAAAATTTGTGTGTTGTTCGGTCACTGTCCGCGGACGCGTCCGGGCGTGTCCACAGGCGTTTGGGGACGGGATTTGCTACTTGTGGTCAGGGTCGGTCCTGAGTTTTCGGGAGCCTAGGGCGAACATAGAACCCGTGGCCCTTTGGTATAAATAACAACATAATAATCAATATATGCTATAAATCAAGAAAATGTATCAAAAATCATTTCAACTATCTCCGAAAGCTATACTCATGTTTGATCACCCACAAGTATAGGGGATCAATTGTAGCTCTTTTCAATAAGTAGGAGTGTCGAACCCAACGAGGAGCAGAACGAAATGACAAGTGGGTTTCAGGAAGGTAATATCAGCAAGTGCTGAAATTGTAAGTAACAGAGTAATTTGATAGCAAGATAATTTGTAACGAGCAAGTAACGATAATAGTAGCAAAAGTGCAGCAAGGTATCCCAATCCTTTTCAGGCAAAGGACAGGCCAAAAGGCTCTCTTATGATAAGCAAAGTGTTCTTGAGGGTACACGGGATTTTCATTTAGTCACTTTCACCATGTTGGTTTGATTTGTGTTCGGTACTTTGATAATTTGATATGTGGGTGGACCGGTGCTTAGGTGCTGTTCTTACTTGAACAAACCTCCTACTTATTATTAAACCTCCCGCAAGCATCCTCAACTACAAGAAAAGTATTAAGAATAAATTCTAACCATAGCATTAAACTTTTGGATCCAATCGGCCCCTTACAGAATAACGCATAAACTGGGGTTTAAGTTTCTGTCACTCGCAACCCATCATCTAATTGCTACTCCACAATGCATTCCCTTAGGCCCAAATATGGTGAAGTGTCATGTAGTCTATGTTCACATGACACCACTAAGGGAATCATAACATATATACTATCAAAATATCAAACACATGTCAAGTTCACATGATTACTTGCAACATGGTTTCTCCCGTGACCTGAAGAACAAAGGTAACTACTCACAAATGACAAACATGCTCATGATCAGAGGAGTATTAAATATCATATTGGATCTGAACATATAATCTTCCACCAAATAAACCATATAGTAATCAACTACAATATGTAATCAACACTACTAGTCACCCACAAGCACCAATCTATAGTTCTAGTAACAAGATTGAACACAAAAGATGGACTAGGGTTTGAGATGAGATGGTGCGATTGAAGATGTTGATGGAGATTGCCCTCCCAAAGATGGGAGAGTTGTTGGTGATGATGAGGACGATGATTTCCCCCTGGGGGAGGGAAGTTCCCCTTGCGGAATCGCTCCGCCGGAGGGCAGAAGTGCTCCTGCCCATGTTCCGCCTCGACACGGTGACGCTCCGTCCCGAAAGTCCTCTCCTTATTTTTTCTAGGTCAAAATGACCTATATACCAGAAGATGGGCACCGAAGGTGGGCCGAGGAGGGAGCCTGGGGGACCTAGCGCCCAGGTGGGTTGTGCCCACCTGGTGGGCCCCCTCTAGTAGTTATTTGCTCCACTAATTTCCATAAAAAATCCCCGTGAAGTTTCAGCTCATTTGGAGTTGTGCAGATTCTGACGTAGCTTTTTCAGGTCTAGATTTCCAGCTGCCGGAATTCTCCCTCTTGGTGTGTACCTTGCAAATTATGAGAGAAAAGGCATTAGAATTACTCCAAAAAGCATTATTATGGATAAAAACATTATAAATAACAGTAAGAAAACATGATGCAAAATGGACGTATCACTGCCTAGATCTTTCCTCACCACATGATGCTTGCCAAAGGAGAAAAATAAAAAGGAATAGAGAGAATTTTTTTGACTCTTTGCATAAAACTAAATACATAAAAGTAAAAGATAGGCCCGTCACAGAGGGAAGAAGAGGTTGCCATGCGCTTATTTGTTTGTATGCTCAACCCCTTAATGCAAAAGAACGTCACGTTGTTTTGCCCCTTGTGATGGCAACCTTTATTATGCAGTATGTCGCTTTTATTATTCACCATCACAAGTTCGTACAACGCTCAATTTTCTCTTACACTAAATGATCTCACACTTTTAGAAGCAATTTTTATTGCCTTTTTGCACCGATGACAACTTACTTGAGAGATCTTGCTCAATCCCTAGGTAGGTATGGTGGACTATTGAAAAAAAGATTTGGGTTTAAGGGTTTTTGGATGCACAAGTAGTATCTCTACTTAGTGCGGAATTTTTGGCTACCAAAGATAGGGGGCAAGCACCACATGTTAAAGTATCCATGTCAATATGACTTCTATGTGAATATAAACAAACATAAACAATTAGGCTATCTTCCTCGTCCAATGTCGACAATTTTGGCATATAATACTTTGATGAGGGCTCACAATCACAAAAGATTTCTAGGATAGTATATTTATATATGAATCTTCTCTTCCCTTATTAATTCTTTCATGAGTTGCATCATTGACTAATGCTATGTTTGTCAATCTCTAACAAAATTTTCTATTTATACTTTTCCCTATGTGGTGTCATCACCTATGATGACCCACAAGTATAGGGGATCAATTGTAGCTCTTTTCGATAAGTAAGAGTGTCAAACCCAAAGAGGAGCAGAAGGAAATGACAAGTGGTTTTTAGCAAGGTAATGTCTGCAGGTGATGAAATTGTAAGTAGCCAAGTAGTTTGATAGCAAGGTAATTTGTAACGAGCAAGTAACGATAGTAGTAAAAAAAGTGCATCAAGGTAGCCCTATCATTTTGAGGCAAAGGACATGCCAAAACTGTCTCTTATGATAAGGAAAGCGTTCTAGAGGGTACACGGGATTTTCATCTAGTCACTTTCATCATGTTGGTTTAATTCATGTTCGGTACTTTGATAATTTGATATGTGGGTGGATCAGTGCTTAGGTGATATTCTTACTTGAATAAACCTCCTACTTATGATTAACCCTCCCGCAAGCATCCGCAATTACGAGAAAAGTATTGAGAATAAATTCTAACCATAGCATTAAACTTTTGGATCCAATCGGTCCCTTACGGAATAGCGCATAAACTGGGGTTTAAGCTTCTGTCACTCTCGCAACCCATCATCTAATTGCTACTCACAATGCATTCCCTTGGGCCCAAATATGGTGAAGTGTCATGTAGTCGACGTTCACATGACACCACTAAGGGAATCACAACATACGTACTATCAAAATATCAAACACATATCAAGTTCACATGATTACTTGCAACATGATTTCTCACGTGACCTCAAGAACAAAAGTAACTACTCACAAATGATAATCATGCTCAAGATCAGAGGGGTATTAAATAGCATAATGGATGTGAACATATAATCTTCCACCAAATAAACCATATAGTAATCAACTACAAGATGTACTCAACACTACTAGTCACCCACAAAGCACCAATCTATAGTTCCGGTAACAAGATTGAACACAAGAGATGAACTAGGGTTTGAGATGATATGGTGTTGTTGAAGATGTTGATGGAGAGTTGGTGGTGATGATGATGACGATGATTTCCCCCTCCGGGAGGGAAGTTCCCCCGGCGAAATTGCTCCGCCGGAGGGCAAAAGTGCTCCTGCCCAAGTTTCGCCTCGAGACGGCGGCGCTCCGTCCCGAAATTCCTCTCCTTCTTTTTTCTTGGTAAAAATGACCTATATACTGGAAGATGGGCACCGGAGGTGGGCCTGGGTGAGCATAGCCCACCAGGGCGCGCCTGGGCTCCTTGGCGCGCCTAGGTCGGTTGTGCCCACCTGGTGGGCCCCCTCTGGTAGTTATTTGCTCCAATATTCTTCAAATATTCCATAAAAAATCTCTGTGAAGTTTTAGCTTGTTTGGAGTTGTGCAGAATAGGTGGCCTAACGTAGCTTTTCCAGGTCCAGATTTCAAGCTGCCGGAATTCTCCCTCTTTGTGTATACCTTGCATATTATGAGAGAAAAGGCATTATAATTACTCAAAAAAGCATTATTATGGATAAAAACATTATAATAATAGTAAGAAAACATGATGCAAAATGGACATATCAACTCCCCCAAGCTTAGACCTTGCTTGTCCTCAAGCAAAAACTGAAATCGAAAAGTATGTCCACATGCTTAGAGAGAGAGGTGTCGATAAAAACAAAATACGGACATTGAAGCATCATGTAGATTGTTATAACGGCAACAAAATTAAACATAAGACTTTATCATAGAACTTTAATCATATACTTCTCATGAATAAGCGACAATTCATCACACTATTGAAGTATAAAGCAAAAACTCTATTAGAAACCAACAAACTATGTTCTCAGTCAACTTTGCAACTACAATACATCATCTTTTCAGGAAGGGTCACGTATCGGAGCCTTTAGGCAAGTTGACATACTCAACCATCATATAGTCGTCTATGATTGCTAACACCTACCGCGTAGACATGAGCAAAACGTTTCAACCGGACACATAGAAAGATAGGGGCTTATAGTTTCGCCTCCCAATGTATTCACCTCAAGGGTGATGTAAAACAATAATAATAATTCATGCTATCTATATTCAACTGGACATATGTGCCTAGATCTTTCCTCGCCACATGATGCTTGCCAGAGGAGAAAAATAAAAAGGGTTAGAAGGAAAATTTTGACTGTTTGCATAAAAGTAAATACATAAAAGTAAAAGATAGGCCCTTCGCGGAGGGAAGCAGAGGTTGCCATGCACTTTTTTGTTTGTATGCTCAACCCCTTAATGCAAAGGAACGTCACATTGCATTGCCCCTTGTGATAGTGACCTTTATTATGCAGTCTGTCGCTTTTATTCTTCACCATCACAAGTTCGTGCAACGCTCAATTTTCTCTTACACTAAATGATCTCACATTTTTAGAAGTAATTTTTATTGCCTTTTTGCACCAATGACAACTTACTTGAGGGATCTTGCTCAATCCCTAGGTAGGTATGGTGGACTCTTAAAAATAAGATTTGGCTTTAAGGGGTTTTGGATGCACAAGTAGTATCTCTACTTAGTGCGGAATTTTTGGCTAGCAAATATAGGGGGCAAGCACCACATGTTAAAGGATATATGGCAATATGACTTCTATGTGAATATAAACAAACATAAACCAATAAGTTGTCTTCCTTGTCCAACATCAACAATTTTTGCATATAATATTTTGATGAGGGCTCACAATCACAAAAGATTTCTAGGATAGTGTATTTATATGTGAATCTTCTCTTCCCTTATTAATTCTTTCATGAGTTGCATCATTGACTAATGCTATGTTTGTCAATCTCTAATAAAATTTTCTACTTATACTTTTCCTTATGTGGTGTCATCACCTACCATAAAATTAGTAGATGATTGTCGTGGTTCTAAGTCTGACAGTAGAATGGGGGGTAGGTATGTAGAGGCAAGTTCCTAGCTATGGAGTAGTTGTATACGCAAGGGATTTACGAGTTCAGGCCCTTCTCGGAGGAAGTAATAGCCCTACGTCTCGGAGCCCGAGGCGGTCGACTGGATTATATGCGTATGTGTTATGGGTGCGAACCCTTCTACTGTGGAGGGGGTGGCTTATATAGAGTGCGCCAGACCTCAGCCAGCCCCACGAAAGTGAGGGTTTAAGGTGCGTTAAGGCTAGGCGTTCTTGGTAATGCCTTACATAAAGTGTCATTAAGATCATAAAGACTATTTAACTACAGACCGTTTGGGCACCGAGTGGCTCTTGGACTCTGGTGGTCGAGTGGGTCTTCATGGTCGAGTGTCTTTGAATCTGTCGAGTGGAAACCTACCAGGTCAACTGGAAGGCCGCTTCTCTTGCGAGTGTCCTTGTGGAGGGTACCTTTGGGCAGGTCTATGACCCTACCCCAGGTACATGACTTCATCATTAGCCCCCGAATGGTTCGAGGTTTGAGTGGGGAAGGAGTTGATAATCTTTCCGACCTGTTCTTCGTGTTGCGAGTGTGTCTTACTCTGGATCAACCACCTTTTAGTGATGGCATCAACTTCTCTTTCAGTCGTCTTGATCCATTCTTCACGTTTTGTCGAGTGAACTCTGTGAACTTGAGGATTTCCGAGCGACAGATCGGAGGAAATCTGCTATCTGACGGGTTGCTCCGTGGTTAGCGGATTTCGCGGGATCTGAATTTTGGGAAGCGCACGAAGCGGAGAAAACTGCGGCACTCGGATGGGATAAGACGATGACGCCTCGATCTTCATGCCGCCTTTTTCGCCACGTATCGCGTGCGCGCCTTTTGCGGGATTTGACGGGATTGCCTGGGCCTACCGGTCAGCCACTCGGAAGCGGCCCCATATAAAGCGTCGGACAGGGTATTTTTGAACAGTTCGACCCCAATCTTCTCCTCCCTCCGCCTCCAAACCTTCTCGCTGCACTCTTAGTCTGTCCAGCGCCGCAGCTCAGTACTTGCTTAGCCGGCGACCATGGTGAAGGAGAAGACCGCAGCCCTAGAACGGGTGAAGAAGTCGGTGACGAAGGCTAAGGGGAGAGCGCCCAGTCGGGGCGGATCCTCTTCGCGGTCCAAACTGCCGCAAGGCTGGGTCCAAGGAGATTGGATCCGCTCGACCATCACCGAGAAGGACCTCACCGATCTGGCCAATGAAGCATCGACCCCATGGGTCGGCGAGGCTTCCGGAATGGAGTGGCAACCGCAGCTGAAGAGGGTGAGTGCGTTCTCCTGGCCACCCACGAGATCGGGGATTTTCTACGCCACCGAATCCTTTTTTCCGGGGGTTTCTGAACTTTTTTGGAGCGCAACTCCATCATTTCACTCCCAACTCCATTGTCTATCTTGCTGCTTTCATTTTGTTATGCGAGAACTTCTTGGGTTGTCGACCGCACTGGGGTCTCTTCAAGCACATATTCACCTGTCGCTCTCAGACGGTGAAGAAAACGAACCTGAATGATGAGAGAACCCAAGTAATCCAGATGTGTGGGGGACTCGGGGTCCAGATGAGGGGGAAGAGCGCCTTTCCGGCTATGACTCTCCCTGACTCGGTTAGAGGGTGGCAGTCGACTTGGTTCTATCGCCAAGACCAGCCCGGCCAAGGCGGTCATTGGGCTCCCTCCTTTCTCCATGAGTCGAGTGAACAAGCCATCTTCCTTGAAGGTGTTACCAGAGGAGAAGGCCCAAGTAAAATTGCTGATGGAGCGCGTAGTCCAGCTCATTCGCGACGGGGTGACCGGCATGGATCTCCTGGAGGTTTTCCTTCGACGGCGTATTCAGCCACTCCAATACCGAGGTCATCCTATGAGGATCTACTACCTAACGGAAGAAACCACTCGCGTCCATCCAGAGGAGGTCGATGACGCCACGCTGGAGAAGTGGATGACTACCATCACAGGAAACAAAGATAACCCTCGCGGAGCTAGGAGGATTCCACCACTCGACCAGACTTACGAAGTAGATAAGGTACAACCACTTATCTTCGACTGTGATTCGGCTGCATTCATTCTGTTTAGATGCCAATTCATCGACTGACTTTCTCCTTGTTTTGTTGTCTTCTAGGTCACCACTGAGAAGTACTCGATGCCCAACGGGGCGCAGGAAACAGTCGAAGAAGAAGAAGGAAGTGGAGGTGAAAGTCAGGAGGAATGGGAGTCCAACGGCGAGGAGGATGAGGGGATGACAGCTCTGATGAAGTGGAGGAGGAGGAGGAAGACGTCGATCCTCCTCGCCGGAGGGAAGGTCCAAGTTGACGATGACCCGTGGCCGGCGGTAAAGCTGTTGTGCCTTTGGGCGATCGACTAAGCGACCTAGGACAACTTCCCCTGCGCCGACTGAGAAACCGCCAAAGCAACCTCGAGCAACGTCGTCAAAGCCGGCGAAGGCTCTGCCCAAGATGCGGATGGTCATCCCCACCATCTCCGGGTAACCAATGTAACCTTGTATTTCCTTATTCCACATGAGTGAACTTTTGGTCGTCTTGATGGTGATCAGCCGATTCTTGAAATCTACAAGCCGCTACCTCCGAGACTTCAGCCAAGCACGAAGATCAGGAAATGGAGGATGCTGCCACCTCCAACCTTGGTATGATCTCCGAGCTTTTGCTTTTAGTCGATTGGACTTCCATGTTTACTTTTGAATCTTTCTTGTAGTTCTGCTTCACGTCATTGATCTCCCCGATGATGATGAGGAAGTGCCATTGAGGAAGAGGAAGAACAAGAGAGTGCCTGCTGGCAAGGCTGCTCCAACATGGCGATTCTCGAGACGCTGGTTTCGAGGGAGGCAACCCCACTCGGGCTTCGTGTCTTCATTGCATCACCGACAAGTGCCCGACCCACTTCGTCGATCGCTGATCCACCATCTCTCTTTGCTATACACCATGTCCCGGAAGACCAAGTGAGTGCTGCTAAGGAGGCCATACGCCAGCAGGGATCATGATGGAGCAAGTGAAAGCGGTCCGAGAGGCTAGCCAGCGGCCTATGATGCTAGTTCAGCTCTCGAGCAATGTCCAAGTAAGTCGATCGTTGCTTGCTTTGTTAGGATATGCTACACAAACTGCTTCCTTGAAGATTTCCATATATGTACACCCACCGGGTGGGTGTGTCGATCGAATTTTGTGGGGGCACGCCGAGTGCACCCATCGGGTGTAGTCCCCGAGACTATGGTCGATCGCGTGCGATCGGCTATAGTCTTTATGCTGTGAACTTCTTCACTCGACCTGGACGGACCAAGTCGAATGGAACCGTAAAACTGGTGGGGGCACGCTAAGTGCACCCACTGGGTGTAGTCCCCGAGACTATGGTCGACTGCATGCAGTCGACTATAGTCTAAAGAACTGTGTGTTGTTGTTATTTTTTTTGCCTCTTTTGGTCGACTGGTCGAACCAAATTGGTAAAACTAGTGGGGGCACGCTGAGTGCACCCGCTGGGTGTAGTCCCTGAGACTACTGTCGAATGTTTTGATTCGACTGTAGTCTTAGAAATGCTACTATTTTTCCTTAATCACCCGGAAGTGATCATCTTTGATGTCTTTCGTTGGTCGACTCTTTGTAGAAATCTTGCGAGCTTGTGGCTCGCTATATCGAAAGTTAGAGAACAAACAGATCCAGCTCAACCTCGATTTGAAGCTTGCTCGGGAGAATTTGCGTATGCAAAGGATGAAGCAAAAGGTATGGATGGTGAGAACTTTTGACGACTGCTTTTGTTTTTTTGTTCATTCTCAACTCTGTTCTCATTGTTGCTTTCAGATAAACTGGAAGAGACTTTGAAGAAGAAGGACCTTGACCTTGCAGAGGCACGTATAGCGGCTTTGGAGAAAACAAAGCTCGCTGAAGAGAAGCTTGCCTCGATCGACAAACTTGAAGATGAAAATGCCAAGTCGAAAGCCGCTCTCGACGCGGCTAACAAGGAAGTTAGTCGGTGAAGAACGACAAGATTGCTCTGTCTCGACAAGGCTGGCTAACCGGCGGAAAGCGAAATGACAGGAGATTTATCTTGGAGGGCTCGCCAAGAAGTTGTTTCTCATGCTTGAAGGTAATCTCTTTACCCGATTGTCTTGCTATCACCGCTCATCACATGATCATTATTTTGAATCTGAAATGTGTTTTCAGAATTCTGTCAAAACTTCAAGAAGAAACGGTCAGTGGAAACCAGTTTGGATCCCATCAATTCTCCCGTGAAGGACGGTTGCTATGAATGTGCTCCGATCGAGTCTCGCGTTGCTAGTGTGGTGGATTATCTCGCTCATTGAAAGTTGCGGTGTCGCGGATCGACTCGACTCTCCGCCAGATCGACGCTCGTAATGACCTCGAATCTCGATGACTCGACTGAATGAGATTCCAAGTCGAGTGCAAGAATGGAAAAAGTCTTACGCCAGTGTGGTGGTGATGTTGCTCTATCTTCGGTTCGTGTCCACTTTGCAAACAAGCGCCAAGAGGACAAGCTGGTGTCTCTCAAGGTTGCCAACACCAGGAAGCACGACTTCAGATCTTTCATGGAGACTTTCATCGCTCTTGCTACCCGTATTGCCGACGGAATCGACCTCGACCAGTTTGTTGCACCTTCCAGTCCTCCACCGGAGGAGTAAAAGACTTCTAAGTCCCACCTTAAATTTGCCTCGGAATGCCGAGTGGTTTTTGTAACCGATAAACTTTAACAGGCTTAACGCATGAGCACCTTTGGATCCGTAGGACGTTTATCCGAACTTGATTTATCCTTTAACATGCTTTGTTTGCCTTCGAGAGAACTTTATTCCTCATTCGGAAGATATTCCGTTGAAACTCCGAAATCGACTTGTGCTTCATCTATCCTGCAGGTAGAGATGGAACACAGAATGCGATCGACCTCGCTGCCCCTTGCGGATTGGGATGAACCGCACGTTGTACTTATGGCGAAGCTCGAAGGAGGAGGTAGCGATCGACCTGCACCTCGTCAGTCCTTAAGCGGATTGGGATGGACCGCACGTTGTACTTGTGGCGAAGCTTCAAGGAGAAGGTAACAATCGACCTGCACCTCGTCCTCCTTGCGGATTGGGATGAATTCCTTACTTAGGCGAAACCGGATCAGCTAAGCTCCCGAGTGGGAGGTTTGCTCTCCACTCGGTAGGGTTTTTATTACTTAGGCGAGCACTGGGCTGCAGCTAAGCCTTCGAGTGGGAGGTTTGCTCCCCACTCGGTAGGATTTTTATTACTTAGGCGAGCACTGGGCTGCAGCTAAGCCTCCAAGTGGGAGGTTTGCTCTCCACTCGGTAGGATTTCTATTACTTAGGCGAGCACTGGGCTGTAGCTAAGCCTCCGAGTGGGAGGTTTGCTCTACACTCGGAGGGATTTCTATTACTTAGGCGTAGCTCGGGCTGGCTTAAGCCCCCCGAGTGGGAGGTTTGCTCACCACTCGGTGGGATTTCTATTACTTAGGCGTAACACTGGCCAGCTAAGCCCCGAGTGGGAGGTTTGCTCTCCACTCGGTAGGATTTTTATCGTAGCTTTGAAGGAGGAGGTAATCGACCTGCACCTCGTCAGTCCTTGTGATTTTTATTATTTTGGTTGTTTAGGCTAATCCTTGGGGTTTTGCAAGCCCCGAGTGGGAGGCTGGCTCACCACTCGGTAGGATTTGAATACTTAGGCGAGTACTTGGACTGCAGCTAAGCCTCCGAGCGGGAGGCTGGCTCGCCACTCGGTAGGATTTTGAATACTTAGGCGAGTACTTGGACTGCAGCTAAGCCTCCGAGTGGGAGGCTGGCTCGCCACTTGGTAGGATTTTGAATACTTAGGCGAGTACTTGGACTGCAGCTAAGCCCCCGAGTGGGAGACTGGCTCGCCACTCGGTAGGATTTTGAATACTTAGGCGAGTACTTGGACTGCAGCTAAGCCCCCGAGTGGGAGACTGGCTCGCCACTCGGTAGGATTTTGAATACTTAGGCGAAGCGGATTCGCAGCTAAGCCCCGAGTGAGAGACCTGGCGCCACTCGGAAAGGATTTTTTTACAAACTTAAGCGAACCGGATTCGCAACTAAGCCACCCATCGGGGAAATTTCAACAAAAAGTAATAACAATCACTTTGGGAAAATTATAACATTCTTGTCTTAGATAAACAAACTACAAAAGTACTTTTATTACATCTCAACCGGTGAGTATTAAGTGTAAAAGGGGCGGAGCAGCCCGCGTTCCAAGCTCGAGGCTCGTCGATCCGGGCAGATCAACATTGTAGAGATGATACGCCTGCTAGGAGAACTCTTGTGACGATGAAGGACCTTCCCAAGTGGGAGCGAGCTTGTGTGGTTTCTGTTAATCCACTTGGAGGACCAAATCTCCCTCTTGGAAGGCTCGACTTTTCACATTTCGGCATGGAATCGACGCAAGTCTTGGCGATAGATAGTCGAGCGGATCAGGGCCATTTCTCTCCTCTTCCAAGAGGTCGACTGCATCTTGTCGGGCTTGTTCCGCTTCTTCTTCAGAGTATAGTTCGACTCGAGGCGCATTGTGAAGCAGGTCACTCGGCAGAACTGCTTCAGCTCGATAGACCAGGAAGAATGGAGTTCTCCCAGTCGACCGATTAGGATTGGTCCTCAATCCCAGAGAATCGATGGAAGTTCGCCGACCCAAGCTCTGCTGCGTGTTTGAGATCACGCATCAGCCGTGGTTTCAACCCTTTGAGAATGAGGCCGTTTGCACGCTCGCTTGTCCATTCGACTGATGATGAGCCACTGAAGCATAGTCGACCCGCGTGCCTTGAGAGGCGCAGAAGGCTTTGAACTTGTCATTAGCGAAGTTTGACCCATTGTCGGTGATGATGCTATGCGGAACTCCATATCTGAATATCAACTCTCTGATGAAACTGATAGCAGTGCATGCATCGAGGTTCTTGATGGGCTTGGCTTCGATCCACTTGGTGAACTTTTTGACTGCTACTAGCAAATGAGTGAAGCCGCTTCTGCCAGTTCTCAACGGTCCAATAATGTCCAATCCCCAAACAGCGAAGGGCCAGACGAGTGGAATGATCTTCAAGGATGAGGCGGGCTTGTGCGACATGTTGGAATAGAACTGACATCCTTCGCACTTGTCAACTATTTGTTTTGCCATTTCATTTGCTTTCGGCCAGTAAAATCCCGCTCGGTATGCTTTAGCCACAATGGTCCGAGAGGACGCATGATGGCCACAGGTCCTCGAGTGGATATCCTCAAGAATTATCTCGACCTTCTTCGGGCGTGATACACTTCGCCGACTCTACCACGCTTTCCTGAACAACTGTCCCTTGATCATCAGAAGGCCTTGGATCGCTTGGACGATCCGTCGAGCCTCTTCTTCATTCTCTCGGGAGCTCTTTCCTTAGGATATATGCGATGTACGGCACCGTCGATCGGGAGTGATGACCACAACTTCGATAATTAGGTCGACCACGGCTGGGACCTCAACTTCGATGAGGATCATCGGCACTCTTTTGCTGCGGGCTTCTTACGTGAAAGGATCCTCCTGCACTGATGGTGCATGAATGTGCTCCAAAAATACATTACTAGGAATGGCTTCCCTCTTGGATCCTACCTTCGCCAAATCATCTGCAGCTTGATTTTTCAGTCGGGGTATATGATGAAGCTCTAACCACTCGAATTTCTTCTCCAAATTTCTCTTTGCATTACAATAACCTGTCATAGCCGGGCTTCGACATCCCACTCCTTCATCACTTGATTAACAACCAGATCCGAGTCGCCATAGACCATAAGGCGACAGACGCCGAGTGAAATGGCCATGCGCAACCCATACAGGAGTGCTTCATATTCTGCTTCATTGTTGGAAGAATCAAAGTGAATCTGGAGAACATACTTGAGCCTATCTCCTCGGGGGGAAACCAATACAACCCCTGCACTGTAACCGTTCAGCATCTTGGAACCGTCGAAAAACATAGTCCAAAGTGCTTCGAGTGAACTTGAGTCGGAAGTCATTGCTCAGTCCACTCGGCGAGGAAGTCTGCTATTGCTTGGGACCTGATGGCTTTCTTTGCCTCGAATTTGATATCAAGGGGAGGGAGTTCAATCGCCCATTTTGCTACTCGACCAGTTGCATCTCTGTTATGAAGAATTTCCGACAATGGGGCGTCGCTGACGACTGTAATGGAATGATCAGAGAAATAATGAGCAACCTTCTTTGTGGTCATATAGATCCCATAAACAAGCTTCTGATAGTGAGGGTATCTTTGCTTTGATGGGGTCAGATTACTTAAAGATAATAAATCGGGCGTTGAACTTTGAAGGCTTTTCCTTCTTCTTCCCGCTCGACCGTAAGTACGGTACTGACGACTTGTCCAATGGCTGCAATGTAAAGCAGCAAAGGCTCTTTGCTGATTGGGGTAGCAAGCACCGGCTGGGTGGAGAGCAGAGCTTTGAGCTCTGCATATGCTGCATCAGCTTCTAGAGTCCACTCAAACTTGTCTGACTTCTTCATCAGTCGGTAAAGAGGCAATGCCTTTTCACCGAGGCGAGAGATGAATCGACTTAAAGCGGCCAAGCATCTAGTAAGTTTCTGGACATCGTGCACATGCACAGGGCGCTTCATTCGGAGTATGGTGCCAACCTTTTCGGGGTTAGCATCGATTCCTCGCTCAGAAACAAGAAAACCGAGTAACTTTCCACCAGGAACTCCAAATGTACACTTTGATGGGTTAAGCTTGATATCATACCTCCTGAGATTGGCAAATGTTTCAACAAGGTCACCAACAGGTCGGAACCCTTTCGTGACTTGACGACTATATCATCCATGTACGCTTCTACATTCCGACCGATTTGAGTGAGCAAACACTTCGAATCATCCTCATGAATGTGGCTCCGACATTCTTGAGACCGAATGGCATGGTGACATAACGAAGCACCGAATGGAGTGATGAACGCTGTTTTAATCTCATCGGGTCCATATAGACGGATCTGATGGTACCCGGAATAGGCGTCTAAAAAAGACAACCTCTCACATCCCGCAGTTGAGCCGACTATTTGGTCAATGCGAGGAAGAGGGAAATGATCTTTCGGGCAGGCCCGATTGATATGCTTGAAATCGATGCACATGCGCAACGACTTGTCCTTCTTGGGGACCATGACGACATTGGCGAGCCACTCGGAGTGGTAGATCTCTCGGATGAACTCTGCCGCTAAGAGCCGAGCCACCTCCTCGCCAATGGCCTTTCTCTTCTGGACGGTGGACCGCTGAAGATATTCTTTAACCGGTTTGAATTTTGGGTCGACCAGAGGGCGATGCTCAGCCAGACTCCACAGGAACACCCGGCATGTCGCCAGGCTTCCATGCAAAGATGTCCCAGTTCTCACGGAGGAACCGGATGAGCGCTTCTTCCTATTTTGAGTCGAGTGTTGTTGAAATGTTGGTCGGAGCAGCATTGGGACTGGGCCGGTGAATGTGAACCTGTTTCGTCTCACTAGTCGACCGAAATGTCGACTCAGAGGAGGCTTCTTAGCTCGCAACAAATCACTCGGATCTGCAGTTTTCTCGATACTCTTGTAGCTCTACCATCGCCAACCGAGCATCGGCGATCTTAGAGCCTTTCTGGAAGCACTCTTCCGCCTTCTTCCGATTGCCCGTTACAGTGATCACGCCCTTGGGACCAGGCATCTTCAGTTTAAGATACACATAACATGGTCGGGCCATGAAACGTGCATAAGCCGGCCTTCCCAGAATAGCGTGATAAGCGCTCTGGAAATACACGACCTCAAAGGTCAACTTTTCTTTCCGGAAATGCTTCGAATCACCAAAAACTACATCAAGGGCAATTTGGCCGAGTGACTCAGCCTTCTTTCCAGGAATGACTCCGTGGAAGCTCATGTTACTGGTACTGAGTCTGGACATCCGAATGCCCATTCCTTTCAATGTCTCCGCATACAATATGTTCAGGCCACTACCACCATCCATCAGGACTTTGGTCAGTCGAGTGCCCTCAACAACTGGGTCGACCACCAATGCTTGCCTCCTGTGGGTGGCAATGTGCGTCGGTGATCGACCGGTCGAATGTGATGGCGGTCCGGGACCATTTCAGATAATTGGGAGTCGCCGAGCAACCAAGTTCACTTCCCGATTGATAACCTTCAATCGACTTTTTGCTTTCGACGCCAAGAAAAATCATCGTGGTGGAATTGACCGGGATATCCATCATCATTGTCATCTTTGTCCTCAACTTTTTCTGTTTCCTTATCCTTATCCTTGAGCTGTTTCCCTTGGGCTGCTTTGAATCAAGAGCCGACATCGTCGAGTGGTATGTTTCGGGTAAATGAGTTTACCCTCTTCATCTTTCTTTGTATGAATATGACATGGCAAATCCAACACGTCGTTTCCATCCCGGTCTTTCACCTTCTTGGGGTTCCAAGGACCCTTGGGTTTCCCTTGAACTTTCACAGGGTCACAGCCAAGGCCTCTCCGGAGCGGCCGGCTCGGCTTTGCGCTTCGCTTCCGACCGAATTTCCTCCGCCGGCCTCATTGGCGGCCGATTTATATTTACCACTCCGAGCCGATCCTCTTCTTCACCATTTGCATACTTGGTGGCAATCTCCATCATCCGACTCGTGGTCATATCTCCGGTTCGACCAAATTTCAAACTCAACTCTCTCGTTTGACACCTTCTTTGAAGGCCTTGACTGGGTGATCGACATACATTCTCGACTATGTGGTGCAAAGTGATCCACCTCCGGATATAATCTCTCAAAGTTTCACTCGACTTTTGCACACACGATCGCAACTCCGTCAATCCTGTTGGTCGCTTGCAAGTTCCTTCAAATGTCTGACAAACACTCGGGTAAGATCTTCCCAAGTGTAACATCTTTGGGTGCTAACCGATTCAACCACACTGGCTGAACCCTCCAACATAAGAGGCAAATGTTTCATGGCTACCTCATCGTTGCCACCGCCGATCTGAACAGCCACTCGGTAATCTTCAAGCCAAGTGTCGCTTGGATTCACCAAAGTGAACTTATCGACTCGATCGCCAACCTGAAGTTGGGAGGAATCACCGCGCTCGATGGCTCTGCTGAAACACTCTGGTCCCGAGACATGAACTCTGCTGCTGGAGGGAACAAATCTATCATGGCCGTCTCGGTGAGCTCTGTTCCTGTCGACCAAACCTTGAACGATAATAGATCTCGCATCAAAGCCTGGTTCCCTGGGGTCGACTTGAACTCTTCGCCCAACACCGGTCTTTGGCGTCTGCCCCGCTGCCGAGGAGCGTATGATCCACCCCTTGGGGAGGAGTGGGCACTCGACATCGATCGTTGCGATCGAATCGGTGCTCATACCGCCATGCCCTTGTAATCGATCATCACGCCGCCCCCACGTTCTTCACGCCTCGGGGCGATCTCGCATTATGGGCTGATCGACCAATTCGCAGCGACGGATCGGTTGTGAATCCTGTTCCGCGATCGTGATACAACTGAGTTTTGATCTCCTGCCGCCCGAGCAGATCTACGATTTGGTAAAGAACCTCTACCCGCTCCGATCGAAGGCTGAATTGACTTCGCTATACGGGCGGCAATTGCTAAATTCTGAATCGGAGTTCGATATACCGAGTTGGCGGTTGAAAGAGCCGACGCCGATTGGATTCGGAACCCTTGGTCGCTGGCAGGCCGAGTACTATTGAAGGTTCTCCGATCGAAAAGCGCCACCAGTTGGCCAAGCGCGCATCCTCCAAGGCACGAGCCTCGGGGGTTTCTCCAACGATAGGAGTGTGAAGTGCATCCATGTTCCGACGGCGAAGCTCCTCTCTCTGGAGCGAAGTGAGGGGCTCGGGCAAGTACTCTTCATGGGCTTGCTCCGGATCGCCTCCACCATCACCTTCGTTGGTGCGGGTGAATCTGGGGGGACTGCGTGGTCCATCGACCATCGTAACCTCTCGCCGCCGGGTCATCGCTATCGCATTCGGACGCAGTCTGCGGAGCTAGTCGACAGTCGAACAGGTCAGAGAGATTCGTCGGGCTCGATCGCCGCGACTTGGGGTGTGGCCGATCGGCGGGCCATCACATGCCTCACCCACCGCTGAAGCCTCGACCGACCCAACGCTATGCGCGGTGGGAGATCGGGAGCGAAGACGACAGAGCCGACCCATACCGGGTCGACGGTTGCTCAGAGGACGCCATGGACACACGCTGAAAAGTGCCGCCTCATGGACGGGGAGCGCGGCCCACGCCGAAAGTGGAGCCTCTTGAAGCCAAGCGGAGTCGTCGGCGACGATTGTGAGCGCACCGAGACGGATCTCGTGGCCGTCAACCAGAACTCCACTTGAAACCATGATGTAGGAGATCGAAAGAATCCCAACTTCTCCAACAAATCGCTAGAACACCGGCCCCACGGTGGGCGCCAAATCGTCGTGGTTCTAAGTCCGACAAAGAGAATGGGGTAGGTATGGAGAGGCAAGTTCCTAGCTATGGAGTAGTTGTATACGCAAGGGATTTACGAGTTCAGGCCCTTCTCGGAGGAAGTAATAGCCCCACGTCTCGGAGCCCTGAGGCGGTCGATCGGATTATATGCGTATGTGTTATGTGGGTGCGAACCCTTCTACCGTGGAGGGGGTGGCTTATATAGAGTGCGCCAGACCTCAGCCAGCCCACGAAAGTGAGGGTTTAAGGTGCGTTAAGGCCAGGCGTTCGGTAACGCCTTACATAAAGTGTCATTAAGATCATAATGACTATTTAACTACTGCACCGCTTTGGGCACCGAGTGGCTCTTGGACTCCGGTGGTCGAGTGGGTCTTCATGGTCGAGTGTCTTTGAATCTATCGAGTGCAAACCTACCAGGTCGACTGGAAGGCCGCTTCTCTTGCGAGTGTCCTTGTGGAGGGTACCTTTGGGCAGGTCTATGACCCTACCCCAGGTACATGACTTCATCAATGATCTTTTTGATTTATTGATTTTCTTTTATTTGCAACATGAAAGTAAAGAAAGAAAAAACTCAAACTAAACTTTATTATATATCTTGCACACGATTACAAGGATAGATCACTAAGCAAACTCGCAAAGAAGAAAGGATGGAACTAAACTATTACTCATCTAAAGAAAAAGATCAAACTAAAATAAGTAAAGGCAAAAATATAGTGGGATGGTACGATACTGGGGCACCTCCACCAAGCTTGGCAGAAGCCAAGGGGAGTGCCCATACCCGATACTCACTTCTCTTTTTGTGGTGAAGAACAAGATGGTGGTGATGAAGAAGAATTCTTGTCCTCGGATTTCCATGGCAGTGGTCCACCATCATAAGAGGAGGAGTGAGTCTCACGGGTCCTGCAACTAGCAGCCAAACTCATACCTTTAAACCTCGCCTCATATTCAAAGACTTGGTTTTGGAGATCATAGGTTTGGCTTGGAAGGAATTTGATTTGCTCGTTGAGGGTGAAGACGATGTCCTTCATGGGTTTTCCATCCACCTTGAGAACATGGGAGAGGTCTGTGATCATGAGGTGATTGGCATTGAGTCCACACTCCACCATCCCCTTGTACCGGAAGACATCTTGTTCCATAGCTTCAAGCCTGGCCTCCACGGTTCCCGTCCCTTTGGGGCCTTGCAGATCGTGGATGTGGAGCAGCCCCTCATGCATCTGGATGACCTGAGGGTGCTGCACCACCTCCAGCAGATATGGGTTGATGACGTTCTTGAAGAACTTGTCCTTAGAGGAACCGGAGGTGGCCATGGTAGATGGGATCTGAAAGAAAACATCAACGAAAAGAACACAGAGGATTTCTCCGCGATACGGTGGTTAACAGGTTCGGGAAGTATATATAGATTTTTTATCTTGGGGGACAAGCAAACTTTAAAAAAACGGAGTCCGGAAGGTGTCCCAGGTGGGCACAACCAACATGGGCGCCAGGCAAGCCTGGCGCGCCCTGGTCTCTTGTGCCCACCAGGGTATGCTTCCTGGAAGTTTCTAATTTTCCTAATTTTTTAAATATTCCAAAACTAACAAAAAATATTTTTGTGGATTTTTTGGAGTCCGTTTACTTACCGTATCATGTACCTCCTCATTTACATGATTCTGGAGTGTTCCAGAAGGACTCTTTTATATGTTATTCCGGTGTCAAAGTTTGGATAATATTACTTTCAACATTAATGGGCGTACCTAAGATATAATGTTTTATTTGTTTCCTATTAACATCCTTCGGCATTATTTATTTTGATGGCTCCAGACTGATAAACCTCCGCGATAACGTAGGGGCCTTCCCATTTTGAGAGGAGTTTTCCTGCAAAGAATCTTAAATGAGAGTTGTACAAAAGAACATATTCTCCGACTTTAAGCTCACGCTTTTGAATTCTTTTTTCATGCCATCTTTTAACCTTTTCTTTGAATAATTTTGCATTTTCATAATCTTGGGTCATCCATTCATATAAAGAGCTAATATCAGATAACCTCTTTTCACCATTAAGTTTTAAATCATAGTTGAGCTCATTGATGGCCCAATAAGCTTTATGTTCTAACTCAAGAGGCAAATGACAAGCTTTTCCATAAACTATTTTATAAGGAGACATACCTATAGGATTTTTATATGTTGTTCTATAAGCCCAAAGTGCATCATCTAATTTCTTAGACGAATTCTTCCTGGACCTATTGACAGTCTTTTGCAAAATTAATTTTATTTATCTATTGTTAAGTTCAACTTGACCACTAGACCGAGGATGATAAGGTGATGCAATTCTATGGTTAACATCATACTTGGCAAGCATTTTACGAAAAGCACCATGAATAAAGTGTGAACCACCATCAGTCATTAAATATCTAGGGACTCCAAACCTTGGGAAAATAACTTCCTTAAGCATTTTAATAGAGGTGTTATGATCAGCACTACTGGTTGGAATAGCTTCTACCCATTTAGTAACATAATCAATAGCAACCAAAATATGTGTATACCCATTAGAGGAAGGAAATGGTCCCATGTAATCAAATCCCCAAACATCAAGTGATTCAATAACAAGTGAATAATTCATAGGCATTTCCTGATGCTTACCGATAATACCTATTCTTTGACATTCATCACAAGATAGGGCGAACTTACGGGCATCCTTGAAGAGACTAGGCCAATAAAATCCAGATTGCAATACCTCGTGAGCAGTTCTATCTCCATCATGATGCCCTCCATAAGCTTAGGAGTGACATTTCCGTAGGATTTGTCCTTGTTCACGCTCAGGTACATAATGTCTAATAATACCATCTAATCCTTCTTTATAAAGATGTGGGTCGGGTCATCCCAAAAGTAATGTCTTAAATTATAGAAGATTTTTTTCTTTTGTTGGTATGTAAAGCTAGGTGGTAAATATTTGTCAACAATGTAATTAGCATAGTCATCATACCAAGGAGTGCTATGAGCAACATTTATTGCATCTAACTACCCATCAGGAAAACTATCATCAATACGTAGTGGGTCATCAGGCACATTTTCAAGCCTAGATAAATTATCAGCTACGGGGTTCTCGGCTCCTTTTCTATCAATGATATGTAAAATCAAATTCTTGTAACAAGAGAACCCATCGAATAAGTCTAGGTTTAGCATCTTTCTTTTCCATAAGATATTTAATAGCAGCATGGTCTGTGTGAACAGTTACTTTGGAATCAACAATATAAGGTCTAAACTTATCACAAGCAAACACCACTGCTAAGAATTCTTTTTCAGTAGTAGCATAATTTCGTTGAGCACTATCTAGAGTTTTACTAGCATAATGAATAACATTCAATTTCTTATCTACTCTTTGTCCTAGAACAACACCAACAGCATAATCACTAGCATCACACATAATTTCAAAAGGCAAGTTCCAATCAGGTGGTTGAACAATAGGTGCAGAAATTAAGGCTTTCTTGAGTGTTTGAAAGGCTTCTAAACAATCATCATCAAAAACAAAAGGAATATCCTTTTGCAACAGATTCGTAAGAGGCCTAGAAATTTTATAGAAGTCTTTGATAAATCTCCTATAGAAAACTGCATGACCTAAGAAACTATGAATGCCTTTTATATCTTTAGGACATGGCATTTTCTCAATTGCATCAACCTTAGCTTTGTCCACTTCAATACCTCTTTCAGAAATTTTACGACCCAAGACCATGCCTTCATTAGCTATAAAGTGGCACTTCTCCCAATTCAAGACAAGATTTGTTTGTTCACATCTCTGCAAAACTCGATCAAGACTGCTTAAACAATCATCAAAAGATTTCCCATAAACAGAGAAATCATCCATGAAAACCTCAACAATCTTTTCACAAAAGTCAGAGAATATAGCAGTCATACATCTTTGAAAGGTAGCAGGTGCGTTACATAAACCAAAAGTCATACATCTATAAGCATAGGTTCCAAAAGGACAAGTAAAAGTGGTCTTTTCTTGACCAGGTTGAGATACAAGTATGTGTGAAAAACCAGAATATCCATCAAGGAAGCAAAAATGTGTGTGCTTAGATAATCTTTCAAGCATTTGATCAATAAAAGGCAGAGGGTAATGATCCTTTCTAGTTGCTTTGTTTAATTTTCTAAAATCAATTACCATTCTATAACCTGTAACAATTCTTTGTGGAATAAGTTCATTCTTATCATTAGGATCAACAGTTATACCTCCTTTCTTAGGGACACAATGAACAAGACTTACCCATCTACTATCAGCTATAAGATAGATTATACCTGCTTCAAGAAGTTTTAAGATTTCCGTTCTTACCACTTCCTTCATTTTTCGATTTAACCGACGTTGGTGATCAACAACGGGTTTAGCATCAGGTTCCATATTAATTTTGTGCTGACATAGAGTAGGACTAATGCCCTTTAAATCATCAAGAGTAAATCCAATAGCATCTCGGTGCTTCCTTAGAACTTTCAATAATCTTTCTTCTCATGCTTTGAAAGGTTAGCACTAATAATAACATGATATATCTTCTTTTCATCAAGATAAGCATATTTCAAAGTATCTGGCAATTGTTTTAATTCAAACACAGGATCACCTTTAGGTGGAGGAGGACCTCCTAGAGTTTCAATAGGCAAATTGTGTTTAAGTAGAAGACGTTGTTCAAAGAAAAACTTATCTATTTCATTTCTTTCATGCATATGTGAATCATTTTCATGGTCTAGCAAATATTGTTCTAAAGGATCAGTAGGTGGCACAACAATAGAAGCAAGACCAAATAATTCATCCTTACTAGGCAATTCTTTTTCATGAAGCTTTCTACTAAACTTGGAAAAATTAAACTCATGAGACTCATCACCAAAACTGACACGGACAGTTTGTTTCTCACAGTCTATCTTAGCATTAACGGTGTTCAAGAAAGGTCTACCAAAGATAATGGGACAAAAGTCATATTGTGGGGAACCAAGAACAAGAAAATCAGTAGGGTAATTTATTTTTCCACACAGGACTTCAACATCTCTAACAATCCCAATTGGTGATATAGTGTCTCTATTAGCAAGTTTAATAGTAACATCTATGCCTTCTATCTTTGCGGGTGCTATGTCATTCATAATTTCTTGATTTAAGGTGTAAGGAATAGCACTCACACTAGCACCTATGTCACATAAACCATGATAACAGTGATCCCCTATTTTAACTTAGATAACGAGCATGCCAACAACATGTCTAGGTTTATCCTTTTTATCATGTTTGGCAATTCTAGCAGCTTCTTCACAAAAGTAAATACATGCCCATCCATATCTTCTTCCAAGAGATCTTTAAACACAACAATACTAGGTTCTACTTTAATTTTTTCATCAGGTTTCGGTGTTCTAATATAACTTTTGTTGACCACAGTTGAAAATTTAGCATGTTCCTTTATCCTAACAGGGAAAGGTGGTTTCTCAATATAAGCAATAGGAACAACTGCATCAATATTGTAAAGTATAGTTTCTTCTTTAACTGGTACCGGTTCTTTGATTTCTTCTTTAATAGGTGGGTGGTATTTAAACCACTTATCTTTAGGGAGATCAACATGAGTAGCAAATGATTCACAAAAGGAGGCTACTATCTCAGAGTCAAGTCCATATTTAGTGCTAAACTTTTGAAAAGCATCGGTATCCATAAAAGATTTAACACAATCATACTTAAGTTTAATACGTGACTCTTTCCTTTGTCGAGTTCCCAATCTTTAGAGTTGCGTTTAATTCTTTCCAAAAGATCCCACCGGAATTCAATAGTCTTATTCATAAAAGAACCAACACAAGAAGTATCAAGCATGGTTTGATCATTACGAGAAAGCCGAGCATAAAAGTTCTGGACAATAATTTCTCTTGAGAGCTCAATATTGGGGCATGAATATAACATTGACTTAAGCCTCCCCCAAGCTAGAGCGATACTTTCTCCTTCACGAGTCCAAAAATTACATATATAATTCCGATCACGATGAACTAGATGCATCGGATAATTTTTTTGGTGGAACTCCAATTTCAAACGATTCCAATTTCAAGATCCAATATCATCGCATAGCCTATACCATGCCAATGCTTTTCCCTTCAAAGATAAAGGGAAAACCATTTTCATAACTTCATATCCGGGTAAACCTGCAAGCTTGAATAATCCACAAAATTTTTCTACATATATCAAGTGCATATCAGGATGTTCGGTTCCATCTCCTGCATAAGGATTAGCTAGTAGTTGTTCTATCATACCCGAAGGAATTTCATATTCAATATTTTCAGTAAGTGCATATTTTCAGTTGGTGATGATGAGGACGATGATTTCCCCCTCCGGGAGGGAGGTTCCCCCAGCGGAATCATTCCGCCGAAGGGCAAAAGTGCTCCTGCCCAAGTTCCGCCTCGAGACGGCGGCGCTCCGTCCCAAAAGTCCTCCCCTTCTTTTTTCTAGGTCAAAATGACTTATATACCAGAAGATGGGCACCGGAGGTGGGCCTGGGTGAGCACACCCCCACCAGGCCGTGCCTGGGCTCCCTGGCGCGCCCAGTTGGGTTGTGCCCACCTGGTGGGCCCCCTCTGGTACTTGTTTGCTCCAATATTCATCATGTATTCCATAAAAATTCTCCGTGAAGTTTCAGCTTGTTTGGAGTTGTGCAGAATAGGTAGCGTGACGTAGTTTTTCCAGGTCTAGATTTCCAGCTGCCGGAATTCTCCCTCTTTTTGTTTACCTTGCATATTATGAGAGAAAAGGCATTATAATTACTTCAAAAAGCATTATTATGGATAAAAACATCATAAATTACAGTAGGAAAACATGATGCAAAATGGACGTATCAATGTCAAATTAAATACGCACATATCTTATAAATTTCTTGTAACGTTATGCGATGCATCATAATAAATCTCATCCACTTATTTCAATGCATTATGTATCGGATGCCTTTTACTAGGTGACACTAGGCGCTGAAATTTAAAAGAAATAATTGGTAATTCAACACCAGCTGGAATCTGGAAAAATACCACCCCTTCCAATCCGAATTAATTGATGCAAGCAACCTCTGTGTCAATTAATTTGGATCGGAGGAAGTAAATCAATTTTTTAGTGAGGAAGTAAATCAACTAATAAAATCTTACTGATTATAAAGTTGAACTCATAATTTACAAATGCATAAAGCCCAATAATATGTCACTTAACAGTGTCCAATCAGTCGACGATCATCAATTCCTGTGGCAATAAAGAAAAGGCGACCGTCATATATAATTTTTTTGAAATCATTAAGGCATACGTGATGTAGGGTGGAACCCTAATGGCCGATCTTTCACGATTTGGAGGGGAATCCTGAGAAGAACACGAAGAACACGAGAGGGGAACACTCAATCAACAAGATCCAAATCACACATGTGCTAAATCCACATACACAACAAGATCCAGAATCAACAAAATAGGGTACATAGGTAGCTAGTTCCTCCCAATCCTTGGAGGAAAGAGGTCTTGAATCCTTAGAGGATCTTCCCACAAGGGGGTCTTTAATCCACCTTGGGGATGTTCTCACATGGAGGTCTTGGTCTCCATGGGAGTAGGGACAAGCGGATGAGCAAAGCTCTATCTCAATCTTGAGTTATCACAATGCTGATCCTAAAACGTAGGTGGAGGAGTATACATAGTCTAGGGGGCGAAGGGGTACATGGGCATCGGGCCGAGTGGCTGTGCACATACAGTCGTCGGACGTCCGGTTGTTACCGGTCGTCCAGTGTCTCACGAGGGACCAGACGTCCATCAAGGGTAGGACATCTAGCATTTCGGCTTTGTTGGGGTGGTGTCGGATTTCCGGACGCTGTCGGACGTTGGTGCGTCGGTCGTCCGGAAGGCTTCGGTCTTCTGGTGTTTTGGCTCTGGACTAGAGGTGCCGGATATCCGGAGTCGGTTGGTCGTTCGGCCGCTGTAGCGTTCGTCGGCTGGCCCTTCTGGTTGGTCGATCCTCAACGCGTCGAACGTCCGGTAATTACTAGTCGTCCGGTGGTTGTAGCTTTCTGGCAACTCTTTCTCTTGTCTTGGTGTACTCGCCATCTTGTCCGTTGGTGTTAGCAGCTTCATGGCCTTCCTCCAAGTAACTGATCACACACAAGGTCTCTAGTTGAGGTACTAGTCATGTCTCCCATGTGGAATATGTAAGTTCGGAGAGGAGCGAGTTCACCTCGGCTTCGATAGCCCTTGCTCTAGCCTAGTCATTGGTCCACATGATGTCTTGGGAGACGTAGGTACATCCATGGGGATGACCATAGGATGCTCCGCATCAATACGCTTGTAGGCTACCTTCTCTGCTGGATTCTTTCGTGGCCGTGTGGACAGTGGGAGACTGCCGACTGCCACCGGGCGTCACTATGGCCTCCTCGTTGTTGTTCGCCTGACCAGTTCCGAGCGGTAGTTGCGCCAGCAGAGTGCTACGATGACTCGAGAGGTGATAGGGTCACGGCCAGGGAATAGTCGATGCAGTTAGGCAAGGTGATGGCCTCGTGAGGCGATAGAGGGATTAGGGAAAAAATTGGATGATGGGAGATTGAGGGATTAGGTAAAACATAAGGCAATCACACTGATCAAGCGGAAAAGCATTTATGTGGCGTGCCATCTGCGAGCATCGTGCACGTGATGGGGGGAGTGGATTGCTGGAATCTTGGACTTGTAGTTATGCCCTGCTGCTATTTCGGCCCGGCCCAACACGGCAGCACACACAACATTTTTTTTCTCTAAATGCATGCTTAACCTACATAAGTGCTAGTCCCTTTGGGGGCCCCTCTGTTTCAGGCGCCGGGGCGGCCGCCCCCTGCCCCCCATCAAGGCCGGGCCTGCTTGTAGTTGTACATGCTGTAAACGTAAAAAAATGATGTAAGATTTATAGTGATTCCATATACAAATACATAAGCCAAAGGGGAAAAGATGACCCCGCAAAAGAAAAAAAAGGAAAATCCATACGACCTCAACAATACACATGTTGAGGATGACAAAGCTTTTCCCATATGATGCGTGTGATTATATCAGTGTACGAAATTATACACAATTTAAAAGTTTTCACAACTTTTTGAATATTGGGTGGACATCATGTCGGGCTCTCTCCTGGCCGGCCGATTTGGCACTGGTAGTGGTAGCTAGGGCTAGGGCGCCACCATGCCATCGCGTATGTCAACTCCTGTCGATTCGCTCTATCTATCGCGAATCTGGGTGAGCGAACTTGTGCCGTGGATTAAAGCGGCTTCTTGTACCCGATGATGCCTGTCCCGTGCGAACGCCAACAGTTCTTCACACTTTCTGCATCTAAACATGTATACGTTCCTTGTTTCGACCGCGTACGTACGCGCGGAGCATCTTGGAAGCGACAGCTATTTTAATTTCATTTCACGTACCACAGCCTGGTCGATGTTTCCATTGCCGTATCACGTACTCATATACACTATACTAGTAAAATCCACGGTCTATTACTCAATTACCAGTAGTATAAAAATAGCCACAAGCTACAACGATGTACTACCATTAAGTTTTTTTCTTCTTCTTTGAGGTAGCATCAAGATAGCTTAGGTTCTGTGTACGATTGGCTCGTTGGCTACAGCAGGCGAGGTGAGGTGCAATTGGCCTGAGCGAAACTTATTCCTCTGCTATTTTCCACCAGTCTTCGATCGTTACCACGCACACGCAGCTCTATTCCAATTCTATTCGGAATGGCATGCACTGATCACTTAAATAAAAGGGGCCGGGGGGATTCCAAAATTCTATTCTACGGTACGCATGCGCAGACGTTGAGAATGATATATGGCCGGCCGGTAACGACATGCACCATCAGTTGATCTGTCCCAAGAAAGAGAGATTGTCCCCGTAATAAAAAAGAAAAGAAAAGAAATGGAGGCAGAAAAAGGAAATTACGCCAGAGAAACAAAATGGTGTGAGGGCTTGAAAGTGATGCATAAAGCCTAGTAGATATTTAGGGGTGTAAAGCCTACTAGATATCGCTGTTACTTTGACTCCCCGCAATTATTTTTTTAGAAAAAACGCTGTTAATTTGACTCGTCTTGATTAACCAAGCCAGGCATTTGGACTGACAGGAGAACCTTTACAGTGAAGCATTAGATTTAGAGAGATGCTCTATGAAGCCACGGCCACGCGGCCACAGCAAACACCTGGGCCAGTCCCCACCACCAAACAGTCCAATAATCCATGGTACTACGTGACCCCAAGGCCAAGTGGGTGAATCTGTACCGTACGTGATCATGTTGTAAAATCCAATGGAAAGACAAGTCGAGAAAGCTCAATTATTGGCCATCATTTGCACGGCAACAAACTCTCTCTTCTTTACCATTTCAGTGTCGCCACCCCAACTCGAAATTACCGCAACTAGTGGCTCAAGCCGCCGCTTTTTACAGGCAAAGAATCCTCCCTTTACAACGTCGCGTGATTGTCTCGATCATTTACTTACCACAAAAGCAAAAGCTTGCTCCCCCATAGTTGTACGGCACACTCCAATATTTACTTACTATAAAAAGTAAGATGCAATTTTTTTGCGAATAGGATGACATATTTCCTCTTAAAATAACTCCGGTCAGCGCTATGCTATGCATGAGCACAACCATGGTAAGATGGGCTTCGCTTTGACCAAATTATTACGGCGCGAGAAGGCACTCGTATGCATATCTCCATTCATCTGCTAGGAAACACCCTCACTTTGACGTGGCCTAGACAATCTGGGCGTGTTTGGTTACTTTTGCTGTTAGGCCTGGCTCACAGAGGAAAAACGAGCCAGCCTGAGCAGGTCCTGGATGAGGGAAAACGAGGCAAAAAACGTAGATGTCAACTTGATTGGTTGCCTGTATTAGGGAGTCTTGTCATTGAGATTCAATTTTGACCCGGCGTTTGATTGCATACATGCATATAATTAGGAGTTAACAAAAAACCTTAATAGCCACAAGGTTTGGCTTCTCATTTCATCGAACAAGTTGAGTGCGCTGGAGCCTTCTCTGCCCATCATGCCCACCGCTAGCTCCCGACGACCATGGACGCGCCCGGCACCTGGACTCCTCCATGCGCGACATCGTGGCCGCGCCCGGCTCGCCGGCGCCTCGCTGCTCCTCGCGCTCACCCTCACGCATGCCAACACCGCCAGGTTCCGGTGTAAAGAACATCCTGCCGCCGCCAACAGTAGACGTGGCCGTCCTCCTTGACCAGCGACGTGATGAGTCCAGGCGCGCTTGATGGAGTCGCTGCAGGCATAGCAGAAGACGACGGTCGCGGGCCTCGCTGCTCCTCGCCACGGAGCCGTGCTCGTGCCGGGCTCCTGACGCGCGCTCACTGTGTCGAGGCTCGCCGAGGCGACGCTCCCCGCCGCGGCTCCTGGCGCTCGTCTGGTTGGTCTCGTGGGCGTTGCCGGGGGGCTCGCTGGGGCCCCTGACGAGACCAACAGGGCCACGAGGGACGAACGCGTCGCCTTGTTGCATCGGAGCGGCACGGTCGGCGGCGTCCTGGAGCGCGACTAAGGCGCCGGCTTCTTGGACCGGAGCGCGACGGTCTGCGGCGTCCTGGAGCACGACTAAGCTGCCGGCTTCTTGGACCGGAGCGCCACGGTCGGCGCCGTCCTGGAGCGCGACGAAGTCGCCGGCTTCTTGGACCGGAGCGCCATGGTCGACGCCGCCTTGGAACGTGTGGAAGGCGGAGGGAGCAAGCCCGAGGCTCGCGGTTGTAGGCAGGAACCGCTGGGGCTCGCCACGAGCAGAAGGGTGGGGGCCTTCATCGTCGCGGTTCTTGGCCTCCAGAATCGAGGCACCACAGCTGCGCCTGAGGCGGCGAGCCTTGGCCTGCGGGAAGCCTGGGGACCCGCCGGTCTCGCCAGGGGCTCGACAGAGAAGTGTCTGGCCCCACCACTGGAAGAAGGTGCTTCTTGATCGACATCATCGGCGACTCTGCGGACGAGGGCGGCGCCGCGGCCGACGGGATCGACTGGAGTAGAGGGAGAGAGGGGGGATTGATAGGATTAGGGACGAGGGATTAATTGCAAACACATTTTCAGAGAGCCACCCGCGTACGCCTCGAAGCATCACTCGGCCCTGGCTTTCAAGAAACTGCCGATTTGGCCGTTTCCAACGGGCCAGGCCCAGAGATGCTTTAAGAATCGTGCTATGTGGGCTCAACAGTGTATGCGAGAAACCAAACAACCGGGATCCGAAAAGATACGGCATCACATGGGCCTGGTTGGGCTCGATGCAGGCAACCAAACACGCCCTCTGAGACTCATACTCGCCATGATCGGAGACGCGGAAGGTGAAAAATTTACCGCGCGCGGTAACTGGCAATGGTACGTGATGATTCGATGGATACGTACCCGGTGGGCGGATCCCTCCCGACGTCGCCTCACCTCACCTCACCTCACCTCACCAGCAGCAACATGGCGGGACCCGACCACTTTGGTGGTGGTGGTAGTGATGTACCGTGTACGGGTCGCTGGCACACGCACATAATTTCTGAGATACAATTTTCTGTCTCTTTCGTGCGTAAAGGCTGCTGCCATGACTGCACCTGGGCTCATCGTCATCACTGCCGGGTGGTGTGGTTACGTAGAGGTAGATGGAGTGGAGCGTATCCGTCCTGCCCCTGCGCGATCGGGTTCAGAGTGATCTCCACGCAAAGCCATTTGATCTCCTCCGACCTCCGGGGAGCTGATTGGTATAAGATGGACGCGCACAAGTACACGCGTGCGAGGGGGCATTGAGTGCCCCGTGCCAGCGGACTCAACTCAAGCACAAACTATACAAAGGGTCCGGTCAGGGCAATGCACTATGATGAGCGCCCCAAAGAGGGCTGGCACAATTGAACAGTGCAACTATCCAAAAGAGAAAATCAAATATGCAATGCCATAGAGTAGATAGAGATATGTAAAATATGACGCACAACCTTCATAAAAGGTATCCAATATTGTACACTTTTAATGGCAGTTTGACCCGGTAGTGCAAGAGATCTCCGCTTTTACATAATAAAATATAAAATATCTTTTTAAATAAAGGAATAGATTAATACAATGAAAATATCAATTGCATCCGGCCTCTACACCAACACAATCTCAAGAGCTATTCAAAATAATAGATAACAAAGATGCACACAAATTATTTCAACAGAGGAAGAAATAGCGACCAACAAAACATCCGCAACAAGCAAGTACAACAATCTCAATTGCCAAATAGCTCCCCTTTCGATAAAATATTTAGGGCTGCCGCTCAGCTTTAAGAAGCTTCGTAAGGAGGATTTTCAAGGCTTGATCGACACATTGAGAAACAGATTAAGGCTCTGGCGCACAGGATTCCTCTACCAGAGTGGTCGTTTAATTTTGGTCCAAGCAGTGTTATCAACCATTCCAATTTTTCACTTAATGTCCCTTGACCCTCCGTCATGGGTGTTCAAGGCCATTGTCAAAATCCGCAGAGCATTCCTTTGGAAAGGTACTCATGTGGTAAATGGTGGACACTGCTTGGTGAGTTGGAAACAAATTTGTCGTCCGAAAGAAAGCGGAAGACTAGGCATTCTGGACCAGAAGATCATGAACTCCGCACTTCAGTTGCGGTTGGCTTGGAAGGCATGTACATCAAATCATCATGCATGGAGCATCTTACTAAATCCTTTGGAAAATCATGAAAGCGTCTACTCAATGTTGCTGCTTGTGTTGAGTTAGGCAACGGAAATAGATGTTTCTTCTGGACTGATAAGTGGATCAATGGCGCCACAGTAGAAGATATCGCGCCAGAAGTTTTCAATTCTGTGCCTCCTGTCGTCAGGAAGAGAAGAACGATAGCAGAAGCAATGATTAGTGCAGTATGGATCAAGGACATAAATGGGAAAATAAATATTCGCATTTTTCATCATATCTTAACCTTATGGGACGCGATCTCTTAAGTTCAAATCATACATGGTGCTGAAGACAAATGGTTCTGGTCGTGGAATTCTAAAGGTACCTACTCGGTGAAATCTGTTTATAAAGTACACTTCGCTGCATCAGTTATGTGTAATACTTCTTGCACCATTTGGAAGGCTTGGACTCCTTTAAAATGCAAGTTCTTTCTCTAGCTGGTCGTCAAGGGGCGTGTCTGGACAACGAACCGTCTTGCTAAGCGTGATTTGCCTCATAATGCTGCATGTTGTTTCTGCAACATTGCGTAAGAATCAGATCATCATCTCTTCATGGGTTGTTGTGTTGTGACCATCATTTGGAGTTTAGTGCTTCTTTGGGCAAATCTGAGCAAAATGCTCCTGATTTCCGGGATTGGTGGCAAGAGGCCAGAAATAGAGTCCATGGACCTAGAAGGAATTCCTTGAACACTATGGTACCACTAATTATATGGAGGGAAAGAAATGGCATAATTTTTGAAAACCCGCATACACCGCTTCCAGGAATCATCAATCAAATTAAGATTGACGTGATGCATTGGGCAGAAGCAAGTCTAGGTCGTTTGTATTACATTAGTTTCGTTTTGTTTGTTGTTTTTGTAGACAGTTGTGGTGGTCAGGGCTTTGGGTCTTTTTGTTTGCTAAAGTTTAGGTTGTCCTTCTTGTAACTCTGATGGACGTTGGTCGTGTATTTCTCCTTCTCTCTTTGATATAATACATGCAGTCCTCCTGCATGGTTCAAAAAAAAAGAACAACAACCTCAACAAGGACAACCACATATAGAAGAATAGTTGCTCCAAGAACGACGTCCTCAGAAAGGGAACGACACATGAGCTCCATCGTCACTCGGCCAATGAAGGTAGGACGTAGAGCTATCACCCCTGAAACTCGAGCCCCGTGTAGCGACCAGACCTCAAACAGTCTGATCTCTATGCATCAGTGTCATCCCTGAATCGGTAATGCGGACACGCACAATACTTGAGGATTTATAACAGAGTAGCAATCACACACTTCATACATCGGATGTCTCAAAAGAGAACTTATTACAATAAATATGGCTTAAGGCCATCTAAAATCGATAACAGCAGAAGGCTTGGAAGATAAAGTGAGTCCATCAACTCCAACGGCATCACTGAGTGAAAGACAACGACCTATGGCTCCTTACTCGTCGTCTGAAAAGTCTGCAACATGAACGTTGCAGTAAACGGGTCAAAGACATGGAATATCCGGCAAGGTAACACATAGAGTAATGAATGTAATAAATGCTATCACTACATGCATATTTGGTCGGTGGTAAGCTCTAGGGTTACAGCTTTTGCATAAAGCCAATTTTCCCTACAACAAAGGAATAAATTTTATTTAACTATCATGGTGGTTGTTAAACATTGAGAAGGTTCCTCCAACTCAATCCCAATTAAGCATCATCATTAAACCCAATCAAATTATATTAAGAGTGATGAGATCAATGGTACGTCTCCAACATATCTATAATTTTTTATTGCTCCTTGCTATATTATCTACTGTTTTGGACAATATTGAGCTTTATTATACACTTTTATATTATTTTTATGACTAACCTATTAACCGGAGGCCCAACCCAGAATTGCTGTTTTTTTTGCCTATTTCAGAGTTTCGTAGAAAAAGAATTTCAAACGGAGTCCAAACGGAATGAAACCTTCGGGAGCGTGATTTTTGGAACAAACTTGATCCAGGAGACTTGGACCCTACGTAAGAGAAGCTTCCAGGAGGCCACGAGGTAGGGGGCGCGCCCACCCCCTGTATGCGCGCCTTCACCCTTGTGGGCCCCACGTTGCTCCACCGACGCATTTCTTCCTCCTATATATACCTCACGCATTCCCCCAAACGATCGAGACGGAGCCAAAACCTACTTCCACCGCCGCAACCTTCTGCACCCACGAGATCCCATCTTGGGGCTGTTCGAGCTCACGGAGGGGGCATTCATCACGGAGGGCTTCTACATCAACTCCATAGCCTCCGATGAAGTGTGAGTAGTTTACCTCAGACCTTCGGGTCCATAGTTATTAGCTAGATGGCTTCTTCTCTCTTTTTGGATCTCAATACAATGTTCTTCCCCTCTCTCGTGGAGATCTATTCAATGTAATCTTCTTTTTGCGGTGTGTTTGTTGAGATCGATGAATTGTGGGTTTATGATCAAGTTTATCTATGAAAAATATTTGAATCATCTCTGAATTATTTTATGTATGATTGGTTATCTTTGCAAGTCTCTTCGAATTATCAGTTTTGTTTGGCCTACTAGATTGATCTTTCTTGCAATGGGAGAAGTGCTTAGCTTTGGGTTCAATCTTGCGGTGTCCTTTCCCAAAGGATGAGGGGCAGCAAGGCACGTATTGTATTGTTGACATCGAGGATAACAAGATGGGGTTTTATCATATTGCATGAATTTATCCCTCTACATCATGTCATCTTGCTTAAGGTGTTACTCTGTTTTCATAAACTTAATACTCTAGATGCATGTTGGATAGCGGTCGATGAGTGGAGTAGTAGTAGTAGATGCAGGCAGGAGTCGGTCTACTTGTCTCGGACGTGATGCCTATATACATGATCATACCTAGATATTCTCATAACTATGCTCAATTACACAATTGCTCAACAAAGAATTGCTCACCCACCGTAAAATACTTATGCTCTTGAGAGAAGCCACTAGTGAAACCTATGGCCCCGGGTCTATCTTCATCATATTAATCTTCCAACACTTTGTTATTGCCTTTGCTTTTTTACTTTGCTTTTATTTTACTTTGCATCTTTATCACAAAAATACCAAAAATATTATCCTATCATATCTATCAGATCTCACTCTTGTAAGTGACCGTGAAGGGATCGACAACCCCTTATCGCGTTGGTTACGAGGATTTATTTGTTTTTTGTAGGTATGAGGGACTCGCGCGCAGCCTCATACTGGATTGATACCTTGGTTCTCAAAAACTAAGGGAAATACTTACGCTACTTTGCTGCATCACCCTATCCTCTTCAAGGGAAAACCAACGCAGTGCTCAAGAGGTAGCAATCAACATGATAATTCAAGAACCAGATACATCCCAAAACCCACAATTTAATCAGATCCTGACCATGCGATTGTTTGAGGATTGATCTAATGCAATAAAACTGGGTAGTAAAGAGGTATGATCAAAGTGTTATTTGTCTTGCGGATGATCCGCGAAACCTAGAGACTCGTAGTAGCACGCTTTGCACTCCGGGTACTCTATCTCAAACAAACAAGCATACAATAAGCACTCAACTAGATGCACGGGTAAAACTCAAATAAGAGATTTAACCAGGAAGTTCAACTTAAGAACCCCAGTTTGCAAAAAGAATCAAACAAAACGAAGCAACAAAACTCAAACTGCGGAAGAAACAAGATTCGTTTACTAATCTGGACTTAGGTCAAATTTTACAGTAGCAAAATCTTGTTCAAGTTGGTTAAACAGAAAGAGGGCTTCGAAACAAAGATCTAGGCGCTTGAATCGCCTGATTTCGATAAACGAGCGAAAAGATAAACTAAAACAAAAATCGGGTCAGAAATCACGATTGAAAATAATCGCGAAAACCCTGGAAAAAGAAAAACTGACGAACAGGCTAACGAACAAACGTTCGCTGTCTGCGGCTAACGGATGAAAACTGTTCGTTAAAAAGAACGTATGAACGGGCGTTCGCTAAATAACTAAACCGAAAAAAACCGAACGAACCAAAAAAAACAGATCTAGGGTTCGTAAATAAAACCGATCGGTTTTTCGATGAAAACCGGCGGCGGCGGCGGCTACCTCGTCGGCGGCGGGGTCGGTGGCGGCGGCGACGAGCGGCTCCGGCTGTGGGGTCGGTGGTGGTGGGCGGCGGCGGGCGGCAAGGCGCGGGCGTGGCTGGCGGCGGGGTCGGGGCTAGGGTTTCGGGATAGGGTGGGCCGGCGGGGCCTCGGCTTATAAGGGCCGGCCGGGTGCAGTGTCCTAGTCGGACACGGCCCGGTAAGGCTGTGGACTTTTTTTTAAATAATTCTGCGCAGAAAAACAAAGAAAAGAAATACTAAACAGACTCCAAAAATCCTGAAATAAATTTTCCCCATCGTGTAAAAATCTACCGGACAAGGGGAACACTTATTTGGGCCTCTAATACAATTTTGGAAAACATATTTTTTACTAATTCAAATAAAATAGCAATAAAACTCCGAATAAAATTCTTATTTGATTTTAATATTAAATCTCCAATATTTCATTATTTCGGGGAAGTCATTTTATCCCCTCTCTTTTATTTTCGTAAAAGAAATATTCGAAGAGAAAAATAATTAAAATCAAACTATCCTCTTTTCAAAATTTGAGAAAACTCAAATATGAAAATAACGAAATCCCCAACTCTCTCCGTGGGTCCTTGAGTTGCGTAGAATTTTTAGGATCAAGCCAAAATGCAATAAAATATGATATGCAATGATGATCTAATGTATAACTTTCCAAATTGAAAATTTGGGATGTTACAAACCTACCCCCCTTAAGATGAATCTCGTCCTCGAGATTCGGGTTGGCTAGAAAATAGGTGAGGGTGATCCTTCCGTAGGTCTTCCTCTCGTTCCCAGGTGGCTTCATCCTTGGTATGGTGGCTCCACTGAACTTTGCAGAAATTGATAACCTTACTGCGTGTGACTCGGCTAGCAAACTCAAGATTCTTGACTGGTTTCTCCTCGTAGGTTAAATCGCTATCCAGCTGAATCGCTTCCAGTGGCACTGTATCCCTCAGAGGAATATCAGCCATCTCTGCGTGGCACTTCTTCATCTGAGAAACGTGGAACACATCGATAACTCCTGACAATCCTTCATGCAATTCCAACTTGTAAGCAACTTCTCCCATATGTTCCAAAACCTTGTATGGTCCCACAAAACGTGGTGCTAATTTTCCCTTAACTCCAAAACGCTTCACTCCTCGAAGTGGTGATACACGAAGATATGCTCGGTCTCCGATTTCATAAACTGTCTCCTTGCGTTTAGAATCCGCATAGCTCTTCTGCCTGGACTGGGCTACCTTGAGTCTATCGCGTATCAGCTTAACCTTCTCTTCAGACTCTTTAATCAAATATGGCCCAAACAACTGACAGTCTCCAACTTCATCCCACAACAATGGTGTCCTGCACCTCCTTCTGTACAATGCTTCGAAAGGGGCCATCTTCAAATTGGCTTGACAGTTATTGTTGTAAGAGAACTCTGCATAAGGCAAATTGTCGTCCCAACTAGATCCATAGTCTAGCGCACAAGCTCTCAACATGTCCTCCAGAATCTGATTGACTCTCTCGGCCCATCCGTCTCATGGGTGAAAAGCTGCATCGAACTCTAGCCCGGTTCCCAAAGTCTCATGTAATCGATTCCAAAACTTTGAGGTAAACTGGGTTCCTCTATCTGATACAATGGTCCTCGGAACTCCATGCAGACATACGATCCTGGTCATGTATATCTTTGCCAACTTAGCACTGGTGTAAGTGGTCTTAACTGGGATGAAGTGAGCTACCTTCGTCAAAAGATCGACTACAACTGAAAGCACAAGTGCTCCCTAGGTGGTTTTGGTAATTAATGTCAACATATCTCTCGTTGGACTAACACTTTTATCTAGTACGTTTCAGATAAGTTCAACAATGGAGTGGCATGGACTAAAATGATGTGGGAACCCCTTCAAGATGCTAAGGACAAAGGATTGGCTCAAGCTTCAAGCTCAAGACTCTTCATTTTACATTTTAGTGATCCAAGATCGCATTGAGTCCATAGGAAAAGCCAATACTATCAAGAAGGGATGAGGTGTTGCCTAATGAGTTTTTTGCTCGTCAGTGCTTAGTGATATGCTCCAAAACCCTCAACTACTTTCCCACTTACACACATATGTCCTAAACCTAAAGTCAAACTCGGCCCCACCGATTCTTTCTATCCGGCGCCACCGAGTTCAAATGTCATAGCCATCGCCACAAATCAGAGAGGCAAATCGGTTTCACCGATAGGGATCTCGGTCCCACCGAGATGGGATTGTAATCTCTCTGTGTATGTCCATTACCAAAATCAGTCTCACCGAGTCTGTGTAATCGGTACTACCGAGATTACAATGCAAACTCTCTGGTTAACTTATTACCAAAATCTGTCCCACCGAGGTTGAGTATTCGGTCCCACCGAGTTTGCATAACCAACTCTCTGGTTAGCTAATTACCAAAATCGGTCTCACCTAGTTTGTGTAATCGGTCTCACCGAGATTACGTTATGCCCTAACCCTAACCATATCGGTCCTACCGAGTTGCATATCGGTCCCAATCAAAACCCTAACGGTCACTAGATTTACTGAATCGGTCCGACCGAGTTGGTTGATTCGGTCCCACCGAGTTTGGTAAATTGTGTGTAACGGTTAGATTTTGTGTGGAGGCTATATATACCCCTCCACCTCCTCTTCATTCGTGGAGAGAGCCATCAGAACAAACCTACACTTCCAACTTACCAGCCTGAGAGAGAACCACCTACTCATGTGTTGAGGCCAAGATATTCCATTCCAACCACATGAATCTTGATCTCTAGACTTCCCCAAGTTGCTTTCCACTCAAATCTTATTTCCACCAGATCCAAATCCTATGAGAGAGAGTTGAGTGTTGGGGAGACTATCATTTGAAGCACAAGAGCAAGGAGTTCATCATCAACACACCATTTGTTACTTCTTGGAGAGTGGTGTCTCCTAGATTGGCTAGGTGTCACTTGGGAGCCTCCGACAAGATTGTGGAGTTGAACCAAGGAGTTTGTAAGGGCAAGGAGATCGCCTACTTCGTGAAGATCTACCGCTAGTGAGGCAATTAGTTCGTGGGCGACGACCATGGTGGGATAGACAAGGTTGCTTCTTCGTGGACCCTTCGTGGGTGGAGCCCTCCGTGGACTCACAAGGCAACTGTTACCCTTCGTGGGTTGAAGTCTCCATCAACGTGGATGTATGATAGCACCACCTATCGGAACCACGACAAAAACATCCGTGTCTCCAATTGCATTTGAATCCTCCAAAACCCTTCCCTTTACATTCTTGCAAGTTGCATGCTTTACTTTCCGCTGCTCATATACTCTTTGGATGCTTGCTTGTTATGGATTATGAATGTTAAACTTGTGCCTAAACTCCACTTAAACCTAAAAAGTTAAAAACTGCAACTTTGGTACTTAGTGTCTAATCACCCCCCCCTCTAGACACCTCTTCTCAAGATCCTACAACAACCCACATCGAGTCATAGCCTGAACAAGTCCTGGGTAATCCCGTGATGAAATCCATGCCTAGTTTATCCCACTTCCATTCGGGTATCGGCAATGGTCAGAGTAATCCACCGGCTTCTGATGTTCTGCTTTCACTCTCTGACATACATCACAAACTCCTACATACTTCGCAATATCCTTCTTCATTCCGGTCCACCAGAAGCTATCCTTCAAATCCAGATACATCTTGGTATTTCCTGGGTGAATCGAATACGGCGAATCGTGGGCCTCTTGCAGAATCAACTTCCTGATCTCCGGATCATTTGGCACATATACGCGGTCCTCAAACCATAGGGTATCGTGCTCATCCTCACGAAATCCCTTAGTTTTTGCTTTGCTCACCCTCTCTTTTATCTCGGCAGTCCCCTTGTCCGTCTTCTTGGCTTCCCTGATCTTATCCATCAAAGTAGACCGAATCTCCAATGCTGCTACATAACCCTTCGGAACTATTTCCAAACATAGCTCACGAAGATCCTCTGCTAACTCCTTGGGTAACTCTCCGGTCATGAGTGTATTGACATGAGTCTTGCGGCTCACCGCATCGGCTACTACGTTAGCCTTTCTGGGATGATAATCCAACTTCATATCATAATCCTTAATGAGCTCCAACCATCTCCTTTGCCTGAGATTCAACTCCTTCTGCGTGAAGATATACTTCAAACTCTTGTGATCTGTGTACACCTCACAATGGTTTCTGATGAGAAAATGTCTCCATGTCTTCAACGCATGCACTACGGCTGCTAACTCCAAATCATGGGTAGCATAATTCAACTCATGGGGTTTAAGATGTCATGAGGCATATGAAACAACTCTTCCCTCCTGCATAAGCACTTCTCCAAGTCCTTGACGAGAAGCGTCGCAATACACCTGGTAATCCTTTTGCGTTGGTCTGGAAGAATCAACACTGGAGTCAGAACCAAGCCGCTTTCTTCAACTCCTGAAAACTGGCCTCACATTCCTCAGTCCATTTGAACTTGGTGTCCTTCTTCAACAACTCCGTCATGGGCTTTGCAATCTTCGAGAAATTCTCGATGAACCTCCGGTAGTATCCTGCGAGTCCAAGGAAACTCCAGATCTGTCCAACTGACGTGGGTGTATCCCAATTTTTCACAATGCAACCTTGGTAGGGTCTAGTGCTATTCCTTCTCCGGATATAACATGTCCGAGGAATCCAACTTCATTCAACCAAAACTCACACTTGCTGAACTTGGCATACAACTGGTGTTCTCTGAGCTTCCCAAGTACCAGACGCAAATGCTCTTTATGCTCCTCTTCATTCTTCGAGTAGACTAGAATATCATCAATGAACACCACGATGAACTTATCCAAAAACTCCATAAACACCTTGTTCATCATGTTCATAAAATAGGCAGGTGCGTTAGTCAAACCAAATGACATAACGGTATACTCATATAGCCCGTACCTTGTGGTAAAAGCTGTCTTAGGTATATTCTGCTCTCGAATCTTCAGCTGGTGGTACCCTGATCGCAGATCGATCTTGGAAAACACCTTAGCTCCTTGCAGCTGGTCAAACAAATCATTTATCATTGGCAGTGGGTACTTGTTCTTGATCGTCACCTCATTCAACCCTCGATAATCAACAACCATCCTCAATTATCCATCCTTCTTCTCCACTAGAAGCACTGGTGATCCCCAAGGTGACGAGCTTGGGCGAATATAGCCTTTATCCAAAGAACTCCTTAATCGCTTCTTAATTTCCTCTAAATCCTTAGCGGGCATCACAGACGGTCTCTTAGATATTGGCCTGTGCTCGCAAAAGCTCGATCAAAACTCAATGTCTCTATCCGGTGGCATGCTCGGCAACTCTTCCGGAAATACATCCCGTAAATCCTTCACCACCGGTACTTCCTCCCGCATAAACTCCTGATAAGGAATTCACTTAAGTCCTATTCGGCACATGCCGGGATACATACTTGATCCTTCTTCCTTATGGGGTGGTAAGCAAAATCGACTTACTGGCGCAGTCAATCTTCCCTCCATACTTCTATAACCAATCCATGCGTAATATCACATCCAGTCCTTGTGACTCCAATACTATTAGGTCTGAGGGAAACAGGTAGTTACCAATCCTTAATGGTAACCGATCACACCATAGGCTAGCCATATACTCTGCTCCTGGCGAGGTTACTAGCATGGGTGACCTAAGGGCTTGGGTTGGCAGTTTAAACTTATCCACAAATCCCCTTGATATGTACGAATGTGATGCACCAGTATAAAAAAGAACGATTGCAGTAAATGACTTAACCAAAAACTTACATATTACTGTGTCGGGTTGCGCTTCAACCTCCTCCACGCTAACGTGGTTCACTTGTCCCCTGTTGAAAGGGTTGGGCTTCTTCCTAGAGCTTCCATTGCCATTTCCATTCTTTGCTTCAGAACACTCCGTGGCATAATGTCCATTCTTCCCGCACTTGAAACAAGTAATGTGACTTAGATCCTTCTTGGCGGGCGTTGCTGGGTTGGTACGGTTCTGGCCGTTGCTTCCCTCCATTACCATTCCCATTCCTGGGGCCACTATGGTTGTGCGAAATCCCTCCATTGTGTTTGTGACCTCCATGGTTATGTTGAAGGGGTCCTCCCGAGTTCGGGGTAAAACGGGGTCTCTGCTGAGCTCCAGAATTGTACTTCCCTTGTCCATACTTCCTCTTGCGGTAGTCAATCTGCTGCTGCTTCCCTTCAATCATGAGAGCTCTATCTACCAACTCCTGGTAGTTATTGAAAGTTGCCACCATCAACTGCATGCTCACTCATCATTCAGTCCTTCCAGAAACTTCTCCTGCTTAGCTGCATCTGTAGCAACGTCATTTCGGGCATAACGTGCTAGCTTACTAAAGTCATCCACATACCGCCAACGGCAAGGCCCTCCTTGGCGTAAGTTGCGAAACTTCGCGCTTCTTCATGGCCATAGCTCCCGCCGATACATGGGCGGTCTGGAAAAGCCTGCTGAAACTGGTCCCATGTGACAGTGTCGATGGGGTAAGTTGCTGTGATATTCTCCCACCATGATGCAGCGGGTCCATCAAGTTGATGTGCGGCAAAACGCACTCTCTCCACATTTGTGCATCCTGCCGTGGTCAACTCCCTTCCAATCTTCCGGAGCCAATCATCTGCAACTATCGGCTCGGTGCTACTGGAGAACACCGGCGGATTCAGCCTTAGAAAACGGGCTAAGTGATCAACAGGTGGTGGTGGTGGTGGGTTATTGTTGTTGTTGTTCCCCGATTCTCGATTACGGACTAGTATTCGCATCAATGCATTCTGCTGCTGGATCAACTGAGTGAGCTCCGACGGGAAAGCAAATCCATTGTCGCGTCTCGGAGGCATCTGCTGGGTTTAGAAAAGGTGAGAAAACAGAATAGAATGAGGTCTAGGGGGAAAAATACTACCCATATGCACATGACACAAACACAATCATATCACTTCAACCAATTCAAACAAGGGCATACAATCGGTCTAACTATCGTTACAAAAGTGCTCGGACTATACTATATACATGGGGGAAATTTCTACTACTGATATGGTGGTCGACTAGAAAAATTGATCGGTGGAAGATTCCATAATATCTGCTCCATCTTCATCAACAAAGTCATCATCGCTATCGTCGGGGTCCGAGTTGGTGTCGTCGATGATGATGTAGTTCTCCTGCAAGTGGAATCGTCTGCCTTCTCCTCCCGGCGCGGGTCTCCCATGAAGCCTCCTAGCTTCCTTGTGAGGTCGTCATTCTTCTCCATGAGTATCGTCATTTCCTCCTCGTATCCATCTCGTGTAGACTTGAATTCTTCCTCCAGCTCCGTGATCCTGGTCATTGCCTTCTTCAGATCTGTCATGCCTGCGCACATCTGGTTCTCCTGGCAATGAATGTGCTGATTTAACTCCTTGATGAAAGCTGCAATGGACCTATCCTTCCTGGTGCTGATCATCTCCCATTGCTCATCTCGGCGCCCACAAATCTGGTAGATAGTATCCTTGAGATCCTTGTGGTAAACTTCTCCAATGCGTCCCATGGTGATGTGGGCTGCCATGATCTTGCCTAGACTCCAGGTTGGTGCATCAAAGGAAAACACTATGGGCTTAGTGACTGGCGTGAACGTCCTTCCTGGAACTTGAACTCGAATCATCCAGCGATCCTCTTCTGGTAAAGTGGCGTTGTAAGTCCCGGTGAAGCTTGGTATGCCGATGTTCAGGTATCTTGTAACTTCCTTCAAGTGTCGTCCAAAAGGTGTATCTTCATCCGGTTGTGCAAACTTGTTCCTCGAGTCCGCCATCCTAAAGAGTGGAAAATTGAGAGGAGTCCGAAATGAGAAGAGAGTAGTGATCTAGGGTTTTAGCTTAGTGGTCGTGTCCTACTGTCAGCATGTGCTCTGATACCATCTTGTAGCGACCAGAACTCAAACAGTCCGATCTCTGTGCATAAGTGTCATCTCTAGATCGGTAACGCGGACACGCACAATACTTGAGGATTTATAAGAGTAGCAATCACACACTTATTACATTGGATGTCTCAAAAGATAACTTATTACAATAAATATGGCTTAAGGCCATCTAAAATTGATAACAGCGGAAGGCTTGGAAGATAAAGTGAGTCCATCAACTACAGTGGCATCACTGAGTGAAAGACAACGACCTATGGCTCCTTAATCGTCGTCTGAAAAGTCTGCAACATGAACGTTGCAGCCCGAAACTGGTCAGCACATGGAATATGCTGGCAAGGTAACACATAGAGTAATGAACAGAATAAATGCTATCACTACATGCATATTGGGCAGGTGGTAAGCTCTAGGGTTACAGTTTTGCATAAAGCCAATTTTTCCTACAACAAAGGAATAAATTTTATTTAACTATCATGGTGGTTGTTAAACATTGATAAGGTTCCTCCAACTCAATCCCAATTAAGCATCATCATTAAACCCAATCAAATTATATTAAGAGTGATGAGATCAACATGATAATTCAAGAACCAGATACTCAAGATGTCCATAACCGGGGACAAGGCTAACCATGATTAGTTTTTACACTCTGCAGAGGTTTGCATACTTTTCCCCACAAGACTCGAATGCATCCATGGTTAGAGATTCGAGACACAGTCTTTCTGAAGTTAACTCTCTACTCTGGATAGACAGTACCACTCACAACCCACTACATCTGCTAGTCTACCTATTCAAGAGCTTCACGCAACTTACTCAACTATGCCAGAGCCCATAATGGCTTGTGGCTGCACACGGAAGTTTCTAGCATGAATAATCTTATGATGCCTTTGAGCCTGGGTGGCGGGCCGTAGGATGATCTCACGGGTCCTCCGGGATATCCTAGGACAACACTGGATTCTCCAGGTGCCCACAAGCAATCCACCCAGATGTGTATTAAAGTTGCCACCTTAAGTTGAACCATTAATTAACAAACTCACATCTGTCATGAATACACTCAAACCCAATCCATGTCTACGAGCATAGTATAGCAATATAAGCAACATAGAAGTAACTCCCATATGTTTGAAAATAAACAGGTGAATAGGTACTACCTCATCTACTTCCCAAAACCCACAATTTAATCAGATCCTAACCATGCAATCTTTTGAGGATTGATCTAATGGAATAAAACTGGGTAGTAAAGAGGTATGATCAAAGTGTTACTTGCCTTGCTGATGATCCGCGAAACCTAGAGACTCGTAGTAGCACGTGTCGCACTCCGGGTACTCTATCGCAAACAAACAAGCATATAATAAGCACTCAACTAGATGCACAGGTAAAAATCAAATAAGAGATTTAACCAGGAAGTTCAACTAAAGAACTCCGGTTTGCAAAAAGAATCAAACCAAACGAAGCAACAAAACTCAAACTGCGAAAGAAGCAAGATCCGTTTACTAATCTGGACTTAGGTCAAATTTTACAGTAGCAAAATCTTGTTCAAGTTGGTTAAACAAAAAGAGGGCATCGAAACGAAGATCTAGGCGCTTGAATCGCCTGATTCCGATAAACGAGCGAAAAGATAAACTAAAACAAAAATTGGGTCAGAATCGCGATAAAAAATAATCGCGAAAACCCTGGAAAAAAAATTGACGAACAGGCTAACGAACGAACGTTCGATGTCTGCGGCTAACAGATGAAAACCGTTCGTTAAAACGAACGTACGACCGGGCGTTCGCTAAATAACTAAACCGAAAAAAAATAAAACCGAACGAACCGAAAAAACAGATCTAGGGTTCGAAAATAAAAATTGATCGGTTTTCTGACGAAATCTGGCGGCGGCTACTACCTCATCGTCGGCGGGGTCGGTGGCGGCTGACAGCGGCTCGGCATGGCGGGTCGGCGGTGGTGGCGGCGGCGGCTCCAAGGGGTCGGGGCTAGGGTTTCGGATGGGGTGGGTTGGCGGGCCTCGGCTTATAAGGGCCGGGTGCAAAGGTCCTAGTCGGACACGGTATATGGTGGACTTTTTAAATAATTCCGCGCAGAAAAACAAAGAAAAGAAATACTAACCGGACTCCAAAAAACCTGAAATAAATTTTCCCCGTCCTCTAAAAATCTATCGGACAAGGTGAACATTTATTTGGGCCTCAAATGCAGTTTTGAAAAACGCATTTTTTCCTAATTCAAATAAAATAGCAATAAAACTCCGAATAAAATTCTTATTTGATTTTAATATTAAATCTCCCATATTTCTTTATTTTGGGGAAGTCATTTTATCCCCTCTCTTTTATTTTCATAAAAGAACTATTCGAAGAGAAAAATAATTAAAATCAAACGATCCTCTTTTCAAAATTTGAGAAAACTCAAATATGAAAATAACGAAATCCCCAACTCTCTCCGTGGGTCCTTGAGTTGCGTACAATTTCAATGATCAAGCCAAAATGCAATAAAATATGATATGCAATGATGATCTAATGTATAACTTTCCAAATTGAAAATTTGGGATGTTACAAACCTACCCCCTTTAAGATGAATCTCGCCCTCGAGATTTGGGTTGGCTAGAAAATAGGTGAGGGTGATCCTTTCATAGGTCTTCCTCTCATTCCCAAGTGGCTTCATCCTCGGTATGGTGGCTCCACTGAACTTTGCAGAACTTGATAACCTTACTGCATGTGACTCGGCTAGCAAACTCAAGATTCTTGACTAGTTTCTCCTCGTAGGTTAAATCGCTATCCAACTGAATCGCTTCCAGTGGCACTGTATCCCTCAGAGGAATATCAGCCATCTCTGCGTGGCACTTCTTCATCTGAGAAACATGGAACACATCGTGAAATCCTGACAATCTTTCGGGCAATTCCAACTTGTAAGCAACTTCTCCCATATGTTCCAAAACCTTGTATGGTCCCACAAAACGTGGTGCTAATTTTCCCTTAACTCCCAAACGCTTCACCCCTCGAAGTGGTGATACACGAAGATATGCTCGGTCTCCAATTTCATAAACTATCTCCTTGCGTTTAGAATCCGCATAGCTCTTCTGCCTGGACTGGGCTACCTTGATTCTATCGCGTATCAGCTTAACCTTCTCTTCAGACTCTTTAATCAAATCTGGGCCAAACAACTGACGGTCTCCAACTTCATCCCACAACAATGGTGTCCTGCACCTCCTTCCGTATAATGCTTCAAAAGGGGCCATCTTCAAACTGGCTTGATAGTTGTTCTTGTAAGAGAACTCTGCATAAGGCAAATTGTCGTCCCAACTACATCCATAGTCTAGCGGACAAGCTCTCAACATGTCTTCTAGAATCTGAATGACTCTCTTAGTCTGTCCATCTGTCTGTGGGTGAAAAGCTGTACTGAACTCTAGCCTGGTTCCAAAGCCTCATGCAACTGATTCCAAAACTTTGAGGTAAACTAGGTTTCTCTATATGATACAATGGTCCTCGGAACTCCATGCAGACATACGATCCTGGTCATGTATATCTTTGCCAACTTAGCACTGATGTAAATGGTCTTAACTGGGATGAAATGAGCTACCTTCTTCAAACGATCGACTACAACCCATATCGAGTCATAGCCTGAACAAGTCCTGGGTAATCCCGTGATGAAATCCATGCCTAGTTTATCCCACTTCCACTCAGGTATCGGCAATGGCTGTAGCAATCCAGCTGGCTTCTGATGTTCTGCTTTCACTCTCTGACATACATCACAAACTGCTACATACTCCGCAATATCCTTCTTCATTCCGGTCCACCAGAAGCTATCCTTCAAATCCAGATACATCTTGGTATTTCCTGGGTGAATCAAATACGGTGAATCATGGGCCTCATGCAGAATCAACTTCCTGATCTCCGGATCATTTGGCACATATACGCGATCCTCAAACCATAGGGTATCGTGCTCATCCTCACGAAATCCCTTAGTTTTTGCTTTGCTCATCCTCTCTTTTATCTCGGCAATCCCCTTGTCCGTCTTCTTGGCTTCCCTGATCTTATCCATCAAAGTAGACCGAATCTCCAATGCTGCTACATAACCCTTCTAACTATTTCCAAACATAGCTCACGAAGATCCTCTGCTAACTCCTTGGGTAACTCTCCGGTCATGAATGTATTGACATGAGTCTTGCGGCTCACCGCATCGGCTACTACGTTAGCCTTTCTGGGATGATAATCCAACTTCATATCATAATCCTTAATGAGCTCCAACCATCTCCTTTGCCTGAGATTCAACTCCTTCTGCGTGAAGATATACTTCAAACTCTTGTGATCTGTGTACACCTCACAATGGTTTCTGATGAGAAAATGTCTCCATGTCTTCAACGCATGCACTACTTAATCGCTAACTCCAAATCATGGGTAGCATAATTCAACTCATGGGGTTTAAGATGTCATGAGGCATATGAAACAACTCTTCCCTCCTGCATAAGCACTTCTCCAAGTCCTTGACGAGAAGCGTCGCAAAACACCTGGTAATCCTTTTGCGTTGGTCTGGAAGAATCAACACAGGAGCTGTAACCAAGCGTTTCTTCAACTCCTGAAAACTGGCCTCACATTCCTCAGTCCATTTGAACCTGGTGTCCTTCTTCAACAACTCCGTCATGGGCTTTGCAATCTTCGAGAAATTCTCGATGAACCTCCGGTAGTATCCTGCGAGTCCAAGGAAACTCCAGATCTGTCCAACTAACGTGGGTGCTTCCCAATTTTTCACAATGCAAACTTGGTAGGGTCTAGTGCTATTCTTTCTCCGGATATAACATGTCCGAGGAATCCAACTTGCTTCAACCAAAACTCACACTTGCTGAACTTGGCATACAACTGGTGTTCTCTGAGCTTCCCAAGTACCAGACGCAAATGCTCTTTATGCTCCTCTTCATTCTTCGAGTAGACTAGAATATCATCAATGAACACCATGATGAACTTATCCAAAAACTCCATAAACACCTTGTTCATCATCTTCATAAAATAGGCAGGTGCGTTAGTCAAACCAATGACATAACGGTATACTCATATAGCCCGTACCTTGTGGTAAAAGCTGTCTTAGGTATATCCTGCTCTCGAATCTTCAGCTGGTGGTACCCTGATCGCAGATCGATCTTGGAAAACACCTTAGCTCCTTGCAGCTGGTCAAACAAATCATTTATCATCGGCAATGGGTACTTGTTCTTGATCGTCACCTCATTCAACCCTCGATAATAAACAACCATCCTCAACGATCCATCCTTCTTCTCCACTAGAAGCACTGGTGATCCCCAAGGTGACGAGCTTGGGCGAATACAGCCTTTATCCAAAGAACTCCTTAATCTGCTTCTTAATTTCCTCTAAATCCTTAGCGGGCATCCTGTACGGTCTCTTAGATATTGGCCCTTTGCCTGGCAAAAGCTCGATCAAAAACTCAATGTCTCTATCTGGTGGCATGCCTGGCAACTCTTCTGGAAATACATCCAGGAAATCCTTCACCACTGGTACTTCCTCCTGTACAACTCCTGATAAGGAATTCACTTGAGTCTTATTCGGCACATGCCGGGATACATACTTGATCCTTCTTCCTTCGGGTGGTAAGCAAAATCGACTTTCATCGGGCGCAAATCAATGTTCCCTCCATACTTCGATAACCAATCCATGCCTAATATCACATCCGGTCCTTGTGACTCCAATACTATTAGGTCTCGAGGGAAACAGTAGTTACCAATCCTTAATGGTAACCGATCACACCATAGGCTAGCCATATACTCGCCTCTGGCGAGGTTACTAGCATGGGCGACCTAAGGGCTTGGGTTGGCAGTTTAAACTTATCCACAAATCCCCTTGATATGTATGAATGCGATGCACCAGTATAAAAAAGAACGATTGCAGTAAATGACTTAACCAAAAACTTACCTATTACTGCGTCGGGTTGCGCTTCAACCTCCTCCACGCTAACGTGGTTCACTTGTCCCCTGTTGAAAGGGTTGGGCTTCTTCCCAAAGCTTCCATTTCCATTTCCATTCTTTGCTTCAGAACACTCCGTGGCATAATGTCCATTCTTCCTGCACGTTAAACAAGTAATGTGACTTAGATCCTTCTTGGCGGGCGTTGCTGGGTTGGTACGGTTCTGGCCGTTGCTTCCACCATTACCATTCCCATTCCTGGGGCCACTATGGTTGTGGAAAATCCCTCCATTGTGATTGTGACCTCCATGGTTATGTTGAAGGGGTCCTCCCGAGTTCGGGTAAAACGGGGTCTCTGCTGAGCTCTAGAATTGTACTTCCCTTGTCCATACTTCCTCTTGCGGTTGTCAATCTGCTGTTGCTTCCCTTCAATCATGAGAGCTCTATATACCAACTCCTGGCAGTTACTGAAAGTTGCCACCATCAACTGCATGCTTAGCTCATCATTCAGTCCTTCCAGAAACTTCTCCTGCTTAGCTGCATCTGTAGCAACGTCATCTGGGGCATAACGTGCTAGCTTACTAAAGTCATCCACATACTGGCCAACGGTGCATCCTCCTTGTCGTAAGTTGCGAAACTCGCGCTTCTTCATGGCCATAGCTCCTGCTGATACATGGGCGGTCTGAAAAGCTTCTGAAATCGGTCCCATGTGGCGGTGTCGATGGGGTAAGTGGTTGTGAAATTCTCCCACCATGATGCTGCGGGTCCATCAAGCTGATGTGCGGCAAAACACACTCTCTCTGCAACTGTGCATCCTTCCATGGTCAACTCCCTTCCAATCTTGCAGAGCCGATCATCTGCAACTATCGGCTCAGTGCTACTGGATAACACCGGCGGATTCAGCCATAGAAAACGGGCTAAGTGGTCAACAGGTGGTGGTGGTGGTGGGTTATTGTTGTTGTTTTTCCGCTGATTTTGATTCTGGACTAGTACCTACATCAATGCGTTCTGCTGCTGGATCAACTAAGTGAGCTCCGGTGGGAAAGAAAATCCATTGTCGCGTCTCGGAGGCATCTGCTGGGTTTAGAAAAGGTGAGAAAACAGAATAGAATGAGGTCTAGGGGGAAAATACTACCCATATACACATGAGACAAACACAATCATATCAGTTCAATCAATTCAAACAAGGGCATACAATCGGTCTAACTATCCTTACAGAAGTGCTCGGACTATACTATATACATAGGGGAAATTTCTACTACTGATATGGTGGTCGACTAGAAAAATTGATCGGTGGAAGATTCCATAATATCTGCTCCATCTTCATCAACAAAGTCATCATCGCTATCGTCGGGGTCCGAGTTGGTGTCGTCGATGATGATGTAGTTCTCCGGGCAAGTGGAATCGTCGTCTTCTCCTCCTGGCGCGGGGTCTCCCATGAAGCCTCCTAGCTTCCTTGTGAGGTCGTCATTCTTCTCCATGAGTATCGTCATTTCCTCCTCGTATCCATCTCGTGTAGACTTGAGTTCTTCCTCCAGCTCCGTGATCCTGGTCATTGCCTTCTTCAGATCTATCATGCCTGCACACATCTGGTTCTCCTGGCGACGAATGTGCTGATTTAACTCCTGGATGAAAGCTGCAATGGAGACGATGCCAATGGCTAGGGTTTCAACCGATCGCCCCCTTCAGTGAGTCGGGCATTTAAGTCCCGCAAGTATAGGGGATCAATCTTAGTCCTTTCGATAAGTAAGAGTGTCGAACCCGGCTAAAAGGACTTGGATGTCGCAGAGAGGGGGGGGGGTGAATACTCGTTTTAAAACAATTATGGTTTAGGCTTGAATAGATGTGGAATAAAACTAGTGTTTAAATTTCAATCACAAAACCTAAATATAATAGGCTCAACTATGTGCATCAACAACTTATGCTAAGTAAGATAAACAAATATGTGACAGCAAGATATATAACATGAATCACTATGGCTATCAGAAAGTAAGTGCATAAGTAAAGGTCTCGGGTAAGAGATAACCAAGTGATACGTCCATTTTGCATCATGCTTTTATATCGATATTTATCACATTATGGGCTGTTATTTCACGTTATGTCACAATACTTATGGCCATTCCCTCTTATTTTACAAGGTTTACATGAAGAGGGAGAATGCCGCACTGGAATTCAGAAATTTGGAAAAGGAGCAAATATTGGAGACCTATTTTGTGAAACTCCAAAAGTCCTGAAACTCCACGGAATGTCTTAAAATAAATAAAGAAAAATCATCGCCAAAGATGAAGGCCAGGGGGCCCACACCCTGCTCACGAGGGTGCCTCTGGGCGCGCCTCTACCTCGTGGCCCCCGTGGCTCTCCGATGCCCATCTTCTCCTATATGAAGTCTTTCGATGAGAAAAAAATCAGAGACAACCTTTTGGGATGAGACTCACGCCACGAGAGTGAACCTTGGCGTAACCAATCTAGGGCTCGGTGAGCTGTTCTGCCGGGTACACTTCTCCCGGAGGGGGAAATCATCGTCATCATCATCACCAACGCCTCCTCTCATCGGGAGAGGTCAATCTCCATCAACATCTTCACCAGCACCATCTCATCTCCAAAACCTAGTTCATCTCTTGTATCCAATTCTTGTCTCCAAGTCCGGGATTGGTGCTAGTAGGTTGCTAGTAGTGTTGATTACTCGTTGTAGTTGATGCTAGTTGGTTTATTTGGTGGAAGATCATATGTTCAGATCCTTTATGCATATTATTACCCCTCCGATTATGAACATGAATATGCTTTGTGAGTAGTTACGTTTGTTCACGAGGACAAGGGAGAAGTCTAGCTATTAGTAGTCATGTGAATTTGGTATTAGATTCGATATTTTGATGAGATGTATGTAGTCTAGCCTCTAGTGGTGTTATGTGAACGTCGACTACATAACACTTCACCATTATTTGGGCCTAGAGGAAGGCATTGGGAAGTAATAAGTAGATGATGGGTTGCTAGAGTGACAGAAGCTTAAACCCTAGTTTATGCGTTGCTTCGTAAGGGGCTGTTTTGGATCCATATGTTTCATGCTATGGTTAGGTTTACCTTAATACTTCTTTTGTAGTTGCGGATGCTTGCAATAGGATTTAATCATAAGTGGGATGCCGGGGAGTCTAGAGCCTTTGGTAAGGAAAAATTTATATAGTGTGCTGAACATTTCTGTCACTTGTTACTATGGAAAGTAATTCTCTGAGGGACTTGTTCGGGGTATCTTCACCTGCTCAAGAGAGCAAAGAGTTGCTCCTCAACCTACTGAACCTATTGAAAATGAAACTCCTTTTGAAGTTCCTTCGGTATGATGGAAAAACTGCTGGCTAATACTTTTACAGGAGATGGAACAAAGCATCCTGATGAACATCTACTCTATGTAGATGAAGTTTGTGGATTATTTAAGCTTGCAGGTATACCCGATGATGTTGTTAAGAAGAAGGTCTTCCCTTTATCTTTGAAGGAAGATGCATTGACATGGTATAGGCTATGTGATGATATGGGATCATGGAACTATAAAAGATTGAAATTGGAATTTCATCAAAAGTATACCCTATGCATCTTGTTCATCGTGATCGCAATTATATATATATATATAATTTTTGGCCTCGCGAAGGAGAAAGCATCGATCAAGCTTGGGGGAGGCTTAAATCAATGTTATATTCATGCCCCAATCATGAGCTCTCAAAAGTGACAATTCTTCAGAATTTTTATGCTCGGCTTTCTCGATAACAATCGCACCATGCTCGATACTTCTTGTCTTTGGCTCTTTTATGATGAAGACTATTGAATTTAGATGGAATTTATTGGATAGAATTAAACGCAACTCTGAAGATTGGGACCTCGAAGAAGGTAAGGAGTCAGGTATGACACCTAAGTTTGATTGTGTTAAATCTTTTATGGATACCGATATTTTCCGTAAGTTTAGCACTAAATATGGACTTGACTACGAGATAGTGGCTTCTTTCTCGTGAATCTTTTGCTACTTATGTTGATCTCCCCAAGGAGAAGTGGTTTAAATATCATCCTCCCATAGAAGTAAAAGTAGCTGCACCTATTAAAGTTGAAGAAAAGATTGTCACTTATAATGATCCTATTGTTCCTACCTCTTATGTTGAGAAACCACCTTTCCCTTTTAGAGTAAAGGATTATGCTAAAGCTTCAACTGTTGTTCGTAAAAGCAATATTAGAACTTATACACCCCCTGAGCAAGTTAAAGTAGAACCTAATATTGCTATTGTTAAAGATCTCTTGTCTGATAATATTGATGGGCATGTTATTCGATTCTGTGGTGAAACTGCTAGAATTGCTAAACCGTGTGCTAAAGATAAACATAGACCTGTGGTAGGCGTGCCTGTTATTTCTGTTAAAATAGGAGATCATTGTTATCGTGGCTTATGTGATATGGGTGCTAGTGCTAGTGTTATACCTATTACCTTGTATGAAGAAATTAAGCATGAAATTGCACCCGCTGAGATAGAAGATATTGATGTTACAATTCAACTTGCCAATAGAGATACCATATCACTAGTGGGAATTGTTAGAGATGTTGAAGTCTTGTGTGGGAAAACTAAATATCCCGCTGATTTTCTTGTTCTTGGTTCTCCACAAGATAGCTTTTGTCCCATTATATTTGGTAGACCCTTGTTGAACACTGTTAATGCTAGGATAGATTGCGAAAAGAATGTTGTTACTATTGGCTTGGATGATATGGTTCATGAGTTTAATTTCTCTAAATTTAGTAAACAACATCGTGAGGAAGAATTGCCTAGTAAGGATGAAATTATTGGTCTTGCTTCTATTGCCGTACCTCCTAGTGATCCTTTGAACACTATTTGCTAGACCATGAAAATGAGATGTTCATGAATGAAAGAAGGGAAATAGATGAAGTATTCTTTAAATAGGAACCTATTACGCAACATAATTTTCCGTTGAAACTTAGGGGATCCTCCTCCACCCAAGGGTGATCCTGTTTGAGCTTAAACCGTTGTTCGATAATCTTAAATATGCTTATCTTGATGAAAAGAAAATATATCCTGTTATTATTAGTGCTAACCTTTCAGAGCATGAAGAAGAAAGATTATTGAAAACTACGAAAAAGCACCGTGCCGCTATTGGATATACTCTTGATGATCTTAAGGGCATTAGTCCCACTCTATGTCAAAGATAAAATAAATTTGAAGCGGATGCCAAACCAGTTCGTGATCCTCAAAGACGGCTGAATCCTAAAATGAAAGAAGTGGTAAGAAAAGAAATACTCCAGCTTCTGGAGGCAGGTATAATTTATCCCGTTGCTGATAGTCAGTGGGTAAGTCCTGTCCATTGTGTCCCTAAGAAGGGAGGTATTACTGTTGTCCCTAATGATAAAGATGAATTGATCCCACAAAGAATTATTACAGGTTATAGGATGGTAATTGATTTCCGCAAATTAAATAAAGCTACTAAGAAAGATCATTACCCCTTACCTTTTATTGATCAAATGCTAGAAAGATTATGCAAACATACACATTATTGCTTTCTAGATGGTTATTCTGGTTTCTCTCAAATACCCGTGTCGGCTAAAGATCAACCAAAGACTACTTTTACATGCCCTTTTGGTACTTTTGCTTATAGACGTATGCCTTTTGGTTTATGTAATGCACCGCTACCTTTCAAAGATGCATGATGGCTATATTCTCGACTTTTGTGAAAAGATTTGTGAGGTTTTCATGGACGACTTTTCTGCCTATGGATACTCTTTTGTTGATTGCTTGAGCAATCTTGATCGAGTTTTGCAGAGATGTGAAGAAACTAATCTTGTCTTGAATTGGGAAAAGTGCCACTTTATGGTTAATGAAGGTATTGTATTGGGGCACAAAGTTTCTGAAAGAGGTATTGAAGTTGATAAAGCCAAGGTTGATGCTATTGAAAAGATGCCATGTCCCAAGGACATCAAAGGTATAAGAAGTTTCCTTGGTCACGTCGGATTTTATAGGAGGTTCATTAAGGACTTCTCAAAATTTTGTCGGCCTCTGACTAATTTATTACAAAAAGATGTACCATTTGTCTTTGATGATGATTGTGTAGAAGCATTTGAAATACTTAAGAAAGCATTAGTCTCTGCACCTGTTGTTCAACCACCTGATTGGAATTTGCCCTTTGAAATTATGTGTGATGCTAGAGATTATGCTGTAGGTGCTGTTCTAGGGCAAAGAGTTGATAAGAAGTTAAATGTTATCCATTATGCTAGTAAGACTCTAAACAATGCTCAAAGAAATTATGCTACTAGTGAAAAGGAACTTTTAGCAGTTGTATTTGCTTGTGATAAATTCAACCCTATATTGTTGATTCTAAAGTAACTATTCACACCGATCATGCTGCTATTAAATATCTTATGGAAAAGAAAGATGCTAAACCTAGACTTATTAGATGGGTTCTCTTGTTGCAAGAATTTGATTTGCATATTGTTGATAGAAAAGGAGCTGAGAACCCCGTTGCATATAACTTATCTAGGTTAGAGAGTGTTCTTGATGACCCACTACCTATTGATGATAGCTTTCCTGATGAACAATTAAATGTCATAAGCACTTCTCGTAGCACTCCATGGTATGCTGATTATGCTAATTATATTGTTGCCAAATTTATACCACCTAGCTTCACATACCAACAAAAGAAAAAGTTCTTTTATGATTTGCGACATTACTTTTGGGATGACCCACATCTTTATAAAGAGGGAGTAGATGGTGTTATTAGACGTTGTGTACCGAGCATGAACAGAAGCAGATCCTACGCAAGTGTCATTCGAAGCTTATGGAGGACACCACGCTGGAGATAGAACTGCACATAAGGTATTGCAATCCGGTTTTTATTGGCCTACTCTCTTCAAGGATGCCCGTAAGTTTGTTTTGTCTTGTGATGAATGTCAAAGAATTGGTAATATTAGTAGACGCCAAGAAATGTCTATGAATTATTCACTTGTTATTGAACCATTTGATGTTTGGGGCTTTGATTATATGGGACCTTTTCACGCCTCTAATGGACATACACATATTTTAGTTGCTGTTGATTACGTTACTAAGTGGGTAGAAGCTATTCCAACTAGTAGTGCTGATCATAACACTTCTATTAAAATGCTTAAGGAAGTTATTTTTCCGAGGTTTGGAGTCCCTATATATTTAATGGCTGATGGTGGTTCACACTTTATTCATGGTGCTTTCCGTAAAATGCTTGCTAAATATGACGTTAATCATAGAATTGCATCTCCTTATCACCCGCAGTCTAGTGGTCAAGTAGAATTGAGTAATAGAGAGCTCAAATTAATTTTGCAAAAGACTGTTAATAGGTCTAGAAAGAATTGGTCCAAGAAACTTGATGATGCATTATGGGCCTATAGAACTGCATATAAGAATCCTATGGGTATGTCTCCGTATAAAATGGTTTATGGAAAAGCATGTCATTTACCTCTCGAACTAGAACATAAGGCATATTGGGCTATTAAAGAGCTCAACTATGATTTCAAACTTTCCGGTGAGAAGAGGTTATTTGACATTAGCTCACTTGATGAATGGAGAACCCAAGCATATGAAAATGCCAAGTTATTTAAAGAAAAGTTAAAAGATGGCATGACAAAAGGATACAAAGGCTTGAGTTTAATGTAGGTGATTATGTATTGCTATACAACTCTCGTTTAAGATTTTTTGCAGGAAAACTACTCTCTAAATGGGAAGGTCCCTACGTTGTCGAGGAGGTCTATCATTCCGGTGCCATAAAAATCAACAACTTCAAGGCACAAATCCAAGGTGGTAAACGGTCAAAGAATCAAACATTATATCTCGTGTAATCCCATAAATGTTGAAACCAATATTATTGAAACCAAACCTCGGAGGAATACATAAGGAACACTTTCTAGACCGCTTTGGACTTCAAAAGGAATAGGTATGTGGTACGGTAAGTAAACCGACTCCAAAACAACTTTTAAGGCAATATTTCTCCTTTTTGGAATATTTAGAAAAATAGAAAAATAAGTGGAAGTCCGGGAAGGACACGAGGCCTTCACGAGGGTGGAGGGCGCACCCCCCTACCTCGTGAGCACCTCGTGTGCCCTCCGGACTCCGTTTTCTTGCACGATACGTATTTTGGTCGGTAAAAATTCATTATATATTCTCCCGAAGGTTTTGACTCCCGTATTACGCAAATATCCTCTGTTCTTGTTTCAAGTTGTTGCTGCTGCAGATTAGATCGACATGTCGTCCCAGGATTCGGAAGGAGAAAGCTATGTGGATGATTACCTAGCAAATCTTATGGTCTATGGAGACGTGGAGCACGATGGTTGGACTACGGAGGAAGAAGAGGATTATGAACCCAAGGGGAACGAGGAGACGAGCTCAGATGAAGATGAAGTCCCATTACCCCAACCCGGGACATGCATGTGGAGTTCAAAAGTCAAGTCTCCCGATAGGGTAAAGAAACGAAAGTTCGAGTTTATCCCTTTTCGCCTCTTGCAGGAAAATAAGCAGGACCTATGCAAGAAGATATTAACCCCGGTGGGAGATTGATGATCTGAGGGATCAAAATGCCGTCCTCAAGCGCAAATTAAGGGAGAAGTTTGTGCCATCAACTAAGTCAACAACACCTCCACCTTCACCGACCAAGAAGGAGATATAATCACATGGGTATGGGCACTCCCCTTGGCAACTGCCAAGCCTGGGGGATGTGCCCTGGTATTGTATCTCATCACAACTCCTATCTTTACCATTTTTCTTAGTTCGACCCTATTAGTAGTATCTCGATTTAGTAGAATAAAGTCATGGCATGATCTAGTTTTGAGTTTTGCTTTATGATCCCTCTATGTAATCGAGTCCGTGAGCTATATATATGATAAAGTTTAGTGTTGAGTCAAGGGCTTGATTGTTTTGCCATGATCTTGGGTGAATAAAAGAATAGAAAGAAACAAAGAGTTCATATTGATCTTATCGTGAGTAATGACTTCACATAAAAAGAGTATGATGATTAAAAGTTGTTGGTAGTTGGCAAATATAGCTTTGGTCATCGTTGCAATTAGTAGGAAGTAATAAGGAAAGAGAGGTTTCACATATAGATATATTATCATTGACATCTTTTATGATTGGGAGCACTCATTAAAATTTGACATGCTAAAGAGTTGATGTTGGACAAGGAAGACAACATAATGAGTTACGTTTTCTTGTATCTGAGATAAAGTATGTTGTCATGGATCCTCTAACATGTTGAGCTTGCCTTTCCCCCTCATGCTAGCAAAATTCTCAGCACCAAGTAGAGATACTACTTGTGCTTCCAAATACCCTTAAACCAGTTTAGCCATGAGAGTGCACCATATCTACCTATGGATTGAGTAAGATCCTTCAAGTAAGTTGTCATCGGTGCAAAGCAATAAAAATTGCTCTAAATATGTATGATTGATTGGTGTCGGAGAAATAAGATTTATACGATCTTGTGATATGGGAGAAATAAAAGCGACGGACTGCATAATAAAGGTTCATATCACAAGGGGCAATATAAAGTGATGTTCTTTTGCATTGATATTTTGTGCATCCAACCACAAAAGCGCATGGCAACCTCTGCTTCCCTCTGCGAAGGGACTATCTTTTATTATTATCTTCTACCTTATGCAAGAGTCACGGTGATCTTCACCTTTCCTTTTTCATTTTATCCTTTGGCAAGCCCAAAGATGTTGGAAAGAACATGATATATATATCTAATTGGATGTAGGGGAGCATGAATTGTTATTGTTGACATTACCCTTGAGGTAAAAGGTTGTGGGCAAAACTATAAGCCCCTATCTTTCTGTGTGTCCGATTAAAACTCCGTAACCACAAGTATTGCGTGAGTGCTAGCAATTATGAAGGACTAAGTGATAGTTGAGTATGTGGACTTGCTTTTAAGCTCGACATAGACTCTTTCCGATGTTATGATAAATTGCAATTGCTTCAATAACGAGGTTATACTTTGCTAGTGCCCAATAAAGTTTCGATTCATACTTTTGCATTGTGAAAAGATCATCACTTGAACATAAGTAATCATATGACAAATCTATATATGTTGCTGTTATGAGAATAATCATGATGCCTTCATGTCCGTATTTTATTTTTATCGACGCCTCTACCGCTAAACATGAGGACATATTTATTGTTATCGGCTTTTCGCTTGAGGACAAGCGGGGTCTAAGCTTGGGGGAGTTGATACGTCCATTTTGCATCATGCTTTTATATCGATATTTATCGCATTATGGGCTGTTATTTCACATTATGTCACAATACTTAATGTCACAATACTTATGGCCATTCTTTCTTATTTTACAAGGTTTACATGAAGAGGAAGAATGCCGCAAATTGGAATTACGGCTGGAAAAGGAGCAAATATTGGAGACCTATTCTGCAACTCCAAAAGTCCGAAACTCCACGGAATGTCTTAAAATAAATAAAGAAAAATCATCGCCAAAGATGAAGGCCGGGGGCCACACCTGCTCATGAGGGTGGGCGCCTCGGGCGCCCCACCTCGTGGGCCCCCGGTGGCTCTCCGATTCCCATCTTCTCCTATATGAAGTCTTTCGATGAGAAAAAATCAGAGACAACCTTTCGGACGAGACTCCGCCACGAGGCGGAACCTTGGCGGAACCAATCTAGGGCTCCCATGAGCTGTTTCCGGGGACACTTCCCTCCGGAGGGGAAATCATCGTCATCATCATCACCAACACTCCTCTCATCGGGAGAGGGCAATCTCCATCAACATCTTCACTAGCACCATCTCATCTCCAAACCCTAGTTCATCTCTTGTATCCAATTCTTGTCTCCAAGTCCGGGATTGGTGCTAGTAGGTTGCTAGTAGTGTTGATTACTCCTTGTAGTTGATACTAGTTGGTTTATTTGGTGGAAGATCATATGTTCAGATCCTTTATTTATATTATTACCACTCTGATTATGAAAATGAATATGCTTTGTGAGTAGTTACGTTTGTTCCTGAGGACAAGGGAGAAGTCTTGCTATTAGTAGTCATGTGAATTTGGTATTCGTTCGATATTTTGATGAGATGTATGTTGTCTAGCCTCTAGTGGTGTTATGTGAACGTCGACTACATAACACTTCACCATTATTTGGGCCTAGAGGAAGGCATTGGGAAGTAATAAGTAGATGATGGGTTGCTAGAGTGACAGAAGCTTAAACCCTAGTTTATGCGTTGCTTCGTAAGGGGCTGTTTTGGATCCATATGTTTCATGCTATGGTTAGGTTTACCTTAATATTTTTTTTGTAGTTGCGGATGCTTGCAATAGAGGTTAATCACAAGTGGGATGTTTGTTCAAGTAAGAACAACACCCAAGCACTGGTCCACCCACATATCAAATTATCAAAGTACCGAACACGAATCATATGAACGTGATGAAAACTAGCTTGACGATAATCCCATGTGTCCTCGGGAGCGCTTTTCCTATTATAAGAGTTTGTCCAGGCTTGTCCTTTTCTACAAAAAGGATTGGGCCACCTTGCTGCACTTTATTTACTCTTGTTACTTGTTGCTCGTTACAATTTACCTTATCACAAAACTATCTCTGTTACCACTTGTTTCAGGACTTGCAGAGAATACCTTGCTGAAAACTGCTTATCATTTCCTTCTGCTCCTCGTTGGGTTCGACACTCTTACTTATCGAAAGGACTACGATAGATCCCCTATACTTGTGGGTCATCACCAAGGCACGCAGAGATGACGATGTTCCCTGAAGTTCACACCCTTGTAGATGCTAATCTCTGTTAGAGGGGTGTGGAGGCACAATGCTCCCCAAAGTGCCACTAGAGCCACCGTATTCTCCTCATGCCGCCACACAATGCAAGGTGCCATGATTACACTAAGCGACCCTTGAGGGCAGTCACTGAGCCCATACAATTGGCAACCCTTGGGGGCGATCACCGAACCCATACAAATTGTTTAGGGGCAATTTCCACAACTTAATTGGAGACCCCGAAGCTTTACACCATAATGATTGAGCCCTGAAACACCACCAACCGTCTAGGGAGCCCAAGCACCCAAGAGGCACAAGCACCGGCGTGCCTAAACACCCAAGAGTAACAAGCTTCTCAACTTTCACTTCCATGCATCGCCGTAGAGAACTCAAACCGATGCAAGTAATGCAATGGCAAGAACATACGAAATGCTCAAGTCCCATGCTCTCAAATAGCACCAAAGAAATGAAAGTTATGGAGGAATATGAGAGGAAGAACAAAGAGAACACAAAAGAACTCCAAGATCCAGATCCACTAGGTTCCCCACACTTAGAGGAGATGAGGATTGGTGGAAATGTAGATCTAGATCTCCTATTTCCTTTACCTAAAAAAGATGCAAGACTCATGGGAGGAATAGAGAGAAAGAATGCTCCAAAAGTCCAACAATGGTGGGGGGAAACTTGCTCAAAGTCGTTAGGGCATTGGGGAAGAAGACCCCCTTTTGTAGGCCCCCACAAATCTACATGTTATGTTGCAGAAATACACCTAAGCAGTACAACTGGACCGAAGTGTGGTACAACCGCTCAAGGCGGAAACGCCAGCCTACGATGCCTAGTGCGGTACGACCGCCGGTACAGCCGCTAGTACCGCAGAATAAATTCAACCGGGGCAACCGGACGAGTACCGTCGTGTATCGCCCGGGTACCGAACGGAGTCACCCGTTTGCGGTACACGAGCCGGTACATAGACCAGAACAACCACAGTGTCGAGGCTCCTGTAGTCACGAAGTCTAGGGCGATACAACCACCTCAAACTACCGGTTGTACTACTTCAAGAATTGCAACAGGGACAATCAGATGACTACCGCCAAGTACCGCCACGACACCAGAATGGAACCACCCTATTCCAATGCATGGGCGGTACATCAGTCGAAACAACCGCCTGGTAGTGCCCTGGGAATGTCTAAGTCTCTGGTGTCGTGGGAAACGACGGCCACTTATGGGGCCATGAGCCCCTTTTGGTTCGGCTGGGGGATGGGCACGTTGCACAAAGAGCGGAGACGCATAACACAGCGTGGCAGAAATCACACGGACAGTTTTACCCAGGTTTGGGCCGTTGTGAGGAGTAAGACCCTACTCCTGCTTTGGTGGATTGATGGTGGGAAATGGTGAAAAAATGTAGCGCTCTTGCCCGGCAAGGTCGCCTCGGGACGAGAGTGGCTACACGCGTATGAATGTGTGGGGGTCCGAATCCCTTCTACGGTTGCCATGGGCCTCCTTGTATAGATCAAGGGGTCACCATAGTGGCAAATCAGTCTTTACATACTGATTAGACAGGAAACAATGCTATCATACCTAACTCTGTAGGCTGACAGAGCGCATTAAATGCGCCGCTCAGTGTCACATCACGGCTTGCCCGGTAGGCCCTGCGGGCTGTTTTGCCAGCTTCACGCCTGCTTGCTTGACACGTCTTAGGACGGGTGTCGCTTGGAGGTATCTTTTGTAGGAAACGGCTGCCATGTGGTAGGAGGCAGCCACTTAGTCACTTCCGGGAGCTCCTGCAGGCCTGCCGGGGCGATCTTGGAGGCTCGCTTCCGGCGTAACCCCAAACTCGCCAGGCTCGCCTGCCTAGCAAAGGGAGATTCTTCTCATAGTGGTATCTCGTCTCTTTGGCTAGTCTTGGTCTTCTTGATCTATACTTTGATCCTTCAAGGAACTGATCTCTTGTGCCTTGATCTGACCTTTGGGTGTTGTGTTCTTGTCCTCGGGCCTGTGCATAGTCTGGGCAATGGACCCAGGATCTGTTGCACTGGCAGGAGACCCCGGGCCTGGCCCGAATGTGCTGCCGGGCTTCGTCGGGGTAGGCCCTAACCAGTGCACAGGCAGGGGCGTAGAGGTGGGTGGCCCCTCGAGATCTTCTTTGCTTCTTCATTAACCTAAGACCGGTCCAGTTTCCAATTTTTCTGCACGTCGTGCTGAACGTTATGGGAGAATCCAGATCGTGGCCCATGGATTGACCACGTCCCATGATCACGGGGTAGAAACTGCTATCCCACTTGCCTCCCGCCCTGGGTACATCCGCTACGTGCACTGCATGCACTGCGTATGGTAGGTGGTGGACGCGGAGGGTGCGGGGACAGGCGCCATGCCAGAAAACCAGGCGTCGTTGGTTGGTGCAGGAGGTCAGCTCTGATTCCCCGAGCAGTGGAAGGCACAGGGCTGTGAAAGTGCAAGTAATCCCTGGGTGGTTTTGGTAATTCATAACAACATATAGCTCATTGAACTAATATCCTTTCAAGTTGATTATTTCAGAAAGTTCAATAACTAGTATGGCATGGACTAGAGATGTGGACCCCTCAAAATGCTAAGGACAAATATTGGCAAAAACTCAAGCCTCTTCATTTCATTTCAGTGATCCAAGATCACATTGAGTCCATAGGAAAGCTAATACTATTAAAAGGGGATGAGGTGTTGCTTTATGGTCTACTTGCTCAAAATGCTTAGTGATATGCTCCAAAGCCCTCAACCATTTTCTCAAATCCAAATATGTCCTAAACCTAAAGTCAAACTCGGCCCCACCGATTTGATTCATTCGGAGCCACCGAGTTCAATTGACATAGCCATAGCCAGAAACCATAATCAGTTCGGTCTCACCAATAGGGATCTCGGTCTCACCGAGATGGGACTGCAAACTCTTTGTTTCCCTTCATAACGTTTCAGTCTCATCGAAATGAGCGATCGGTCCCACCGAGTTCTCTGTGAAAACTCTCTGTTTCCCTTTCATAATGTTTTGGTATCACCGAAAGAAGCGATCCGTACCATCCAGTTTGCCTGACCAACTCTCTGTTTGCCTATTACTAAAATTGGTCTCACCGAGTTGAAGTAACCGGTCAAACTGAGATTAAGTTTTGCCCTAACCCTATCTCATCGGCCTCACTGAGTTGATCATGTCGGTCCCACCGAAAAGCCTAACGTTCACATTTTGAACTGAATGGGTCTCACCAAGCTACCATATTCAGTCTGACTGAGTTGGCTCAAATGTGTGTAACGGTTAGATTTTGCGTGGAGGCTATATATACACCCACCCTCCTCTCCATCAGAGAGAGCCATCAGAATGTGCCTACACTTCCAGCATTCATTATCAGAGAGAAAACCACCTACTAATGTGTTGAGACCAAGACATTCCAATCCAACCACAACAATCCTGATCTCTAGCCTTCTCCAAGTTGCTTTCCACCCAAATCATCTTTCCACCATAGCCAAATCTGTGTGAGAGAGAGTTGAGTGTTGGGGAGACTATCATTTGAAGCACAAGAGCAAGGATTTCATCATCAATGCACCATCTATTACCTTTTGGAGAGTGGTGTCTCCTAGATTGGTTAGGTGTCACTTGGGAGTCTCCGTCAAGATTGTGGAGTTGAACCAAGGAGTTTGTAAGGGGAAGGAGATTGCCTACTTCGTGAAGATCTACCCAAGTGAGGCAAGTCCTTCGTGGGAGATGGCCATGGTGGGATAGACGAGGTTGCTTCTTCGTGGACCCTTCGTTGGTGGAGCCCTCCGTGGACTCGCGCAACCGTTACCCTTCGTGGGTTGAAGTCTCCATCAACATGGATGCACGATAGCACCACCTATCGGAACCACGCCAAAAATCTCCGTGTCTACATTGCGTTTGCCTTTCCATACCCCCCCTTTACCATCATATGCAATGTTTTACATTCCGCTGCTATACTCTTAAAATTTCATGTGTAGGTCAACTACTTGACTTGTGCTAAGTTGTTAAAATCTGCCAAGACATAAAATTGGGAAAGGCTAGATTTTTATTTGGTCAAGTAGTCTAATCAGCCCCCTCTAGACATACTTTCGATCCTACAAGTGATATTAGAGCCTTGGTCTCCATTTTCCTTGATTTCCATAGCTTTGGTGATCATAGCCTTCGTTTCACAACCTAGGAGAGTATGTCGTCTAGTGAGGGAAATTACCACCGTAGAGGTCCTTACTTTGATGGTACTAATTTTGCTAGTTAGAAGCATAAAATGAAAATGCACATTCTTGGACATAACCCCGCCGTTTAGGCTATTGTGTGTATTGGCTTGCAAGGTAAATTCTTCGATGGAAGAGAGCCGAATCGTGAAGCAACCGCGGAAGAATTGAAGATGTTGCAATACAATGCTCAAGCTCGCGATATCCTATTCAACTGATTGTGCCCCAAAGAATTCAACAAAATCAGTCGTCTTGAGAATGAAGGAAATTTGGGATACTTTGATTGATATGCACAAAGGTACTGAGTCCATCAAGGAATACAAATTGGATGTGCTTCAAAGTCAAATTGACAAGTTCAAAATGAAGGATGGTGAAGGTGTCGCTGAAATGTACTCTAGGCTTGCTCTCATCACAAATGAGATTGCCGGCTTAGGAAGTGAAGAGATGACCGACAGATTCATCATCAAGAAGATCCTAAGAGCCTTGGATGGAAAATATGATACTGTGTGCAACTTGATCCAAATGATGCCCAATTACAAAGATCTCAAGCCAACATAAGTCATTGGTAGAATTGTTGCTCATGAGATGTCACTCAAGGAAAAGGAAGAGCTTCACAACAAGTCTAGTGGTGCTTACAAAGCTTCATGTGATGCTCCTACAACATCAAGTGAGAAACACGATTTCAATGAAGAATTGAGCCTAATGATGAATAACTTCAACAAGTTCTACAAGAGTAGAAGCAGAGAAAGAAGTTCCAAGTCTAGGTCCTACAATGAAAAAATATCTTCTAGTCGTGATCGCAATTGCTACAATTGTGGAAGACGCGGACACTACTCTAGTGAGTGTATGGCTCCCTACAAAATAAGAGAAGATGCACCTAAAAGGAGAAGCAAAATAGAAGAATCACCACCAAGAGAAAGGAGTAGAGATGATCGTTATGAATGAAGATCCACTCGCAGAAGCAAGGATTCGGAATGGAAGGACAAGTCATCAAAGAGCTACACAAGACGAAGACATCAAGCTCATGTTGGTGAATGGGTATCCGGCTCCGAATCCGACAACCACTCCGAGAGAAGCTATCACTCCGACTCTGAATATACTCAAGATGAAGGTGTTGCTGGTCTTGCACTTGTGTCATCCAACTCCTACGACATATTTGATTCACCAAATGAAGGGATTGGAAGATGCTTCATGGCTAAAGGCCCCAAGGTATCACAACCCGAGTATGTTGATTTCAATAGTAATGAAGATGATTTGCTAGGTGATGATGATTTACTTGTTGATAACCCTAGTGATGAGAACTATGATAAATTGCTATTAATCATGTTAATCAAGATAAAACAAATGACGATGATAAGAAGGAGATTGATCGTCTAACTAAAGAACTAAACACTCTTAAGTTAGCTCATGAAACTACCTTAGAGGATCATCAAAGGCTTTTAAAGACACATGAGAAGCTATGATTTGAAAAGCTCAATCTAGATCAAGAGCATGGGTTCTTAAAAAAAAATCAATGATGATCTTTGTAAGAAAAGTTCTTCTTACATTGCCAAGCGTTTAATCTTGTCTACTTACATGCCACAAGTAAAATCTAGCAACAAGAGCAAGAAGGATTCTTCTTCTAGTAGTAACAATAATCAAGTTAAATCTAATATTATTGCTTCTAGTAGTTCTCTTGATTCCACTAATGATTCTCTTAACCAAGTTACACTTGAGCAAGAAAATAGCTTATTGAAGGGAATTATAGAGAAATGTGTTTACAAGAGCCTTGCCGGAAGTAAGAAATTTGAGGAAATTGTACGCAAGCAAGGAAGGCACCGGAAGAATCAAGGTGTTGGTTTTGAATGCAAGTTCAATGCCAATGGAGCTGAGTAGGAAGAAGATGAATACCCCAAGACGAAGTATGTTCCTCAACAAAAGAAGTATGATCCTACTTCTTTCAAAGGAATGCAAGCTCAAGATGATCTTGCACCACAAGACCACAAGCTAAAAGGCAAGGCTAAGCTTCAAGAGGAGATTGATGCATTTGAAGAAGCTCCTAAGGCCTTGGTCAAGTGGGTTCCCAAGACTACATCAAGTTCTACTTCATCAAGTACGACTACAACTCCAAGGATTCCCATCAAGATGATGTGGATCCCGAAGAAGAAGAACTAGAGAGTTCTTGAGGGGGACTTTGACAACATACTTTACTCGTATACATTTTGGCAAGGACAAGTGCAATCAACTTCTAGTTCAAGGAGTCACAAACCCTCTTGTTGGTAAGTGATGTCGCTTGAAGCTACATTGGTATTTCCCCAAAGAGGAAGGGATGATGCAACACAGCGGCGGTAGGTATTTCCCTCAGATATGAAACCAAGGTTATCGAACCAGTAGGAGAACCAAGCAACACAACGTAAACAGCTCCTGCACACAGATAACAAATCCTCGCAACCCGACGTGTTAAAGGGGTTGTCAATCCCTTCCGGGGTACGATGCCAGAAACGGTGCGCGGACGGGATAAAGTTTTGTAGTAAATTGATAGATCGAATGCCAAATAAAATAAATAAGGAAAAATTGCAGAAAGGTACTTTTGTATTTTTGGTTTAATAGATCTAAAATAAATGCAAGAGAAAAGTAGATCGCAAAGGCAAATATATGAGAAAAAAGACCCGGGGGCCGTAGGTTTCACTAGTGGCTTCTCTCGAGAAAAATAGCAAATGGTGGGTAAACAATACTGTTGGGCAATTGATAGAACTTCGAATAATCATGACGATATCCAGGCAATGATGATTATATAGGCATCACGTCCAAGATTAATAGACCGACTCCTGCCTGCATCTACTACTATTACTCCACACATCGACCCTATCCAGCATGCATCTAGTGTATTAAGTTCATGGAGAAACGGAGTAATGCAATAAGAACGATGACATGATGTAGACAAGATCTATCTATGTAGAGATAGACCCCATCGTTTTATCCTTAGTAGCAACAATACATATGTGTCGGTTCCCTTTCTGTCACTAGGATCAAGCACCGTAAGATCGAACCCACTACAAAGCACCTCTTCCCATTGCAAGATAAATAGATTAAGTTGGACAAACAAAACCCAAATATTGGAGAAGAAATACGAGGCTATAAGCAATCATGCATATAAGAGATCAAGGAAACTCAAATAACTTTCATGGATATAAAAAGATATAACTGATCATAAACTCAAAATTCATCAGATCCCAACAAACACACCGCAAAAGAGTTACGTCATATGGATCTCCAAGAGACCATTGTATTGAGAATCCAGCGGGAGAGAGAAAGCCATCTAGCTACTAACTACGGACCCAAAGGTCTACAAAGAACTACTCACGCATCATCGGAGAGGCACCAATGGAGGTGTGAACCCCATCCGAGATGGTGTCTAGATTGGATCTGGTGGTTCTGGACTCTGCGGCGGCTAGATGAATATTTCGTCGATGTCTCTAGGTTTTCTGGAATATTGGGGTATTTATAGAGCAAAGAGGCGGTCCGGGGGGCACCCGAGGTGGGCACAACCCACCAGGGCGCACCTGGCACTATTTCAATAGGTTAGTACCAAAAATGATATAAAATGACTATAAATGATTGTAAAACATCCAAGATTTATAATATAACAACATGGAACAATAAAAAATTATAGATACGTTGGAGACGTATCAGCATCCCCAAGCTTAACTCCTACTCGTCCTCGAGTAGGTAAGTGATAAAACATAATTTTTATGTGGAATGCTGCCTAACATTTCATATCATATTTATTTTATTTATAGCATGGACATTTGGACTTTTAGTTGTTCAAAGCAATAGTCTAGTTTTGACATGATAATTTAGATACTCAAGCATATCAACAAGCAACCATGTCTTTCAAAATATCAACGCTAAAATAAGTTATCCCTGGCCCATCATGCTCAACCATTGATCCATTCATGAAACACACTCGAATATTAGCTACACCCAATACTTAAGTACGATCATATTGCCTCCTAGTTGGTGCTTTTGTAAGAGAAGATGGAGACTCAAAATAAAAATTGCATAAAGTAAAAGAAAGGCCCTTCGCAGAGGGAAGTTGGGATTTGTTGAGGTGCCAGATCTCAAAGCGAAAAACTTAGAGATAAATTTTTTGGGGAGGTGTATCCATTCCACCAACGAAAATGACTTAGAGTTCCCAACACTTTCCTTGCTAGATATATCATAGGCGGTTCCCAAATAGAAAATAAAGTTTGTTCCTTTTTCCACCATACTTTCACTTTCCATGGCTAACCGTATCCACGGGTGCCCTCCATACCAACACTTTCCAAGGAATTTTTTATTTGACAACATAAAGTAAATTCTTTTTTTGCATTTCGGGACTAGGCATCCCTAATACCTTTGCCTTGCTCTCGTGGAATGACAAGTGAATAAACACTCATCATGAGAATAACACATCTAGCATGGAAAATATTAGCCACCCCTCACTGCTTCGCGAGCGAAACAAACACACAAAAGAGAAGCTTATTTTGAAAATTAGAGATGGCACATGCAAATTTGCTTAGAACGGCAAAAGAATACCGCATATAGGTTGATATAGTGGACTCATGTGGCAAAACTGGTTAAAGGGTTTTGGATGCACAAGTAGAGATCATAATTAGTGCAAAATGAAGGCTAGCAAAAGATTGAGAAGCGACCAACCAGAAACGAATAATCTCATAAGCAAGCATTAAGCATAAATAACACCGAATAATGCACCACAAGTAGGATATAAATTCATTGCATGACTATTGACTTTCATACTTGCATAGGGAATCACAAACCTTAACACCAATATTCTTACTAAAGCATAATTACTCACCAACATAACTCACATATCACATCATCATATCTCAAAACTATTACTAAGAATCAAGTTTATTTTGTCCAATGATCTTCATGAAAGTTTTAATTATATCCTTCTTGGATATCTATCACTTTGGGACTAATTTTCATGTGTTGCTTTTCATAAGCTCAAACAAATATAAGTGAAGATCGTGAGCATAATTATTTTTCTTTCTCCCAAATTAATTTAAGTGAAGCAAGAGAGAACTTCTTGAAAATTTTACTAACTCTCAAATAAATCTAAGTGAAGTCATTTCTTCAAAAATACTAAATCACACTGTGCTAAAAAGGATATAAGTGAAGCACTAGACACTACAAAAAAAAAGACACATCCGTGACATTTTGGGCTGAACGAATTTTTTTCCTGTCATACTTATGACACTTCTATGCCGATAATTGTGAAAAAAACCCGGTATCGTCATAGATGTGGTGGGGTCCTACTTCTATGACAAAAAATGGGCTTTTCGTCCTGGGCGGGCCGGAGACGGAGCTGCATGACATTCTTTGGGCCGTCGATGACGGAAATAACCATGGTAGAAGCGAGGGCGATGAAAATATCGGGGTGTTCCTGGTTACGGTGGGTAGTCGGGGCCGAGCGATGCGCGTTTCTCTCATACACGCACGCGCGTGGGTGCGAGGCGTTGGGCTCTAACTGAACCCGAGCGGTCGATCGATGACTGTTAACTGAACCCGATCGAGCGATTCCTTCGCTACTGCTGCTAACTGAAGCCGATCGATGCTGCCTCTGGATGAACAAAGGAGCGTTCTTTGGGGGGGTTGGATGAACAGTTCCCGGTGGGGTGGATGTACAGGACCCCATGGTGTTGCCTCTGGATGAACAGGACCCCGATCGATAGAGCCGGTTGGGGCTGGATGAACAGGACCCCATGGATGGCTGGATGAATAGGACCACCCCGTGGAGGGCAGGATGAACAGTAGACGGTGGAGGGCTGGATGAACAGTAGCCCATGGAGGGGTGGTTGAACAGGAGCCCGTGGAGAGGGCTGGATGAACAGTAGCCGGTGGAGTAGCGCGCGGTGGAGGCTGGATGAACAGGAGCCCGTGGATGAACAGTCGCAGTTGGGGGCTGGAGGAGGTCGATGGTGGATGAGCAGTAACCCGTGGAGGCTGGAGGGGGTCGACGGTGGAGATGAACATTATCTTGTGGAGTCCCGTTTTGCGGTACGCCACACCCCTCCCGATAAACAGGACCCCCGTTTCGACCGTAACGCTCCAACACAAGTCCGTTTCCTCCGTTTTGCGGTACGCCACACCCCTCCCGATCAACAGGACCACCGTCTCGACCATAGGAGGTCCGTTTCCTCCGTTTTGCGGTATGCCAGACCCCTCCTGATGAACAAGATCCTGTTTCGAACGTGGCCGGTTGAACACAAGGTCGTTTCCTCCGTTCTGTGGTACGCCAGGCCTCGTTTCCATTGGTTGTTCCGTCCAAGCCCTCCCGATGAACACGACGACGCATTCCCTTCTGACCCAGCCGGTTGGCTCCCCATGAACATGACGACGACGCTGTTTTTCCGTTCCGACCGCCATGTACACGAGCCCTGGCCGTACGTACGCGCGAGTAGGCGTTCGAGACCCCGCCCGTATGTACATACGTGGTTGTATTTACTTTCTTACACCCTGGCCGTTGTACGTACGTGTACATGCTACGTGCGCGCCTGTACATCGACCAGTATGTACGTACACGTTCGCGACCAGAATGACAACGCTACGTACGCTTCGACCAGATGGGTTCCAACTGTCAGGCACTTCCTTGCGTGCGAAGATGTAGCTGGTGGGTCCCAGCAGTCAGGGGGGAGAATTGGTTTTTTGCCCGGACGCACTTCCTTGTGTGTGAAGATGTAGCTGGTGGGTCCCAGCAGTCAGGGGGAAACGTTGTTTCGCAAAATACGGTGGCCCGTCCAGTGGGTCCCCGCTATCAGGTGGAGGAATAATTATTTTGCGCATAATGAGGAGGCACTTCCTTGCTGCGGCCGTGGACTCGGTTTGTCACCTCTCCATGTACGATCTTTATTCGATGGAAGTCGTTCCTTGACCATGTTGACCACGCCGCGCTGAGAGCACCAGGGCGGAGGACGATGGCGAGGCCTATGAAGGGGACGACGCGGAGCTGGGGAAGACGCGGCAGTGGAAGCCCGCGCGGAGAGGAATACGAGGGTTCACTGGTTCGGCTGCGGTGTGAGGCTGCCGTCACCGCAGGGCCTGGCCAGCGGCGGGAATAGTAGGGGGCGGTGAGGCCTCCGTGGCAGCACAGCCGGCCATGGGAGGCAGGAGCATGCGACACGACCGGCGCTGCTTCGGGTGGCTGGAGCAAGAAGACCAGAGGTTGAAGAAGCACTACGGCCATTGGATGGACATCGTACGATCACTAGAGTTAGAATCGTTCATATTGACCAAGTTGACAAAGCACTCCGTCCCCGTCAACTTAGTAGGCCCGCAAGTCAGCCACCCACCAAGGTGGGTCCCAACTAGCAGGGGAGTATTCATTTTTTTGTGCGTAATAAGGAGGCACTTCCGGTGGGTCCGAGCTGACAGCGGGGGGAACGTTTTTCTAGCGAAATACGGTGGCCCATCCGATGGGTCCCAGCAGTCAGGGGGGAAACGTTTTTTCGCCAGATACGTTGGCCTGCCCGATGGGTCCCTACTATCAGGTGGAGGAATAATTATTTTCCACATAATAAGGAGGCACTTCCTTGCGGCTACCATAGACCCAGCTGTCAGCCTCTCCACATACAATACTTTTCTGATGGAATTCGTTCCTTGACCATGTTGACCACGCCGTGCCTAGAGCACCAGGGCGGTGGACGACGATGCGGAGCCGGGGAAGACGCGGCAGTGGATTCCCACGCGTAGAGGAGTACGAGGGTTCACTGTTTCACTGCGGTGCGAGGCTGCCTTCTCCGCAGAATAACAGGGGGTGTGGGTGAGTAGAGGGATGGCCTGGCCAGCGGTGGGAGTAGTAGGGGGCAGTGAGGCCTCCGCCGCATCGCAGCCGGCCATGGGAGGCAGGAGCATGAGGCACAACCGGCGCTGGTTTGGGTGGCTGGAGCAAGAAGACCAGAGGTTGAAGAAGCACTACGGCCGTTGGATTGACATCGTACGGTCACTGGAGCTAGAATCGTGCATATTGACTAAGTTGACAAAGCCCTCCGTCCCCGTCAACTTAGTACGCCCACAAGTCAGCCTGCCACTGTACTGGGTCCCAACTAGCAGGGGGGTATTCATTTTTTTGTGCATAATAAGGAGGCACTTCCTTGCGTGCGAAGATATAGCTGGTGGGTCCAAGCCGTCAGTGGCGGTAACATTTTTTTCGCGAAATACAGAGGCTCTTTCGGTGGGTCCCGGATGTCAGGTGGAGGAATCATTATTTTGCGCATAATAAGTAGGCATTTCCTTGCGTGCGGCCGTGGACCCAGCTGTCAGCCTCTCCACGTCTGATCCACTTCAGATGCATGTCGGTCGTTGACCTCGTTGACCCGATCGCGCCGAGAGCACCGTGGTGGTGGACGACGGTGAGGCCTAGGAAGGAACGACACGGAGGCGAGGAAGACTCGGTAGTTGTTTCCCACGCGCGGAGGGGAGTACGACTGCACGAGGGTTTCTTGGTTCGTCTGCGGCATGGGAGAATAACAAGCAGTGTGGGTGAGTATAGGGATGGCTAGGTCATGGGAGTACGGTGGGGCGGTGAGGCTCACAAGGCAAAGACAGGCCATGGGAGGAGAGAGCAGGCACTCCCGCCGGCGCTTGTTTGAGCGGCTAGAGCAAGAAGAGCAGAGATTGAAGAAGCACGACGGCCGTTGGATGGACATCCAACGATCAATGCTTAAAGGCCAACCTTTTTTAGGAAAGCCTCAAATCTGTGGAAAACATCATACAACCCATCTGCCATTATTTATAACAATTTACAGCCCATTTGCTACTTCTTAAGGTTTTTTTGGAGCCCATATTCTTTTTGTTAGCATTACAGCCCATATTGTGGCCACGGTTAAAAAATTATACGAAATTTTGCATATTTCGGTGCGGTCCGAACTGTTTTTAATACCGAAATTTCGAGTCACATTCAAACTGATTTAAAAAATAAATGTATATCAATATGAAATCCAACAAATTGTCCACGCATAAAAATCAATGCAATTCAAAATCTCGAAATGAAAAAAAGAAATTTGAAACTAATTGCCGGTTTGATGTGTTTTAAAAATGTACAACCCATTTCTCATTACTGATAGGCCATTTTCTCGGCCAGCCGAATGAAGCTCTCCTCGTCTTCAAAGATTTGCAGCCTAACAGGCCTGACAAACCGACTTACTTGGCAAATCACAAAAAAACTAGGCTGTGGCCGTGGACCCAGCTGCGGCCGTGGACCCAAATTGCCGCCTCTCCACGTCTGAGAGTCTTCCGATGGAAGTCGGTCATTGACCACATTGACCACGCCGCGCTGAGAGCACCAAGGCGGTGGACGACAGCGAGGCCTAGGAAGGGGACGACGCAGAGCCGGGGAAGACGCGGCAGTGGATGCCCACGCGAAGAGGAGTACGAGGGTTCACTGGTTTGGCTGCGATGTGAGGCTACCGTCGCCGCAGAATAACAAGGGGTGTGGGTGAGTAGAGGGATGCCCTGGCCAGTGGTGGGAGTAGTAGGGGGCGGTGAGGCCTCCGCGGCATCACAGCTGGCCACGGGAGGCAAGAGCACGCGGTACGACCGGCGCTGGTTTGGGCAGCTGGAGCAAGAAGACCAGAGGTTGAAGAAGCACTACTGCTGTTGGATGAACATCGTACGGTAACTGGATCTAGAATCGTTCATATTGACTAAGTTGACAAAGCCCTCCGTCCCCATCAACTTGGTAGGCCCACAAGTCAGCCTCCCATGATGCTGGGTTCCACCAATGTGGGAGTATTCATTTTTTGTGCGTAATAAGGAGACACTTCCTTGCGTGCGAAGATAGCTGGTCGGTCTGACCTGTCAGCGGGGGGCACATTTTTTTCACGAAATACATAGGCCCTTCCAGTGGGTCCCAGATGTCAGGTGGAGGAATCAAAGACTTGAGAAGGCGTACAGAACAAGCTAGTGCACCAGTAAAGAGAAGTTGCTGAGTTTAAGAAAAAAGAGAGACGTGCTCCTCTAGCTGGTTCGAATCCAAACCTAGACTATGACTCTATATGGTGCTATGCTACTCTGCAAGTAATGAAACTGACATATCCAACGTTCGCTTCTCGTCTTCTCTACTTACTCGCTTAGCATCGAAGCTCGCCGCAGCAACCATGTCCGCTGGCTGCTCGTCCACCTGCTCTTCAGCAGGCAACAACCAAATATGCGCCAAGTCGTCACCCGTACCATCGCCTATGGGTCTCATCACACCCCCGCCGGCATGCGCACCGCAGCCGGTTGCTCATCACAACCCGCTGCTGTTGGTGTGGTGCCACTGCTGCAAATCACGCAGAGTCATCCGTCGCGGCTCAACCACAATCCTCAACCCTGGCCGAGTCTTCTACAAATGCCCGAATCATGGGGTAATAATATGTTTAAGTGTTGTTCTGCTGCTTTCGGTTGCTGATTTTTTAATAGTTTGGTTGATGATCTTCCAATTTGATTCGTGCGTAAAAGGGAAGATTCGTGTGATTTGTATTTCGGGAAGTTCTTGATGTGGGGAGTGCAACTATGCTGATTATTTGGTTAGCCGAGAAATCCCAATACCAAAGGTTGGGGTGTTGGACAAGTAATCGAAGGAACGCATGAAGAGGAAGATGCAGAGCGAAGGTTAAAGATGCAGTTCCTTCCGATCATGGCTAAGCAACAAGCGCTGAACGACCTTGACAGCAAAGAGGAGATGAAAGAGCTTGTGAAGATAATGGGCAAAATCAATGTGCTCTGTAGGATGATTGTCTCTTTATTTGTAGTGCATGTAGCACTCGTGATGTATTCACTGGCTATGACATGAGCACTTTGCTGAAACAAGTAATGAATGAAACCTGTGTAGCAGGCTGGGCGTAGTGTTGTGAACATCTAATGATTTATATTAACGGAAATCAGTGGGTATCCCCTTTTGCTCATAAATAAATAAATAGCAGAGGACCTTTTGGTAATAAATAAATAAATTAGCAGAGGCCCTATCAGGTCAGCTTTGTTCTCATTCGAAGACGTCGAGCAAATTGCAGTCCAACATCAAACTATGTCATCAAATTCAAGTTTCACAGCCAAATATGAGTACAATTAAACAACAATGTCATCATGTTTTAGTCGTCATACAATCACCAAACACAAATCAGCATACATAACAAGTGATGTTCTCGCAGGAAAATATGAAACAACATGTTCAACAGGTTTCAGTTGTCATAGAAAACACAATTTCACATAGTAGATAAAAAACGTCTTCTGACAGGCAAATACGGCAAAAGCAATGTAATCATCATCCGCAGCAGCAGCGTCAACATCTTCGCCATGTGTATCAGTCTGAATCGTAATTCCCCACCGTGTCATCTTCTTCTTCGTCCTCAACATCCTCGAACGTTGGCTTCTTCTTGATCAACTCTTGTATGTCCATAGCACGACAGACAATCTTTTCGCCGGCGTCATTGACGTGATGGTACTCAAAGATATTAGGAACATCTGTGTTATCTTCTACATCAGGAGCAGTGTAAGCATCATCTTGTTGTGCAACTTCATCAAACGAATTCCTCTGCTCAAACCTTTGCAATACTCTCCAGTCATCGCTACATGCAAATGTGTCTTCCAAGAAAAATATTTGTGTTGCTTGATTTTCCAAAATAAAAGGCTCATTGGTCCGGTACGCCGGCTTGACATTCATGGATTTGAAATAATCATCAGCTCTGGGTTTTGCGATCCTGGAAAACAGGTTATACCAATGACAGCACAACAGAACCACACACCGATGATCCTCAAATCGAAGATATATCGCAAATCGAACAATGTCATTTTGTTAGCATACATTTCAGTTGTCTCTTTGTCATACGTATCCGTGCTCGTGATGGCACTGTTTTGTGTCTTCCTGCCTTCGTCTCGTGCAAGGGTGCTGTAGCGCACATCTCCAACAACGCAAGATTCATAATGTCTTACCCGAGTATGAGGACCCATTGCTAGTGAGTAAAGGGCATCATCAACTGCCTGCCCATCCTCCCGCATCTTCTTAACCTATGGTTAGAAAATAGACAAGTTGATCATCTTATGTACTCAATATATTAAAAAAACTGACAGTGCAATTCAAAAATCTACATGGCTCTTGAACCATTTCGCAAATCCTGCCATAACCAGTTTTTCAATGTTTCTTGGATTTTGCGGCAGTAACTCCTTTTTGTAGATGCTGCACAACATAGTGATCGCGTCAAACATCTAAATATATAAGAATGTGCTGCAAGTTTAGTATATTACGATGTATAAGCTACAGTACTTAGCACTTACTTGATATAAGGTAGTATCTCAGGACAATTATTCAACACATACCAAACCATTTTGTCCAAATATTTAGGTTTGTCCTCTTGTCGACTCTTCCCTGTAACTCGAACAGAACAATCGAAAACATTGATCCCGGGAATGTCTTCATCCACCTCTTTGCTATGCCGATTAGATGTTTCAATGTATTTTGAGCAGAATGTCAACGCTTCTGTAGCAATGTAGGCCTCTGCAATGGAACCCTCGGGTCTAGCTCTGTTCCTAACATAGCCCTTGAAAGTGCCTATCCGCCTTTCAATAGGGTACATCCAGCCATCTTGTCTTTGGACCTCTAAGTAGTGCCTCATCGGGTAGATGAACAGCCAAATGCACCATCACATCAAAGAAGGATGGAGGATATATCTTCTCAAGGTCACATAGGATAGTTGGTATCTTGTCTCTAAGACGGCTCCAAAGCATCTATCCCGATATTTCTCTGCAGAGTTCCTCAAGAATTGTCCCAACTCGCAATCGCTCAGTATAAGTCAGGGCGGCCCAATCCTCTAAGGATAACATGTAAAACCCTTTGAAGTGGCAGTCATGAGTTTTCAACCCTTGTACCTTGTTTCCATCTGCACTGACTCTCCTTTCAGGGTTGGAAGCAAATCCATGTGGGAATCTCACACCTGACAGGACCTCGCAGAATTCTTTTCTGTTTACCTTGTCCAAGACATACACAGCTGGTGCCATATCCCGTGGTTTACCTTCATCTTGCACCTTCAAATCCCGTCTAATACCCAGGTGTGTCAAATCAATCCTAGATTTTAAGGTATCTTTCGTCTTGCCTTCAATATTAAGAAGTGTGCCGATAATGTTGTCACATATATTTTTCTCGATGTGCATCACATCAAGATTATGCCACAGATCCAAATCTTTCCAATACTCCAAGTCCCACAAAGTGGACCTGCAGGTAAACAATAATCTCTCTTCTGCCCTGCCACACATCCTTTTCCCGCTACCATTATCAGGATGGTTTCCTGGTGTAATATGCCTAACCTTCTCTAATTCCACTTGCAACTCATCGGCGGTGAGCCTCTTTGACGCATTATGGTTTTCATGCTTTGCATTGAACACATGTCTTCAGTATTTTCTAGGATGTGGCTTGTCCTTGGCAAGGAAACGGCGATGTCCAATGTAACGGATCTTGCTAAGTATTGCGTATGACAGCGGATTCCTGTCACAGCGAACACATGCATTGTAACCATGTGTCGCTCGCCCTGACATAGTGCCCAAAGCCGGATAATCATGGATGCACCAAATTATAACAGCACACAAAAAGAAATCAGCTGGTGGACTTCTATATAGGTCTCGAGTGAGAACACCCCTCCATAGCTGTTGAAGTTCCTCCACAAGAGGCTCCAAGAACAAATCAAAATCCTTTCCAGGACTTTTGGACCTGGGATGAGCAAGGCCATCATGTAGTTTGATTCTTTGCTGCAGACATTTGGAGGCATGTTGTAAGGGATAATAAGCACTGGCCACATGCTATATGTGGCGCTCTGGTGGCCAAATGGGTTAAATCCATATGAAGCTAAGCCAAGTCTAATGTTTCTCGGGTCAGTAGCAAACTTTTCGTGCTTCTGATTGAAGCTTTTCCACTCACTACCATGTGATGGATGGCTCATTACATTCTGATCTCTGTACTCCTGGTTCCTAGAATGCCACAGTACATCCTCTCTTGTTTCAGCATCATGAAACAACCTCTGCAATCTTGGTGTAATTGGAAAATGTCTCAGAACATTATGAGGAATCCTCTTCACAACATCGCCATCTTTCCATCTTGATGATTTGCATTTCGGGCATTCACTTAAGTTGGCATACTCCTTCCGGAACAGAACACAATTATTCTTACAAACATGGATCATATCATGTCCAATTCCAACTCCACGAAGGAAATTCTTCATTTTACTGTAGGTGTGTGGCAGCTCACACGCATCTGGGAAAGCTTTGCGGAAAGCAGCCAACATCGCATCGAATGATTTGTTGGTCATCCGCTCAGATGTCTTCGCCTGAAGAAAGGTGACCATAGCTGAGAATACTGACAGCTTATTTCCTGGGTTGACAGCCACGTTGCATTGTTCCAATATGCGGGCCCACCGTTTTTCTTCTGCAGGTGAAAGTTCACGGAATGCACGAGCATTTTGTAGCATTGTTTCAATGTTGGTAAAACTCAATCGGCTCCGCTTACCACCTCCTCCTCCTCCTCTTCCACCGAGCATCAGGCAGATCAAGATGGTGATCTCGCTGCTTCCACGTAGTCAATAACATTGGCGTTCACAGCTTCACCATGATGAACCCACCTAGTATATGTGACCGACATCCCATACAAGTGTAGATGATTTTGCACATTTGACTAGGGTCTTGTAACTGAATTCATACAAGCGCTACAGGCGAGAGCACATCTGATTTCGGACCACCGTACTCAGCTATGATAAAGTTCATGAAGTTTTCAACCCCCTCAACATATGCAGTGGAGAATCTTTGAGCAGAGGTTATCCAAGTCCTGTCCATCTGTTAGACATACAAATTAGTTCTTCTACTAGATATTTACAGGAAAAACATATATGCTTTTTTATGAAGTCCAGAAGAAAATACCTAGGTTGATGTCTAAAGCTATGGCAAGATATTTGGACGAGCAGATCTAAGTAACGAAATATATGTAAAGCTAATTCAGCAAACAGATTTGAGTGCTAAATTATGGCAGGCTATTTCAGCAGTCAATGAGGCCGAGCACACAGCCATCGAACTATCGAAGGCCATCGCAACAACAAAGATCGAGTATAAAACGGTGTAGAGCTATTTCACCTAACAGATTGGCTACTAGACCATGGCAATCTATGTCACAATAAATATATGGCAGGATATTTTAGCAACTAATCGGCCTTGGCATGCCATCTCAGCTAAGCAGATTGAGTACAGAACAGGGCAAGGAAGCTTCTTAAGCAGAGCATATTGACTGTAAACTATTTCGGCAAACAGTGAGATTAACAGCGTCTATCAACTAACGTTCAGCGCTACACCGACATGCACGGGGCCTCAGTCTAGAATGCGCATACCGTGGGAGAAGCTAACCGCCGTGCGTCTCCACACGAACGTCGCCAGCGGTGGCGGCGCTGAACGCCATGTGCCTCCACAAGAACGTCGCCAGCTGTTGCGGCGCGACTAGAGGACGACAGTCTACGAGAGCATACTGTGGGAGCGAGACGATCGCCGTGCGTCCCCTCGACGAACCGCGGCGCTGATGTATCGGCATTGCATGGAGGGCGGCTTTGGCGGAGCGAATGGAGTGGAGGGGTCGGGGGGAGGTGGGTTTGGGGAATATTATTGGCTAGTTGGCCGAAGGGCGGTTGAATCTAGGATTTGGGGGGAATTTTGGGTGGGGGGGGGAGGATTTTCATGCGGTGGGCAGCGGGAGTTTGGCGCATGGTCGGTTTCTCCAAGTGCAGTCCCACGTGTCAGTGAAGAGGCAAGTCAAGCGCTGCCTGCTTATGCGTGAGCCGTGTGCAGGACCGATCTAGTGTGGGGTGCAATGCGATCGCGACAAGGGTGCTGTGAGTGTACCGCCTTTTTTCCTTTTAAACTAGGTGCTTCGCCCCCTCAAAAAAACTTGTTGCTTCGTGCGATCCATCGATACTACTACTAGTAATTCGGTAATCCCGACTAAAACGGCGCGGCCAGGTCATTTCCCGCGCGATATGCTGGGAGGTTGGCTTAGTTGGTTTTTTAGGACGAGTAATGCTACACCTACGTAGTCCCAGTTACGTAATTAACATAATGTGAAACATGTGAGCTGTTGATTGTAGATTGGGGGGAGGGAGGGGCCCACCACCATGAAAATCAGGGGAGGAGAGAGAGAGAGGCAATTTACGTTAACCCTTTCATAGGTTCCCGTAGATGTAGAAAGATGTGAATTGCATGAATGTGCATTTGCAGATAAGTCCTTCCCTCGTTCACCCTTTTCTCCCACAAGATCTTGAACTATATTATTGTGAAAGTTCATATACACCGGCCGAGATTAATGCAAACACGGCAGGTTTTCATTACATTTCAAACTTTTATAGGACAGAAAAATAAAAGAAACCCGACCCTAAACCTATTCTACGGCGGCGACCGACGTCCTCCATCTGCGATCTCCATGTACGGGGGCGGGGTTCAAGACCCGTGAAGTGAAGGTGCGGTCTCCGGCGAAGAAAAGTAGAACACGGGAGACGGACCGGCCAGTTGGCACACCATGCCCTGCCGCCTCCCATGCCCTACTCATCCTCGGAGAAGTCCGCGACCTCGGCGGAGCCGGATGTTGGACGGTGGCAAGTAGGACGTGTGGCTAACGGTTCTCCCGTCGTCGGCCACCAGCGTGGCCACCGCTTGTGCGGCGACTTGAGCGAGGGCGGCGACATCGAGCTCCATGCCCGAAGACAAGCTCTCTCGCAGAGCGTTCGCGCTTGCGGTCACGGTGGATGTGGTGCCAGGTAGGAGGACGATGCGCTATGGTGTGGAGGTTAGCTGGGCGGTGTCGCTTTAAGTGGCGCATTCCGGTGAGGCCAAGCGTCCTGGTGCGTCATTAAGTCACCGGAGTTGGTTCCTCGGGCACCGAGCCTCGTAATGACGGCATACGGACGGACGACATGAATGCGGGCAGCCGGCGCCGGTTGGGAACGCACCACGCGACGGCGCGAGGGACGAGGGTTTTTGGTGTGCCAGGTTAGTCAGCCGCGGTCGTGGCAACGTTGGAGATGTCCTTTGCTCACGTGGGATCGACGCATGTCATTGCAAAAGCAAGACGACCCGGCATGGTCTCTGGTACTGAGGATGCAGTTGGCCGCGCTACACCACTCCGCGGACGCGTCCCTGCGCCCCGTGCATCCTCGACGAGCCGGGTGTTGGGGTGTGTTTGGATTGTGGCCAAAGTGCACCTTACCAAAATTTTGGTCATGACCCAAAGATTGGTCTTTGTTTGGATGGTTGCCATTTTTTGGCATGCCAATGAACTCTAGCCAAATCTAGTTCATTTTTCTTGCCAATGTCGGTCAAATCATGGGCAACCAAAATCTCAACCAAAATTTTGGCTAACCAATGCTTTGATGGGGCAACCTTGGGCACAAACCAAACATACTATTGGGTGTGCCACAGCACTAACGCCACCCTTGGCACACTGAGACCGACCGTGTCTAGCGACGATGAGCGTGTCGCTCACCGCGGTCGCCGTGTCCAGAGGCGGTGCTGGAGCTGCGCCACGTTGTTGGCCCCCACGACCCACATGAACGGTTGCCGGTGGCGAGGAGGTCGTGGGCCAGCTCCTCCATTGGACTAGTTTGCGCTACGTCGTCCCGACAGGTGTGCCCCACATGTCGGTTTCCCTATTTTCCCGGCCATATTCGAGCGTCAGTGCTCCGCGTTGCGCATTAGGCCTTTCACTATGTAGGCCAAGCGAGACAACTTATTTTTTATTTGAGTCGTTCAAGTATAATCATGTGGCATCTGCTTATTTCTCATTCCTCTCCAACCTCTTCTACATAGATCATGTCGCCCTCCGGTCGAGTCCATCCTCCCGCGTGCCTCATTTGAATATTCCGCCGAGTATCATTCGCATGTGGGCCTAGACCATGCTTGTATTTCCAATGTTTATTTGTAATTGAAAGTGCGTTATATCGACTAGAGGGGGGTGAATAGGCGATTTTTATGAATTCTTCAATGAGGAATTTGCCGGTGAGGAAATTCCTAAGTGAAGAACTACTTGCAGCGGAATAAGTACTCAGAAGTAAGCATAATGTATCGCGGGCATGGTCATCATGATGAAATGAAGACAATCAAAGAGTACAGAAAGTGTAAACACAGGATAACACAAGATGAAGACAAACAGACTGAAGAAATTGAACTGAGGAAATTGAGAAAGTCTTCAGTCAAAGTATTCAGACACATATATGAACAAACACTCAACACAGTAATGAGGAAATGAAAGAGTTGAGGAAATATAACCAGTTAGGTTGGTGAAGACAATGATTTGGTAGACCAGTTCCAACTGTTGTCTCAGTTGTACGTCTGGTTGGATCGGCTGAGGATGTAAACTCGAGGACACAGTCCCGGACACCCGATCGAAAGCACGCAGCTCAGGACACCAAGTCCTCACCGTATTCTCCTTGAACTAAGGTCACATGAGACCTCGTCCCAATCACTCGTAGTAAGTCTTGAGCGACTTCCAAACCTTCACAGACTTGGTCACTCGGCGATCCACAATTCCTCTTGGATGCTTCTAGACCATGACGCCTAACCGTCTGGAAGAAGCACAGTCTTCAAAGGTAACAAGCGTCGGATCCACGCAGGATCAATCTCTTCAGTGATGCTCAATCACTTTGGGTTTGTAGGGGTTTGGTTTTGGGTTTTTCCTCACTCGATGATTTTCGCTCAGAGTCCTCGGAGGATGGGTTGCTCCCAAATGACAAGTGTCAAGTTATCTCGGAGCAGCCAACCAGCTAGTGGTTGTAGGGGGCGGCTATTTATAGCCTAGGGAGCAGCCCGACATGATAAGACATAAAATGCCCTTCAATGATATGACCGTTAGGTGGATAAGATATTTTGGGATCACTGGCAAGACAAGACAACAACGGTCGGAAATTTGACTTTCAAATTCTCAGGGCTATCATGTTCCTCATCAGTATAGGCAATCCAAGACCGGCGAATTCCTAACTCCTTAGTCAGAACAAATTCCTCAGAGACCGAGAAGAACTTCGCCTCTCACATCAAGAAAGTGGTGAACTGTATGGGATTTCCAAAGGCTTCACCTGAAGGGATTGGTAGGTGTAGGATTTTGAGTTGAGCATCACATGGAAAATTTTCCTTAGTATTTCCTCGACCCCCTTTAACAATACGGTGTTTCCTATGACTCAAGAAAGAGAAAACGAAACTACGAAAACAAATGTCTTCACGCTTCATGTTCCTCAAATGAATACCAAGTCTTCAAGGTCACACCAATTTCTTCACTTTCAAAGTCTTGAAAGTCTTGAGAATATCAAAGTCTTCATCGAAGAACTTCATTGCTAGGGGTCGACTTTCTCTGTAAATATCAAACTCCTCATAGACTTATAGACTTGTGTACACTCACAAACGCATTAGTCCCTTAACCTATAAGTCTTCAATACACCAAAATCACTAAGGGGCACTAGATGCACTTAAAATCTCCCCCTTTTTGGTGATTGATGACAAAATAGGTTAAGTTTTCAACGGGGATAAACATATGAAGTGTAAATACTGATATTGAGGAATTTGATTGCAAGATATAGAAGAACTCCCGAAGATGTGCATAGTGAGGAATTTTGCTTTTGAGGCATTGCACATTTGAAGAGTTGAATCATGGAGATCTCCCCTATATCTTGTAATTCATACACGCATTTGACATATAATATGAAGAATTTGAAATGCATGATGAAATATGGTGATCGATGTAATTCATCATTAGTGTATTAACATATAATGAGGAATAAACATGCAGAGGAACACTTCATTAGTATCAGAGCACCATCGGGTTTAAGATTACAACTCGATCCAATAAAAGTTTCAGAAGAACGAGAGTTGTAACTTAGCAAAAATTTCCCATATAATAGACCCGCTTGAAGACTTACTCAAATTTCTCCCCCTTTGTCATCAAAAGACCAAAAGGATTGAAACTGAGGACTAACTCCCCTGAAGAATTTCAAGTTGATGAAGGAGCGCCAGCGTTGTCGAGGTCGGTTGTCGTAGTAGGGCCTGCCGCAGTGTCGTCCAAGTCTTCATTTTCATCAGTGTCGCGCGATGAAGAATAGGAGCTGGCCACCAAGGAAGGAACTTTGACCTTCTTATATTTCTTCGGAGGAGGTGCAGACCAGTCAAATTCTTCCTTGAGACCCATTGTCTTCAGTTCTTCTGCGTTGTAGACATTAGAAAGAATAGCCCAGGTGCGGTTGAAGGTTTCATGAAGGTAGTATTGGTTTTCCTTCACTACATTGTGTGTTGAAGTCATGTTGTGAAGAATTGAACCAAACTGACGCTTGACCCATTTATGATTGCGATCAACCTTCTGATGAAGACTGAGGAGTAACTCACGAACAGTCATCACCACAGGTGTTGTGGCTTGAGGATTTTGCTTGCATTTGAGGTATTGGCGGCAGAGTCATGTGTGGCGAGTCATCATTGTGGAGTAGGATGCAGCTTTGCGAAATTGACCATCCAATGGACGAATGCCTTCATCTATCACATCGCTTGCCTTGCCCTTGTCATCACCGAGGAAAATGTCCGCTTGAGGACTTCAATTGGAGGCAAGTAGCTGCAGTGATTCAGAGTATCAGCATTGTAATTGAGTGAAGACCTTGTCCTGATGAACCTCATAATCCGTGGTGCATAAGGCTTCAGCTCAAATGGTGACATAGCAATGTTTGCCAGAGTCCTCATGAAGAAATCATGGAAGTTGACGGGAACGCCATGAATGATATTGAAAAGCATTTCTTCATGATGCCAACGACTTCTTCATCATTTGAGTCGTGACCTTTGATAGGACTCATTGTCTTCGTCAGAATCCGATGGACAGTCCGAGCCACATATAGTAATTCCTTGACGAGGAATTTGGTTCGAGGTGCCTGTCCTGGCTTCAAAGGCTTCATCAGCACTTGCATGTAATGATTTGAAAGCACAAGTTCGTTGTAGATGCAACGAGCACCATCAAGGGGAGGACTGAGTGGGAGGGCACGAAGCAATTCAGTTGCTGGTGCCTTGTAGTGAGTATTTTCAGACATCCAGTCCAACACCCATGAGTTCACATCTTCAGCGTCTCCGGTGATATGCAGCATCGCATAGAATTGAAGAATAAGTTCTTCATTCCAATCACAGATGTCAGTGCAGAAATTTAGAAGTCCTGCATCATGAAGAACACTGAGGACTGGCTCGAAGCCTGGCAGAGATTCCATGTCCACATGAGGAATATGTGCATGATCGAAGACTTTGTGTTTGTTAAACAACACTGAGGAATAGAAATTGGCTTGACTAGCAGTCCAGAAACGCCTCTTCCTTATGCGAGCAGAGTCATATGGGTTGTAATCCGTGAAGAAAACGTGCTCGCCAAAGAAGTCTTCAGCCTTGAACTTTTGCTTTGTTGAGAATGGATTGTTTGGCTTTGACAGTGGAGTGTCAGTGAGTTGCACCACGACCTCTGGAATTGCAATCTCAGGTTCTTCAGGCTGAGGAATTTCTGGTTCCTCTTCATGTGCAGTCTGAGGATCAGCAGCAACAGGTTCTTCAGCACTAAGGAATTTGAACAATCGAATTCTCTGAAGAAGTACGCAACTTTTCTTCGAGGAACGCTGCAAATGAGTTAAGTTGATGAGAACCTAGTGATTCAGCAGCGGACATGAGTAATCGTGGAATGAGAGTATAGTTGCGAGGAATTTGGAGAGGTCATATGCGTTCTCGGAAGGTTTTTCAAAAAGAACTAGTTTGAGGAATTTGACCAGATGAGCCTTGAAGAATTTCACTAAGCGATCTTTGTCTTAGGTTCCAGAGTTGTATAGATCGAGGATCCACACAATTGAGGAATCTTGAAGAAGAAAATTTGCTTAGAGAAACGAATCAAGAGCATATTTCGTTTGAGGTGTTCATATGTGTGAAGATTTGAAGAATAAACACCTTTGAAGATTTTCAGGAAGGTTTGAGAATCAAAGTGAGTAATAAAAGTAACTTTTAATTACCCGAACTGAAGAACACGCATTTAACCGAGAAGTGTAGATTAGAAGTTCGTCAGTTCAGATCTCCCACACCCTAACTCGGCGGAGGAAGACAGCTACGGCGGCGGCGGAGTGAAGATTTCCGTGGTCGGCTCGAGTACGACGGCGACGAGGCCGAGGCAGTGAAGCTCTTCCTCACCGGCGACGATGGAGTAGCGGCGGCGCTTGGGTTTGAGAAGCTCGAGCGAGAGAGAGAGAGCGGTCGAGCGGAGTAAAGGAAGTGAGGAAGGGGAGAGGGGGTATATATAGCCACGGTGAAAAACTGTTCGCCCGAAGATTTGGACGAACGTGCCCCTGACCCTTCTCATTCGCTTGACATGTGTCACCCACGTACTGAAAACTGGAGATTGTGTTAGATCATGGGTGAATAGATAAGTTTATCGTGGGATGCGGAATGGTTTGAGCGGCAAAGCTGAAACTTTGGATAAGATAGGTTAAAAGTTCCGTTCACAATTTCTTCAGCTGACAAGGACACAGTGAAGATTTTGAACGAGTTTCAAATAGAAAGCACATGAAGAATTTGTGAATAGCTTGGGTTGAGTATAGCATAGAGGGGGAAGGGTCCGATCACATTCACTTAGCAGAAAAAGCAACTTGAAGAAATAGTCATAAGTGAATGATGTAGAGGACATAAACCCATATATATATATATATATATATATATATATATATATATATATATATATATATATATATATATATATATAGTCAATGAAGAAAGACATCGGAAATAGTGAAGATTTTGCAAAGTTGAAGAATTTGAAAATCAAGAATTTCAAAAGCGAGGAAAAACTCAAATTGAAGATTTTCAACTTTGGTGGTGGCGTGACCCACCGTATAAGAATGATGATTTCAGACACAGCGTACAATTGTCTTAGGGTTACGAGAATCAAATTCTTCATTAATTTCCTCACACTTAGAGTGTTATTCTTCATTGATTGAAGAAAACGTTTCTTCATGTGTTGCACATCTAAGTCATCAATTTTGCATAAGTGTCAGGATGTGTGTCATTTTCAAAGAACATTCGAAGATTCTAAGATATTTAGCTCACACCGCAACTTGCTAAATCTCTTCTCATCCAAGGGATTTGTGAAGATATTGGCTAGCTGTTCTTCAGTCTTCAAATGCTCGATGGAGATGTCGCCCTTCAACACATGATCATGAAGAAAATGATGACGAATCTGAATGTGCTTTGTCTTTGAGTGCTGAACTGGGTTGTGAGCAATCTTGATGGCACTCTCATTGTCACAGTAGAGAGGCACATTCTTCACGTTGATGACGTAGTCCTTGAGAGTTTGCTTCATCCACAACAATTGAGCACAACAAGAGCTAGCAGCAATGTATTCGGCTTCCGCAGTAGACAGTGATACGAAGTTCTGTTTCTTCGAGGACCAACAGACCAAAGATCGTCCGAGGAAATGACAAGTACCAGATGTTGACTTGTGGTCCACACGATCACCAGCATAGTCAGTGTCAGAATATCCAATGAGATCAAAAGTAGAGCCCTTGGGGTACCATAATCCTAGTGTTGGTGTGTGAGCTAGATATCGAAGAATATGCTTCACAGCCTTATGGTGTGATTCCTTCGGTGTAGCTTGAAATCGGGCACACATGCAAACACTAAGCATTATATCTGGCCTAGATGCACATAGGTACAATAGAGAACCAATTATGGAGCGGTATACCTTGTGATCAAGTCAATACCATTTTCATCGGTGCATAGATGGCCATTTGTGGGCATAGGAATTTTGACGCCTTTGCAATCTTGCATGCGAATTTCTTGAGGACATCTTTGAGGTATTTCTCACGAGATATGAATATGCCATTGTGTTGTTGATTTAATTTGAAGACCTAAGAAGAATTTCAATTCTCCCATCATAGACATTTGATATTCTTCACTCATCATATAGGCAAATTCATCACTATAACGTTGGTCAAGACAGCCAAAGATAATATCATCAACATATATTTGGCACAAACAGTTCACCATCATATGATTTAGTAAAGAGAGTAGGGTCGAGTGAACCGGTGTGAAGCCATTCTTCATGAAGAATTCCTTCAATGTATCATACCACGCTTGGTAGAACTGTTTGAGACCATAGAGGGCCTTGTTGAGTCTGAAGACTTTGTCGGGATTCTTTGGATCTTCAAAACCTGGGGTTGAGCAACATATACTTCTTCCTCAAGCTTACCATTGAGGAATGCACTTTTCACATCCATTTGATATAAAGTGATATTATGATGGTTAGCATAAGCAAGTAATATGCGAATAGCCTCAAGTCTAGCAACAGGTGCAAAAGTTTCATCGAAATCAATTCCTTCAACCTGTGTAGCCTTGAGCTACAAGTCGTGCCTTATTCCTTACCACAAGGCCATTTTCATCTTGCTTGTTGCGGTAGATCCACTTTGTGCCAATGATATTATGCTTGCGAGGATCTGGACGTTTGACCAGTTCCAGGACATTGTTGAGCTCGAATCGATGTAATTCTTCTTGCATTGCACTGAATCCACTCGGGCTCAGAAATGCTTCATCTACCTTAGTGGGCTCTGATAGAGACAAAAGCATAGTGCCCACAAAAGTTAGATAAATGTGAAGCTTTTGAGCGTGTGAGAGGACCTGGTGCTTCAATGCCATCGATGATCTTGTCAACTTGCACTTCTTTTGCAACGCGAGGATGAGCTGGTTGTCGTCGAGGAATTTGATCAGCATTTTCTTGACACCATTTTCTTGACATTATCTTGGTGCATCACCGACGTTCTTCGCGTACAGGAATGAATTCTTTAGCAGATTCTTCAGTAGGAATGACATCCTTAGTCGCCTTGAACTTGATAGATTCCCCAGGTGCTGGTTCATGTAACACAGAAGGTAGGTGCTCTCTTTGCGAGCCATTAGTTTCATCGAACCGCACATCTACAGTATCAACAATCTTGTGAAGAGCGATGTTGAAGACTCTGTAGGTGTGCGAGTCCTTCCCATAACCAAGCATAAAACCTTCATGTGCTTTCGGTGCAAATTTAGCATTGTGATGAGGATCTCTAATCCAGCATTTAGCACCGAAAACTTTGAAATAACTCACATTGGGTTTCTTGTCAGTGAGGAGTTCATAGGCAGTCTTCTTGAAGAATTTGTGAAGATATACTCGGTTGATGATGTGGCACGCAGTATCAATTGAATCAATCCAAAAGCGACGAGGCGTTTTGTATTCATCAAGCATAGTGCAAGCCATCTCAACAAGAGTTACGTTCTTGCGCTCCATGACGCCATTTCTTTGAGGAGTATAGGGAGCAGATAACTCATGAGTAATACCAAGTTCATCAAGATAGTCATCAAGACCGGAATTCTTGAACTCAGTTCCATTGTCACTCTGATGTGCCCGATCTTCACACCAAAGTTGGTTGAAGCCCTCGAGGAAAATCGTTTGAAGACTTCACGCACTTCATGTTTGTAAGTAACAATGTGTACCCATGTGTAACGAGAGTAATCATCAACAATAACAAAGCCATATAGAGATGCATCATTAGTGACTGCTGAGTAATGATTAGGACCAAAGAGGTCCATGTGAAGCAATTCGAATGGGCGAGTAGTGGTCATGATAGTCTTTGCTGGATGCTTGGCCTTGGTCATTTTTCCAGCTTCAAGGGCTCCACACAAGTGATCCTTGAGGAATTTGACATTCTCAATGCCAATGATATGCTTCTTCTTCGCAAGCGTGTGCAAATTCCTCATGCCTGCGTGACCAAGTCGTCGATGCCATAGCCAGCCTTCTGAAGCTTTTGCAAGTAGACACACGGTTGGTTGTGGTCCTGTAGAGAAATCTACAATCTACAACTCTCCTCTCCTAAAGCCTTCGGAGACTTTGGAATTTTCAGCTTCCATGATCACAACACAACGATACTTGCCAAAGACAACAACAATATCAAGATCACTAAGCATTGAGACTGACATGAGGTTGTATCCTAAGGACTCAACAAGCATGACTTTGTCCATGTGTATGTCCTTAGAGATCGCAACCTTACCAAGACCCAATACACGACTTTTGCCTTTGTCGCCAAAGATGATATGCTTGAGATTTGACGGTGATAAGGGAGCATCTATCAATAGATTCTTGTCACCAGTCATGTGATTTGTACATCCACTATCGAGGACCCACTCATTGGCTTTGGGTTGATCATCCTGCAGATGAATTAGTGCAACTTACGATCTCATATACTTCATCGGTGAAGAATATGATATGAATTTCATCGGATGAATTTCATCGGGCAAGATAATGTATAAGCAGTATGAGGACGTGTGAAATGAAAGTTCATTTCTTCATGATTAGCCTCGTCCTTTCGAGGCAGTTTTGTCGTGCCCCCAAGAAATTCTTGAGACGTTAAAGCACGCCCGGAGGCCTGACCCTGCAGAAGAGATTAGTTCTTTTTCTTCACCACCCACTTCTGAAGGGGTGGCAAAGAGTTCATCACTCTGCGAGCTCCATATGAGAATGGTGGCATAGAGGCCAATCCATTTCGTTTCACATAAGAGAAGTTAGGGTAAGCATATGAATAAGCAGAGAAATTCTTCGAGGACTTATGAACATATTGGTTCGAAGAATAATGTACATATTCATAGCCCTTAGCTCTACCCTGCGAAATAGAGTTGTTAGCACGATGATAATCATATGAGGACTTTGATCCATGTGAGGAATTTGATCCACGTGAGGAATTTGGTCCGTATGAGGACTTGGATCCATATGAAGAATTTGGTCCATATGAAGAGTTTGATCTGGGGTTCCTATTCTTCACAGGTGGTGTCATGAGGACATTCACCTAAAGACTTTCAAGGCATTTCTTGGGAACCCAGATTTTCCTCATAGGGGAACCGTTCCTGCAGTTAGTGCCAACATATCTAGCACATACTTCACCATTCTGATTTTTGAACAGTTTATAGTTGGAGTCAAATGACTCATCAGAAGAATGAGGAGATTCACATGTAAAGCCAGATAAGTTAGATGGATCAATGGAGGTCCCTTTGCAGCAACCCATGAGGTTTTGGGGTCTTGCTCGGGCTTCCAATATGTTCCATCAGCATTGAGTTTCCTCTCAAAGGCAATACCCTCTTTCCTAGGGTTCTGTTGAGGATCTGCTTTTTAAGCACATCACAAAGAGTCCGATGCCCTTTGAGGCTTTTGTACATGCTTGTCATGTACAATTCCTTCAGCCCTGCATCATCAGTGATACTAGCAATGTCCTCAGATGAGGAATTAGTGATAGGAGAGGTAGGTGAAGAATTTGTAACAGTTGAAGCATTTGAACATTCAGGTGAAGAATTAGCAGATTCACGTTCAATGCACTTTAAGCATGGAGGAACAAATTCTTCACGAGAAGCGCCGATTTGTTGAGCAAGTAATGAATCACGCTCCTTCGAAGATCTTCATAACTCACTCTTAGCTTCTCAAGATCTTGCTTTCTTTGAAGAAATTCATAAGAAAGCTTCTCATGATCGACGAGAGAGTGTTATGATGACCTTGAAGATCAAGCTGCCTAGATGAAGTCTCTGAAGATTTTCAAATGTGGGCTTTAGTGCGATCCATTTCTTCACCCAACATATCATCACTTTTGTCTAGCATGTTTTGAACTTTTCAAAAGCCCTTTGTTGTTTTACTGACAATCTTAGCAAGTTTTGAGTAGCTGGGCTTGAGATCTTCATCAGATTCATTTTCACTAGATTCAGAGGAGGTATATTTGAGTACCTTGGCACCCTTTGCCATGAAGTAATAGGTGGGAGCGTAGTCATCACTATCTTCATCAGGTTGGTGAGGTCATTTTCTTCAGAGTAGAAGATGGACTTGCTGACGAAAGCAGTAGCGAGAGCCAGACTTCGCCACACGGACTCAGATTCTTCTGATGCCTCCTCTTCCTCATGTTCCTCAGATTCAGCTTCAGAGTCCATTTCCTTGCCAATGAATGTCCGAGCCTTCTTGGAGCCGCTCTTCTTGTGAGAAGAAGACTTTGAGGATTTTGATGATGAAGATTTCGACGATTTCTTCTTCTTCTTAGCGTCATCAGAACTGTAATCCTTGTATTTTTTCTTCTTTAATTCCTTTTCCCACTGAGGACAATCTTGAATGTAGTGACCATGTTTCTTGCATTTGTGGCATAGTCTTCTCTTATAGTCCTTTGGATGAGGAATCACCGCTCCTTGAGGATTTTCCAAAGCGACCACATCTTGAGAACTTCGGAATTTCTTCATGAGCAGTGCTAGCTCTGGCTCAATTCTTCAGGATCTCCAAGGCTACTACCGAGTCTTCACAATCAGATTCAGACACGCCTTGGCCTTGTGGCACGTGATTTTCCATAGCTAGAACCATAGAGATCTCTCTTCAAAGAAGTCGGAACTCATGAGTATTTAGCCTCTCGAGGATATCAGCTGGATCAAGTGACTTGTAGTCAGCACGCTCTTGTATCATCAGTGCCAGAGTATCAAATGAGGAATCGAGCGATCTCAACAATTTCTTCACCACCTCATGGTCGGTGATGTTAGTGGCACCAAGCGCTTGAAGCTCATTTGAGATGTCAGTGAGGCGATCGAAGGTTTGTTGGACATTTTCATTGTCGAGTCTTTTGAAGCGGTTGAAGAGATTGCGAAGAACATCAACTCGAGAGTCACGCTGAGTTGAGACTCCTTCATTTACTTTGGACAGCTTTGTCCCCGGATGAGCTTAGCAGTTTCCAAAGCACTCACTCTTCCATATTGTCCTTTGCTCGAGATGGCCACATATGATATTCTTCGCTGAGAATCGAGTTGCTTGAATCTCTTCACATCGGGCAGCGTTCAAAGTGAGGGTGAGACAGAGGAACACCATTTTCCACAACATACCGTAGAGATCGTTGTCAATTGCCTCAAGATGCATTAGCATCTTATTCTTCCAAAGAGGGTAGTCCGTCCCATCAAATGTAGGACACCCAGCTGAGACCTTGATCATACTGCGGTCGACATAACTAAAACTCCGGTGGTTAAACCAAAATCACACGTAACAAGGGAGTACCTTGCTCTAATACCAATTGAAAGTCGTTATATCGACTAGAGGGGGTGAATAGGCGATTTTTATGAATTCTTCAATGAGGAATTTGCGGTGAGGAAATTCCTAAGTGAAGAACTACTTGCCGGAATAAGTACTCAAGTAAGCATAACAGAATGCGGGCATGGTCATCATGATGAAATGAAGACAATCAAAGAGCATGAAAAGCGTAAACACAGGATAACACAAGATGAAGACAAGCGGTGAAGAAATTGAACTGAGGAAATTGAGAAAGTCTTCTACCAAAGTCTTCAAACACAGATATGAACAAACTCTCAACACGATAATGAGGAAATGAAAGAGTTGAGGAAATAGAACCAGTTAGGTTGGTGAAGACAATGATTTGGTAGACCAGTTCCAAGCTGCTGTCTCGGTTGTACGTCACGGTTGGAGCGGTTTGAGTATTTAAACTCGAGGACACACAGTCCGGACACCCGGTCGGCCGAGCACGCAGCTCAGGACACCAAGTCCTCACCGTATTCTCCTTGAACTAAGGTCACAAAGACCTCGTCCAATCACTCGTGGTAAGTCTTCAGGCGACTTCCAAACCTTCACAGACTTGGTCACTCGGCGATCCACAATTCCTCTTGGATGCTCTAGACCATGACGCCTAACCGTCTGGAAGAAGCACAGTCTTCAAAGGTAACAAGCGTCGGATCCACGCATGATCAATCTCTTCAGTGATGCTCAATCACTTTGTGTTTGTAGGGGTTTGGTTTTGGGTTTTTCCTCACTCGATGATTTTCGCTCAGAGTCCTCGGAGGATTGGTTCCTCTCAAATGACAAGTGTCAAGTTATCTCGGAGCAGCCAACCAGCTAGTGGTTGTAGGGGGCGGCTATTTATAGCCCAGGGAGAAGCCCGACATGATAAGACATAAATGCCCTTCAATGATATGACCTTTAGGTGGATAAGATATTTTGGGACAATGGCGGCCAAGAAGATAAAGAACGGTCGGAAATTTGACTTTCAAATTCCTCAGGGCTATCATGTTCCTCACTGTATAGGCAATCCGCACTAGTGAATTCCTAACTCCTCAGTCAGAACAAATTCCTCAGAGACCATAAGAACTTCGTCTCTGTCACTGAAGAAAGTGACTGAACTGTATGAGATTTCCAAAGGCTTCACTCGAAGGGATTGGTAGGTGTAGGATTTTGAGTTGAGCATCACATGGAATTTTTTCCTTAGTATTTCCTCGACCCCCTTTAACAAGACGGTGTTTCCTATGACTCAAGAAAGAGAAAAACAAAACTACGAAAACAAAAGTCTTCACGCTTCATGTTCCTCAAATGAATACCAAGTCTTCAAGGTCACACCAGTTTCTTCACTTTCAAAGTCTTCAGAAAGTCTTCAGTCGAAGAACTTCATTTTTAGGGGTCGACTTTCTCTGTAAATATCAAACTCCTCATAGACTTATAGACCTGTGTACACTCACAAACGCATTAGTCCCTTAACCTATAAGTCTTCAATACACCAAAATCACTAAGGGGCACTAGATGCACTTACAGTAATTTGTCCAATATGCATACAAACAAACGGTTCGTTTGAAGTTTCACTTTGCCTCCACTACGTGTCGCTTCACGTCTTAGTTTTGACATCCCATTCGGTTCATGCCCCGACACATGTTGACGAGATCGATTGATGTTCAGAGATCAATTGCGTGTCATGTAAGGAGATAAAGGTTTGGTCTGTTTCTATGATAGAAATGACCCGCGGGGGGGGGGGGGTCTGTGGTGATCAGAGGGAGTATATTGTACGTTCAAGAGCGAAACGGACGTATTGTACCCACCCTAGTCCTCTTTCAATCGATCTCCGGACCCCGAGATGAAATCGAGAGAGAACGAGTGGGGGCATGTGTGATACCTAAGGCGGATTCAAAATTTTGAACCGGTGATCATAGCATCCGCAAATCATATATAAAGGGTATTCAATGTTCGTTTCGTTTTTGAACGTACCATATACTCCCTCCTATGATTTCTAGTTTACATATAAGTTTTATGTGTAGTCAAAGTATCTCTACTTTGATAAAAAAAGTATCAACATTCAACAACGCCCAATCAATATTGTTAGATTTGTACGTGCTCCTAGATTTGTGCTGGAGGTGGTTTCCAATTTGTTTTCAACCACGTGAATGTGCTTGTTCTCGCGCATGCTCTTCCTACTAGGATTTCGCCACGTATAGCCAGTCCAATAGTAATTTTTTTAAGCTCCATGTCCAATAGTACTAGTGGAGTACTGACAACATCTGTACTAGAGTATGCAGTGCTCATAGTTGTACTCCCTCCTTCCATTTGTATAGGGCCTATGTGGAGGAGAGAGATGTGAAAAAGTAAGGGGAGTGAGCTCTCATGCAAGAGCCTAGCTATATACGCATTCCTAATTAAATACGTACAATAAATATGAAGAAAGAGATGGAGAGGAGATGGAAAAAATTACTAATACAATAGCCAACCTTATAATTTTTTTTGCGGGAAATAGCCAACCTTATAGGCCACACTACTGTATGAGTGCATATAATAGATGATGGCTATAGATGACATGGCAGTTCCTTATAGCTATCGACAGGCTATATTATTAACCATGCTCTACTGCGTTTTTCAAAGCCGTATTTGACTATTGACAAGATTAATAGTACATGAGATGTATAATGTGAAAATTATATCATTGGAAGCTCCTTTCACATACGTATCCCTGCCTTACCCTCCCTTTCGGTCACTTACTAGCGGACCCCATGCTTGCTAGGCCCCGCATGTCAGTTACTCAATGGTTTCGGCCACGTCAGGGGATCCTCATCCGTAGTATACTCCCTCTGTTTTTATTTACTCCGCATAAAATGAAGCGGGCGGGGGAGTGGGAGGGACGTCGGTTTGCTCTCAACTGCGGTCCCACAAGCGAGCGAAAACGCAAGACGAAGCATGTTCCATTCGGTGAGCGACGTGGAGGGTCCAGCGTGCCGGGCTGCGACGCGAACGCGACAAGAGAGATTTACAGTCAAAACCGATTGCCCGGTCGTCACCGGAACCACTATTCACACCAGAACCTTCGCTGCTTGGCCTATGCCAGCTGATGAAGTCATGTACCTGGGGTAGGGTCATAGACCTGCCCAAAGGTACCCTCCACAAGGACACTCGCAAGAGAAGCAGCCTTCCAGTCGACCTGGTAGGTTTCCACTCGACAGATTCAAAGACACTCGACCATGAAGACCCACTCGACCACCAGAGTCCAAGAGCCACTCGGTGCCCAAACGGTGCAGTAGTTAAATAGTCTCTATGATCTTAATGACACTTTATGTAAGGCGTTACGGTAACACCTAGCTTTAACGCACCTTAAACCCTCTACTACGTGGGCTGGCTGGGGTCTGGCGCACTCTATATAAGCCACCCTCCACGGTAGAGGGGTTCGCACTCTGTAACACATACGCATATAATCGATCGACCGCCTCCGGGCTCAGACGTAGGGCTATTACTTCCTCCGAGAAGGGTCTGAACTCGTAAATCCCTTGCGTATACAACTACTCCATAGCTAGGATCTTGCCTCTCCATACCTACCCCCCATTCTACTGTCAGACTTAGTACCACGACACAAGCCACTGCCCTAAAACCACACCTAATCCTCCAGCCCCTTCCCCCACCTTTCGATCCCCTAGCCCGCATCAAGCGTCCCCTAGTTCGCCGGAAAGCCATGGTGCGCTGCAAGATCACGTACTACAAGATGCTGACGCCGAAGTGCCGCGCAGAAATTGCGACGGCGGTCGGCGCCAGAGACCTCCGTTCCCAAGCTCGCTTTGCGGCGGGCCAATCCCCGAATTCTCTAGAGCCAAGCTACGAGGAGGAAGCCGATCCAATGTTCATGGCGAAGGTCGTGACGCAGAAGGCCCCCGATGGGTATGAGACGATGGACGTCGACTTCGTGCCGGCGTCCGAGCCCCCCATGGTGCAGGAGGACCAGCGGTTGAACCTGGTGATACTAAAGGAGGACCAGCAGGCAGAGGCTCAACTCGATGCCAAGCGCGCGCATGCCGCTGCCATCGAGGCTCTCCTGCAGGCGGAACCGGATGTCATGGATGTGAACCGGGCAGTGGAGGCTCAACTTGAGGCGGAGCGCGCGGATGCCGTCGTCATCGAGGCCCTCCTGCAGGCGGAACCGGACGTCCTGGACTTGAACCGGGCGACAGAGGCTCAACTCAACGCGGAGCGCGCGGATGCCGCTCTCATCGAGGCCCTCCTGCAGGAGGAACCAGACGTCCTGGAATTGAACCGGGCGGCGGAGGCTCGACTCGACACGGAGCGCGTGGATGCCCTTGCCATCGAGGCCCTCCTGCAGGCGGAACCGGACGTCCTCGACTTGGACCGGGCAGTGCTCTCGTCCGTGCCGAGTGCCCGCACGCTCCGCGTGAACGAGTAGCTGGAGGCCGAGGACAACCACGGTGTGGAGACACAGTCGGCAGCTATGGCTGGTTCGCGCTGGCAGCCAATGACGACGAGGCTGTCTCGTTCCGCGAGCAGTGGTAGTTTTTCTTTATGTTGTTGTTTTTATGGATCTTTTGCTGTGTAAAAACATATATTGTTATGCAAGTCGCGTGACTTGGGTCAGTCTACCATTTCAGGCGGTTGGATGAATATCCTACATCTCGTAACCCTTCTTCCCCATCGCAGACCACTTGCAGACAGACGGATACTCCCCAACATGCAGTTGGATAAACATACTCTATGAAAAAAATTATGTGTCACGGTAGGATGGCTGAGTTTGGTTTGTTCACACGACAAAGACATGTCGTTGAGGGTGCGTTCCCTTGGTTGGGTTTGCGGCGTGCAGGAAGCGTGTGCATGTGAGGGTGCGGTTCGACCTCGGCGTCTTGAGGAAGCGATTGTTTGAGGGTGCGGTGCGACGCGACATAATTTGTCTTAAGTGTACCTCCTTTTTGAAAACTTTAGGCAAGCTTGGCAAAAATGTGCGGCGAAGTATGGCAATGCAAGGCCTAGAGCCAAACATGATAAGTACGTAGTACTACGTACTCGGAGTACTAGTGTTAAAAAAGAAAGGCGGGGTTTTCCTTCGCGGGATTAATCGATACAAATCCTCATTTCACGTGTCAATTAATGCATATATTTTTCTCCAAAGCCCAAAGAGCTAACCATCTCACTCCTCATTGCTTGATTAATGCAGCGCCATGCAAACCAACCTTCTCACTTCCGCATGCATGCAGGGAATATTAATGTCCTTGGTTGCTAGTACGAGGCAAACCCCATCAATATTGCCTCGATTAGTGTTAGTGGCCTTTTACAAATTGTAATTTTGATATACTGGCCTTGTGTACAAAAAAATGGAGGTAGTAACTATATTTGACTTCCTTCCCCATTGTGGTGACATCGACGATATCACGAACGTTGTGGTTTGCGAAGTGCGTTCGACGGAGAACACCATCGAGGGAGACCACGGTAAGTCGTTCGCAAGTGTCGCCTGCAAGCCGAGACAACCGCCTTATTTGCATCCAGGAAGTCCGTTGAACCAAAGGACACGTAAATGTACTAGTACTACTCATACACAATAGCGTCGTCCATCCAGCTTAGTGCGGTGAGATGGTTTCTCGAAGAAGACGATGGAGAAGCAGAGTCAGCGAAGAGTGAAATGTTGGTTGCTTCGTTCGTGCTTTGTGATTTGACGCCTCACTGCTTTGTGATTTGTGATAGAAGGGACAGGGGAGTAGACTCTGTCCTCTATACTTTACATGCGTCCAAGCATGGGAGAAAGAGGAGAGACATTGCATTTTTCTATTCCTTCAATCAATCAATCAGGGAGCTTCGGTTCCATCCTTTTGGCTTTGGCAACACCGTCCACAATGGTTCCTGTCGGTGTCAAAACCGGCGGATCTCGGGTAGGGGGTCCCGAACTGTGCGTCTAGGCGGATGGTAACAGCAGACAAGGGACACGATGTTTTTACCCAGGTTCGGGCCCTCTCGATGGAGGTAAAACCCTACTCACCTTGATTAATATTGATGATATGGGTAGTACAAGAGTAGATCTACCATGAGATCAAAGAGGCTAAACCCTAGAAGCTAGCCTATGGTATGATTGTTGTTCGTCCCTACGGACTAAAACCCTCCGGTTTATATAGACACCAGATAGGTTAGGGTTACACAGAGTCGGTTACAATGGTAGGAGATCTACATATCCGTATCGCCAAGCTTGCCTTCCACGCCAAGGAAAGTCCCATCCGGACACGGGACGAAGTCTTCAATCTTGTATCTTCATAGTCTTGGAGTCCGGCCGTGATGATAGTTCGTCTATCCGGACACCCCCTAGTCCAGGTGTCGGTTTACTAGAGTAGGGGTACCCTAGTATCCCGTGCACAGTGTACACCTACTTGTACAGTGTACAGTGTACTATACCTAACCCTGACGGCAGGGGACAAAGGCATTAAATGCCCGTCTAGTCGCCCTAACAGTGCAAACAGGGACCGTCAGGGGCGCCACCGTTCGCCATGATGGCAAACTTGTCAGCGCTGCTTGCCACCTCGCACCGCTGGCTGCGTGACCTCTCCGCCACCTTGGCGCTGGAAAGGCCCCAAAGGCGACACATTAGTGGAATCTTGTTGGAGCGTAGGTACGAGAGAGGTGGTGCGCCATAAGCGCATGCCGCGGTTGTTGTCTTGTCGCGCCCGAAGCTTCGTCGCTCATCAGGCCTTCCGGCAAGCTCCTCTTGCCGGGCCTTGTCTTGTATGTGCACAGGGTGGCCTTCCGGCAAGCTCCTCTTGCCGGGCCTTGTCTCCTATGTGCCTTGGGTGGCCTTCCCGCAAGCTCCTCTTGCCGGGCCTTGTCTCCTTGGCTTGAATACTTTGTTCTTGAATGGCTCCAAAGGAACCACGGAGGACCTTGGCGGTCACCCGGTAAGCCTTGCCGCGGAGGGCTGCAATTGCCCGTGCACAAGTTCGGGATACTAGGGTACCCCTACCTGGCGCGCCAAAGATGTCGGGGCAGGCTGATCTAGCCCACGAACACCTATGGGGCTGGCGGACCGAGCCCCTTTCGGTTCGGCGGGGAGCGGAGGTCGCACGAAGAGCAGATCGAGGCGAAGCATCGCGAGAGGTTTACCCAACGGAGCTCTCCGGAGAGATAATACTCCTAGTGCTGCATGTTCGGTGTATTGCGTTCTTGCTCAGAGCGCCGAGTGCTAAAGTACGACGGGCTGCTAACGATCGGCGTGGAGGAACTGATCGACCAACCCTTTCTACGTTGGCGCATGGGCCTCCTTTTGTATGCTCAAGGGAGAAGCCCGACGGTGGCTTAGCGTAGGCGGGGTATAAATGGAAAAATAGTGGTTGGTACACCTACTTATGCGATTGTGCGATGTACTATACCTAACCCTGGCGGCAGGGGACAAAGGCATTAAATGCCCGTCTTGTCGCCCTAACAGTGCAAACAGGGACCGTCAGGGGCGCCACCGTTCGCCACGATGGCAAACTTGTCAGCGCTGCTTGCCACCTCGCACCGCTGGCTGCCTGACCTCTCGCCACGCTACCGAAAGGCCCTGTAGGCGACACGTTAGTGGATCTTATTTGAGCGTGGAAGTCTGAAGAGGTGGTGCGCATGACAAGCTTCTGCAGCGGTTGTTGTCTTGTCGGCGCCCGGAAGCTCGTCGCTCACGGGCCTTCCCGCAAGCTCCTCTTGCCGGGCCTTGTCTTGTATGTGCACAGGGTGGCCTTCGGCAAGCTCCTCTTCTTGGGGCCTTGTCTCCTATGTGCCTTGGGTGGCCTTCCGCAAGCTCCTCTTGCCGGGGCCTTGTCTCCTTGGCTTGAATACTTTGTTCTTGAATGGCTCCAAAGGAACCACGGAGGACCTTGGTGGTCACCCGGTAAGCCTTGCCGTGGAGGGCTGCAACTGCCCGTGCACAAGTTCGGGATACTAGGGTACCCTACTCTAGTACAATCGCAGAGCCCCCGGACTGGGCCACACACGGTGCAGCGCTGTTGGGCTAGGCCCAAAAGCAGGCACGGGCACACGCGACCAGGTCACACCATAACTCACCCAGACCTACCACGCCCCACTTAACGGCACACATCGAACGTGGCGTCGTGTGAGAGATCGTGGGCGAGATCGTGGGGGTTTCTTTATTCGAAAATCGAACGTCTGCCTCTCCTCTTTATAAGCGGGGAAACAGGGCACGCCGCCTACCTTGCCATTGCCGCCCCATCGAAAACCACCGCTGCTCCCGCTTCTTCTCAAGGCTGAAAGAGAGCAGCGCTCGCTTCATCGCCGCCAAAGACACTCAACGCCGTCGATCTCCTCCACCGCCTCCGCCATGGGCCCGAAGCCGACAAGGGAAGACCGTGAAGTTGGCCGAGGCGCTATGACTTGCGGCCGGAAGGAAAGCGGGTCTTCCCCCTCAGCTCGGCCGAGGGAGCCGAGGAGAACTACTACCTCTTCGGTCGACGGAGACGCCAGCGAATCCAGCAGTCTGAAGGTACTTCCGCCGCTGCAGAACTGGCCCCTGACGGGTATCCCTTCTTCGCGCTCTTCTTCTCTGCGGGCTCATGTCGCCCTTCTCTGAGTTCTTTTGTGACATTATGAACACCTACGGGTTCCGCCTCCTTGATTTCACCCCCAACGCCGTTCTGACCATCTCGGTTTTCGCACATCTCTGCAAAAACTTTGTCGGAGTCCACCCAAATGTAGCTCTTTTCCGCCACTTCTTTTTACCCCGAGCCGAGAGAGGAGAGCCCCTTGCCGGAGGAATTGCTCGGGTTTGTGGTCGGCAAGAAAGAGGCCTATCCGAGGGAGAGCTCCGTAGCAAATGGGAGGAGTGGAGGGCAGATTGGTGCTGGATTGTTGAGGAGAACCCGCAACCTTTACCGCCAGCGCCAAACCCCAGAGAGTACGCTGGCAATGATTGGAGCAATCTGGCCCCGGAGGACACTAGGTGAAGATCGCAGCTACCCAAATCCTCCGCCTCAGACTTGCCGGACTCACTTTGTAGAGCCTTGTTGCGCGGACTTTCTTCGCCACAGACGCTTCTTGCAGGAGAGAAGGAGACCCGCCTGGAATTTCAGAACGCAGCAGACATCACGAGGCTGCGCCCAGGCCTCAACTTCAACTTCACTGTCTTGGAGCTTGACGCAATGCTCTTAGAGCTGTTCAAGCCTGATCACGATCATCCGGAGATGTTAAGGTTGCCGAGGGGCGTCGTTCATTGTGCAACAACTCGTCGCTGACCGCATCCGCGTAATGATGCCGTTATGCGACTCCACGGAATTGTCCCCACTTGGCAAGAGCCGTGAGACAACGTCGTGTGGCAGTTCTTCGACAATCTGGTAGAGATGCCACCGCCTCGACGAAAGCAGAGGGGCCTCACCCACTACACTCATCGACAATGAGATGCAGCCAGACGCCACCAGTTAGAAGAGGCGGCAGCAGGCCGCCGCTGGGCGAAGTTTGGCTTTACTGGAGGAGGAGGCGGAGGCAGCCGAGGCGGCAAGTCTTGTCGAGCGAAAGGAGTTCGCCGGCGAGGAAGAGCTTGCCGAGCTCGAAGCCGAGTCGAGCGAACCCGCCGAGGGTGCATCCTCCCGCCTCCAAGCAGCTTGTCATGAAGCGGAGCCACTGCTCCACCAAGAAGGCGTCTTCTTGTGGGCCGGAGGCAGGCAGAGTGACGAGCAGACCCATAGCAGCCCGCAGCTGGGGCCGCGCTCCACCGAGGCAAGCACTTTGCCTTGGGGAGCTCCTCATGCCGCTGCAATCGGGCGGGGCCTCGCAGGCCACCGGGTCCCGCTCCCGCCAAGCGCCCAAGGGGCCCCTCCTCCGCCTCGTCGTCTGGGAGGCGGGCTGGTCGACCTCTCCGCGCCGGGCTCCGACGAGGAAGAGGAAGAGTAAGATTCCTTCTTTGTGCTTGTAATTCTTCAATTTGTTGCCTTGTCTTGTATTCGATCCGCTTTACTCGAATCCATTCCTTTTCGTGACGCTGGCCCAGAGGATGTCGAAGAGAGCCAAGACCCCGGTGATTGTCGCCGAGGGCGAACCCATCATGACGGCAGGAGGCGCGTCCGAGACAACCTTGCCGGATGAGGCAACTCTCCTTCAAAGCAGCCCACAGCGCAGCCCCCGGCGTAAGTATATGGTCTACTTCTTGCTGTTCGGCGTGCATGGGCGCTTTTTCCTTTGCTGATATCTGACTGTTGACTTGTGTAGGAGCAGAGCAGCCTCCTTCTGCTTCGACTACGCCGCCAAGGGTGGATTCCCCGGCAAGGGAGCGCTCCCCGGCTAGGGAGCCTTCTCCGGCAAGGGTGCCTTCTCCGGCAAGGGGCAGCTCTCCGGCAAGGGACAGCACCAGCGATCCCTTGGCGGCGGAGACCATGACCGCAGCCCCCGGCGCCAGTAACCTTCTCGCCTGAGTACTTCCCTTGTGTTTTTCTTCTTCTGATTTTGTCTTTGAATATTTGCTTGACTTTCTTCATCCGTCCGCCACAGAGCCAATGGAGACCGAGATCGCCGGAGAGGAGGACGCGCGCGGCAACACTGACGAAGCCGCCGCTGTGCAAGAAGAAGCCGGCGCTGACGAGCCTGTCGGCGAAGAGGCCACCGAAGCTGCCGCCGCAGAAGCTGGCGAGGGTCCGGCGATCGACCGACGACCCTCGAGGCCGCAGGAGCGCCAGCGCTACACCGACCGCCGATCCCTCCCGCCTGTTGCAAAGCATCAGTTCGAAGAGCCCCAGCCCGGCGCCTACTTGAAAGCCGGGCGACGGCGTCTTCATCAAGCTCCTGGGAGTCGAGCTCAGGCGCCACCAAGGAGAAACCTTCGATGAAGAGCTGCTCGCCTCATTGGCCGACGCTTAGTTGACGCGCTTAAGCAGCAAGAATGGCGAGTTCGAGGAGGAGCAGCCGCGGAGCCGCTGTCGCTTACCGCTACCGGCTAAGCCAAACTGGCATCCCGGAGGCGCTTGTCGCGAAGGCGGGAGCAGACATCGAGAAGCGCGGAGGAGCTCCGGGCCGCAACCAGTGAAGCTCTCGGTCCTTGGCGGAGGAGCGGGAGCAACTTCGCCGAGGAGCGCAAGGCCTTCATCCTCGAGAAGGCTGTAGCCGAGGAGGAACAGCTGCTTGCCGCCGAGAAGCCGCTCTGCCCAGAAGGCGAGTGGCGCAGAGAAGGTCAACCTGGACAGCCACGAGGAGGATCTCGCCATGCGCGAGGAAACATTCGGCGGGGCTCTCAAGGAGGCAAAGGATGCTGCCGCTGCTGCCGAGGCCGCCAAGAAGGAGTTGGAGACAAAGGTGGCGCAGTTGGAGGCCAGCCTCAAGAAGAGCGGCGAGGAGCTTGCTGCACTCAAGCACGAGCGCGAGAAGGACGCCTACACTCTTGGCGAGCTGCAGGTCCGTCTCGCCGAGAGGAGCAAGGAGGTCAGCGATGCCAGGGACTCCAATGCAGATCTTGAGTTGAAGCTAACTACTTTTACTCAGACGTTGGACGGCGCCAAGGAGCGGGAGGTGGCCTTGAAGGAGAAGATCAAGGCCGACGAGGTGCTGCTGGCGAATGTTGTTGCCGCCTGTGGTGCCTTGAGGGAGAGTGGAGCATCGGACCGAAGGTCTCGTGGATACTGCTGCCGCCATCCACAGCGAGCTGATGGAGCTGGGGATGGTGGATCTTGGATACTCCTCCGACGAGCACCTCCAACCCAGCGCCAAGCTTAGCTTATTCTTCAAGGGCATGGTGACGGGCCTCCAGCGACTCCGGGAAGAAGTCCCAAAACAGCTGGCCGAGGAGTTGCGCCAGATCGGCGCAGGAGCCCTCCAAAAGGTGCTGATGAAGGTGGCCTTCCGCAACCCGGGCCTCAACTTCACCAACGTCCTCAAGTCCCTTCCGCCGAATGCTGATGTGGAGGCGCTCAAGACCCTTGTCGCACCCATTGTGGACAGGGTGAGCGGAATCAAGAGGGTTGAGGGCGATCGCAGAGATTAGGCCGCCTGCTTTCTCTTTCCCTTGCCACCGCCGGGTCATGTCACAGGAACAATCCATTAGAGCTGCGGCAAGCTATCTTGTAATATAACTTTATTTTGGATATCAATCGCTATGTTATTTCCTTTACTTGATTCCTTCCTTTGTATGTTTTTGCCCTACGCTTTTAGGGGACTTGTCGGCGCGGGCACCCGATCCGTGAGCGCTGAGTGCGGGACGTCAGCAGCCTGCTGGCGGTGCCGCTTCCGACAAGCAACCTTGTCGCAACTAGTCGCAGCTCACTTAAGTTGTTGAGCAGACTCGAAACAAAGTAAGGGCGCAACTAGCTACGAATTGGTTCCTCTGCGCGCAGGTTTTCCATACAAAATTCGGTCGTTCAAGGAAGATAACTTAAAATTTTTAAAACTGATTGCTCAATCTTTGGCAACTTAGCTTTTCCGTCGCCCCGCTTCCTGTAAGGCTAGACTTCCTTGAGCGACGCTTGGTCCACACCATTATCTTCTCCTTTTCCCCTGGCAAACTTGTGTGCGAGGGAACCTTCCTTTCTTTGAGAAAGAGAAAGAAGAGAAAATAAAGATATGGAGCCTTGTGGCTCGTTATCACTTACCAGGGTAGGTGCTGCACAAAGTGTCGATAACGTATGCAAAATAGAAGTAAAAGCATGAAATCGACAAGGTGTGCGAAGCACGCTTAGCTTTTATCGATGCACGGGTCTGCGCCCGGCTTTGTACAAAGGATTACATGCATCAGCGACAAGACTTGTATAGAAGGTGGTTGCCGGAACAGGTTCCGCAACCGCGCTTCACGGGTAAAACTTACGAAGATGCTCAATATTCCAGGAGTTGCTCACCGGAATGCCATCTTCGGTCTCTGGCGATGACAGCGCCAGCCTAGTGACTCGTTTCACCCGATAAGGCCTTCCCACTTCGGCGTCAACTTGTTGGAATTCTTGGCGGACTGAACGCTACCAAGAACAAGGTCGCCTTCCTCGAGACTTCGGCATTAACCTTTGCGGCTATGGTAGCGGCACAAAGCTTGTCGGTACCGAGCAGCTCAGACAGCAACTGAAGACGATCTTCCTCAAGGAGCAAATAGCGTCATCTTGTCGCAGCTGCTCTTGCTCAAGCTCATCATAAGCGAGCACTCGAGGCGATCCGTATACGAGTTCCATGGGGAGAACTGCATCTGCTCCATAGACTAGAGCGAAAGGTGTCTGGCCAGTGGCTCGATTTGGCGTTGTCCTGATCGACCAAAGAACCACCGGCAGCTCCTCAATCCAGTTTCTTCTGCACTTGTGCAGCCTGTCGAAAGTTCTGGTCTTGAGCCCGCGCAGCACTTCAGCATTTGCCCTCTCCGCTTGACCGCTGCTTCTCGGATGAGCAACAGAAGCGAAGCAGACCTTGGCGCCAAGATCTTGGACGTACTGCATGAAGGTGCGGCTTGTGAACTATGTGCCGTTGTCGGTGATGATCCTGTTAGGGATTCCGAAACGACAAACAATCGACCTAAAGAACTTGACTGCTGACTGTGCTGTCACCTTCCTCACTGCTTCCACTTCCGGCCACTTTGTGAACTTGTCGATTGCAACGTACAAGTACTCAAAGCCCCCGACAGCTCGGGGAAGGGGCCGAGGATGTCGAGCCCCTGCATCAAAATGGCCAGGGATAAAGGGATCGTCTGGAGAGCTTGAGCTAGCTGGTGTGTCCGCTTGGAATGGAACCGCACGCTTCACACTTGGTTACTTGTGCAGTTGCATCCCGGAGGGCTGTCGGCCAAAAGAAACCTTGCCGAACGCTTTGCGGCAAGCGCTCTGGCGCCAATGTGGTGACCACATATGCCTCCATGTATCTCTCGCCAACAGCTTTTGTCCGTCTTCCCGGTGAATACACTTCAATTTCACACCATTGAGTCTTCTTACATGCAGGTGTCGTCGACAAACTGGTACATACTTGACCGCCGGGCTACTCTTTCCGCTTCTTCTTGTTCTTCGGGAAGTTCTCCTGTCTGAAGGAAATGGACAATCTGCTGCGCCCACGCTGGAGCTTGCGGCTCGACAACAAGGATCAAAGGCACATCTGCTGCTGCGGGAATATCAGCTTCCACGGCAAGAACCTATGGCTCAGCCGGAGCTTGACGTTCCCCGGCAAGCTTGCCGGAGCAAAACTTGTCGGGAGCGTCTGCTTGAACGAAACAAACCCTGGGGCTTGTCGGAGCAGACTGCCCTCAAGATTGCTGGTGTCGATCTTGGGGACCTTTTGGCGGTGGCTTCGGAAGCTCTGCCGGAAAGTAGTCACCAGAGATCAACCTCCTCTTCTTGCTCTGTCCAGTTGGTGGTGTTACAGACGGTTGAGTCAGCTTGAGCACAAAAATCCCTGGTTCCACAGGTAACTTAAGTGCGGTGCACTTTGACAGGCCATCAGCAATGTTGTTCTGAGCTCTCGGAATATATTCCATTTGCAGGTCGTCAAAGTGCTCTTCTAGCTTCCTCACTTCATCAACATAAGCTTCCATCAACGGACTCTGATAATTCTTGTTCACTTGGAGGATAACAAGTTGTGAGTCACCCCTGACAATGAGCTTCTTGATCCCAAGGTCTCATCATGATCTCGAGACCGGCAAGCAAACCTTCATACTCTGTTGTATTGTTTGTTGCTTGTTCCTTGGGAAAGTGCATCTGGACTACGTACTTGAGGTGCTCTCCGGTGGGTGCGACAAGCAGCACGCCGGCACCAGCGCCTTGCAGCGAGAAGGCACCATCAAAGTACATCAGCCACTCTTTGCTTGCTTCCTTGATGGGAATGCTCGTCTCTGGAATTTCTTCATCTGGTGTTGGCATCCATTCTGCTATGAACTCCGCCAATGCTCGCTTTTGGATAGTTGAAGTGCTCTCAAACTTGAGGCCAAAGCTTGACAGTTCCAAAGGCCCACTCGACAATCCTGCCTGTTGCCTCTGGATTTTGCAAGATCCTTTTCAGCCGAAAGCGAGTGACAACTGTGATCTCATGTGCCCGAAAGTAATGGCGCAGCTTTCTCGAGGCCATGAGGAGGCCGAAGCAATTTCGCACACCGTAGTACCTTGATCTAGCCCCCTGCAGAAGGGAACTGACAAAGTAAACTGGGCGCTGCACCATCCTTTTCTGCATCTTGTCATGGGTCTGCGCAGATTCGTCCTTGTCGGGACCAGAGCTTGCCGGCGAAGCCCCCTGCTTGTCGCTGGATGTGTCTGCCATGGTTGCTAGCTCATCATCCGCCCCCCTCTCCGCTACTAACGCAGCACTAACCACTTGATTGGTTGCTGCTATATATAGCAGCAACTTCTCTTGTGGCCTAGGTGCGACAAGTGTTGGAGTGGAGGACAGATATCCCTTCAAGTCCTGCAGCGCAGCCTCCGCTTCCGGAGTCCATTGCATCGGACCTGCCTTTTTCAAAATTTTGAAAAACGGCAGGGCGCGCTCAGCAGACCTAGAGATGAACCTGCTGAGAGCAGCTACGCAACCGGCAAGCCTTCGTACATCCTTGACGCGCTTTGGTGCTTCAATCTGCTCGATGGCCTTGATCTTGTCGGGATTGGCTTCAATTCCCCGCTGAGACACGAAGAACCCGAGAAGCTTGCCGGAAGGGACTCCGAACACGCACTTCTCGGGGTTGAGCTTGAGGTTGATCTTGCGCAGATTTGCAAAGGTTTCATCTAAATCTTGAACCAGGGTCGCTTTGTCCTTGCTTTTGACCACTATGTCATCCATGTATGCTTCCACATTTACATGCATTTGCGGCTCAAAAGCATCATGAACTACTCTTGCAAACGTTGAACCGGCATTCTTTAACCCGAAGGGCATCCGCATAAAAACAAAGTATGTGCCACATGGGGTGATGAATGCGGTCTTCTCCTCATCCTCTTCTCGCCATGAAGATCTCGATGATATCCTGAATATGCATCCAAAAATGAAAGCAAATCACATCCGCCGTGGAGTCAACAATCCGGTCGATGCGCGGCAAGGGAAATGGATCTTTGGGACAAGCTTTATTGACATCTCAGAAGTCGATACAAAGCCTCCATTTCCCGTTAGCCTTATGCATAACAACTGTGATTGGCCAACCACGAGGGATGGAGCACTCCTCGACAAGGCCTCGCTTCCAGCTTTTGATTTCTTCCGCGATGAACTCTTGACGCCCACCGCTTGCTTCCCGACTTTTCGCTTGACGGGCCGCGATGAGGACAAACGGCAAGATGGTGCTCAATTACTTTCGGGAACACCGGGATGTCGACGGCTGCCATGCAAACACGCCGACGTTTCGCCCGCAGGGAAAGCAACGAGCGCCTTTCCTATTTAGGGTCGAGAGAGGCACCGATGGTGAAGGTACCACCAGTGCCGCCCTCCTGGCGAACACCTTCTTGGTCTCTCGTGGAGCTATCATCGCCTTCTTACACTTGTCGGTGGAGCTCGATGGTGCGTCCTCGACGGTAGCGCAAAGCACTAAGAGGTGCGCTTGTCGGCGTGGGCATCAAAGCTCTTGCCGGACTTGGTCTTCTTCTTCCCTCCGGAGCTTCAGCTGCAAGTGGCTTGCAATCTGTCGCGCCGCCGCTTCCCCGATAGATCTTGTCGGCGCAGATAAGGGCATCCTTCTTGTCGCCAGGATGTAGATGACACTTATCGGGCCCGCATCTTCGTGGAGGTTGTAGGCATAGTGAGAGGCCGCCATGAATTTGGCGAAAGGCCGGACGGCCAAGTATTCCATTGTAAGGCAACGGAAAGTCAAGAACATCAAAGGTGACCTCTCGATCCTGAAGTTCAACTCGGCCGCCAAATGTCACCTGCAACGTGATCTTTCCCTTCGGCTTGCTCCTTCCCGGATTGATTCCTTGAAAAGTGTCGGTCTCTTCGAGCTCGCCATCAGGGATCTGGAGTTTCTGGAGCACCGTGGAGGAGATCAGATTCAAGCCGGCCCCGCCGTCAACTAACATCTTGGTGACCTTGAGGTTGCGGATAGTTGGTGAAACCAACATCGGCAAGCACCGGATCGCAGCTACGCGATCGTGGTGGTCCTCAATATCAAAGATGATAGGCGTGTTGGACCATTTCGTAGGCTTATGTGACTCGATGGATGGTTCTGCTGCATTGACCTCCGCATCCACCGCTTGAGCCGGCGGTGGAGGTATGCAGAAGCACCGCCGTCAATGCACAGGACCTCTCAGGGCTTTCTCGAACTCCTGCCGTCGGCCTCGTCATCATCCATGTCTTCATCGCTGCCGCTGCCGCCATCCTTGTCGCGCCACGGGAGGTCTGTCTCCTTGCCGCTGCTTGCTTGGCCTTGCAGCGGCGTCCTCGGCCGGGCGTTTCTTGCTGGGTCCTCCTGCACCTCCCCGGGCCTTCTCCTTGTCGCGTTGCTCAGATTCAGCCTTCGCTGCTCGACAAGCTGCTCCACCTTCTTGCAGCTCTGGAGGTCATGGCCCTTGGTGCGGTGGATCTTGCAAGATCGCTTGCCGGAGCTGCCCCGCTTGTCGGCGGCCGCCACAGACCGGGGGCTTGGTGCCAGCGGCAACCTCCTTGCCGGAGCCACCAGCCTTGGCTTTCTTGTCGCCACCTCCGCTGCTTCGGACTGCTCAACAACTAGCACATCTTCCGCTTTCTTTTTTCCTGTTGCTCGTCCGCTGGTCTTCTTTGCCGGGCGGTCTCTTCACTATCGATCCTCCTGCTTCGGTATTCTCTCCGGAGTCTCCTCCTTCCTCAAAGACGTGCACACTTGTCGGCCAGTATGAGTAGCTCATCGACTTCTTCGATCTTGCACATCGCCATCTCCTCCGTGATCTCGCGGTTTCAAGACGTTCGATGGAACGCGCTGATTACCGCGGCAGGGTGGACGTCTGGGATGTTGTGTCAGACACGGCTGAATCTTTGAATATACTTGCGCTAGGGCTCTCCTTCCTTCCGGGCGCAGCAGATGAAGGTCGCTTGGCCATGGGGCTTGTGGTCACCAGAAGGCGCCGACAAACTGATGGCATAGATCTGCCCAAGAAGATATGGAATTGTCCGCAAGTGCATGAGCCAGGATCTCGACATTGGGCTTGAGCACCAGCGGAAGTAGTTGGCAAGGATCTTGTCATCTCGCCCCAAAGCAGCCTCGCACCGCGATGGTGTAGATGCCGAGGAACTCCGACGGATGCGTCTTGCCGGGCGCATTTCTCCGCACATCTCGCTTGAAGTTTTTCTTGCTGGGCCACTAGACTTGCCGCAGCGCGACGAGTGAACGCAGGGCAACCTACCGCAGACGGCAAGTCGCTGGTTCTCCGGGCGCGTGCATGTCAACAGAGGCCCAGCGCGCTTGTCGGATTGACGCGGCGCTTCTTCGGGCGCCGATGCGAGTTCGAGCGCCCTCTTGCCGCTGTCGTCAGGAAGAACTTGGCGCCGATCGCGATGAGCTCGTGGATCTGATGACACAGTGGAGTCGCTGCCGAGGTGGATCCGGCGAAGTCGGGCGATCTTGGCCTTCGGGCGGAGAGTGCATGGTGGTTGCACCCCACGGTCTCTGCCGCCACCGGCCGTGTTTGGCAGTCTTGCCGCGGCGGCAATGCACCTTTCGGTTGCCGTGGAGCGTGCCGCCACATGGCGAAGCCGATGAGACTATGAATGGTGGCCCTCCATTCGTCGACCTTGTCGGCTGTTGGAGGGTAATCCAGGAGCAGTTGAGCTCTCGCCAGAGCTTCTAAAGATGAACCTGCTGAGAGCAGCTACGCAACCGGCAAGCCTTCGTACATCCTTGACGCGCTTTGGTGCTTCAATCTGCTCGATGGCCTTGATCTTGTCGGGATTGGCTTCAATTCCTCCCGAGACACGAAGAACCCGAGAAGCTTGCCGAAGGGACTCCAAACACGCACTTCTCGGGGTTGAGCTTGAGGTTGATCTTGGCGCAGATTTGCAAAGGTTTCATCTAAATCTTGAACCAGTGGTCGCTTTGTCCTTGCTTTTGACCACTATGTCATCCATGTATGCTTCCACATTTCTGTGCATTTGCGGCTCAAAAGCATCATGAACTACTCTTGCAAACGTTGAACCAGCATTCTTTAACCCGAAGGGCATCCGTACAAAACAGTATGTGCCACATGGGGTGATGAATGCGGTCTTCTAGCGCCAAAAGATGTCGGGGCAGGCTGATCTGGCCCACGAACACCTATGGGGCTGGCGGATCGAGCCCCTTTCGGTTCGGCGGGGAGCGGAGGTCGCAGGAAGAGCAGATCGAGGCGAAGCACGCGAGAGGTTTACCCAGCTTCGGAGCTCTCCGGAGAGATAATACTCCTACTGCTGCATGTTCGTGTGTATTGCGTTCTTGCTCAGAGCCGAAAGTGCTACTGATGCAGACGGGCTGCTAACGAGACCGAAAGCGTGGAGGGAATCGATCGACCAACCCTTTCTACGTTGTGCATGGGCCTCCTTTTTATATGCTCAAGGGGCTTGACGGTGGCAACGTAGACGGGGTATAAATGGAAAATAGTGGTTGGTACACCTACTTGTACAAAGGTACAGTGTACTATACCTAACCCTCGACGCAAGGGGACAAAGGCATTAAATGCTCCGTCCTAGTCGCCCTAACAAAGGCAAACAGGGACCGTCGGGCGCCACCGCTCGCCACGATGGCAAACTTGTCGCCATTGCTTGCCACCTCGCAAGACCGGCTGGCTGCACAGCCTCTCGCCACGCTACCGGAAAGGCCCTGTGGCGACACGTTAGTGGATGCGCCGGAGAGTAGGTACAGAGAGGGTCTCACATGCAAAGCGCCTTTGCCATGGTTGTTGTCTTGTCGCTACCGGAAGCTCGTCAGCTCACTGGGCCTTCCCAGCAAGCTCCTCTTGCCGGGCCTTGTCTTGTATGTGCTCAGGGTGGCCTTCCCGCAAGCTCCTCTTGCCGGGGCCTTGTCTCCTATGTGCCCTGGGTGGCCTTCCGGCAAGCTCCTCTTGCCGGGCCTTGTCTCCTTGGCTTGAATACTTTGTTCTTGAATGGCTCCAAAGGAACCACGGAGGACCTTGGCGGTCACTCCTAAGCCTTGCCGCTGAGGGTTGCAACTGCCTGCCTGCACAAGTTCGGGATACTAGGGTACCCCTACTCTAGTACACCGGTCAGAGCCCCGGCTGGGCCACACACGGTGCCGAAGGCTGTTGGGCCAGGCCCAAAACAGGCACAGGCACACGCTGCCCGGTCACACCATAACTCACCCCGACCCACCACGCCCCCACGAACGGCACGCATCGAACGTGGCGTCGTGTGAGAGATCGTGGGCGAGATCGTGGGGTTTCTTTATTCGAAAATCGAACGTCCGCCTCCCTCTTTATAAGGGGGAAACAGGGCACGCCGCTTACCTTGCCGCCGCTGTCCCATCGAAAAACCACCGCTGCTCCCCCTTCTTCTCAAGGCTGAAAGAGAGCAGCGCCCGCCTTCATCGCCGCCAAAGACACTCAACGCCGCCGTCGATCTCCTCCACCGCCTCCGCCATGGGCCCGAAGTCGACAAGGGAAGACCGTGAAGTCGGCCGAGAAGGCGCTATGCGGTTTATGCGGCGGCCGGAAGGAGCGGGTCTTCCCCCTCAGCTCGCCGCGAGGGAGCTGAGGGAGAACTACTACCTCTTCTAGTCGATGGAGACGCGCGTGCATCCGCGTACGAAGGTACTCCCCGCCGCTGCTGCAGAACGCGCCCCGATGGGGTATCCCTTCTTCGCGCTTCTTCTTTCATCGCGGGCTCGCCCGCCTTCTTCTGAAGTTCTTTGTGACATTATGAACACCTACGGGTTCCGCCTCCTTGATTTCACCCCAACGCTATTCTCGACCATGGCGGTTTTCGCACATCTCTGAAAAACTTTGTCGGAGTCCACCCAAATGTAGCTCTTTTCCGCCACTTCTTTTTACCCCGAGCCGAGAGAGGAGAGCCCCTTGCCGGAGGAATTGCTTGGGCTTCTAGGGTCGGCAAGAAAGAGGCCTATCTGGAGGGAGAGCTCCGTAGCAAATGGGAGGAGTGGAGGGCAGATTGGTGTTGGATTGTTGAGGAGAACCCGCAGCCTTTTACCGCCCAAATACTAAACCCCAAAGAGTACGCTGCAATGATTGGAGCAATCTGGCCCTCGGAGGACGCTTAGGTCAAGATCGCAAGCATTACCGAATCTTCCGCCTCAGACTTGACGGACTCCATCAGAGGCACTTGTTGGCGCGGACTTTCTTCGCCGGACGCTTCCCCTTGCGAGGAGAGAAGGAGACCTGCACGGGAATTTCGTAACGCAGCAGACATCACGAGGCTGCGCCCAGGCCTCAACTTCAACTTCACTGTCTAGGAGCTTGACGCAATGCTCTTAGAGCTGTTCAAGCTCGATCCCGATCATCCGGAGATGTTTAGGTTGTCGAGGGGCGTCGTTAGTTGTGCAAAAATTGCCGCTTTACCGCATCCGTGCAATGATGCCGTTAAAGCGACTCCCACGGAATTGTCCCCACTTGGCAAGAGCCGGCAGACGACGCCAGCGGCAGTTCTTCGACAATCTGGTAGAGATGCCAGTCCGCCCGACGAAAGCGAGGGGCCTCACCCGCGACACTATCGACGCATTTAGATGCAGCGACGCCACCAAAGCTAGAAGAGGCGGCAGCAGCCGCTGCCGCGGGTGAGTTTGGCGTTACTGTGGAGGAGGCGGAGGCAGCCGAGGCGGCAAGTCTTGTAGAGCGAAAGGAGTTCGTCGGTGTGGAAGAGCTTGCCGAGCCTGAAGCCGAGTCGAGCGAACCTGCCGAGGGCGCATCCTCCCCGCCTCCGAGCAGCTTGCCACGAGCGGAGCCACCGGCTCCACCAAGAAGGCGTCTTCGCAGGGCCGGAGACGCAGCGGGGCGGCAGACGGGCCAACAGCAAGTAGCGCTGCGGACGCGCCCACCGCTGCAAGCACTGTTGCTGGAGCTCCTCATGCCGCCGGGTAATCTGGGCGGGCCTCGCAGCCACCGGTCCCGCTCCCGCCAAGCGCCCAAGGGAGCCCACTCCGCCTCGCTTGCATCGGAGGCGGGCTGACCGACCTCTCCGCGCCAGCTCCAACGTGGAAGAGGAAGAGTAAGATTCCTTGTCAGACTTGTAATTCTTTGATTTGTTGCCTTATCTTGTATCTGACCGCTTACTCGAATCCATTCCTTTTCGTGACGCTGGCCCAGAGGATGTCGAAGAGAGCCAAGACCCCGGTGATTGTCGCCGAGGACGAACCCTATCGCGACGGGCAGGAGGCGCGTCCCGAGACAACCTTGCCGGATGAGGCAACTCTCCTTCAAAGCAGCCCCTCAGGTAAGTATATGGTCTACTTCTTCTTGCTCGGGCGTGCATGGGCGCTTTTTCCTTTGGCCGATATCTCGACTGCTGACTTGTGTAGGAGCAGAGCAGCCTCCTTCGCTCGACCACGCCGCCAAGGGTGGATTCCCCGGCGAGGGAGCGCACGGCTAGGGAGCCTTTTCTCCGCAAGGGTGCCTTCTCCGCAAGGGCAGCTCTCCGCAAGGGACGGCACCAGCGATCCCTTGTCGGCGGCGGAGACCATGACCAAGCCCCCGGCGCCGTAACCTTCTTGCTCGAGTACTTCCCTTTGTGTTTTTCTTCTTATGATTTTGTCTTTGAATATTTGCTTGACTTTCTTCATCCGTCCGCCACGTAACCAATGGAGACCGAGGTCGCCGCGAGGAGGACGCGCGCTGCAACACCGACGAAGCCGCCGCGGTGGAAGAAGAAGCCGGCCACGACGAGCCTGCCGCGAAGAGGCCACTGCCGCCGCCGCAGAGCCGGGCGAGGAATGCAGCAATCGTGACCGACGCACTTCGAGGCCACAGGAGCGCCAGGCGCTACACCGACCGCCGATCCCTCCGCCGCCGCAGCGCCAGTTCAAGAGCCCCAGCCCAGTGCCTACTTGAAGGCCGGGCGACGGCGTCTTCATCAAGCTCCCGTGGGAGTCGAGCCCAGGCGCCCGGCCAAGGAGAAACCTTCGATGAAGAGCTGCTCGCCTCCGCTGGCCGACGCTTAGTTGATGCGCCAAGCAGCCGCGGCGGCGAGCTCGAGGAGGAGCAGGCCGCCGCGGAGCTGTTGTCGCTTCTACCGCGCCCGACAAGCCAAACTGCATCCCGGAGGCGCTTTGTCGCAAGGCGGGAGCAGACATCGAGAAGCGCGCCGGAGGAGCTCCGGCCGCAACCAGAAGCTCTCCGTCCTTGGCGGAGGAGCGGGAGCAACTTCGCCGAGGAGTGCAAGGCCTTCATCCTCGAGAAGGCTGCAATGAGGAGGAACAGCGGCTTGCCGCCGAGAAGCTGTCTGCACAGAAGGCGAGCCGGGCGCAATGAAGGTCAACCCGACAGCCACGAGGAGGATCTCGCCATGCGCGAGGAAACATTAGGCGGGCTCTCAAGGAGGCAAAGGATCTTGCAGCAGTGCTGCCGAGGCCGCCAAGAAGGAGCTGGAGACGAAGGTGGCGCAGCTTGGAGGCCAGCCTCAAGAAGAGCGGCGAGGAGCTTGCTGCACTCAAGCACGAGCGCCGAGAAGGACGCTTACACTCTTGGCGAGCTGCAGGGCCGCCTCACGAGAGGAGCAAGGAGCTCAAGCGCCGCCGAGGACTCCAATGCAGATCTTGAGTTGAAGCTAACTACTTTGACTCAGACACTGGACGGCGCCGAGGAGCGGAGGTGGCCTTGAAGGAGAAGATCAAGGCCGACGAGGAGCTGCCGGCGAATCTTGTTGCCGCCTGTGGTGCCTTTGAGGGAGAGTGTGGAGCACCGACCAAAGGTCTCGTGGATACTGCCGCCGCCATCCACGCCGAAATGATGGAGCTGAGGGATGGTGGATCTTGGATACTCCTCCGACGAGCACCTCCAACCCAGCGCCAAGCTTAGCTTATTCTTCAAGGGCGTGGTGACGGGCCTCCAGCCGACTCGGAAGAAGTCCCAAAACAGCTGGCCGAGGAGTCGCGCCAGATCTGCTGGAGCCCTCCAAAGGTGCCGATGAAGGTGGCCTTCAAGCAACCCGGGCCTCAACTTCACCAACGCCCTCAAGTCCCCGCCACCGAATGCTGATGTGGAGGCGCCAAGACCCTTGTCGCACCCATTGTGGACAGGGTGAGCGGAATCAAGAGGGTTGAGGCGATCGCGTAGATTAGGCCGCCTGCTTTCTCTTTCCCTTGCCGGGCCGCTGGTCATGTCAGCTGTGATTAATCCATTAGAGCTGCGGCAAGCTATCTTGTAATATAACTTTATTTTGGATATCAATCGCTACGTTATTTCCTTTACTTGATTCCTTCCTTTGTATGTTTTTGCCCCACGCTTTTAGGGGACTTGTCGGTAGCTGGGCACCCGAGCCATGAGCGCCGAGTGAGACGCCGCAGCCTGCTGGCGGTGCCGCTTCCGACAAGCAACCTTGTCGCAACTAGTCGCAGCTCACTTAAGTTGTTGAGCGGACTCGAAACAAAGTAAGGGCGCAACTAGCTACGAATTGGTTCCTCTGCGCGCAGGTTTTCCATACAAAGTTCGGTCGTTCAAGGAAGATAACTTAAAATTTTAAAAACTGATTGCTCAAACTTTGGCAACTTAGCTTTTTTGTCGTCTGCTTCCCGGTAAGGCTAGACTTCCTTGAGCGACGCTTGGTCCACACCATTATCTTCTCCTTTTCCCCCGGCAAACTTGTGTGCGAGGGAACCTTCCTTTCTTTGAGAAAGAGAAAGAAGAGAAAATAAAGATATGGAGCCTTGTGGCTCGTTATCACTTACCAGGGGTAGGTGCTGCACAAAGTGACAGATAACGTATGCAAAATAGAAGTAAAAAGCATGAAATCAACAAGGTGTGTGAAGCACGCTAGCTTTACTGATGCACGGGATCTGGCCCGGCTTTGTACAAAGGATTACATGCATCAGCGGCAAGACTTGTACAAAAGGTGGTTGCCGGAACAGGTTCCGGCAACCGCGCCCTACGGGTAAAACTTACGAAGATGCTCAATATTCCAGGAGTTGCTCACCGGAATGCCATCACCGGTGTCAAGGCTATGAGCGCCAGTGCCTAGTGACCTGCTTTCACCCGATAAGGGCCTTCCCACTTCAAGGCCAACTTGTTGGAATTCTTGGCGGACTAAACGCCGCGAAGAACAAGGTCGCCTTTCCTCGAGACTTCGGCATTAACCTTGCGGCTATGGTAGCGGCGCAAAAGCTTGTTGGTACCGAGCAGCTCAGACAAAGAGCTCCTCGAAGACGATCTTCCTCAAGGAGCGTCGTCATCTTGTCGCAGCTGCTCTTGCTCAAGCTCATCATAAGCGAGCACTCGAGGCGATCCGTATACGAAGTTCCGTGGGGAGAACTGCCTCGCCTCCATAGACTAGAGCGAAAGGTGTCCGCCGATGGCTCGATTTGGCGTCGTCTCCGACGACCAAAGAACCACCGGCAGCTCCTCAATCCAGTTTCTTCCGCACTTGTGCAGCCCGTCGAAAGTTACGGTCTTGAGCCCGCGCAGCACTTCAAAGATTTGCCCTCTCCGCTTGACCGTTGCTTCTCGGATGAGCTCTGAAGCGGGCGAACCTTGGCGCCAAGATCTTGGACGTCTTGCATGAAGGTGCGGCTTAGAACTGTGTGCCGTTGTCGGTGATGATCCTGTTAGGGATTCCAAACGGCAAACAATCGACCAAGAACTTGATCGCCGATCGTGCTGTCACCTTTCTCATCGCTTCCACTTCCGGCCACTTTGTGAACTTGTCGATTGCAACGCATAAGTACTCAAAGCCCCGACAGCTTCGGGGAAGGGGCCGAGGATGTCGAGCCCCTGCATCAAAATGGCCAGGATAAAGGGATCGCCCGGAGAGCTTGAGCTAGCTGGTGTGTCTCGCTTGAATTGAACCGCACGCTTCACACTTGGTTACTTGTGCAGTTGCATCCGGAGGGTCTGTCGGCCAAAAGAAACCTTGCCGGAACACTTTGCCGCAAGTAAGCGCTCGGGCGCCAATGTGGTGACCACATATGCCTCCATGTATCTTCGCCAACAGCTTTTGTCCATCTTCCGGTGAATACACTTCAATTTCACACCGTTGAGTCTTCTTCAGACAAGCAGTGCCTTGTCGACAAACTGGTACATACTTGACCGCCGGGCTACTCTTTCCGCTTCTTCTTGTTCTTGGAAGTTCTCCGCTGTCAAGGAAATGGACAATCTGCTGCTACCACGCTGGAGCTTGCGGCTCGACAACAAGGATCAAAGGCACATCTGTCGCTGCGGAATATCAGCTTCCACGGCAAGAACCTGCGGGCTCACCGGAGCTTGACGTTCTCGACAAGCTTGCCGGAGCAAAACTTGTCGAGCGTCCCGCTTCAACGAAACAAACCTCGGGCTTGTCGGAGCAGACCGCCTCAAGATCATTGGTGTCGATCTTGGGGACCTTTTGGCGGCGGCTTCGGGAAGCTCGCCGGAAAGTAGTCACCAGAGATCAACCTCCTCTTCTTGCTCTGTCCGGTTGGTGGTGTTACAGACGGTTGAGTCAGCTTGAGCGCAAAAATCCCTGGTTCCATTGTAACTTAAGTGCGGCGCACTTTGACAGCCATCAAGAATGTCGCTCGAGCTCTTGGAATATATTCCATTTGCAGCCGTCAAAGTGCTCTTCTAGCTTCCTCACTTCATCAACATAAGCTTCCATCAACGGACTCGATAATTCTTGTTCACTTGGCGGATAACAAGTTGTGAGTCACCCACGATAATGAGCTTCTTGATCCCAAGGTCTCATCATGCGATCCTCGAGACCGTCAAGCAAACCTTCATACTCTGCTGTATTGTTTGTTGCTTGCTCCTTGGGAAAGTGCATCCGGACTACGACTTGAGGTGCTCTCCGGTGTGGTGCGACAAGCAAAGCACGCCCGGCACCGGGCGCTTTGCAGCGAGAAGGCACCATCAAAGTACATCAGCCACTCTTTGCTTGCTTCCTTGACGGGAATGCTCGTCCTCGAATTTCTTCATCCGGTGTTGGCGCCCATTCTGCTATGAACTCCGCCAATGCTCGCTTTTGATAGTTGAAGTGCTCTCAAACTTGAGGCCAAAGCTTGACAGTTCCAAAGGCCCACTCGACAATCCCGCCTGTTGCCTCCTGGATTTTGCAAGATCCTTTTCAGCGGAAAGCGAGTGACAACTATGATCTCATGTGCCTGAAAGTAATGGCGCAACTTTCTCGAGGCCATGAGGAGGCCGAAAAGCAATTTCTGCACACCAGAGTACCTTGATCTAGCCCCCTGCAGAAGGGAACTTACAAAGTAAACTGGGCGCTGCACCATCCTTTTCTGCATCTTGTCATGGGTCTCAAGGCAGATTCGTCCTTGCTCGGGACCAGAGCTTGCCGGGCGAAGCCCCCTCGCTTGTCGCTGGATGTGTCCGCCATGGTTGTTAGCTCATCATCCGCCTCTCTCCGCTATTAACGCAGCACTAACCACTTTGATTGGTTGCTGCTATATATAGCAACAACTTCTCTTGTGGCCTAGGTGCGACAAGTGTTGGAGTGGAGGATGATATCCCTTCAAGTCCTGCAAGCGCAGCCTCCGCTATCGATGAGTCCATTAGATCGGATCCGCCTTTTTCAAAATTTTGAAAAGCGGCAGGGCGTGCTCAGCAGACCTAGAGATGAACTCGCCGAGAGCAGCTACGCAACCGCAAGCCTTCAGACATCCTTGACGCGCTTTTGGTGCTTCAATCTGCTCGATGGCCTTGATCTTGTCGGGATTGGCTTCAATTCCTCGCCGAGATGAAGAACCCGGAGAAGCTTGCGGAAGGGACTCCGAACACGCACTTCTCGGGGTTGAGCTTGAGGTTGATCTTGCGTAGATTTGCAAAGGTTTCATCTAAATCTTGAACCAGGGTCGCTTTGTCCTTGCTTTTGACCACTATGTCATCCATGTATGCTTCCACATTTCTGTGCATTTGCGGCTCAAAAGCATCATGAACTACTCTTGCAAACGTTGAACCAGTATTCTTTAACCCAAGGGCATCCGTTACAAAACAGTATGTGCCACATGGGGTGATGAATGCGGTCTTCTCCTCATCCTCTTCTCGCCATGAAGATCGATGATATCCTGAATATGCATCCAAAAATGAAAGCAAATCACATCCGCCGTGGAGTCAACAATCCGGTCGATGCGCGGCAAGGGAAATGGATCTTTGGGACAAGCTTTATTGACATCCGTAAAGTCGATACAAAGCCTCCATTTCCGTTAGCCTTATGCATAACTACAGGATTGGCCAACCACGTAGGATGGAGCACTCTCCGACAAGGCCCGCCGCTTCCGGTTTCTTGATTTCTTCCGCGATGAACTCTTGACGCCCATCGCTTGCTTCCTCGACTTTCTTCGCTTGACGGGCGGCGCATGAGGACAAACGGCAAGATGGTGCTCAATTACTTTCACAGGAACACCGGGATGTCGACGGCTGCCATGCAAACACGCCGACGTTCGCCCGCAGGAAAGCAACGAGCGCCGCTTTCCTATTTAGGGTCGAGAGAGGCACCGATGGTGAAGGTACCACCAGTTGCCGTCCTCCTTGGCGGACACCTTCTTAGTCTTTGGTGGAGCTGTCATCGCTTTCTTACACTTGGCCGGTGGAGCTCGATGGTGCGTCCTCGACGGTAGCGCAGCACCAAGAGGTGCGCTTGCCGGAGTGGGCATCAAAGCTCTTGCCGGACTTGGTCTTCTTCTTCCCTCCCGGGAGCTTCAAATGCAAATGGCTTGCAATCCGCGGCCGCCGCTTCCAGAGATCTAGTCGGCGCAGATAAGGGCCTCCTTCTTGTCGCCAGGGACAGAGATGACACTTATCGGGCCCGGCATCTTCAGGAGGTTGTAGGCATGGTGAGAGGCCGCAATGAATTTGGCGAGTGCTGGACGGCCAAGTATTCCATTGTAAGGCAACGGAAAGTCAGCAACATCAAAGGTGAACCTCTCAGTCCTGAAGTTCAACTCGCTGCCAAATGACACCGGCAACGTGATCTTTCCCTTCAGCTTGCTCCTTCCCGGATTAATTCCTTGAAAAGTGCCGGTCTCTTCGAGCTCGCCATCGTGGATCCGGAGTTTCGAGCACCGCGAGGAGATCAGATTCAAGCCGGCCCGCCATCAACTAACATCTTGGTGACCTTGAGGTTGCGGATAGTTGGTGAAACCAACATCGGCAAGCACCCGGATCGCAGCTTACGCGATCAGGGTGGTCCTCAATATCAAAGATGATAGGCGTGCTGGACCATTTCAGAGGCTTGCGTGACTCGATGAATGGTTCTGCTGCATTGACCTCCCGCATCCACTGCTTGAGCTGGCGGTGGGAGGTATGCAGAGAAGCACCGCCATCAACGCAGTGACCTCTCTGGGCTTTCTCGAACTCCTGCCGTCGGCCTCGTCATCATCCATGTCTTCATCGCCGCCGCTGCCGTCATCCTTGTCGCGCCACGGGAGGTCTGTCTCCTTGTCACAAGGCGTCCTCGGCCGGGCGTTTCTTCTGGGTCCTCCTGCACCCTCCCGAGCCTTCTCCTTGTCGCGTCGTTAAGTATTCAGCCTTACGCTGCTCGACAAGCTGCTCCACCTTCTTGCAGCTCGAGGTCATGGCCCTTGGTGCGGTGGATCTTGCAAGATGCGCTTGCCGAGCCGCCCCGCTTGTCGGCGGCCGCCACAGATCGGCAGTTGGTGCGGCGGCAACCTCCTTGCCGGAGCCACCAGCCTTTGGCTTTATTGTCGCCACCTCCGCTTGCCGGACTGCTCAACAACTAGCACATCTCGCCTATCTTTTTCTGTTACACCGCCGGCTCTTCTTGCCGGGCGGTCTCTTCACTATCGATCCTCCCGCTTCGGTATTCTCTCCGGGAGTCTCCTCCTTCCTCAAAGACGTGCACACTTGTCGCCTGTATGTGATAGCTCATCGACGTCTTCGATCTTGCACATCGCCATCTCCTCCCGCATCTCGCGGTTTCGCATGTTCGATGGAACGCGCTGATTACCGCGCAGGTGGACGTCTCAGGATGTTGTGCCGTACACGGCTGAATCTTTGAATATACTTATGCTAGGGCTCTCCTTCCTTCCGGGCGAAAGCAGATGAAGGTCGCTTTCTTGGCCATGGGGCTTGTGGCACTTTGTAAAGGCGCCGACAAACTGATGGCATAGATCTGCCCAAGAAGATATGGAATTGTCCGGCAAGTGCATGAGCCAGGATCCGACATTGGGCTTGAGCACCAGCCGGAAGTAGTTGGCAAGGATCTTGTCGCTCGCCCCGGCAGCCTCGCACCGTGATGGTGTAGATGTTGAGGAACTCCGACGGATGCGTCTTGCCGCCGTGCATTTCTCCGCACCGCCTGCTTGAAGTTTTTCTTGCCGGGCCATCGGACTTGTCGCAGCTCACGAGTGAACGCAGGGCAACCTACCGCTGCACGGCAAGTCGCTGGTTCTTTCCGGGCGCGTGCATGTCAACAGAGGGCCCAGCGCTTGTTGGATTGACGCCGCGCTTCTCTTCGGCGGGCCGATGCGAGTTCGAAAGGCCCTCTTGCCGCTGCTCGTAGAACTTGGCGCCGATCGCGATGAGCTCGTGGATCTGGCGACGCAGCGGAGTCGCTGCCGAGGTGGATCCGGCGAAGTCGGCGATCTTGGCCTTCGGGCGGAGAGTGCATGGTGGTTGCACCCCACCGGTCTTGTCGCCACCGCTCGTGTTTAGCAGTCTTGCCACGGCAGCGATGCACTCGGTTGCAGCGGAGCTGCCGCCATGGCGAAGCCGATGAGACTATGAATGGTGGCCTCCATTCGTCGACCTTATCGGCCGTTGGAGGGTAATCCAGAGCAGCTTGAGCTCTCGCCAGAAGCTTCGCCGGAGTAGTGGAGTGGCGATGGCGAAGCGGCGCGAGGAGCGGATATGCTCGGACTTCTAACTATGTTAGAAGGAGCGGTATCCCGTCCGGGCGATTGTGCTCGTTCTTCGCCGCGCCAAAGATGTTGGCGTGCATGCTGGTCTTGAGCATCCCGAGATCCTCCAGCTCGATCTCGGTCCAACGAGCGTATGGCATTGTGAATGCCATGACGTTGTCGGTCCTGCGCCTCCTGAGACAGGCGCGGTGCATGTACGGACGCCGAGGTCAGCGCGGCCTTGTCCTCGGATTTGACGGCACCGTGAGCTCCCCCGTCGCTGTCCATTCTTCCGCCGGCGTCTACCCCACCACCTGTTTGGTCCGGTGGTGGTGGGTTCGACGCGGACGGGCTTCGCCACAAGCCTTCTTCTTCGGTGGCATGTTGACGAAGATAATGAAGATCTAGCTCGCGTGGACGCCGGATCAGGTTCACACAACCTCGACGCCCCCTACCTGGCGCGCCAAAGATGTCGGGGCAGGCTGATCTGGCCCACGAACACCTATGGGGCTGGCGGACCGAGCCCCTTTCGGTTCGGCTCAAGGGGAGCGGAGGTCGACGAAGAGCAGATCGAGGCGAAGCACGTGAGAGGTTTACCCAGCTTCGAGCTCTCCGGAGAGATAATACTCTTCTTGCTGCATGTTCGGTGTATTATGCGTTCTTGCTGAGGCGCCGAGTGCTCTGAAGACAGACGGGCTGCTAACGAGACTGAGCGTGGAGGGAACTGATCGACCAACCCTTTCTACGTTGCGCATGGGCCTCCTTTTATATGCTCAAGGGTACACCTACTTGTACAGTGTACAGTGTACTATACCTAACCCTGACGGCAGGGGACAAAGGCATTAAATGCCCGTCTAGTCGCCCTAACAGTGCAAACAGGGACCGTCAGGGGCGCCACCGCTCGCCAGATGGCAAACTTGTCGGCGCTGCTTGCCACCTCGCGACCGGCCGGGCTGCACAGCCTCTCGCCACGCTACCGGAAAGGCCCAGGCGACACGTTAGTGGATGCGCCTGGAGCGTAGGTCTGAAGAGGTGGTCTGCCGCAAGCGCCTTTGCCGCGTTGTTGTCTTGTCACGCCCGAAGCTCGTCGCCACCGGGCCTTCCAAAGAAGCTCCTCTTGCCGGGCCTTGTCTTGTATGTGCACAGGGTGGCCTTCCCGGCAAGCTCCTCTTGCCGGGCCTTGTCTCCTATGTGCCTTTGCCAGGTGGCCTTCCCGCAAGCTCCTCTTGCTCGGGCCTTGTCTCCTTGGCTTGAATACTTTGTTCTTGAATGGCTCCAAAGGAACCACGGAGGACCTTGGCGGTCACCCCGTAAGCCTTGCCGCTGAGGGTCAAGAATCGCCCGTGCACAAGTTCGGGATACTAGGGTACCCCTACTCTAGTACACCGACACGAGGACTCCCTCGGTAGCCCCCCGAACCTGTCTTCAATGACGCATTTAGTCCGGGCGTGCATATTGTCTTTGGCATTGCAAGGCGGTTCCTCCTCCAAATACTTCATAGAAGGTTTTGAACACCAGTGATAGTGTCGGCTCTACAAAACAAGTTCCACATACCACCGTAGAGAATAACTTTGCACAGATCTGGCGGCGTATTCCGCGACGTGACATCACGCCTACGGGCAGGCCTTTTTATGAATCGTTTTTACCGCTCCACCTTAGCTGCGTTTAGTGAGGCGGTTTTCTTGGCACGCCTTATCAAAGCATAGACCGTGCCCCTTATTCCGGATTCTCATCAATACGGACGTGGGTAACCCATCCGCGCCATTGATTACGGCGCTTGGGAGATAAGCGAGTTTTACCGGGCTGGTGGGGACGATAGCTTCGTCCGTCCATATAAGGGATAAGGATCCACCTTTTCACCTACGCCTTCTTCCTCCTTTGCTCATCCATTTCACAAGACTCGAGCTCTAGCGCCCAAGTCCGTGACTTTCCTCCTTAGCCTTCTCCAACCATGTCGAGGCGGGAGGCAGATGGATGGCCTCCTCCGTCACGAAGGGGCACATCACAAGGCGGGAGGCGGATACTTGTCCGGCGATATCACAGACAAAGCCTGCCCGACGCTGGGCAGCTCATTCCAACCCCAGGCCCCATGAGAGGGTGGTGTTTCTCCCCACTTCCTCCGCGGACTAGGTTTTCCACTTCACCCATTTGTCCGGGGGCTCATGTTCTACTACGGCCTGGACTTCCACGACCTGGACCCGAATTTTGTCCTCAACATCTCGGCGTTTATCGTCGTGTGTGAGGCCTTCCTCTGCATCCAGCCCCACTTCGACCTATGCCTGAAGACCTTTAATGTCAGGCCGAAGGTTGTGGGCGGGCGTCAAGCGGAGTGCGGAGGCGGCATGGTCGGCAAGATGGCCAAAGTCGTATGGCTCGAGGGCTCCTTTGTGGAGACAATAAAGGGGTGGCAATCGGGGTGGTTCTACATCACCGAGCCACGCGACCCTGAATGGGTGGCGGCCCCCGAATTCAGATCTGGATTCCCCACACGGCTCTCGTCATGGAAAGAGACGGGCCTGAAGTGGGGTGATTCGGACGAGCTATCCGGACTCCAAACATGCGTCCGAAACCTGGTGGACAAGAATCTCAGGCTTGTCGACGTAATCCAGGTGATGCTCATCCGCCGGATTCTCCCATGCCAACAACGGGCCTTCAATTTGTGGGAGTTCGATCCGGCACAGCACCAAACCTTGAGCCGTCTCTTCGATACTACGTACGAAGATGCCTGGAAGGTGTTGTTCAAGGGGGCCGAAGCCCCCGCATCCGCTAACAAAGATCGTGGATACAGCTCGGGGCGTCAAGCCGGCGAGGTAAGTTATCTTACCCTTTACGGGACTCTTTTTTCATAGATTGACTCTACGTGGGATCTAAAAACTCCCTATTCTTTGACAGGACTGGCTGAAGACGTCCAGACAGATTAACTGTCCGGCTCCTTTGCCAGAAGACCCAGCGGACGCCCGATTGACGGGGCTGCTGGCTCCGGCACCCCATGTGGTGCCTTAGAAGAAGGCCAACAAGGAGGCCACGGGAACTCAAAGGAGCCCCCGACGCCAGGTGCTGTTGGATTCTGAAGCAGAATCTTCTCCTGAAGACGAGGAGGAGGAAGAAGAAGCCTCTCCCCCAGCGGGGGAGGAGAGGAAAAGGAAGGCCGCCCCAACTGGGGAGGCCGGAGGGTCCAAGAAGGGAAGAACCCTTCCTCCAGACTTCTCCACCAATGTCGACGACACCGAGGAGGATTGGCCTACAAGGGCCAAGCCCCTCGCGAGATTGTAAGTGTCCGGATACCCATGGCTTTTTATTATTGCAGAGCATTCTTTAATGTCGAACAATCGTGCAGCCCGCCCAAGGGCGAGTTCGCCGATTCATCGAGCGGGTCCCTGGGCTCGTCGGAAATGGAGAGTACTTCGTTTCCGACCGCCTCCTCGCCTCACGCTGCGGACGACGCCGCGGTGGGGCCCCAAGGGGGGCTTGGTCAAGAGGAGGTGGCGCAGGAGGTGCCACAAGGCAACCTCCCGGACTCCAGGCGCGTGGGGGGCAAGACCCCTAGGGGCTCTAAGCCCGACCCTTGTCCGGACTCCATGCCGGAACCTTCAGCGGTTCCAGAGTCCGGCAAGCGGTCCCTTCACAAGAAGGGTAAGACGCCGGTGTCCTCCGTCCAACCGGAGGCACCGGATAGCTTACTGGAGGCGCTCAACGGCGCCTCCATCGAGGAGGAGCACCGCACTGTTATGAGTGCGGTGATCCGGACAGTTCAGTCCGCCAAGAGCGGTGACGAAGCTCTGCCGACCTTCTAACGGGCTTTGAGGTAAGTTTAGAATATGTAAAAATATTACCGCATAGACAGTAGCCCCGATGCTTAGTTTGGTGTTCGGAAAGAAAAGCCGGACTAAGGATCTAAAAGATATATCTGTGAGAGTCTAACATAAGTATGTCAATATGGGAATGCAGGCTGCTGGCGACCTCTGCCAAGACCTTGAATGCGGAGGTCGATGCGTTAAAACAGAGCCTCGAGCGGTCCGAGAACGAGCTCGGCCAAGCCAAGAAGCAGCTCAAGGACAAGGAATGTACGTAGTACCTTATTAAATAAATACCATATAGAATGGTTTCGGTTGCAAAAGATAACAGGAATAACATGGGTACTGCAGGGGCCACGAACGAGGTGGCGACCCTGAAGGAAGCGGTGTCCGTGGTCAAAACAAAGCGGCCGTGGAACGCACTCAAGCGAGAGAAGGGGAGGCGCAGCTGGCTAAGATGCAGCAAGAGCTCCAAGCTCTCATGGAAAAACACGAGAGTTTGGAGCGTGACTCGAAGACTCGAGAGTCCGAGCTCGCCTCAGCTCTTGAGAGTGCCAAAGCTGCAAGGCCGAGGCCCAAAAAACCCTCCAAGAAATTGAGTCGTTAAAGAAGATAGCGGCGGGTAAGGCATTCTTTATGCAAAGCAAGCATGTGAAAGTGAATTACCTGTTACTTACCCGGATTCGGAGCTCTCCAGGAGCATTCGCAGATTTGAGCCGTGGTGTGTCCGATCTTTGCCGCATTCTACCGCCTAGGAGGGGAGCTCGACGGAAAAGGTGTTACGGTCTCGGTATCTTTGAGGCGAACATCCGGTGCCCTGGCGACCAAGTGAAGTAGCTGGTCGAGCTCCACAAGGTCGCCGAACAGGCCATGAAGGGCCTTATAAGCGCTGGTACATGGCCATTGGAGGCCATGTCCGGGAGCTACGCCGGCTTGGTGCAGCGTGGCCGGTGGATGCCTGTCCACGGATTGAAGTCATCAGCGCTCCGTCTGCATTAAAGGTGTCCGTCGGGCCCTTGCCCATGCTAAAGTGCACCGGGGCAAGCTGGATGCGGAGAAGCTTGTGACGGACGAGGCCACCGAAGGGCCATGAGCATCACGCGCCGAAATGTAGTATGAGGGCCTCTGAAGGGTGCCCTTGAATAGCGGATGAGTGCTCCAAAGATGTAATTTTTTAATAGGCTCGCATTTGTTATCCTGTACGCTGAAAACTTGTTCATATGCGCTAAGCAACGCTTGTTAATTTAAAATATTACCTTATGTGCGGCCGTTTATCAAATTTGAGAGATGGCAAGTCGTTGGCTTCAGCCCCCATGCCACGAGTCTTTGGGGTGTTGGATAAACTTGAGCACTCTTGTTCCCATTCTTGGGTCCATCTAGGGAGGCGCTCAACACAACGAACAAGGCAACCGGACTTATAATGCTTGAACACTCTCACTTAGCCATAGAATTCTATAATTTTAAATTTTGGCAAAGCCCCTAGTATTCGGAAGACCGAATTTGGGGCGCTATCCACGCCTTGGCCGGATAATTCCGGTTCCTCGCTCTAAGCGGCATAAGTCTTTAGGGACCCAAAAAAACCTCTTGAACAGCGACCGGCTATCGCCCTATCATGATGGTCAGTTTTAGCTTTCTCCACTGAGGTGCTCGACCCAGCTCAACTGGGACACAATCGCAGTGGTTCTCCCGGTGCTACCTTAGCCGATATAACGGAACGTAAGGTACCAAAACACGGGAGCCGGGCAAACCCAACTATTGACCCAAGACATGATTCGGAGCCGATTCATATAATGCTATAAGTTCGGGGTGCCCAACTTGTGAAAGTGTTCGGACTTATCACACCATAATTTTGGGATACTTAAGCCCCTGGTGTATTGGTCGTACCAAAGTGTACGGTTGCAACATGTCGTGAAATGAACATATGTATAGATAAAGGAAGTAGAGCAATAATAAGCAAAAGCTATGTATTATTTATCCAAAAAAAGTACTGCAATGAAAGCAGAACGATACAAATAGTGCGATAAGCAAGGGATGGGACTATCTAACATGTCCCCCTCCAGGGGTAAGCTGCGGGATGGTATGTAAAACAGGTATAATGCTCGTAATAGAGACCACCTGAACACTTCGACGTGGCTTACTGCTTCCCTGGCTGTTGCATCGTGAGTTCGGCGATTCTAGTTCCGGACAGGACTTCTAAAAGACGGAGTCCTGAAAGTAAGAAAAAGGAAGAAAAAGGAAAAAAGGAAAAGAATGACACAATCGGGAGCCCCTGGTGCGGTCGAGCCGCATTCTTGGCGTGTCGTGGTCTTGCCCCTCCCCATATGCCCATGGTATCTCCAGAGCGTAATTATGTAATGCGTAACACTAGCTTTGCAATTTCGCGAGGGCTAGGGTTGGGGCCGGATTACTCTGGCGTGCTTGAATCGTGCAGGCGGTCTTGTTGTAGGTTACTCGGCACGCTTGATGTTGTCCTGGACGCTTAATGGTCGGACTCGAGAGTTGCCGTGAGAGGTTGCTTTGTACCTCCGCCCGCGAGGGTCAGCCGTGTGCTCCTCCGTTCGGAGAGAGGCGTTCGGTGTTTCCATTGACCGTGATTACTCCTCGAGGGCCTGGCATCTTGAGCTTGAGGTATGCGTGGTGCGGCACGCATTGAACTTTGCAAATGTGGTTCGTCCGGCGATTGCATGATAGCCGCTGCGGAATGGGACGATGTCGAAGATTAACTCTTCGCTTCGGAAGTTATCCGGGGATCCGAAGACCACTTCGAGTGTAACCGAGCCCGTACAACTAGCCTCTACACCCGGTATGACGCCCTTAAAGGTCGTCTTTGTAGGTTTAATCCGTCGATAAAGCAGGTTCAGGCTACTGCCGCCATCCATCAGGACTCTGGTTAGGTGAAATCCGTCGATAATTGGGTCAAGAACCAATGCGGCGAAACCGCCGTGACGGATGCTAGTGGGGTGGTCCCTTCGATCGAAGGTGATCGGGCGGAAGACCATGGGTTGAACTTGAGGCGTGGCTCCATCGCATATACGTCCCTTAGTGCCCGCCGCTCCCTTTTGGGTATATGGGTTGCGTATATCATGTTCACCGTCCGCACTTGCGTGGGAAAACCCTTACATCCTCTATTTTTCGGGCGGCGGGGCTCTTCCTCGTCATCGCTATGCAGCCCCTTGTCATTGAGTTCGCACTTAACTTGCCTGCTTGCTTGAACACCCAACAGTCCCTGTTGGTGTGATTGGCTAGTTTTCGGGGTGCCATGTATCCGCACAAGCGATCGAGTATTCGGTCCAAGTTGGGCCAGACCTGGGTATTTCTTTTGAATGGCTTCTTCCGCTGACCGGGTTTAGAGCCTCTGAATCCGGCATTGACGACCGTATCTTCAGTGTTATCGCCGTTAATGCGGCGCTTGTTCTTGTTGTGACCCGACCTGCCATTGCTGTCCTTGGTATCCGAACTATCATGATGTTTGGCCAAGTTGCTGCTTCGAGCTAGCCAGCTGTCCTCTCCCGCACAAAAGCGGGTCATGAGTGTTGTGAGGGCTGCCATGGATTTTGGCTTTTCCTGTCCTAGGTGACGGGCAAGCCACTCGTCGCGGATGTTATGTTTGAAGGCTGCAAGGGCCTCTCCATCTGGACAGTCAACGATTTGATTTTTCTTTGTTAGGAACCGTGTCCAGAATTGTATGCGGCCGATTCTTCCGCTGCTGGATTATGTGGCTAAGGTCATCGGTGATACGGTGGTCGCACATATGTTCCCGGAAGTTATCAAGGAATGCGGCTTCCGGTTCTCCCAACAACCAATTGATTCTGGCCGGCAAGGCTGTTGAGCCAATGCCGAGCTGGTCCTTTAAGCTTGAGTGGGTGGTATTTGATGGCATGTAGATCATCACCGCGGGCCATGTGGATATGGAGGAGATAGTCCTCGATCCGGACCGCGGGATCTGTGGTACCATCGTATGATTCGATGTTTACGGGTTTGAAGCCCTCGAGGATTTGATGATCCATTACTTCGTCTGTGAAGCATAGTGGGTGTCTTGGGCGCCTACGTATTGGGCTATATCATGACGTAGCTCATATGAGCTTTGTCTCATCGTGTTCGGCCCGGCGGGTTTGCTTTATCCGCGCGACGGTAATCATCCAGCGTCGTTAGGCGCACGCCGATCCGTAGATCGATCTTGTACGTTTGCCTTATCCTCAAATATATCTCGCAAGTCCGGCGCGTTTTCCGTGCCTTGGTACTTTTTGAGCGGCGTCGGGTGTGGCTTGAGCGGAGGGCCGAGAGGCTTCTCTGTCATGGCCACGGGTGGCGATCCGCCATGTCGTCTTGCTGGTGACTTGGGTGCTTCCTCCTCTGATCGAGGCAACGGCCTGCGTTTGGGGTAGCTTTTGGAGGGGCGTTCGACTTCATACTCTTCGGCTGCAAGGACTTCAGTCCATCTGTCAGCTAGCAGGTCTTGGTCAGCTCTGAGCTATTGCTGCTTTTTCTTGAGGCTGTTTGCCGTGGCCATAAGCCTGCGTTTGAAACGCTCCTGTTCGGCGGGATCCTCAGGCACGACAAATTCGTCGTCGTCGAGGCTTGCCTCATCTTCGGAGGGAGGCGCGTAATTATCGTCCTCGGCCTCTCTTTCTGCCGCACTGTCGTGCGGACTTGCTTCTCCCTCCTCCTGTGCTGAGTCCTGCTGGAGGGGGTTGTTTCGGTACTATCCGGGGTGTTATTATCTCCCGTACCAAAATCACCGTTTTTGCTTTGGCGGGATTTAGAGCGGCGCCGCTGACGCCGGCGCTTCGGTTGCTTTTTGGAGGGGTCATCCTCCGTTGTTCCATCGTCGTTCCCATCTTTTGGGATATCCACCATGTATATGTCGTATGACGAGGTGGCCTTCCGATGCTTTGTGGTATTTGGGTCTTGGTAAATCTCCGGCATCGTCGTACATATACCGTCGATGTCTTGAGTCAAAGTCTAGCATGTCGGTTAAATCATCGACAGTGGCTACAAAGTGGGTGGTGGGTGGGCGTTGAATTTCTTCGTCGTCCGCATCCCAACCTTCCCCGTCCGTAGTCCGGGCAGGCTCTCCGGATAAAGAGAGCAACTTTAGTGAATTCGGATGTCACCAAAGGGCGAGTCTTTGAAAGATGTCATGGCGATGAACTCCATGACCGGCGCCCAATCGGATTCGACAAGGTGGGGCGCGGGGGTTGAAGTCCGGAGAGGAGTCTGGCACCCTGGAGTCGAGGTCTTCGCAAAGGACATGGATGGAGTTCGGCTCGATCGCCGTAGAGATTGTAGCCCCGGAGGCGGTGTCCAACCACTCGTCTCGATCGGGGAATCCGGCTCCGGATTAAGGGTCGGAGCGGATGCTGATACGGCCTCCAAGGCACTGTTCGGCTGCAGAGCTAGATCATGCCCATCGAGACAATGCGGCACGCTTGGCCGTGGCTCGAATCCGTCGAAGATCAAGTCTCCGCGGATATCGGTCGTATAGTTCGAACTTCCAAATCTGACCTGATGGCCAGGGGCGTAGCTTTCGATCTGCTCCGGATGGCTGCGAATTGGCCCGCGATTACCAAAGCCGCCCGAATATGAAGATCTGTCCGGGGATAAAAGTCTCACCACTGGACCGCGTCGTTGTTGATGATCGAAGGAGCCATCGGGCCTATCGGTGATGACACGGAGGAACTCTCAATGAAAGCACCAATGTCGGTGTGAAAACCGGCGGATCTCGGGTAGGGGTCCCTCGCTATGCGTCTAGGCGGATGGTAACAAGAGACAAGGGACACGATGTTTTACCCAGGTTCGGGCCCTCTCGATGGAGGTAATACCCTACTCGCTTGATTAATATTGATGATATGGGTAGTACAAGAGTAGATTTACCACGAGATCAAAGAGGCTAAACCCTAGAAGCTAGCCTATGGTATGATTGTTGTTCGTCCCACGGACTAAAAACCTCCGGTTTATATAGACACGGATAGGTTAGGGTTACATGTAGTCGGTTACAATGGTAGGAGATCTACATATCCGCATCGCCAAGCTTGCCTTCCACGCCAAGGAAAGTCCCATCCGGACACGGGACGAAGTCTTCAATCTTGTATCTTCATAGTCTTGGAGTCCGGCCGTGATGATAGTTCGGCTATCCGGACACCCCCTAGTCCAGTACTCCCTCAGTTCCCACGATGCCAAAAGCTATTTTCAGATTTGGCTACACATTGTGGATGCCCTTAACCGTACCACTTGGTTTTGCTCCTGTGTGCTATCTATACAAATCTCAATTATATTGATCTAAAAAATTATAGAATCAAGATTAGTAAAAAGGAGGTGATTTTGCCGCGCGGATGGCGGAGGAGGTTTCTTATTTTTAGAGGACGTTGTCCTGGCAGTTTGCTAACATGTGTCCCACGTGTTAGTGCTTCACCAAGCCGATCTGCTTCCCACCTGAGGCAGAAGCAACACGTGGTTAACTTGAAGAAGATGAGGGAGAAGCGGATTCAGCAACGAGCGAATGATGGTTGCTTCGTCCCTCCAACTTCTTTTTTTAGCATTATTACTTCGTTCCTCCAACGTAACTGTGAGAAAGGTGCAACTTTGTGATTTGACGCCTCATTGCTCATTACTACACCGGCGCCATGACTGGGTGCTTCACCCTGGCTGCTCTGCACTGTATTTCGGTATGGCACATGGACCCGGTAGCTTGATGCCCCACATGTCGGCGAAAGGGACTAGAAGATTTATGAAAGCGAGTGCTCGACTCTTACGACGGAGGAGTACACGACACGACGGCCCAGTGAACTATCACTTGTACTGTATATAATACTATAGTTTTGCTGTTTCACATGATCCATCGATAGAAACCGGGTTAAACTGGAAAGGGCGGGATTTTTCCTGTGCGGTATATGATACTGGCCATACATTTCAAAGGCAATTTTAATGTATGCAAACTGAATAATTAAGTAACAATATCATATCTAGTAAAACTAAAAACACATATGATTTATTGTGTTAGAGTGTAGTAGTAGTGATGTATTGCATAGTTGTTAGATGTAACATGCGAGAACGTGTAGAGATGTAGTTTTGGTGGGCCTCTGAGAGAGAAAAGCGTATCGTTCACCGAACTTCAGAATAAGCTGATTACGGTCACTATATACGTTTTGCGGTGATTATACGGTCACTTGCTCACGGTTCAGCATCGGATTGCACTCTGTTGACCGGTCAAATAGTCTGCGTGACACCATGTTGACTAGTTAAATTGACCATGTTCCTAGTGGGTCCCACCTGTCAGTTCGCATAGGGAAAAGGTCAGATAAACACAAATTTACGCAGGCGCGACTAGACTCCACCCCGTGCGCGGGAATCACCTAGTTGTGTATGTGTCTATCAGGGCCTGATGTGTGCGCATGCACGTGTAGATTGAGTACTTGAGCGTGTGAGTGTGTGTTGGTCGTGTGGTGTACTGGTGTGTGCATGCATGCGTGCGTGTGTGCGTGTAAGTGTTGCGTGCGTGCGTGGCTGTGTGTGTATGTGTGAGTGTTGCGTGCGTGCGTGGGTGCATGTGTTCGTGTGAGTGTTGCGTGCATGCAGTTCGTGTGCATGCGTGCATGTGTGTATAATCACCACACCATCTCCTGTGTGTTAAAACAGAATGACTCGGCATACCAATACAAGGCCACCTTGTCCGATGTGCCCGCGGTCATGACTTCGAACCACCGTCCAATATTTTTTTGTAGTTTTTTTTCATTCTTACTAGCAAGATGCCCGTGCGTTGCACGTAACATCAAGATGCATTTGTGTGACTAGTTTATCTTGTGAGAGAAAAGGATGAACAAGGGAAGGCCTTATTTGCAAATGTGGAGAGGTGTGTGGGTACCTTTTTGCAAAATTGTCATAGTTTCTTTCCTAACCGTCAGATATAAATCGGACGGCCTATATTGCAGGATGGCAGGCACACAATCATCACCAACTCTATTTTTTATAAGAGTGTATTTTATCCCTACTCATATAAAAATCATAGTTGGTGATGATCGTGTGCCTGCCATCCTGCAATATAGGCCGTCCGATCTATATCTGACGGATAGGAAGGAAACTATGGCAATTTTGCAAAAAGATACCCACACCCCTCTCCACACTTGCAAATAAGGTCTTCCCTTGTTCATCCTTTTCTCCCACAAGATAAATTACTTATACAAATGCATCTTGATGTTCCGTGCAACGCATGGGCATCTTGTTAGTATTTTATAAGAGTGTAGATGTAGAGTAGATACAAGCCGGCTGTGTGGGCCCGATGGTAGTGAGATCTTGTGATGCAATACTAGAGGTGCCACGTGGAGCATTTAACTCGTCAACTAGTCGTGTCTTGAGCAAATCTGAGTTGTATGGTGAGCCCGTGGAGTATAATAACCACAAAACGTAAATGGTGGTGGGGGAGTCACGGATTAGGGGGTGTCCGGATAGCGAACTATCACCGTTGGCGGACTCTGGACTATGAAGATACAAGATTGAAGACTTACGTCCGTGTCCGGATGGGACTTTCCTTGGCGTGGAAGGCAAGCTTGGCGATACGGATATGTAGATCTCCTACCATTGTAACCGACTACTGTGTAAACCTAACCCTATCCGGTGTCTATATAAACCGGAGGGTTTTAGTCCGTGGGACGAACAACAATCATACCATAGGCTAGCTTCTAGGGTTTAGCCTCTCGATCTCGTGGTAGATCTACTCTTGTACTACCCACATCATCAATATTAATCAAGGTGAGTAGGGTATTACCTCCATCGAGAGGGCTCGAACACGGGTAAAAACATCGTGTCCCTTGTCTCCTGTTACCATCCGCCTAGACGCATAGTTCGGGACCCCCTACCGAGATCCGCGGTTTTGACACCGACATTAGTGCTTTCATTGAGAGTTCCTACTGTCGTCGCCGTCAGGAAGGATGCCTCATCCCGTCTTTAAAGACGATACTATTGCCAAAGGAGCCTTGGCCACTGGTCAGACTCTTCGGCTAGGTGGTTTTCTTATGACCGCCAGTTCGGCCACCGCGCCGACGATGACTTCTCGAGTCATCGAAACCAATCTTCACGTTAACTCGGAACTTGCCGAACAGTTAGATCCGATCGAGCTCTCCTCCGTAAACGAGCTCTTGGATCGCATCGCCGCCCTGGGAGTCGCCACAGACTACGACCGGATCGGGCCTAACACCGATCTGAGAGAGATCAACTCTCCCCAGGCTACCCATCATGTTGCTGTGATAGAGGAGCAATATGGCGATTCTTCTTCTATCTTAAGGACTAGCTACGTCCGGATTCCCGATCCCTCCATGCCGGATTCCCACAGAGGGACGGATGTCGATCAAGCCCTGAACTTAAAGTCAGGCGGCGGGTTGGATTCACTGGATATTATTCAAAAATCCAAACTTCCAAGTTCGGAAACTTCTCGGCCCCTGAGTCTTAATTTTGACGGGGTTCCGGATCTAGTTCCACCCGCCCACCCAAACACTAGCGATCTATCCCGAATTCGGCAAGAGCCTGCTGAAACAGTACATCATTACTGGGCCAGATTCCTCCTGGTTATGGACAGGATAAAGGACTGCCGAGAGGAGGACGCAATCTCACTTTTTTTGCAATAATTGCACGGACAAGGGAATCCTAAACGCCATACAAGTCGTCGAAAATTACACGCTTTGGTTGACTTGGTGACCATAGTACAAAAGTACTTGTGCGATGGAGAGTGCTTGGAAAACCGAAAGTAAATTTTGGGATAATCCGCCCCGAATACATCCCTAGTCCGAAATAAAAGGGTGCATCATTACCAAGCACTGGATTAAACATCAAAAACAAAAACCCCTAAAAGTGCGGAACGTCTTGGAGGGTTGGCTAAACGGACCCTGCAATTTCATAGCACAGAGGGCGCCATTCCAACGCATAGCCTTCGAGCATGTTGGATACTACGGCAGGTGGCCAAAAGTGGCGAAGAGCTTCTAGCCTCAGAATCCCAGCCCAGCAACACCAGTACGGTGTTAACAGTCTTCGAGACTTTCGCATCAAATAACATGCGGAAACGAACACTCCGCAACCTTGCCGAAGTCTACCAAGTAGCAACAATACATCCATGGAGTGACACGGCTATTACCTTTAATGCCAGTGACGAACCCAAATTCCGAACAGCCAGAGCACCAGCCGCATTGGTCCTCAGTCCAATAGTGGGTGACTTCGCCTTACTAAGGTACTCATGGATGGCGGCAGCGGACTAAACCTCATCTACGAGGAAACCCTCCGAAAAATGGAAATAGACTGGAACCGCATTATGCGAAGCAGCACAACCTTTAGAGGAATAATCCCTAGCCGGGAAGCATGCTGCACAGGAAAAATCACACTGGACGTAGTGTTTGGCTCGCCGGACAATTACAGGTCCGAGGAGGTTACCTTTCAAGTGGCCCCGTTCAGCAGCGGATATCACGCTTTATTAGGGCGCGAGGCATTCACAGTTTTTCAATCTATACCCCATTATGGGTACATGAAGCTTAAAATGCCCAGACCTAACGGAATCATCACTCTCGCTAGTGATCCGAACATAGCACTCCGCTCCGAAAACAAGACAGCCGCACTAGCCCTCGAGGCACTATCTGAAGCCCTAGCGGCCGAGGAACTCACTAAGATGCGCTCCACGGTGGACAAGGACGATGTGATACTTGATAAAAGATCCAAGTCCACCTCTTTCAAACCAGCGGATGAAATAGTAAAATTCCAAGTCCACCCAACGGACCCTGCAAAGACGGCCTCCATTGGGGCACAATTAAACCCTGATGTAGACGCCGCACTACGAGAATTTCACGAGAAACTGGGACATTTTTGCCTGGCACCCTTCAGACATGCCAGGAATCCCACGTCGGCTGGCCGAGCACACCCTAAATATCCTAAAAGGATTCAAGCCAGTCAAGCAGGCTCTTCGGCGCTTTTCCGAACCCAAGAGACAGGCCATGGGAGAGGAGCTAGCCAAACTTATGGAAGCCGGATTCATCAGAGATATAAAACATCCGGACTGGCTAGCAAATCTGGTGATGGTACCAAAGAAGGATAAATCCTGGCGCCTATGTGTTGATTTCAAAGACCTTAATAAGGCTTGCCCAAAGGATCCCTTCCCCCTCCCTCGCATTGATCAAATTATCGACGCTACAGCAGGACATGACTCATTGTGCTTCCTCGACGCGCTCCGGCTACCACCAAATCAAGATGGCAGAGCCAGACCAAGCAGCAACAGCATTCATCACTCCATACGGCCCATTCTGCTTCAACACAATGCCCTTCGGGCTCAAAAACGCCGGCGCAACATATCAGCGCATGATTCGTATATGTCGGCAAACCAGATCGGCAAAACAGTGGAAGCATATGTAGACGGCGTGGTGCGTCAAATCCAAGCATGTCGAAACTCTAGTAGGCGACTTGAGGCTCACATTCGACAATCTCCGAAAATATGACATTAAGCTCAATCCGGAAAAATGCGTCTTGGCGTGCGGTAGGAAAGCTCCTGGGCTTCATTGTGTCCGTAGAGGAATTGAAGCAAACCCAGCCAAGATCCGAGCTCTGTCACAATTGGATATTCCAAAAGACCTCAAACAAATACAAAAATTGACTGGATGCGTAGCGGCTCTAAGCCGCTTTATTTCCCGTTTGGGAGAAAAGGCGTTACCCCTTTACCGCCTCCTCACAATCGAACACTTCGAGTGGGCGGATGCCGCCACGGCCGGACTTCGAAGAAATAAAAGCCATATTGGCAACAAATCCGGTCTGGCAGCGCCATGCAGGCGAACCAATGCTATTATATATCGCCGCAACACATCAAGTTGTCATTAGCGGTGCTTTCGTCGTTGAGCGAGAAGCGGGCGAACACCGGTTCCCTCTTCAAAACCGGTTTACTATGTGTCCACTGTCCTAACTCCATGCAAGTCCGGTACCCACATTATCAAAAGATAGCATACGCGGTGTTCATGGCATCCGGAAGCTGCGACACTACTTTCAAGAGTGTTCGATAACGGTAGCAACCTCTTAACGACATTATAAACAACCGCGACGCGACGGGCCGGATTGCTAAATGGGCCATAGAGCTACTTCCATTCGACATAACCTATAAGCCACGACGAGCTATTAAGTCGCAGGTTTTGGCCGACTTCGAGGCGAATGGACCAAGCCGAACTCCCTAAAGAGTCTGGCGCATACTCCAATTGGATCATGCACTTTGACGGCTCCAAAATGTTGGCGGCTGGGGGCAGTATCGTCTGGCGTCCCCAACGGGGACACAGTCCAATACGTCCTTGAGATAATGTATATGGACTCCAACAATGCAGCGAATACGAGGCCCTTCGCACGGCCTCCGGATGGCGATCTCCATGGGCATTAAACGCCTAGAGGTGCTTGGGGATTCGAACCTCGCAATATCTCAAATAAACGGAGACTTTGATGCCAAAGATCCGAAAATGGTAGCGCATCGCAATGCGGTCCTAAAAATGTCAAAGACGCAGTTGAAGGGCTCGAATTTCATCATATAGCCCGGATAACAACCAGCGGCGGACGTATTGTACGCATCGGTGCAAAACGCGATGCCGTCTCGCCCAACATCTTCACGGAACGGCTGTTCAAGCCATCCGCATTACTATGGGAAGAAGTCCGGAAATAACAATCCGGACCCAACCGCACGCTTGCGACGCCGAACACTCTGACACAATCGGAGGCTCTGCCACCGAGATAACACCCTCCGCTCACGAAATAATGGCGGTTATCGCCCCGTTGACGGAACCATTCCTAGCCTACCTAACTAGGCAGGAACTCCCCGAAGACAAAAATGAGGCTCGCTGCATAGTACGGCGATCCAAAGCCTATAAAGTCCATGAGGGAGAGCTCTATAAGAAAAGCACAACAGGAGTCCTTCAAAGGTGTATCTCCGAAGAGGAAGGGTGAAACCTCTGGCTGAAATTCATGCCGGACTGGGTGGGCACCACGCCGCAGCCCGGCCCTTGTAGGCAAGGCCTTCCAGACAGATTTTATTGGCCGACGCCCGGCAGATGCGCAGGATTTAGTCCAACGATCGTCGGTTGCCAGCTTTTGCTAACCAAAGCCACATGCCACCCACCGCCCTCAAAACTATACCCATCACCTGGCCGTTTGCGATGTCCTGGGGCTTGACATGGTTGGACCCCTTAAGGGAGGAACCCACAAGCAAAAATACCTATTGGTCATGGTGGATAAATTCACCAAATGGATAGAGGCCAAGCACATTAAAACGGCTGAACTGGGGCGGTGATAGACTTCATATCAGGGTAGTGCACCGTTACGGTGTCCCCACAGTATCATCGCTGATAACGGCACCAACTTCACGGCCGATGAGGTCAAATTATGGTGCAAAAACATGGGCATCAAGCTCGATTACGCCTCAGTCTATCACCCCTCAAACCAACGGCCAAGTCGAGGCGAGCAAGCGGTCTAATCATGGCGGCATTAAACCCGGACTAGTGCGGTCCCTCAAGGAATCTAACACGCCTGGGTTGAGAGCTCGACTCCGTACTCACGGGGGGGCTGCGGACCACGCCGAATCGTACTACGGATTCACACCATTTTTATGGTGTACGGTGCAGAGCCGATCTTGCCTGCGACATAATTCATGACTCACCTCGCGTGCGCATGTATGAAGAAAGAGAAGCCGAGCACGATCGGCAGGACAGTTTGGACGCATTGGAGGAGGAGCACGACGTGGTAAAAGCTTGTTCCGCATTTTATCAACAGCAGGCTCGAAGATATCAAAGCAGGGAAGTATGGGCCAAAGCTTACAACGTTGGCGAACTAGTTCTACGCCTGCCGGACAAGAAAAAGGAAAAACTCAAGCACAAATGGGAAGGTCCCTTCATCATCGACCAGGTCGACCGGTAGGAGCATACCGTCTGCGAAACGCATCGGATAACCGACTCGAGCCGAACCCATTGAACGCAGCCCGTCTATGAAGATTCTACGCCTAAGCGCTGGACTCCAAGTTCGTCTCCCTCCTCCGTCCACATTTTCTATTTTTGCTGTCTTTTATTTCTCTCCTTCCTCCTCCTTCTTCTTGAAGCCTCTAGAGGCTCGTTTGCGCTTTGTTCGCGATACTTTGACGCGCTGTCCGCTCATTATACTGGGGGCTTCTTTAATGAAGCTTATTTATACGGGCTTCATGCCCAACACATGTGTCGAGACTTCGCATGTACCTTTTACTCACCATTATATGCATCGATATGACTTAAGTTTTGGCCAAGCTGGGTTGCTGGCTCTGTGCTTACCCCTACGTTCCCGATTGTTCGGCTAGGTGGTAAAGGGAGCACCTCTGCGATTATTCTTGTCGGGTCAGCCGGATGTGTACCTCAGACCGGGTGAAGCCGAAAGATAAGCGTTCTTAAGGGAATATTCGGTCGGTGAACCGAAAGATGATTTTTAACTATTTATCCATCCGCCCCGGATGATTTTCTGCTTTCTTAGCAGTTTGGACATGCACTTTAGGGCATGCCTCCCAGCGAAAGGAACCCTTAACGGAACTATTCTCCATGGAAGATGTTTCTTACTATCCATGTAATATAACATAACTAGTTGGGCACTTATGCGATACAGCAATAATGACCCCTACGCCTTGTCTCCATGCATGCCCCGGTTCTTATATAACATGAGGGTATTCGGACACACCTGAGACTATTGGGTCCCGAAGTCGAAGAGAAAAGGTCCGCTATGACAAACGATCTACAATCCGGCTAGAAGACATTTTTCATGTCATATTCAATTACATAGTCAACTCGACTAATTGTATTCCTCCTCAATGCCATCTAATAGGCTATCTAATTTACAATCTTGCTTGGGAATACTTGGCGGCCAATTCTACTTGGCCGTACACTAAGCTTCTGAGGATATCCGTCTCATCAGGCCCCACAGGTCCGACCTCGGCCATGTGGTTTGGGTCAGCCTTCGTGTACCACGTCTTTACCATGGCCCAGGCCTCCCTGGCGCCTTGACGGCAGGCCGATATCTTCCATAGTCGGAAGCACCGCCGTGCTCCTTGAAGCCGCTCTGCCAGCTCCCCAATGCCTTCGGGCAGGGAGATAGATGGCCACAAGGCCTGACCGACGCCTTTCATCACCTGCCGAACTCGTTCGTGCAGGTAGCCGATTCGGGAAGAAGATCACCGAAGAAGCTGGGCATCTCCTCCTCGGGACGACTGTGAGCAAACCTACATACATGTTTATGTTAGTCGCCTTCCTTGCCGAACTCTTTCAAAGTTCGTTCAAGCACTCTTGAAAATGCCGCATGAAGCCGTCGATTCTCCTTCTGAGTCGGACATAACCGGGCACGAACATCCTTTAGTTCCTCACCCAGTTGGGTGTTGGCATCTTGGAGGTTATTTTTCTCCTGCCGCACCCTCGTAAGCACGCTCTCGCCAACCTTTAGCTGGTGCAGGAGCTGTTGCTTGTCCGGATCTAGTCCGGCGCCATCTGCAATATTATTGTCAGATTTACACACCCGCCGCACATCATGAACTATTTATCTTTTGAAGCATATATTACGGAGGGGTCTCTGTGGCTCCCCCTGTAGCGGCTAGTGCGGCCTCAAGTTGGGGCTTGCATTCTTCAAGCTCCTGGGACAGTCGGGTATTCTTTTTTGTAAGATCTTGTATAACAAATGATCCTTAAATCAGTTATTCTAACTATTTTAAGTCTCGGGGGCTACTGGCATATATAACTGTCAAATTTCCTCACCCGTATGTCCTTTACATACTGCTCCATGGCTCTGGCTAGACCATCTTGGCGGCACGGAGGTGCGCATCTCCCGAATTGAAGGCATTCAAGGCCTCTTGGGAGAAACATGCGTCCACGAAGAACTGTCGTGGCGCTTTGTGATTCATGGCGCTCTCCACCTCGGAGTTGGTGGCGGACAATCTGTCGGTATCCTCTGTCGGAGGAGCATCTGACGCACGCCTCGTGCTCGCCTCCGCTTCCGGACCCGGCTTTGGAGCCTGGCTGGCGGAGGTTCGATTGATAACCTCTCTGGACTCAGTCCGGCGAGCACTCTTTTTCCTGAAAAGAGCACCAGCGTTAGTATGCCTTCCAGGAATCAATCCTGGGAATATGGTGACACGCCATACCGTTGCGGCGGAGTTTCGATCCGGACCGCACTTCTTTTTAGCCTGCGGGGCTGTACTGCCCCTTGTTGGCTAGCCGCCGCAGGCTCGGCCTCCTGCCTCGAAGGCACCCCCTGCGAAACACCATCAAATACGTGGTGATTAGAGGTAAAGCACGGGTGGGTCATGGTATCCGGACTTCAGTCACGGTTACCTGGGAGGTCGGAAATAATCCGGGGTAGTCGGCCGTAATGGCAACCATGTTGGGGAACGTTGCAGAAAATAAAAAATTTCCTACGGTTTCACCAAGATCCATCTATGAGTTCATCTAAGCAACGAGTCAAGGGAGTGAGTTTGCATCTACATACCACTTGTAGATCGAAAAGCGGAAGCGTTCAAGGGAGGCGGTGATGATGGAGTCGTACTTTCGGCGTGATTCAGATCACCGATGACCAAGTCTTGAACGGACAGCACCTCCGCGTTCAACACACGTGCAGTGCGGGCAACGTCTCCTCCGTCTTGATCCAGCAAGGAGGAAGGAGAGGTTGAGGAAGACAGCTCCACCGGCAGCACGACGGCGTGATGATGGTGGAGAAGCAGTACTCCGACAGGGCTTCGCCGAGCACACAACGGAGGAGGAGAGGTGTTGGGGAGGGGAGGGCTGCGCCTTGGCTTGGGTGCGGCTACCCTCCCTTCACCCCTCTATTTATAGGGGGAAGGGGCAAGGGGCCCCCTCTAGATGGGAATCTAGAGGGGGGCGGCTGACGGGAGGGGTGGCTTGCCCCCAAGCAAGGGGGGCGCCTCTAGGGTTCCCCAAACCCCTAGGCGCATGGGCCCAAGGGGGGCGCACCTAGCCACCAGGGGCTGGCTGCTATCCCCACACAGCCCATGTGGCCCCCCGGGAGGGGTGGCCCCTCCCGGTGGACCTCCGGAACCCTTCCGGTGGCCCCGGTACAATACCGGTACGCCCCCGAAACTTTTCGGTGTCCGTTTGACAACTTCCCATATATAAATCTTTACCTTCGGACCCTTCCGGAACTCCTCGTGACGTCCGGGATCTCATCCGGGACTCCAAACAACATTCGGTAATCACATACAAGTCTTCCTAATAACCCTAGCGTCCACCGAACCTTAAGTGTGTAGACCCTAAGGGTTCGGGAGACATGCGAACATGACCGAGGCGGCTCTGGTCAATAACCAACAGCGGGATCTGGATACCCATGTTGGCTCCCACATGCTCCTCGATGATTTCATCGGATGAACCACGATGTCGAGGATTCAAGCAACCCGTATACTATTCCCTTTGTCGATCGGTATGTTACTTGCCCGAGACTCGATCGTCGGTATCCCAATACCTCGTTCAGTCTCGTTACCGCAAGTCACTTTACTCGCACCGTAATGCATGATCCCATGACCGGACACTTGGTCACTTTGAGCTCATTATGATGATGCACTACCGAGTGGGCCCAGAGATACCTCTCCGTCATGCGGAGTGACAAATCGATCTCGATCCGTGTCAACCGCAGACACTTTCGGAGATACCTGTAGTGCACCTTTATAGTCACCCGATTACGTTGTGACGTTTGGTACACCCAAAGCACTCCTACGGTATCCGGGAGTTACACGATCTCATGGTCTAAGGAAGAGATACTTGACATTGAAAAAGCTCTAGCAAAGCGAACTACACGATCTTGTGCTATGCTTAGGATTGGGTCTTGTCCATCACGTCATTCTCCTAATGACATGATCCCGTTGTCAATGACATCGATGTCCATAGTCAGAAACCATGACTATCATTGACCAACGAGCTAGTCAACTAGAGGCTTACTAGGGACGTATCGTGGTCTATGTATTCACACGTGTATTACGATTTCCAGACAATACAATTATAGCATGAATAAAAGACAATTATCACGAACAAGGAAATATAATAATAATGCTTTTATTATTGCCTCTAGGGCATATTTCCAACAGTCTCCCACTTGCACTAGAGTCAATAATCTAGTTACATTGTGATGAATCGAACACCCATAGAGTTCTGGTGTTGATCATGTTTTGCCCGCGGAAGAGGTTTAGTCAGCGGATCTGCGACATTCAGATCCGTATGCACTTTACAAATTTCTATGTCTCCATCTTGAACATTTTCACGGATGGAGTTGAAGCGACGCTTGATGTGCTGGTCTTCTTGTGAAACACGGGCTCCTTGGCAAGTGCAATAGCTCCAGTGTTGTCACAGAAGAGTTTGATCGGCCCCGACGCATTGGGTATGACTCCTAGGTCGGTGATGAACTCCTTCACCCAAATTTCTTCATGCGCTGCCTCCGAGGCTGCCATGTACTCCTCTTCACATGTAGATCCCGCCACGACGCTCTGCTTTGCAGCTGCACTACCATCTTGCTCCACCATTCAACATATACTGCATTATCCGGTTTGTGACTTAGAGTCATCCAGATCTGTGTCGAAGCTAAGCGTCGGCGTAACCCTTCTGACGAGCTCTTCGTCACCTCCATAAACGAGAAACATGTCCTTAGTCCTTTTCAGGTACTTTAGGATATTCTTGACCGCTGTCCAGTGTTCCTTGCCGGGATTACTTTGGTACCTTCCTACCAAACTAACGGCAAGGTTTACATCAGGTCTGGTACACAGCATGGCATACATAATAGATCCTATGGCTGAGGCATAGGGGATGACGCTCATCTCTTCTTTATCTTTTGCCGTGGTCGGGCATTGAGCTGAGCTCAATCTCACACCTTGCAAAGAGGCAAGAACCCTTTCTTGGACTGATCCATTTTGAACTTCTTCAAAATCTTATCAAGGTATGTGCTTTGTGAAAAACCTATGAGGCGTCTCGATCTATCTCTATAGATCTTGATGCCTAATATATAAGCGGCTTCTCCAAGGTCCTTCATTGAAAAACACTTATTCAAGTAGGCCTTAATGCTGTCCAAGAATTCTATATCATTTCCCATCAAAAGTATGTCATCTACATATAATATGAGAAATGCTTTCTGAGCTCCCACTCACTTTCTTGTAAACGCAGGCTTCTCCATAAGTCTCAAGCATAAACCCAAACGCTTTGATCATCTCATCAAAGTGAATGTTCCAACTCGAGATGCTTGCACCAGCCCATAAATGGTCGCTGGAGCTTGCATACTTTGTTAGCATTCTTAGGATCGACAAAACCCTCCGGCTGCATCATATACAGTTCTTCCTTAAGATGCCCGTTAAGGAATGCCGTTTTGACGTCCATCTGCCATATCTCATAAGCATAGTATGCGGCAATTGCAAACATGATTCGGACGGACTTAAGCTTCGCTACGGGAGAGAAAGTCTCATCGTAGTCAATCCCTTGAACTTGCCGATAACCCTTAGCGACAAGTCGAGCTTTATAGATGGTGACATTACCATCCGCGTCCGTCTTCTTCTTAAAGATCCATTTGTTTTCTATCGCCGCCGATCATCGGGCAAGTCGGTCAAAGTCCATACTTTGTTTTCATACATGGATTCTATCTCGGATTTCATGGCTTCTAGCCATTTGTTGGAATCTGGGCCCGCCATCGCTTCTTCATAGTTCGAAGGTTCACCGTTGTCTAACAACATGATTTCCGGAGACGGGGTTGTCGTACCACTGCAGTGCGGAGCGTGTCCTTGTGGACCTCTGAAGTTCAGTAGCTACTTGATCCGAAGTACCTTGATCATCATCATTATTTTCCTCTTGAGTTGGTGTAGGCATCACAGGAACATTTTCCGAGCTGCACTACTTTCTGTTCAAGAGGTAGTACTTCATTGAGTTCTACTTTCCTCCCACTTAATTCTTTCGAGAGAAACTCTTTTTCCAGAAAGGATCCATTCTTGGCAACAAAGATCTTGCCCTCGGATCTTAAGTAGAAGGTATACCCAATGGTTTCTTTAGGGTATCCTATGAAGACGCATTTTTCCGACTTGGGTTCGAGCTTTCAGGTTGAAGTTTCTTGACATAAGCATCGCATCCCCAAACTTTTAGAAACGGCGGCTTAGGTTTATTCCCAAACCATAATTCATACGATGTCGTCTCAACGGATTTAGACGGTGCCCTATTTAAAGTGAATGTAGCTGTCTCTAGAGCGTATCCCCAAAATGATAGCGGTAAATCGGTAAGAGACATCGTGGATCGCACCATATCCAATAGAGTGCGATTACGACTTCGGACACACCGTTTCGCTGAGGTGTTCCAGGCGGCGTGAGTTGTGAAACAATTCCACATTTTCTTAAGTGTGTACCAAATTCATGACTTAAATATTCTCCTCCACGATCCGATCGTAAGAATTTTATCTTTCGGTCACGTTGATTCTCTACTTCATTCTGAAATTCCTTGAACTTTTCAAAGGTTTCAGATTTGTGTTTCATTAAGTAGACATACCCATATCTACTCAAGTCATCTGTGAGAGTGAGAACATAACGATATCCTCCATGAGCCTCAACACTCATTGGACCGCACACATCGGTATGTATGATTTCCAACAAGTTGGTTGCTCGCTCCATTGTTCCGGAGAGCGGAGTCTTGGTCATTTTGCCCATGAGGCATGGTTCGCATGTGTCAAATGATTCATAATCGAGAGACTCTAAAAGTCCATCGGCATGGAGTTTCTTCATGCGCTTGACACCAATGTGACAAAGGCGGCAGTGCCACAAGTATGTGGGACTATCGTTATCAACTTTACATCTTTTGGTATTCACGCTATGAATATGTGTAACACTACGCTCGAGATTCATTAAGAATAAACCATTGACCATTGGAGCATGACCATAAAACATATCTCTCATATAAATAGAATAACCATTATTCTCGGATTTAAATGAGTAGCCATTTCGCATTAAACGAGATCCAGATACAATGTTCATGCTCAAACTTGGCACTAAATAACAATTATTGAGGTTCATAACTAATCCTGTGGGTAAATGTAGAGGTAGCGTGCCGGCAGCGATCACATCGACTCTGGAACCATTCCCGACGCGCGCATCGTCACCTTGTCCTTTGCCGGGTCTCCGCTTATTCCGCAGCTCCTGCTGTGAGTTACAAATATGAGCAACGGCACGGTATCAAATACCGGGAGTTACTACGAGTACTTGGTAAGGTACACATCAATTACATGTATATCAAATATACCTTTGGTGTTGCCGGCCTTCTTATCCGCTAAGTATTTGGGGCAGTTCCGCTTCGAAAGGACCCTTCCCTTGCAATAAAAGCACTCAGTCTCAGGCTTGGGTCCATTCTTTGACTTCTTCCCGGCAACTTGCTTACCGGGCGCGGCAACCTCCTTGCCGTCCTTCTTGAAGTTCCTCTTACCCTTGCCCTTCTTGAACTTAGTGGTCTTATTGACCATCAACACTTGATGTTCTTTCTTGATTTAACCTCTGCTGACTTCAGCATTGAAAATACTTCAGGAATGGTCTTCACCATCCCCTGCATATTGTAGTTCATCACAAAGCTCTTGTAGCTTGGTGGGAGCGATGAAGGATTCTGTCAATGACCGCCTCATCCGGGAGGTTAATGTCCAGTGGGACAGGCGGTTGTGCAACCCGGACATTTTGAGTATGTGCTCACCGATGTAACTGTTTTCCTCCATCTTACAACTATAGAACTTGTCGGAGACTTCATATCTCTCGACCGGGGCATGAGCTTGAAAACTAGTTTCAGCTCCCGAACATCTCATATGCTCCGTGTTGCTCAAAACGCTTTTGGAGACCGGTTCTAAGTTGTAAAGCATGCCGCCTTGAACGAGGGAGTAATCATCAAGACGAGTCTGCCAAGCATTCATAATGTCTTGGTTCTGCGGGACGGAGGCGTCACCTAGTGGTCCTTCTAGGACATATTGTTTCTGGCAGCTATGAGGATGATCCTCGGGTTAGGACCCAGTCCGTATAGTTGCTGCCATCATCTTCGACTTGGTTTTCTCTAGGAGCAGCGTAGAAGTTCAGGTTGACATGAGCGTTGGCCATTTGATCTACAAGACATATTTGCAAAGGTTTTAGACTAAGTTCATGATAATTAAGTTCATCTAATCAAATTATTTTAATGAACTCCCACTCAGATTAGACATCCCTCTAATCATCTAAGTGATACACGATCCGAGTCGACTAGGCCGTGTCCGATCATCACGTGAGACGGACTAGTCATCGTCGGTGAACATTCTCATGTTGATCGTATCTTCCATACGACTCGTGTTCGACCTTTCGGTCTCCGTGTTCCGAGGCCATGTACGTACATGCTAGGCTCGTCAAGTTAACCCTAAGTGTTTTGCATGTGTAAAACTGTCTTACACCCGTTGTATGTGAGCGTAAGGATCTATCACACCCGATCATCACGTGGTGCTTGAAACGCATTTAACTTTAGCAGCGGTGCATAGTTAGGGGAGAACACTTCTTGAAATTGTTGTAAGGGATCATCTTATTTACTACCGTCGTTCTAAGTAAACAAGATGCATAAACATAATAAACATCACATGCAATTATATAGTAGTGACATGATATGGCCAATATCATATAGCTCCATTGATCTCCATCTTCGGGGCTCCATGATCATCTTGTCACCGGCATGACACCATGATCTCCATCATCGTGTCTTCATGAATTTGTCACGCCAACGACTACTTCTACTTCTATGGCTAACGCGTTTAGCAATAAAGTAAAGTAATATACATGTCGTTCTTCAATGACACGCAGGTCATACAAAATAAAGACAACTCCTATGGCTCCTGCCGGTTGTCATACTCATCGACATGCAAGTCGTGATTCCTATTACAAGAACATGATCTCATACATCACAATATGTCATTCATCATTCATCACAACTTCTGGCCATATCACATCACATGACAATTGCTGCAAAAACAAGTTAGGCGTCCTCTAATTGTTGTTGCATCTTTTACGTGGCTGCAATTGGGTTCTAGCAAGAACGTTTTCTTACCTACGAATAACCACAACGTGATTTTGTCAACTTCTATTTACCCTTCATAAGGACCCTTTTCATCAAATCCGCTCCAACTAAAGTGGGAGAGACAGGACACCCTTTGCCACCTTATGCAACTAGTGCATGTCAGTCGGTGGAACCGGTCTCACGTAAGCGTACGTGTAAGGTTGGTCCGGGCCGCTTCATCCCACAATACCGCTGCAGCAAGATAAGACTAGTAGCGGCAAGCAAGTTGACAAGATCTACGCCCACAACAAAATTGTGTTCTACTCGTGCAATAGAGAACTACGCATAGACCTAGCTCATGATGCCCTTTGTTGGGGAGCGTTGCAGAAAATAAAAAAATTCCTACGGTTTCACCAAGATCCATCTATGAGTTCATCTAAGCAACGAGTCAAGGGAGTGAGTTTGCATCTACATACCACTTGTAGATCGAAAAGGAAGCGTTCAAGGAGCGGTGATGATGGAGTGGTACTCGGCGTGATTCAGATCACCGATGACCAAGTGCTGAGCGGACAGCACCTCCGCGTTCAACACACGTGACGGTATGGGAAGCGTCTCCTCCGTCTTGATCCAGCAAGGAGGAAGGAGAGGTTGAGGAAGACAGCTCCACCGGCAGCACGACATGTGATGATGGTGGAGAAGCGATCTCGGCGAGGCTTCGCCGAGCACACAACGGAGGAGGAGAGGTGTTGGGGAGGGGAGGACTGCGCCTTGGCTTGGGTGCGGCTGCCCTCCCTTCACCCCTCTATTTATAGGGGGAAGGGGCAAGGGGGCCGGCCCCTCTAGATGGGAATCTAGAGGGGGGGCGGCGGCCCCGGAGGGGTGGCTTGCCCCCAAGCAGGCGCCTCTAGGGTTCCCCAAACCCTAGGCGCATGGGCCCACAGGGGGGCGCACCCAGCCCACCAGGTGCTGTCTGCTATACCCATGCAGCCCATGTGGCCCCCCGGGAGGGGTGGCCCCTCCCGGTGGACCTCCGGAACCCTTCCGGTGGCCCCGGTACAATACCAGTACGCCCCCGAAACTTTCCGGTGTCCGTTTGACAACTTCCCATATATAAATCTTTACCTCCGGACCCTTCCGGAACTCCTCGTGATGTCCGGGATCTCATCCGGGACTCCTAACAACATTCGGTAATCACATACAAGTCTTCCTAATAACCCTAGCGTCACCGAACCTTAAGTGTGTAGACCCTCACGGGTTCGGGAGACATCTTGAGACATGACCGAGACGCTCGTGTCAATAACCAACAGCGGGATCTGGATACCCATGTTGGCTCCCACATGCTCCTCGATGATTTCATCGGATGAACCACGATGTCGAGGATTCAATCAACCCGTATACTATTCCCTTTGTCGATCGGTATGTTACTTGCCGAGACTTCGATCGTCGGTATCCCAATACCTCGTTAGGTCTCGTTACCGGCAAGTCACTTTACTCGCATCTTGTAATGCATGATCCCGTGACCGGACACTTGGTCACTTTGATCTCATTATGATGATGCAGTACTGCGTGGGCCCAGAGATACCTCTACGTCATTCGGAGTGACAAATCCTAGTCTCGATCCGTGTAAACCCAATCGACACTTTCGGAGATACATGTAGTGCACCTTTCTAGTCACCCAGTTACGTTGTGACGTTTGGTACACCCAAAGCACTCCTACGGTATCCGGGAGTTACACGATCTCATGGTCTAAGGAAGAGATACTTGACATCGAAAAAGCTCTAGCAAAACGAACTACACGATCTTGTGTTATGCTTAGGATTGGGTCTTGTCCATCACGTCATTCTCCTAATGACGTGATCCCGTTGTCAATGACATCTGATGTCCATAGTCAGGAAACCATGACTATCTATTGACCAACGAGCTAGTCAACTAGAGGCTTACTAGGGACGTATTGTGGTCTATGTATTCACACGTGTATTACGATTTCCGGATAATACAATTATAGCATGAATAAAAGACAATTATCATGAACAAGGAAATATAATAATAATGCTTTTATTATTGCCTCTAGGGCATATTTCCAACAAACCAAAGTATTGTCGATGCTAAGTTGGTGGAACACCCCGTCGATCAGCTCCACCTTTATATCCGGGTCCTCTTCGGAGGCCGGATCGAGGGACCGTTCTGGATCCTCGGGTTGTGGGGGCGGGCTGTGTATCTTCTCCACGGCCCGGCGCAGTTCCTGCGTAGAAACAATGAAATGAGATGTTTAACCACGGGAACATGGATCGGACAGGCCACAAAGATATTTGCTTACCCAACTTCGAGGATTATTCAAGAAAACCCGCTCGATGGATTGACGCGGAGAAAATCCTCCTCTTCCCCTTTGTACATGGCGGACAAGGTCTTCGCCAGTTCGGTGACCGATCCCGCCCTTTGCGGCCATGGCGGGTGGCATCATCCTCCCCGTTGAAGTCCCACATGGGGTGTCCCCTATATTGGAGCGGCTGCACTCCCCTCATAATGCAGATTGCCATGACTCCAATCATGGTCAATCCGGCATGAGCCAGTGATCTTATTCGGCTCATCAAGTAAAGGACGTCCTGATCATTTTCCCTCTGGGGACTCCACGGGCGCCAGCTTAGGCGCTTCTTCAGAGGAGCATTGCTAAATTCCGGAAGGCCGATCCAAACAGGATCCGGCAGCGGGACGTCCTCCATGTAAAACCATTAGAAGGCGGTCTTCGGACGCCTTCTTCGGGGTCCGGATAGATATCCGGTCCCGGCGATGCGCCATAGTTCGGCTCCGCCCACTTGATATATTGACCCCTCATGAGAACGGGGTACTAGGCAGAATAATCTCTTCCACAGCGCAAAATGAGCCTCGATGCCCAAAAACAGTTCGGAAAGGGCCACGAAGCCCGCGATGTGCAAAATGGAGGCAGGCGTAAGGTGGTGCAACTGGAGGCCGTAGAACTCCAAGAGCCCCCAGAGAAACGGATGGATTGGAAATCCGAGTCCTCTTACTAGATAAGAGACAAAGCACACCCGCTCTCCTTTAGAGGGATCGGGGACACTCTCCGCTTGCTTTCCGCCCTTGTAGGTGGCAAGTCCGGCTCGAACTGAACCATGAAGGCCGGGGAAGAAATCCCTTGGTTTGGAGTATAAGTAGCTCGCTATGCGGATCGAGCATCTCTCCCAATTTCGGTGAGGGCTGGGAGCGCGAGAGGAGGAGCCGCGTCGACTGTCCATGATGGAATGGGTTTTTTCAGAGGCGCTCCGATGAAATCTCGCGGAGGGGGGATGGTGTGACTCAGATCTAGATCCTCGCCCCTTTTATAGGCGTCTCATTTGCGCAGCTAGGGGGGTAAGTGTAGAAATACCCTGGCTTTTTTGCATTCATTCAAACACGTGGAAGATGGCCATTATTGGGCGTAGAAGCCAAGGAGCGCAGCATTTATCAGATGAGGCGGATGATTGTGTGGAAGACGTACTCGAGCGTGCCCGGGAGCGTCGCGCTCTTCGTCAAGGGTTTCTTCGGAGGGCGGCTCACGCGGTGAGCCTGCTTGGTGAAGAGCTCGCTGATGAAGACGCGCGCCTTGAGGCCGAGGGCCTGCGTCTGGCTGCGGAGAGGCACGAGCTGAAGGCGGCTGTCACCCTTGCGCGCCATCAGCGTGATCTTGACAATGGGGAGGCCAAGGCGTCGCTGGCGGCCTCTCGGGAGGTCCGTTTTCGGGCCGCCGAGGAGGCTCGGGAAGCTGACCGGCGGCGAGAGGCGGCGGAGGAGTGGCCGCGGGAACTCCTGGCCCGATGCCACTCACTGGAGGAGCAGGTGGAGCTGCGCGAGACGGCCCTTACGTCAATGAAGGTGGCCTCAGGCGACCTAGCAGTGCTCCAGAAGCGTGAGGAGGCGCTGACACTGGAAGCCGCCGAACGCGCACACGAGTATGAACGCTTGGAAACAAGGGAGTGCTTGGTGACGCGGGCAGAGGAAGATGTCGCTGCGCGGGAAGCCCGTGTCCTGGAGGAGGTCGGACGTTGGGTGGCGACGGCGTGCTTGAACCTTGAGCGCGAGTTCGAGGAGAGGCTGGGGTTGATCCGGGCTGAGGCTGAAGGTAGGACCGCTGCCTTGAGGGCCAAGCAAGAGGAAGTGGCGCGGCGGGCCGATGCTTCTCGGGCCGCCCTTGAGGTGGCGCAGGAGGAGTTAACTACCTCCCGTGCCGAGGTGCTTCTTCTTCGCCAACGGGTGGATGAGGCTGAGGCCGCCGTCATGGCGAATCGCGGACGAGATGCGCCAATGTGGCGGATCTCGGAGCATGAGCACGGCCCCATGCTCACCACGCCGCTCGGGAGAGAGCCAACACAGCCTTGGATAACATTCGCAAGGCGGCTGTTGGCGAGCCGCACGCATGATTAACTTCGCCGGCAACCTTCAGTTCTTCACCGGCGTGGTGATGCAGTGGAGGCCTTGATCGGTCAGAGCCGACAGGTTGGTGGAGGAGAGGAGCCGCGCCCTGCTCGGGCGCGCCTTTTCTCGCGTCTTCAGCCATCTCCGGAATATGGACCCCCACTTCGACTTCGACGCCGCCATCGCCCCGGTACCCCAGGCCGTCCGGGACGACCTGGCGCACTGGGTGGAGGACAACGTGGACGCTCTCGTCAGGGCCTTCGCTTCAGATAACGATGGCGTGATCGTGGCTGCTGATGAAGGCGGCGTGGTGAACGGCCCCGACGCCGCTGGTGGCAACGCAGAGAGCGATGGCGAGGCCAGCGACTCCAGCAACAGTTCAGGAGGTGCCCCCGAGGATGCATTGGGGGATTTATCTGACTGACAGTGCATCGTTCCTGATTCCTTACCCTGCACGAATAGAGCTCAGGTTTTGCCCTGACGGTTGTGAGAGCATTTTGGGAGGGGGAGCCCCTCATGTAAAACTTGTGTTTTGTGTATTAGTAGATTCTATATCACCCGTACGCCTGCGCCAAGTGGCTAGCAAGGTTACCTTTATCCCGTGCGGGCCCTGAGATAGCCTGCGGAGGGTTGTGACGTCTCAAGTGTCTCCCGATCGAACCCATAGGATCTGAAGTAAAAACCTCCACGAGAGGATCTTGGCGGCGATCTGGGCTGCACGTAAGCTAGGCCCAACCCGGCTCATGAGGGGCTCACGAGGGAGGCAGCTGAGGCAAAGCGGTAACGGAACCCGACAGATTGCTCGAACGAGACTAAGCACCCCTTCCCCAAACACACGCAAATCTCAAATTGAATCCAACTTAAATCCAATGGGGAAAGTGACAACCAAAGGGAAAAGCAATGAAAGCGAGAAAAAGGCAGCGTCCGACACCTAGTCTAGTCTTGGGCGTCTTCTCACCAGTAGCGGAGCTAAGTGCTGCCCTTTGGGCGTGGGAGGAGCCCGGGCCTGAGGCCGGCACCCCTAAGACTCCGGGGCGTGTACAGCCCCACTCATTATTACGTGAGAGTGTCACGGGGCGGCGAGCTTCACATGCACTGGGCCTTCTTCACAGGTACCAGCCTTGCTTCATATCCCAGACGAGGGCCCCGCCTTGCGCCGCACTCTAGTGCCATCAACGACGACCGGAAACCAGGACGCCGCCGATGGGGTAGAGCGGTCGCCAGACCAGTTCCCCGACGACCACAGGTCCTCTGCCGAGGCAGGCCACGAGGCACCTCCCGGCGGAGGGCCTACCTCCCGAGAACGCCTTGCTCCGAGCAGCCGGTGGTGATGCGGATCTCGGCCCCTCTCCTGCAGCCCAAGCCCTCCTCCCGAGGGGTAGGAGGCTGAGGAGGCGGTGCAGCCTTCATTTGTGGCAACTTTGGACCTCCTGTGATCCATGATTAGTGTATGCCTCTCCTGAGGAATTAGCGGTACCCGATAATCGTCGCTCCCAGCATGGCCGGTGGGGCCTTCACGGGGTTCCTGGAAGAGCTCAGCTTCTGTCGCCTCGTCCCCCAGCTTGGGCTGAGGAGCGAGCCTTGTTCGCCCTCATGCTGGTGCCCTTGGTCCATCATGTGGGGCACGTATTCTTCTGGGGCCATCACCCCGAAGGCCGCGCCATAGTGCTCCGCATGCCATGCAGCTCTGCTTGAGGCGCCCACCTGGGGGTGGTAGCACGGCGGCCCACTGGGGTCGTGGGTCACGGCAAGTCCTTCTTCACTGGCCGAGAGCGGAGGCCACTGCCCGGCTGGCCAGTCTTGGCAACCACTGGTGTTGGAGTAGCCTTGGAGCCCGCGGGCGCGTGTGGATCCCCCGTGCGGGCCGCCCTGGACCCAAGGTGGGAGTTGGGTGCAGAAGGGGTGAGCCCCCGAGGCGGAAAAGCCCAGGAGCTCTGCCACCCGCTCTAGCAGCACGTCGCGGCCACCTTCCACCAGCCTGCACTGCAGTAGCTCCCGGGCCACCATGAGCGCGGCCCTCGAGTTCGCCTGCTCCCGCCGGGTGTACGGCGTCCTGTGAGCACCAGAAGACAAATAGCTAGTCAGGGTACTGGCCGAGCTAGTGACAAGCACAACAAAGAGAGGCATCACCTGGAAGCCAACTAAAAAGCCGCGATGGTGGCGAAGCAGCCCGCCTCCCACTAGGCTCTCAAGTTCTAGATGATCATGCTCACCACTCCAGCCGGATGTCTAGCTTGTATTGCTTCCAATTTGGTTAAATTGCATCTGCTTAGCTTACACATTATACCTTTGAATATGACATGCCTTTCTGTTTTTGGTACATACTAGTACATCTGTCTATTAACCATGTTCTTACATCAAACTAATATTCTTGTGTATCCCTCATCAATCACTTATGATGAGGCAGTTAAGCAAGTGGATTACTCCTCATTTAAAGAATGCAGCATCAGCCTCCCGACATGATTCTCAAGAAACAGCAAGGCTAGATGAAGATAGTGAACGTAGCTCTGTAGTTGATTATCGCATTTCCCCTACAGTAGCATCACAGGTGCTTGCTCTAACTTGGCAGCGTGATATGTGGTTGCATGTTGCATATGGTGTCTAGATTGTAATTTTTCCAATCTGGTTAAACTGCATGTGCTATTCTGCTTAGCTTATACATTATACTTGTTAATGTGACATGCCTTCCTGTATTTAGTACATAGTACATCTGCCTATTAAGGATGTCCTCACATAAAACTATTGTTTTTTTTTGTATCCCGCGTAAATCAATATGACGAGACACCTTCAGTATATGCAGTGTGATATTAGTTGCATCTTTGATATGATTTATAGCATGCGTTGCTTCTAATTTGTTGAAATGCCATTTATGATGGGACACTTTTAACTTGGCAGAGTCATATTGGTTGCATCTTTCACGTGGTGTCTAGCTTGCATTGCTTCTTATTTGCTGAAATGGTTTGTGCTTAGTTTACACAAACAGTTGTGAATATGCCATGTCGTCCTGTTTTTCGTATTATTCCATCCTGGAATCATGTGTTTGCCTTACATCAAAGTAGTGATTGTCAGTATCTGCTACCTCTTGAGTACTGCGTTGGTTTTCCCTTGAAGAGGAAAGGGTGATGCAGCAAAGTAGCGTAAGTATTTCCCTCAGTTTTTGAGAACCAAGGTATCAATCCAGTAGGGGACCACGCACAACTCCCTCGCACCTACACAAACAAATAAGAACCTCGCAACCAACGCAATAAAGGGGTTGTCAATCCCTTTACGGTCACTTACGAGAGTGAGATCTGATAGATATGATAAGATAATATTTTTGGTATTTTTATGATAAAGATGCAAAGTAAAATAGAAGGCAATAGAAATAGCTAAGTGTTGGAAGATTAATATGATGGAAAATAGACCCCGGGGCCATAGGTTTTACTAGTGGCTTCTCTCAAGATAGCATAAGTATTATGGTGGGTGAACAAATTACTGTCGAGCAATTGATAGAATTGAGCATAGTTATGAGAATATCTAGGTATGATCATGTATATAGGCATCACGTCCGTGATAAGTAGACCGAAACGATTCTGCATCTACTACTATTACTCCACACATCGACCGCTATCCAGCGTGCATCTAGAGTATTAAGTTCAAAAGAACAGAGTAATGCTTTAAGTAAGATGACATGATGTAGAGGGATAAACTCATGCAATATGATATAAACCCCATCTTGTTATCCTCGATGGCAACAATACAATACGTGCCTTGCTGCCCTAACGCCACTTTGGGAAAGGACACCACAAGATTGAACCCAAAGCTAAGCACTTCTCCCATTGCAAGAAAGATCAATCTAGTAGGCCAAACCAAACTGATAATTCGAAGAGACTTGCAAAGATAACCAATCATACATAAAAGAATTCAGAGGAGATTCAAATATTGTTCATAGATAATATTGATCATAAAACCACAATTCATCGGTCTCAACAAACACACCGCAAAAAGAAGAGTTACATCCAATAGATCTCCAAGAGAATCGAGGAGAACTTTGTATTGAGATCCAAAGAGAGAGAAGAAGCCATCTAGCTAATAACTATGGACCCGAAGGTCTGAGGTAAACTACTCACACATCATCGGAGAGGCTATGGTGTTGATGTAGAAGCCCTCCATGATCAATGCCCCCTCCGGGAGGACGCCAGAAAAGGCCCCAAGATGGGATCCCACGGGTACAAAAGGTTGCGGCGGTGGAATTAGGTTTTCGTGGATGCTTTTGATGGTTTGGGGGTACGGAGATATATATAGGAGGAAGAAGTACGTCGGTGGAGCAACATGGGCCCCACGAGGATGGAGGGCGCGCCTGGGGGAGGTGGGCGCGCCCCCTACCTCGTGCTCTCCTCGTTGATTACTTTATGTAGACTCCAAGTCCTCTGGATCACGTTTGTTCCAAAAATCACGTTCCCGAAGGTTTCATTCCGTTTGGACTCCGTTTGATATCCTTTTCCTTCGAAACACTGAAATAGGCAAAAAACATCAATTTGGGCTGGGCCTCCGGTTAATAGGTTAGTCCCAAAAATAATATAAAACTGTATAAATAAGCCTATTAAACATCCAAAATAGAATATATAATAGCATGGAACAATCAAAAATTATAGATACGTTGGAGACGTATCAGTATCATGCACGAATGGGTTCTGAAGAGTGAATTTTATTGCTTTTTCTTGTCGGTTTTACTTCACAATTGAAAATCAATAAAGCGGAAGGAAGTTAGCAAGGCAGCGGATGAAGGTGCTCCTTCCAAATGGAGGGCGTCTACAGATTCTACTCCTCCATCCCCCCAAGATGATTTCCAAGACAACACATGCATAGACACTCAACATAGTTGTGTTGGTGATGAGCACGTCTCCCCTAGTGCACCATCATAGGTGCTCCCTCTAACTTGGCACTGTTATATGTGGTTGCATGTTATGTATGATGTCTAGCTTGTATTATTCTAATTTTGTTGAATTTCATCTGCTTACTTTACACATTATACTTGTGACTAAGACACGGGTTCCTGTTTCTATAACATACAATATCTGTCTATCACACCATGTTCTTACATCAAAGTACATTTGTTCTGAAGAACTAAATTGTTATTCGATTTTCTTGTCGGCTTGACTTAACATGGCACAGAGAAAGAGGAAGCAAGACAGAACGACAGGGAAAGGGAAGCGGAACAATCCTGCAGATTCTGCTGGTACTGATAGTGCAATAGAAGGTCAAAGTCCAGCAGAAAATTGTACCGACGGGGTATCCCGTGCTACACGAGCTGCAGAACAAGCCAAACAGAAACAAATAGCTGCCACCAAAAAAGCAGAGACAACCCTAGTTGTTGCAACACCTTCCATAGTACCACCAGCTGCACGATTCACTCGTTGGTCAACTCAGCTAGCAGCACGTTCCCAAGCTCCCTTGCCACCTGACACTACTTCTGAAGCACTCTTGACACAAGATGAGTTGGCAAGAGCAGATGAACTTTGTGAGCTTCAATAGCAAGAAGGTAGTTGCTGGAGTCAAGTTACAGTTGCATGCTTCTTTATATGTAGTCTCACAGTTTGATGTACACTAACACTTCCTATATTTGTTGTTGGACTAGCACCTAGGCGCAAGAGGAAACAAACATCAGGGATAATGCTCGATTGGTTAACTAAATCTAGAGGAGGAAGAATGGAGATCCGTTTTGAGGCAGGTTTAAAAGGCCACGTGATGCTACAGAGTCAGCCAAGTTAGTATCAAAGGAAGCGGTTGCTGTTAGATGTCATGTATGTATCCTCCCAACATGGATTCAGTACAGGAATGACAAAGACGGAACCGAGTTCAACACCTTCCTCGACCATTTATCTGTAAGCATGGTTATGTATGGAAACTAGTAATATCGTCTTGCTCTGTCCAATACTTTCTAGGTTGCTAATAATGAGACTCCCATAATTTTCAACAGATGAGGTTCAAGTTGGATAGCCAATATGATGCAACCAGACAAGCTTGCAACCATATTTTCAAGTCTGCTCTGCGATAGTATCGGTATAACTTGAGGAAAACTAACTTTGAAGTTAAGGCTAACAGTGAACTTGCCCAAACATCTCAGTGGAAAATATATCTAATGAAGACTGGAGAGGCCTCATTAAACACTGGTCCGATCCGAAGTATCAGGTACATTATATATATGTGATCAGATCACATGTTGAAGTCCTATTTACGCATGTGCCACACAAATCTGTAGGTGAACTGTTCTAAGAACAAGGCCAACCATATGAAAGTGAAATTCCAATGCATTTACGTGATCTCGTAGCTATATTGCACACTGCGAGGCTCTTGTAATTAGCTGCAGTTTCACTCTTTTCGCTGTACCATATTATCATATCTATATTGACTTGTTCCAAATGCAGAGGAAAGCCCACAAGAACCAAAAAGTACCTGAACCAAATGCTGTGGAAATCTTCAAGGATTGTCACACCAGCAAGAAGAAGGGCATGACTACACCAGTCAAAGCCGTTGTTTTAAGTCCTTAATCCTCATGCCTTTTAACTACTACTTACTCTGACTTGTGCCTTGAACTGCATGGTTTGCAGCCAATGTCTATTACTCTTTTCAATTTTATATACAATTGTCTTAGCGTATCATTGCACCTTACAATGTTTAAAAGAGAGGACTGATGTTCCTTTGACCTTGACCTGTAATCTATTTCCGAGCTGGACTTGCCCACACAACATTACAATTTCCTGTTTGTCTGTTCTCAGTTGTTTTGTGATATGAATGATGTCATACTATGCTTACCGTATTATAAACTTCGTCCCTTTATCCTTAGCCATCAATACAATGTGAAGAAATAGACAATACATTAGCGATGGTACATGGTCATATGTTTGGAACCTGGTTTTATTGTGTACTTTGCAATAAAATACAACTATTATTTTACATGGGTTCACCAGAATAACTTTTGTACATAGACCAAAGCTATTTTGTTTGGTTTTGCTGCCTTCTTAATATCTTCTGTTCTGGTACTACTAATGTAAGACTTCAACTTTTCAGCGAGCTATGGAAAAATGGTGGAAATCGCCACCTTCTGAAGGTGGCGAAGCAACTATAACCGCAATGTCAGCTCTTGCTGCAGTGGGTTAGTACCTGTCCACTAACAGTGCCAAAAGCACGTTCTGCGTATCTTGGCTTGGTTGTTAAGGCAATCTCGTCCAAACTGCCTCATGATCAAGATATGCAAGCTCAAAACAATGTTGTATTTGCGCTCCAGACACAAGTTCATTCCCTAACAGAGACCCTTTGTGAAACAAGGAGAGACATTGTTCAATGTTGTCAAGATATGCATGGTTTTCAAACCAGACTATCAGACATTTGCTATGTTGTTCAGGAGCCTAGGAGAACTGAAGGCAAAGGTTATGGTGCTCCATCGGACAATACAACATGAAAACATAACAGTCAGGTCAAATGAACTGAGCTTCTGAACTTCTGGTGGTGCATTTATCTGCTAGACTGTTAACTTTTATGCCAACCTTCCTTTTGTTTTATAGTTGTAATTTGTTTTGGTGCGATACAAAATTTGTTCTTAACGTGTAGCCACCGGCTGAAGAAAACATCAAGCCATTTTTGTATAGTGTAGGGTGTTCCCTATATTTGCACTGGTGGCGAACTTTGATGCCCACCGGCTGTAGTTAACATGGGCCTCCTACGAGCCGTAGAAACAATGGGCCTTCTAAGGGCCGTATAAACAATGGGCCTTTTACGTGGCGTTGAAACAATCACTACTAGGCAAAACCTTACCAGTAGCGTGGGTTTTTGGACTACCAGTAGCGTAGGTTCCCACACAGCTATTTTTTAGCAGTAGCGTGTGTTTTACCCCACGCTACTACTAACAAACATACCAGTAGCGTTGGTGCCCCGCGCTACTACTATTTCAGTCCACGCTACTACTAAAGGAATAGTAGTAGCGCGCCTATGATACACCCACGCCACTAGTAATAAATTAGGATTTAAAAAAAATAAAAATCTATTTATTCCAGTTTAGACAAACATTTCATAGTACTCACATACATGCATTTCATAATACGTACATGTTATGCATACAGTCAATCATGCATATATATACGCCGCGCTTATAGGTCGGCGTCGGCGCCTCCACAAGCCAATGTTGATGTTGTTGTCGTCGTCGTCGCCGCAACACCATGATAATGTCGTCGGCGCCGCAGCCCCTTGTCGATGTCGTCGTCGTCACCGCCGCCGCAACCCTGTGTCGATGTCGTCGTAGTCGATGCCACCCTATGCCCATGTGTTCCCTATTAGTTTTCTTGGGCTTAGTAGACATGACCCTTATGAAAATGCTTTGCTGTTAGAGATTGCACTTAGGATAACTGGAACTGGTCCAATGATCCAAAAATAGAGAGTTTCAACGGGATCAGCAACACAACCAACTAAGAAATAGTGAAATGACCACTAGGTCTATAAATAGAACACTACTAAGAACTCACAAATCCTGGAATCAGTGGAATTACTTTCTTTGATGAAGGAACTAATATTTTGCCAGCATCCACTGTTTGAGTTCCTAACCATGTTCAAGAAATACTAAATTTAGAACATTACTACTGTAAATACATGAGGCATCAGGACAGAAAACAAAAGATGACCAATATCATATGAGAAGAATAAAAAGGAGTTTGGAACATAGCATGATTTACAATAAAACTAGAAGAGATCGCATGATTTACAATCCAACGAGAGCAGCAATTTCAGACCAACAAAAAGAAGAAACCAACATGCAGTGTTTTCAAACTTTAGTAAATTCTGAATTACTCTATCCTAATTTCTTCATTAGAAAATTAACTAGACAAAGTTAGGTGACAGTGAAACTTAAAGCTGCAGTAAGAAATATTAGATATACACATTTTGAAAATCAATCTCGGTGGAACAACATAAGATTGCATTTAGATTTCCGAATTAAACATAGGCATATCTCATAGTTTAAAATAAAGGCACTCAACAGAAAAGTGCATAAAAGATTCCAAAATAACTCAACAAGCTGCTTCAGCTAGCATCATAGGAGGGGATGTAGAAGAACAAAAATTGAGAGACCAAGAGCAAAGACCTTGTGGTCTCTTTTTCTTGTCTCTGCGAGTATTTGTGCCGTCTCTTTGCGCTGTGCAGCATAGCATGCAGCCTAGTTCAACGCCCACCAAAGACCAAAGAAGAGGGCCCGGCGTGTAGTGGAGAAAGACATCGGAATTAAGGAGGACCTCAATCAGAAGCATGACACTCTGGCCAAGATCCAGCTGAACCCTGATCGATTACATTTTTACACCAACTATATGTACTGTTATAGAATGAAGCTAGAGTACGTCATCCATATAAACTAGAGTACCGATTTCACCAACATCAGTTAATTGTACTACTACAAAAGGAAGCTGGATATATATATATATATATATATATATATATATATATATATATATATATATATATATATATATATATATATATAAAATTAAGCGTGCCTATTAAATAGCTCATGTCTGATCATATATACCACAGAGAAAGACGCCAGGGTACCAACTAGCATGGTCGGTCTTATCGAATTAACACTATAATATAGCAACTAGATTAACACACAACATAATGCATACTCGACATGAGCAGATGCCCTCCAGCTAGCTCAACTGAATAATCGCCTACTGCTGCCCTGCTTCGCAGTCCTACTCCTCACCACCCAGGACGGCCAGGAAGGCCGCGATGATGTCTCCCACCCCGAAGATGACGATGTACCCGGCCAAGGGGATCCCGATGAAACAAGGCGCTCAACCAAACCAAGCGCGACACAGACCAAACCCATGGTGTGAGAAGCCAAACTAAAAAATTAGCCAATGCATAAAGCGGTATGCAGTACAAACAGCAACAATCTTGGTCGTGAGCACCTGCACATAATAGTTGCCTAATGAATGAAATACATGATTCTTTCTGCTCCCTCTCATATTTATTCTGTATCTAATCTAATGAAATAATTAGGAACAGAGTGGGAGACCTTGGTGATGCTTGCAAACTGCCTGCACGGGACAGATGCGGAGATGAACAAATCTAGAAGAAGATAAGTGGAGGGGAGGTGGGATGAACAAGGCTGCACCTTGATGGTTACCGCGGCTGCGGCGTGTGTGTCGGAGCTGGATGGAGAAGGAGCTCCATGGAGTACGTGCACCTTGGTGGCTGCCTGCATGAGGAAGAGCATCAGGGGAGGGAAGGGAAGGGGAGAAGGGCAGAACCAAGAGATTGATTGAATTCACCAAGGTCGGACCTTGATGACCAGCTCCATGTCGTCCGTCTCCTCACGAGGCTGGTCCGGTGGGCGGATCTGGCCACCACCATGGCGTGCTTGCTGGATGTCCCCCTCCTGTCCTCTCCTCTCCTCTACTCTCGTGGTGACGGGGGGAGGGGAGGAGGAAGTCATCTGGCCGCCACCATGGCCTGCCTGTTGTCGGTTCCATGGCCGGGCGTCAAGGGTTTCCGGTGCCATGGCTGGTACTGGTCGCCATGGCCTTGGCCTGCGTGCGTGAGGAAGAGGGAGAGGAAGGAAATCAAATCGCAGCAGCAAGGTAAAAGGGAAGATGAGAAGGCCATGGAAGAAGGAGGTGGAGGAGGAGGAGAGGGATCCGGTGCTGCACCTGCTTCCGCCTACGGCTTGGTGGCCATGCTAGCTAGGGTTTCGGACCTCCATGCCGCCGTGGATCTGGGGGCTGCCTCACCTTCTCGCTCGATCTGCGGATGGGAGACAAGGTGAGGGGCGCGGGGGAGTGTGGAGCGGCGGCGTCGGGGGTAGAGGGAGACGAGGCTGCCGGCGGCGGGGTTGGGGCAGAGGAGAGGAGGATTGGGGAATCGTTGGGTGGGGGAGGAGGAAGAGTGGAGTGTGTGCGCGGGTGTTGGGTAGATTTTTTTTAGCGTGGGTGATAGTAGCGCGTTTTGCAAACCACGCGCTACAGTTATGTCTTTAGCAGTAGTGGTGGGTTGATCACCCATGCTGCTACTATGTCTTAATCCGGGGGTCTGGTGTGGCACACTTACTAGTAGCGCTGCCCAAAAAAACCCACGCTGCTGCTAAGTAATATCAACAACGTGTTTTGTACCAAGCGCTACTGGTATTTACCAGTAGCGTGGGGTCTCAAACAAACGCTACTGGTAAAGTTCTATGTATAAGCATTTTCCTAGTAGTGAATGGGCCTTATACGGGCCGTAGACACAATGGGCCTTCTATGGGCCGTATCATTAATGGGCCTTCTACGGGCCGTATGATCGGTTGGCCAAACATGGGCCAATAATAGACCACATTATGGCCGTAAATGGGCTAGAGTTGAAATCGTTCGTTCATGGGCCAACCATAACGGGCCGTCGTTAATCGGCCGTATTTTGATGACGCTATGAAAACGGCCCAACGTACTAACGGGCCACAAACGGGCCGACTGTAACCACGAGCTGCATTTGGCCCACAAGCAGAAAATGACAGTAACGGGCCGTAAGTAAACAAATGTGGAAATGAGCCCGAGAAAAAACGGGCCCCGAGAAGGCCGAAAGATAATATGGGTTGGAAACAGCCCAACGGAATAATGGGCCGTCAATGTGTATAAAGTGATACACTGTTCATTACGGGTCAGTTTCACCACGTGGCGTTAATGGGTATAAAGTGATACACTGTTCATTACGGGCCATTTTTACCACGGGCCGTTAATGGGCCGAGAGTAATAAGGGCCTCATATGGGCCGAAAGACGTCATGGGCCATACATGGGTCGGAAGTTAAAATGCGCTGGAATTATATTGGACGGCCCAGATGTCGCTACTGGGCCTAATTCGGATAGGCCGTAAACGGGCCCTGGGTTATCGGGTTGTAAATGGGCTATATGCGAACAGGCCATCAGCGGGCTTCGTGGGCGGCCGTGACCTTTGACCAAGTCAAGCGGGCGGCCTTTTCACGAGAATGGGCCTTTGTTGGGCCGTGCCACGTTTCGACGTGTCATAGGCGCCTTGGGTCCAATGAGTGGATGACATCTGTCCCAACGGTGAGCCGACACGTGTTTCCTCCAGCCAATGATGATTTTACATGTGGAAAATCCCCACGTGTAAAATTCTCATTGGCCGGAGGAAACAAGTGTTGGCTCACCGTTGGGACAGATGTCATCCATTCATTGGACAGGAGGCTCCTATGATACGTCGACACATGGCACGAGCCAATAGAGGCCCATTCCGGTGAAAAGGCCGGCCTGTTTGACTTGGTCAAAAGGTAACGGGCCGGCCCACGAAAAGCTTGTTAACGGCCTGTTCTTATATAGCCCATTTACGGCCCGCTAACTCACGGCTCGTTGTGGCCTATCCGAATTAAGCCCAGTAGCATCATCTGGGCCTTCCAATATGATTCCAGCCCATTGTAACTTCTGGCCCATGTATGGCCCATTATGTCTTTCGGCCCATACGAGACCATTTGTAACTATTGGCCCATTAACGGCCCGTGGTGAATCTGGCCCACAATGAACGTGTACCTTTATACCCATTGACGCCCATTATTCCATTGGCCGCTTTCCAACCCATATTATCTTTCGCCTTCTCGTGGTCCATTTATTCTTGGGCTCATTTCAAAGATTTGGTTACTTACGGCCCGTCATTGGCCTTTTTCGCTGTGGGCCAAATTCAGCCATGATTACAATCGGCCCGTTTGCGGCTCGTTACTCCGTTGGGCCGTTTTCATAACGTCACCAAATTAGGCCGATTAACGACGGCCTGTTATTGTCGGCCCATGAACAGACGATTCCAAATCTAGCCCGTTTATGGCCCATAATGCAGTCTATTATTGGCCCATGTTCGGCCTATCGATCATACGACACGTAGAAGGCCCATTGATTCTATGGCCCGTAGAAGGCCCATTGATGCTACGACCTGTAGAAGGCCCATTCTTTCTACGGCCCGTAGAAGGCCCATTGATGTTACGGACCGTAGAAGGCCCATTCTTTCTACGGCCCTAAGAAGGCCCATTGTTTCTACGGCCTGTAGGAGGCCCATGGTAACTACAGTAAATATGTAGCCCATGGTTATTGTGGCCTAGTTTTAAAAAATAGGTTATTGCAGCCACTAGCAAACCGCGGAAAAAGAACTGCACTGACTACAAGCAAACAAATAAACAAGACAACAAGGAAATAAATAAGCAAGCTACTTACACTAGGCTATCACGGCTATTACACATATTACATCCACCGTGCATCAAAGTTCGCCACCAGTGCAAATATAGGGAACAAAGCAGCATATCATATACACTGGTTGTCAAAGTTGGCGACCAGTGCAAATAAACGCCGCAGCAAAACAAGTCCAGAACTGAAACCACTTCAGAAGATCTCAAGAAACAATATACATTCATTGGACAGCAAGCTTATTAACTTTCTCTTGTTTGGCGCTTAAATCCTCCAGCATTTGCTGTTGCACCAGAAAGTATGCATCTAAATTCTGCAGGGACTTCCTCAGTCCTTGACTTCTGTCATAACATCTGATCGATGTATTTCAACTTGAAGTTGAGACTCAAGAAGCCGAACTGATTCAGGCAGCAAGTTCGAAGAGCTGGTGCCAGCAGTAGTAGCCAGTAAATCGAACACCTACATCAAGAAAAGCTTTGGGGTTGTCTCAGTGTCTTCAATATAGTTTTTACCAGTTTTCTTGGAGACCAACAGGGATATGCCACTATCTTGAACCTTATCTGCATTACTTCCTTTACCATTGCATAAGGGTACTCTTCTCCAATATTTTATCCGCGTTCTAAAAGAGAAACAAACAAACACATACATGTTTACAATGTAGCATATGAAACTCATTTTGGTAAACCAGTTCAGTAGTAAGGTGGATAGGATAACAACATGAAACAAACATATATCTATGCAGTATGGTCACTGTATGGTCTATATCATTCTAGTTTATGTTGCCAAATCAAGATAGATACAGTTTGAATCGTATCTATTTAAGACAAAGCAGCATAGACAGAATATAAGTGTGGGAAACTACACAGCAATAACAACACTTGTAATGTGCATGGCATGAGAACATAACTGCTTATTCAATTCAAAATGAAATCAACATAGAGCAAGTTACAACAGCAAACACGTTAAAGAAACAGGTTTAAAACATACCTGTTGCGCCATTGGAGTTTCAATTGCATCCTTCAATTTGAAATTAGTTGGTATGAGTAAATTCAGTGATGCAAGAGCAAAGTAGTATGAACCATAGCTACGGAACCTGACCTGAGAACAATTCTTCTTCTACTTTAAGCGTTGACTTGGGGTTCAGAGTGGTGGTCCTTGTGCTTTGGGCACTGCATTTGCCTTACTAACTGCTCGTGTTTGGGTGCTCTGTGGTGGAGACGGTGTTGTGTCAACTGGAACTGGGTTACTATCTGCTGGGGTTGGGGTTAGAAGGGGTGTAGCTGGTTCTCTGTCCAACTGGGTAGGGGTACAATCTGCGTGAGTCTGAGTTATGTGTGGTGGGGCTGGTTCTTGGGCAAGTACAACCGTGGTTCTATCTGCATCGACAGGTAGCACAATCTTTTCTGAAGACCATGTTTTTACTCCCATAGATACTGCCATCACCCCCTCAATTTTTTTGACTATATACTCCAAGGCAACAGCCTCACAGCTCTTTATTCAACTCCAAAAATAACCAAAAGGTTCTCTGTACAACTGTGAACAAAAGAAAGAGAAAAAAACAGGAGATACAAAGAAAGCTATCATACTTACAAACAGAGTTAGGGTAGAGAAGCTATCCAAGATAACAGATTGTCCCTATATTTACATTTGATTCTGTGAGCTAATAAAGAAATGTCATGTACAAAGTTCCTCCTCCAAGCTCTGAAGCTGGGATTCTCATTTCGAAAGATCTTGCCATTCCTCTGTGTCCAAATGTTCCAAGCTACTGTAAATACTACCTCAGAGAAGAAAGGCATGTTGAAATCCTTCCTAGAGGCTGAAGCCATCATGAAAGTAGACAGGTTGGGTGCTGCGGACCAAGCAATCCCAAGATAGTTCCAAACTCTTTGACTAAAATTGCAGGAGAAGAAAAGGTGGACTCTATCTTCATGGAAGGAAGCCTGGCACAGGACACAGGTATCATCCTGGATATTCCAATGCCTTCTCTGCATCATATCTCTTGTGTTTAGTCGATCCATCAATAAAAGCCAACCAAAAACCTTGAATTTGAGGGTACAGGAACATTTCCAAATGTACTTGAAAATTGGGTCAACCCTCAAATGAGAGAAACTGAACTCATAAAAGAGCTTAGATTGATATTCTCTAGATTTAGATGGCCATTTCCAAACATCCTTCTCCTCTGGGTGCAAGCTGATGGGATGCAACAGGGTCTGTAGCTGGGTTAGTTCCAGATATGCCTCCGAAGAGAAAGGTAGATGAAAACCTTCAGCTGCTGACTGATGTGAAAAAAATTCCTTGACTGTTATCGTATCATCAATGGCAAATGAATGAAGTCTAGGGAAGCGATCCTTAAGAGCAATCATTCTGTTGTCAATTTGCCACCTATCAAGCCAAAAAGCCACAGTGTCTCCAGCATGCACTTGTGGTGTGGCTAGCAAACAGAATTTATCATACAACTTGAGCACATCACGCCACCAAAAGGAGCCACAAAGCTGAGTAACTTGTGGGGGTGATGAATGATAGTAGGAGTCCCAAATAAGATTAACCCACGGGACATCCTTCTTATTGAAGAACTTGAACAAATGCTTAATCAGGAGAGCCTCATTTTGAACTCCCAAATGAGTGACTCCCAGCCCACCATACTTCTTTGGCTTATAAACCAACTCCCATGCAGCTAGAGATTGTCTAGGAGTTTCAGTATTCCCCCTCCAAAGGCACTGCCGTTCAATCCTTTCAATTTGCTTGAGGATGCCCTGCGGTATTGATAAGGAGCAGAGAAAGAAAATGGGCATGGACGTGAGTACAGACTGTAGGAGCTGTAGCCGACTGCCTTGGTTGAGGAGACAAGAGGTTGCAGATAACCTTCTCTCAATGCGGTCGACAAGAGGCAACTGATCATAGATCGTCGGCCTAGAGGTGCCCATGGGTAAGCCTAGATACGTGAAGGGCATTGATCCAACAGAGCAGCCAAGTAAAGCAGCAATACGAGCTCCTTCTTCATCAGACATGTTCATTGGGATTAAGGAGGATTTACTGAAGTTGACCCGTAAACCCGTGGATTCAGCAAAATTATGTAACATATCCTTGAGAGCAATCAGCTGACTGTCAACCGCAGGCAAAACTATGAGAGTGTCATCTGCGTACTGAACAACCGAATAGTCATTGGACCTAGTTGGGATTGGTAAGCTGAGGATATTACGGCTGCACATGTCATTCACTACGGATTGCATAAGATCCACCGCAATAACAAAGAGAAGAGGCGAGAGGGGATCGCCCTGACGAACACCACACCTGCACTGAAAGTGTTGGCCAGGAACTCCATTTAATAGGACTGCAGAAGAACCAGATGAAAGTAGGTTACTGACCCATCCATTCCAAAGATCATCAAAGCCCTTATATTGGAGAATTCTCAGAATGGCATCATGCTCAATCGTGTCAAACGCTTTAGTAAAATCTAGCTTCAATAAAACAATGGGTCTCTTTGAAGCTTTGCATTGGTGTATATATTCAAAGCACCATGCAAGGCAGTCTTGGATTGAGCGACATCTGAGGAAGCCATATTGGTTTCGGTGGATGCATTGTAGAATTACTTTCTGCAATCTATTCGCCAGGAGTTTGGTTAAAAATTTCAAGCAAGTATTGGTTAAAGATATTGGCCGAAAGTCACCAACAGACTCAGGGTTTAACTTCTTGGGAATGAGGGTAATGAGAGAAGTGTTCAGACATTCCAAACTGCATTTTCCTTCATAAAATTCTGTAACCAACTTCATAAAATCATCCTTAAGAACACTCCAACATCTCTTCACAAAAAGATCTGTAAATCCATCCGGTCCAGGGGCACGGTCAGATGGTAAATGTTGAAGTACATCATCCACTTCAGTGTTAGTGAATGGCCTGGACAAATCCTCAAGTCCATCGACTCTAGTCAGGAGGCTATTAAGATCGAATTGAAATGGCTGATAAACAAGAAAAGTAATTGAATGTATAGACATTGTAAGATAAATAGGTGCAATGGATAGTAGGGAAGAAAATAGGGAATGAAATAATTCACATTTATGTTGTCTAACCAAACTGAATAGCAGGACATAATTTCACATATATGATGGCTAATTAAACAGGATAGCATGACACAATTTCAAATGTATGATGGCTAACTAAATAGGATAGAATGACATAATTCAAAATATGATGACTACATAAACAAGATGAGATGATATAACTATATTATATCTTTAGAAAATGGGTTGGCATGCCATAATTCAGATACATGCTGTCTATGTAAACATCTTGGCATGATATAATTTCAAATATATGATTTATATACTAAGCAAGTGAGCAGAGGGCAATCGCATATATGATGTGTCAACTAAGGAGATGGCATTCAATATTGTGCATATGATGTAAAAACTAAGCATTGCAATACAACATATGCATGATATGAGTAATATAACCCTGCCAAGTTTGAGCATACACATCAGGGGTATAAAAGGACTGGTCATCTGCCTCTGAATCCTCCTCTGAAGAGCTATCTGTAACCAGCAAGATACCTGCTTCAGCAGGTAGCATTGTCTGCTCTGAAGACCTTGTTTTCACTCCAGATTTCTCCATCACCAATTTAAATGGCTGATGCAGAGGAAGAGCAGTTGAATATACAAACATTGTCGACAGATGCAACGAGAAATACAAAAAAAGGACGGCATTTCACATATATGACGCTTGGCTAAACAACATGGCATTGCATAATTCACATATATAATGCCTTGCAACAAGATAGCATTGCATAACTCACATATATAATGTCTTGCAACAAGATGGCATCGCATAATTCACATATATGGTAATTAGACACTAAACAGGTGGCATTCACACAAAGCATGTCTAAACTAAGCAAATGACATAGCAATGCAAGATACCATACGCACGATATGAGCAACATAACCGTGCCAAGTTATAGCATGCACCTCGGGGGGGGGGGGGGAATAGGACTGGTCATCTGTCTCTGAATCCTCCTCTGAGGAGCTATCCGTAACCAGCAAGACATGCACTTCATCAGATAGCATTGTCTGCTCTGAAGACCTTGTTTCCACTTCAGATTTTTCCATGACCGTGCCGAATGGCTGATGCACAGGAAGAGTGATTGAATGTACTAAAATTGTTGACAAATTTAACACGTAATAAAAAAATGATGGCATGATATAATTCACATATAAGATGGTTGGCTAACTGTGGTGGCATTGCAAAATTCACATATATGATGCCTGGCTAAACAAGATGGCATTGCATGATTCACATATACAATAAAGAAACTAAACAGATGGCATTGACACAAAGCATGTCTAAACTAAGCAGATGACATATTTGATGTATCCAGTAAGCAATGCAAGGCACCATGTGCATGATATTACCAACATCAGCATGCCAAGTTAGAGCGAATACCTCAGGGGGTAAATAGGAGTGGTCTTCCTTACGAATCCCCCTCGTAACAGTTATCGTCCTCTTGATTACGATCCGAAATGGGTGGAGGGGGCTGCCTTTGCCCACCATGGAGCGATGTGCGCATGAAATTTTATTGCCACACAAGGCTCGTCTCCTTTGCTCTACATGTCCAGTTCCATTGTGTACAATAACCGACATGCATAGGAATAAAACATAGTGAGATTATGTAAGGAGTGCATGCACAAATCCAGTGATGGTACCAAACTGCGGATAGACCCAAAACCAATGGTAGCGGTGAGATAATAGCTTTAGTTAAAAAATACAGATAATGGCTCCTTTAATGTTTGTTTGCACCCGACATGAAACTCATAGTAGACACCCGAGATTAACCAGATAGTAGACAGATAGTACTGATTGCTGCACCAATATGTACCCCACAACCATTTAAAAACTCAAGTTTCAGCATTAGTTTGGACCTGACTCGGAGTCTAATAGGTGAACACGACGATAAAGTAGCATGTCATCATATTAAGCGATGCATAACATAAGCAGACACGGAAGAGTGTGACCTCTCTTGCGGACCCGTGTAGTCCTCAAGGTCATCTGCTCAGTTGATTATGGTAATGGAGTTGTCGTGGCTGCCGGCAACGGGGAAGAAGATCTGAGGCGGCGAAAGACAGTCTGGAGAGCGGATCCCTGCTGTGGTAAACCCTTCCGTCGTTGGAGCAGCTGAGCTGGGGTGGAACACAGCACAGCAGGAGCAGGACAAACCACACAAGGTTTTCTTTGACACATATCTGTAACAGAAGTAATTGTGTAAGGGCTTGTTTGAATTTGAGGATTCTAACAATGTAGTGATAGGAAATAGACATGAATAGGATAGGAATGCACGTGCAAAACAAAGAACTTAAAAACCCAGGATTTATGCCAATCTGGGTGTTTGATTCACAAGAATTGGAACATCATAGTATGCAAAGAAGCAAGGTGAGATTAAGTCAAACCATAAGAAAATGTACGATTATAATGCTATTATGCTACTATGTCTTAGTCTTGTGCTTCATGAATAGGAATTTGAAAAGGAGGACAAGTGGAAATTAAAATTCCTATGGTTTTTCTTTCAAGGAGACACTAAAGGAAAAATCCTACAGTTTTCCCTTGCTCCATTACTTTGAACCAAATTCATGAATAGTAGTACCATAGGAAACTTTCCAATTCCTATGTTTTTCCTTCACTTTTCCTTTCAAGCACTGGCGATTCTAGTAGGCAGGCTTGAGCAAGGAAAAGCCTACACTCATGAAATGTTTTTGTGCTACTTCTCTTACTTTAGACCCAGGCCACTGCCCTACTAGCTCAACTCCCAGGCCCATGGACCAATGCACAGCTCAAACGCGCAGAGATTAATACTGATGGCGTTCAAGTGATGGCGTTCAAGAGAGTCCATCACGGATAGCTAAGTTGCCTGGTACCTCACTGCTTGTCATATAGTAGGAGAAACTAATCGTATTTCATGTTACTGCGTGTGCTTAGTGGACAATATATATAACATGTAGAGTAAAAAAGAGACGCAACAAGTGTACAACCTCTTTGGCGAAGCCATGTCGATCTCAACGTGATTGGGTTGGTCGGTGAGGATGATCCGGCTAACTTGGCTGTCGGAGGAGGGGAAGAATATCTTAGGCATCTGAAGATGGAGCCCGGGGTACTGCTCCGCTGTGATGGAGGGTTTCTTCATTGGAGCAGCTCCGACGAGTTGTACGACGCCGAGGCTGAAGCAGGACAAGAGAGACAACGTTAACCTGAGTGGAATTCTAATAGTATCTCCAATAGATGACGTAAAATACATAACCACAAAGTGCTAGATGTAAAATACATCAGCCACTCATCTCTGAACTTAACTGTCGAAACTGAATTTAACTGACGAAGCTGAATTTTTCTGTCGAAACTGAACGCGCTAGTAGCAAAAAAGCAGCAGTAGCAGCAGCAGCGCGTGCGAGAGCCGGGGCAGCTGGTCGTGTAGCAGCATCAGGTGAGGCTACCCTAAGCCGCCAGCCACCATCGGCCAAACAGCCACCCCCCGCAGCCTGCGGCCTGCGATGCGCCCCCCGCCCGCCCCGAAACCACTCCCCACCGCCGGTCTGCCGCCGCCCCGGCCATCCCTCTAGGCCCCCCCGTGCCATGCTTTTTCTCTGGCGATCCCCACGCCACCGCCCCACCACCGCCGGAGACCACTGCCCCTACCCTGAACCCTAAGATAGAATCTTTGGGGTACCTCTCGTGAGCCCCCTCCCAGCTGGCAGTTCTTCCTTAACTCCTGCAGCCCCCACCCCTGAAAATTGGTGACCGAAATTCAATTCGGTCGACTGAAGTGTAGCTAAATTGGAGCAGCATCGCAAGCAAGAGCGAGAGCAGTAGCGAGAGCAGTAGCGCGAGCAAGAGCAAGAGCAAGAGAAGCAGGGGACCGAGAGCAAGAGCAGAGCAGCAGCGCGCGCCAGAGCTAAAGCAGCAGTAGCTCCTGCTGATGTGGACGTCGCCGCCGAGGGAGCGACGCCGTGGAGGAAGTGGTCGGCAACGCCGCCGTGGATGGAGCCGCGCCATGGAGGCTTGGGACCGAGCGCCGGCAGCACCGTGAGATCGAATCAAGAAGAAAATGCGGCGATTAGTGTATAACCTCTTTGGTGGCGCCGATTAGGCCTCAGCTTCATCCGAGGAAACGGTGATGATGATGCTCTTCCGGTGGTGCAGGTGAAGACGGCGGTGTGGGAATGGAGGTGGCACGAAAGACGAGGGGAACATCGGGGCAGCTCCTTGGAGGTGGAGGACGGGTGGCTGAACCAGCGGGACGACGAGATCGATGATGGATCCTCATCCGGTACGGTGGATGAGGGGCGTCGAGGTGTTGTTGTGGATGAAGTCGCCGAGGAAGAGGCTCCGGCTGGGTGGCGGACGGAGGAGGGTGTGGGGCTTCATGGGTTTTCACGGCCTCGGTGTACGAATGGGTGGGCGGATGGGATGGGAGTGGGGAACCATGGCTTCGGGACGCGCTTGTCCAAAATGTGGGGTAAGTTACAAAATTACCCCCACCGATTTGAGCTAGGCGGTTCTTTTGGTTCAGGGGTATCACGGGCATTTCACGTGTCGGGATTTCACAGGAGGTGGTAGTTTTCGCGCGTGTTGTAATTTTGGAATAGCAAGGCGCGGGTTGAGATGGTGGGAATTGTCGGAGCACAACGAGACAAAGATATATCTTCAATATTTCGGGGTAACAAGGCGCGGGTTGAAGAGGCGGGAGTTTCGCAGCACGATAGACAGAGACGCTAGCTTGAAATTTCGGCATAACAAGGAGCAGCCTGAAATTTTGGGAGAACAAGCTTAACGTGTACCAAAAAAAGACAATTCACACCTCATCACTAGAGAGAGAGCTATGTCCCGTTTTACTATATTACTAGAAATGCATTCAAATACAACAAAAAAACTAAAAAAACCAGGACAACAAGCATAACGTGTACAGTACCAAAACAATTTGCACTTCCCTCAACAATAAAAAAACAATGTGTGTTGTCTAGCATATGGACTAAATTTGAGTACATTTTCCTTGTTTGAATGGGATTGTACTCGGGTTAGTTTATCTTCACAAGACATGACATGAATATAGGAGTAAATTCCTATATAAATACGAACTACATGTACATACGATCTCAAATTCTAATATATGTATAGATTTTATGTTGAATTCTAATCATAGTACATGTATGCTCTAGCTAGATGTTCGGAATCTAAACTATGTATGATATACTACGTGCAATGTGTTTAACAAGCACAACACACACACAAACACCATTTAGACTAGTAAGGTACACGTGCGTTGCACGCATGAGATTTGTCAACCAAATTATGAATAAATACCACATTATAGCATGTAAGCTTTGAGTCATATATGCATGATTTAGATGTTCGTTTAATTCTTATAGTTCATTTCATTCAAAATCATCTAGTTTTTATAAGAAAGCTAATCTATTTTAAGATTCATGGAATTGTGCGTTGTAAGGCATAAAGTAAAGCCAAATAATGGCAAATCATGTAGAAAAACATTTGGGCAATTTTGATATAGAAGATTCTAGAACAAAGAAGAAGTGCTTGTGTTTTGAGGTTTGAGCATTATGCTTAAGTTCAACCATGGAGTCTTCTAGATTGTACATGTGGCAAAATCTGGTGGAATCTAGATGATATCTAATCACCAGTTGTGCTCAAATTTGCCATCTCTGCACAACCGGATTTGCCTCATCCAACGACCATCTTTCAAAGTTAAAGTTATCCGCACACTATAAAAAATATAAAATACAATATATATAGGGGAATAGATATAGATATGTGATGCGAAAGCCACCCATCATCTCCAATTAGAATAGTGTGTCCATGCACGAATGCAATGTGGCCAAACGATGTCTGCCATCGATATCTCAAATACAAATCAGTCTGACCTTGTTCAATGTGTATATAGTACAACATGCTCGTTTCCAAACCACACCACGCATATCTCAGTTATATTCATGCATGCATGGATTTCAAACATCATGATCTCTTATTCAAACATTTGAATTCTAGTTTACATTAATTGTGACTTCACCTAGTCTTTTACCCCCACACAGTCATCTTCTCTTTATAATTGTACCATTAACTTTCTCTCGTGCATGCATGCACACACAGTACCAGTCGGCATTATCCATTGCACACATGCAATCTTTTTCTTCAGGTCGGTCTCCCATGCATGCACACACACACACACCTCCCCCTCCCCATCATATCGGGCATTCTTTATCTCTCACGTGCATGCGCAACGATCGATGTTCCTCTATGTGTGTGTATATATAGCTAGGTCTTTCACAGGTTTCCCACACAAACCGATCAATCTATATATCTAGTGAGGTCTCACCCTCTTTCCCACGTCCACATCGATCAATCTATACCTCTCTATATAGGATTAAATAGCTAATACACCCACATTAATTATATATCCAACGTCCCCCTCTCATCATCCATGCCTCCGCTTCATCTCTCAGACGCGCGCAGTGGCAAAGACAGGGGCAGCAAGGGCCCTGCCCCCCCCCTAACATCACTATATATCGAGGCTAATATGAATGTGATCATTAGACAATTGCTGGTAAAAAGGTTTAAGTTGATGAATTGGCCCTCCTCATAAAGGATTAGCTATGCTTGGCCCCCTAGCTCATTTATTTTTCATGGCTCCGCCACTGCGCGCAACAGCGCACGTTCTCGCCCCCTCTCTTCAAATATCGATCTCACACGTGTGCACTCCTTCATAGTCTCCCTCCACTTGGCCCCTCGCACTATCTTCTAGCCCCCACCGGATTTTGCCACATGTACAATCTAGCAGACTCCATGGTTGATCTTAAGCATAATGCACAAACCTCAAAACATAAGTGCTTCTACTTTGTTCTAGAATCTTCCGTATCATAACTGCCCAAACTTTTTCTAGTTGAATTGCCATTATTTGTTTTTTAATTTATGCTTTACAACGCACAGTTCCTGAAGGAAATATGCCCTAGAGGCAATAATAAAGTTATTATTTATTTCCTTATATCATGATAAATGTTTATTATTCATGCTAGAATTGTATTAACAGGAAACATAATACATGTGTGAATACATAAACCTACAGAGTGTCACTAGTATGCCTCTACTTGACTAGCTCGTTAATCAAAGATGGTTGTGTTTCCTAACCATGAACAAGGAGTTGTTATTTGATTAACGGGATCACATCATTGGTTGAATGATCTGATTGACATGACCCATTCCATTAGCATAGCACCTGATCGTATAGTTTGTTGCTAGTGCTTTTCTTCATGACTTATACATGTTCCTATGACTATGAGATTATGCAACTCCGTTTGCTCGAGGAACACTTTGGGTGCTACCAAACGTCACAACGTGAATCGGGTGATTATAAAGGTACATTACAGGTGTCTCCGAAGGTACATGTTGGGTTGGCATATTTCGAGATTAGGATTTGTCACTCCGATTGTCGGAGAGGTATCTCTGGGCCCTCTCGGTAATGCACATCACATAAGCCTTGCAAGCATTGCAACTAATGAGTTAGTTGTGAGATGATGTATTACGGAACGAGTAAAGAGACTTGCCGTAACGAGATTGAACTAGGTATTGGATACCGACGATCGAATCTCGGCAAGTAACATACCGATGACAAAGGGAACAACGTATGTTGTTATGCGGTCTCGACCGATAAAGATCTTCGTAGAATATGTAGGAGCCAATATGGGCATCCAGGTCCCGCTTATTGGTTATTGACCAGAGAGGTGTCTCGGTCATGTCTACATAGTTCTCGAACCCGTAGGGTCCGCACGCTTAACGCTTCGATGGCAGTTACTATGAGTTGTTATGATGTTTCTGTACCGAAGGTTGTTCGAGTCCCGGATGAGATCACGGACGTGACGAGGAGTCTCGAAATGGTCGAGACATAAAGATTCATATATTGGAAGTCTATGTTTGGACATCGGAAGTGTTCCGGTGAAATTAGGAATTTTACCAAATGCAGGGAGGTTACGGAACCCCGGAATACTAATGGGCCAACATGGGCCTTAGTGGAAAGGAGAGAAGGGGCCCAAGTGCTGGTGGCACCTTCCCCTTCCCTAGTCCTATTAGGACTAGGAGAAGGCGCCTCTCTCTCTCCCTTCCCACTTGGGGAAACCTAGTTGGACTAGGATTGGGGGGAATCCTACTCCTAGTAGGAGTAGGACACCTGGCGCACCTCCCTTGGCCGGCCAGCCCCTCCTCCTTCCCTCCTTTATATACGGGGCAGAGGGCACCCCATGACACACAAGTTGATCCTTGAGATCTTTCCTTAGCCGTGTGCGGTGCCCCTTCCACCATATTACACCTCGAGAATACCGTAGCGCAGCTTAGGCGAAGCCTGCGCCGGTGGAACATCATCATCGTCACCACGCCGTCAGGTCGACGAAACTCTCCCTCAACACTCGGCTGGATCGGAGTTCGAGGGACGCCATCGAGCTGAACGTGTGCAGAACTCGGAGGTGCCGACGCTCGGTACTTGGATCGGTTGGATCGTGAAGAAGTACGACTACTTCCTCTACGTTGCGCCAACGCTTCACCGTGGGTCTACGAGGCACGTAGACAACACTCTCATCTCGCTGCTATGCATCACCATGATCTTGCGTGATCGTAGGAAAATTTTTGAAATTACTACGTTACCCAACAAAGTGGCATCCGAGCCTGGTTTTATGCGTAGATGTCATATGCACGAGTAGAACACAAGTGAGTTGTGGACGATACAAGTCATACCGCCTACCAAAGCATGTCATACTTTGGTTCAGCGGTATTGTTGGAAAGACGATCCAGACCAACCTTACGCTGCATTTTACGCGAGACCGGTTCCCTCGACGTGCTTTGCACATAGATGGCTTGTGGAAGACTGTCTCCAACTTTAGTTGAACTGAAAGTGGCTACGCCCGGTCCTTGAGAAGGTTAAACGGAGTCTATTTGACGAAGTATCGTTGTGGTTTTGATGCGTAGGTAAGAACGGTTCTTGCTCAGCCCGTAGCAGCCACGTAAAACTTGCAACAACAAAGTAGAGGACGTCTAACTTGTTTTTGCAGGGCATGTTGTGATGTGATATGGTCAAGACGTGATGCTATATTTTATTGTATGAGATGATCATGTTTTGTAACCGAGTTATCGGCAATGGCAGGAGCCATATGGTTGTCGCTTTATTGTATGCAATGCAATGTACATAATGCTTTACTTTATCACTAAGCGGTAGCGATAGTCGTAGAAGCATAAGTTTGGCGAGACGACAACGATGCTACGATGGAGATCAAGGTGTCGCTACCGGTGACGATGGTGATCATGACGGTGCTTCGGAGATGGAGATCACAAGCACAAGATGATGATGGCCATATCATATCACTTATATTGATTGCATGTGATGTTAATCCTTTATGCATCTTATCTTGCTTTTGATTGACGGTAGCATTATAAGATGATCCCTTACTAAATTATCAAGAAGTGTTCTCCACGAGTATGCACCGCTATGAAAGTTCTTCGTCTGAGACACCACGTGATGATCGGGTGTGATAGGCTCTACGTTCAAATACAACGGGTGCAAAACAGTTGCACACGCAGAATACTCAGGTTATACTTGACGAGCTATGCATATAAGATATGACCTCGGAACACGAGACCGAAAGGTCGAGCGTGAATCATATAGTAGATATGATCAACATATTGATGTTCACCATTGAAACTACTCCATCACACGTGATGATCGGTCATGGTGTAGTTGATATGGATCACGCAATCACTTAGAGAATTGGAGGGATATTTTTCTAAGTGGGAGTTCTTAAAGTAATATGATTAATTGAACTTAAATTTATCATGAACTTAGTACCGATAGTATCTTGCTTGTCTATGATGTGTAGATAGATGGCTCGTCTTTGTTGTTCCGTTGAATTTTAATGCGTTCCTTGAGAAAGCAAAGTTGAAAGATGATGGTAGCAATTACACGGACCGGGTCCGTAACTTGAGAATTATCCTTATTGCTGCACAGAAGAATTACGCCCCGGAAGCACCGTTAGGTGCCAGGCCTGGTGCAAGGGCTGCGCCAGATGTTGTGAACGTCACGGCAAAGCAAAGCTGATGACTACTCTATAGTTCAGTGTGTGCCATGCTTTACGGCTTAGAACCGTGACTTCAACGTCGTTTTGAACACCATGGAGCATATGAGATGTTCCAGGAGTTGAATTTTATATTCCAAGCGTATGCCCGGATTGAGAGATATGAAGTCTCCAATAAGTTCTATTGCTGTAAGATGGAGGAGAACGGTTACAAGGAGCATATACTCGTAATGTCCGGATATAACAATCACTTGATTCAACCGGGAGTTAATCTTCCGGATGATTGCGTCATTGATGTAATTCTCCAATCATCGCCACCAAGCTACAAGAGCTTCGTGATGAACTATAATATGCAAGGGATGACCAAAACAATGCCCGAGCTCTTCGCGATCTCGAAAGTCATGGAGGTAGAAATCAAAAAGGAGCATCAAGTGTTGATGGTTAACAAAACCACTAGTTTCAAGAAAAAGGGCAAAGGAAAGAAAAAGGAAACTTCAAAAAGAACGGCAAGCAAGTTGTCGATCAAGAGAAGAAACCAAGTCTGGTCCTAAGCAAATCGAGTGCTTCTATTGCAAGCAGGCTGGTCACTTTGGAAGCGGAACTGCCCCAAGTATTTGGCGGATAAGAAGGATGGCAAGGTTAACAAAGGTATATGTGATATACAAGTTATTGATGTGTACCTTACTAATACTCGCAGTAGCACTTGGTATTTGATAATCGGTTACATTGCTAATATTTGCAACTCAAAGCAGGGCTACGGATTAGCGAAGATTGGCTAAGGACGAGGTGACGATCGCGTGGGAAATGGTTCCAAAGTCGATGTGATCGCAATCGGCACGCTACCTCTACATCTACCTTCGGGATTAGTATTAGACCTAAATAATTGTTATTTAGTACCAGCGTTGAGCATGAACATTATATCTGGATCTTGTTTAATGCGAGACGGTTATTCATTTAAATCGAGAATAATGGTTGTTCTATTTATATGAATAATATCTTTTATGGTCATGCACCATTGAAGAATGGTTTGTTTTACTTAATCTCGATAGTAGTGATACACATATTCATAACGTTGAAGCCAAAAGATGTAGAGTTGATAATGATAGTGCAACTTATTTGTGGCACTTGCCGTTTAGGTCATATCGGTGTAAAGCGCATGAAGAAACTCCATCTTGATGGACTTTTGGAGTCACTTGATTATGAATCACTTGGCACTTGCGTAACCGTGCCTTATGGGCAAGATGACTAAAACACCGTTCTCCGGAACTATGGAGAGAGCAACAGATTTATTGGAAATCATACATACCGATGTATGTGGTCCAATGAATGTTGAGGCTAAATGGCGGATATCGTTATTTTCTCACCTTCACAGATGATTTGAGCAGATATGGGTATATCTACTTAATGAAACACAAATCTGAAACATTTGAAAAGTTCAAAGAATTTCAGAGTGAAGTGGAAAATCATCGTAACAAGAAAATAAAGTTTCTACGATCTGATCGTGGAGGAGAATATTTGAGTTACGAGTTTGGCCTACATTTGAAACAATGCGGAATAGTTTCAACTTACGCCACCCTGGAACACCACAACGTAATGGTGTGTCCGAACGTCAGAATGTCGTATTTTATTAGATATGGTGCGATCTATGATGTCTCTTCTTGATTTACCGCTATCGCTTTTGGGGTTATGCTTTAGAGACGGCTACATTCACTTTAAATAGGGCACCATCTAAATCCGTTGAGACGACGCCTTATGAACTGTGGTTTGGCAAGAAACCAAAGTTGTCAAGCTTTACGAAAGTTTGGGGCTGCGATGCTTATGTGAAAAAGCTTCAACCCGATAAGCTCGAACCCAAATCGAGAAATGTGTCTTCATAGGATACCCAAAGGAGACTGTTGGTACACCTTCTATCACAGATCCGAAGGCAAGATTTTTGTTGCTAAATTCGAAACTTTTTGGAGAAGGAGTTTCTCTCGAAAGAAGTGAGTGGGAGGAAAGTAGAACTTGATGAGATAAGCTGTATCTACTCCCTTATTGAGAAGTAGTACATCACAGAAAAACAGTTTACGTGACACCTACACCAAATAGGGAAGAAGCTAATGATGATGATCATGAAACTTCAGATCAAGTTTCTACAGAACTTCAGAGATCAACCAGAGCAAGATCCGCACTGTGAGTGGTACGGTAATCCTATTCTGGAAGTCATATTCTCGAACATGATGAACCTACGAACTATGAAGAAGCGATGGTGAGCCCAGATTCCACAAAATGGCTGGAGGCCATGAAATCTGAGATGGGATCCATGTATGAGAACAAAGTGTGGACTTTGGTTGACTTGCCCGATGATCGGCAAGCAATTGAGAATAAATGGATCTTCAAGAAGAAGATCGACGCTGATGGTAATGTTATCGTCTATAAAGCTCGACTTGTTGCAAAAGGTTTTCGACAAGTTCAAGGGATTGACTACGATGAGACCTTCTCACCCGTGAGCGATGCTTAAGTCCGTCCGAATCATGTTAGCAATTGCCGCATTTTATGATTATGAAATTTGGCAAATGGATGTTAAAAGCGCATTCTGAATGGATTTACGGAAGAAGAGTTGTATATGATGCAACCAGAAGGTTTTGTCGATCCAAAAGGAGCTAACAAAGTGTGCAAGCTCCAAATGATCCATTTATGGACTGGTGCAAGCCTCTCGGAGTTGGAATAAACGTTTTGATAGTGTGATCAAAGCATTTGGTTTTATCTGAGACTTTTGGAGAAGCCTGTATTTACAAGAAAGTGAGTGGGAGCTCTGTAGCATTTACGATATTATATGTGGATGACATATTACTGATCGGAAATGATATAGAATTCTGGATAGCATAAAGGGATACTTGAATAAGAGTTTTTCGATGAAAGACCTCGGTGAAGCTGCTTACATATTGGGCATTAAGATCTATAGAGATAGATCAAGACGCTTAATAGGACTTTCACAAAGCACATACCTTGACAAAGTTTTTGAAAAGTTCAAAATGGATCGTGCAAAGAAAGGGTTCTTGCCGGTGCTACAAGGTGTGAAGTTGAGTAAGACTCAATGCCCGACCACCGCAGAAGATAGAGAGAAAATGAAAGATGTTCCTATGCTTCAGCCATAGGCTCTATCATGTATGCAATGCTGTGTACCAGACCTGATGTGTGCCTTTGTAAGTTTGGCAGGCAGTACCAAAGTAATCCAGAGTGGATCACTTTGGACAGCGGTCAAGAACATCCTTAAGTACTTAAGAAGGACTAAGGATATGTTTCTCATTTATGGCGGTGACAAAGAACTCGTCAGAACGTAAGCAGTTACGTCGTATAGCTTTGACAACGATCCGGACGATTCTAAATCGCAAACCGGATACGTATTTACATTAAACGGAGGAGCTGTCATTGGTGCAGTTCCAAACAAAGCGTCGTGGCGGGATCTACATGTGAAGTTGAGTACATAGCTGCTTCGGAAGCAGCTAATGAAGGAGTCGGATGAAGGAGTTCATAACCGATCTAGGTGTTGTACCTAGTGTATCGGGTCCAATGAAAATCTTTTGTGACAATATCGGTGCAATTGCCTTAGCAAAGGAATCCAGATTTCACAAGAGAACCAAGCACATCAAAAGACGCTTCAACTCCATCCGGGATTTGGTCGGTGGGAGACATAGAGATATGCAAGATACATACGGATCTGAATGTTGCAGACCCGTTGACTAAGCCTCTTCCACGAGCAAAACATGATCAGCACCAAGACTCCATGGGTGTTAGAATCATTCTTGTGTAATCTAGATTATTGACTCTAGTGCAAGTGGGAGACTGAAGGAAATATGCCCTAGAGGCAATAATAAAGTTATTATTTATTTCCTTATATCATGATAAATGTTTATTATTCATGCTAGAATTGTATTAACAGGAAACATAATACATGTGTGAATACATAAACCTACAGAGTGTCACTAGTATGCCTCTACTTGACTAGCTCGTTAATCAAAGATGGTTGTGTTTCCTAACCATGAACAAGGAGTTGTTATTTGATTAACGGGATCACATCATTGGTTGAATGATCTGATTGACATGACCCATTCCATTAGCATAGCACCTGATCGTATAGTTTGTTGCTAGTGCTTTTCTTCATGACTTATACATGTTCCTATGACTATGAGATTATGCAACTCCGTTTGCACGAGGAACACTTTGGGTGCTACCAAACGTCACAACGTAATCGGGTGATTATAAAGGTACATTACAGGTGTCTCCGAAGGTACATGTTGGGTTGGCATATTTCGAGATTAGGATTTGTCACTCCGATTGTCGGAGAGGTATCTCTGGGCCCTCTCGGTAATGCACATCACATAAGCCTTGCAAGCATTGCAACTAATGAGTTAGTTGTGAGATGATGTATTACGGAACGAGTAAAGAGACTTGCCGGTAACGAGATTGAACTAGGTATTGGATACCGACGATCGAATCTCGGGCAAGTAACATACCGATGACAAAGGGAACAACGTATGTTGTTATGCGGTCCGACCGATAAAGATCTTCGTAGAATATGTAGGAGCCAATATGGGCATCCAGGTCCCGCTATTGGTTATTGACCGTAGAGGTGTCTCGGTCATGTCTACATAGTTCTCGAACCCGTAGGGTCCGCACGCTTAACGCTTTGATGACAGTTACTATGAGTTGTTATGATGTTTCTGTACGAAGGTTGTTCGGAGTCCCGGATGAGATCACGGACGTGACGAGGAGTCTCGAAATGGTCGAGACATAAAGATTCATATATTGGAAGTCTATGTTTGGACATCGGAAGTGTTCCGGGTGAAATTAGGAATTTTACCAAGTACCGGGAGGTTACCGGAACCCCCCGGAATACTAATGGGCCAACATGGGCCTTAGTGGAAAGGAGAGAAGGGGCCCAAGTGCTGGCCGCACCTTCCCCCCTTCCCTAGTCCTATTAGGACTAGGAGAAGGGGGCGCCTCTCTCTCTCCCTTCCCACTTGGGGAAACCTAGTTGGACTAGGATTGGGGGAATCCTACTCCTAGTAGGAGTAGGACACCCTGGCGCACCTCCCTTGGCCGGCCAGCCCCTCCTCCTTCCCTCCTTTATATCTGAGGCAGAGGGCACCCCATGACACACAAGTTGATCCTTGAGATCTTTCCTTAGCTGCAGTGCGGTGCCCCTTCCACCATATTACACCTCGAGAATACCGTAGCGAGCTTAGGCGAAGCCCTCGCCGGTGGAACATCATCATCGTCACCACGCCGTCGTCTTGTGAAACTCTCCCTCAACACTCGGCTGGATCGGAGTTCGAGGGACGCCATCGAGCTGAACGTGTGCAGAACTCGGAGGTGCCGTCACGTTCGGTACTTGGATCGGTTGGATCGTGAAGAAGTACGACTACTTCCTCTACGTTGCGTCAACGCTTCCGCTGTGGGTCTACGAGGGTACGTAGACAACACTCTCATCTCGTTGCTATGCATCACCATGATCTTGCGTGATCGTAGGAAAATTTTTGAAATTACTACGTTACCCAACAGTTCCATGAATCATAAAATAGATTAATGGCTTCTTTGGTTCAAAGGAATCTCAAAGGAATTTTGGAGGATTCTAATCCTTAGGAATTTTTCCTATCTTGGTTGTTTGATTCGTAGGATTGTAAACCATAGAAATGTTTCCATAGGATTTATTTGCACTATATTTCATAGGAAACATCCCATCCACTCAAACCACTTTGAAAGAATCATGCGTTTTTCTATGCACAATCAAACACTCGTACAATCCTGTAGGATTCAAGACGACATTTTACTCTAATCCCATGTTTTTCCTATTCCCGCGATTTGAAATCCTACGAATCAAAGAGGCCCTAGCTTAAAAAAAACTAATTTATTTTGAATGAGATGAACTATAAGAATTAAACAAAGGTCTACATCAGGCATATATGACTCAGAGCTTACATGTTATAGTGTGGTATTTATTCATAATTTGGTAGCCAAATCTGATGCGTGTAATGCACGTGTACCTTACTAGTACTTCGAGTATGTGCAAACACGTAAATTAGAATTCCAATGGCATGCTACATAGTGTCTCTCTTATAGTTCATGAAGCTACGTGGGACATGTGGAGGCGTTGTCGCGGCCTCCTTGTGTGGATTGATCACAGTGACGTGCTGCTGCTTCCAGAAGAATGTACTCATCCTCTCTGAGCCACACTGGCGGTACATGCACGAAGCGAAGATGTGCACGCACGCCACGCACACACTCATTCCCTTACTGCCTTTGCAGCAGTACTGCAGGCGATGCATTTTTGTACGAAGATCCACCCCATGTGATAATTTGACGCGTGTAAAGTCCTTCATTTCATTGATGGTCAATTAATACAGCAGATGCAAATTGAGTGGACGTGAGGGCGGAAGAAAGACATTAATACTCCACTGCGCATGCGAGTAGTTAAATCATGGGGTGCTAGTACTTCCATTGGTCTTCTTCATATTTTGTGACAATTTTTTACCATATTTGTAAGTAACATAATATTTATGCATGTCATAAAAAGTGGCACAAAAAAGGGGGCCAATAAACCAGACGCAGCAAAGATGATCAATTTTTGCTGTGGCTACTTGTTGGTGTCCTTTGTATTTAAATATGAACGGAGTGGAGTAGTACTATCTTTATCTTAGCCTCGTAGGGCTCTCCCAGCGCCTAGGCTCGCCTCCCCGCCTTGCCCACCGGATCCCACCATCGAGGACCCCGCCATGGATAATCCCTTAGATCCCAGGATCCCGCGGGCTGCCCTCTCGCCATGCCCGCAAAGATTGCCGCCTTTGAGAGAAACCCACATGTGTTTTAGAGGGATCCATTGCTCTGGAATCACATGTCGGTGGCGCCGGAGGACATGCCAGGGTTGCGTTTCAGGTGGTGGGTAGCAAGGGCAAATCGGATCGAGGAAGCGTCGCATCGATTGGAGAGAAGTTCGAAGGAGCTGCGCTGTGCGGCACAAGGCGAGGCGCAAGTCGATCTCGGGGAGAGATCTTTGAGGATGTCGACATCCGGCAACATCGCGTTGATTTCGAGCTAGGGCTAATGGTAGAGATCATATTCACGGAGTCAACTGCGGAGGAAAGAACACGCATGCCTGTGCAATGGCATGAGCAGCCGGTGCAACTGTTCAAATGGGCGGTAGGAGAAGCCAAATCCCGGGAGCAGTTGCGGCGGCGCCGCTGGGCATACATCGTAGGCGAGGTGAGCTGCCCTCCTTCCCCGCCAGCGATGCAGTGACCTAGTTGGTTGCTGCTGCAGTGAACTTGCAACGCTATGTCGGTTTGCAAGCTTGACAATCACTCCATCTATATGTATTGTTTTCCTTAAAAAATACTTGGTCGTTTGGAAAAAGATGGTAATTGATTTATCACTAGTTTTAGAATGCTTTATCGTGACAATCAACCGAAGCCACAATCAGAAGTCTCCGTCGCGTAAGTACTTTACGGTCGGTCGCACCAACAGACGGTGGATCGCACCCGTGTCTCACCAAAGGGACACGCATCGGCTTGGTCTGACATGTATGACCAGTTACATCACTGACTGGTGCGACTGCATTTGAGCAGTGTAGTACTCCCTCTATCTCAGTTTACAAGTCTTGCACGTGTACCTAGGTCATTAATTTGACCAACATAATAAGAGGCATACATTATGAAAAATATATCATTACAAACTTTAAATATTGTATTTTTTTAATGGTATATTTTTTTATGTTAAACAATTTATGTTCTACTAAACTCGTCGGGAGTACTTGAAATTTATGTTCCACTAAACTCATCGGGAGCCGTTTCGGGCCTCGAAACCAAAACCATCAATTAATCTTTACCTGGTTCGCATCACATTCCAAAGTACTAGTGCTACAATTAAATGAAAGCCTGCTCACACCTACCAGTACGTACCAAACCTGAACGTGTTCCCACTATGCAGGTTTTAGTACTAGTGGTAGTACTTAGGTTATAAAAAGGGGAACTACCTAACCGAAAATTACTCTACCTTCCTCCTCATAAGTCCTCCTTCTTCGTCCGTCCTTGCCATGGCCGGTGTGCAGAGCTCTAGGTCGAGAACTACTCGTAACAAAGGAGCAGCAACCAAGGCTGCAAAAAAAAGAGAGGGCTCGCCGCCACGCAGAGACCTCGAAAGATCTCTCACAGGCAGGCGATGGCTCCCAGGAGTGCCCTAGCCGCGGAGGCGAACATGCCGAGCTTGCAGCGCTGGAGTCGTTATCCCTCGATGGCATGCCCGATCATCTCAATAAGCACCTCAATAAGCAGAAGGAGTTCATCCACGGCTTGGTGGAGCTGCTGAAGGAGAGCCTCGACGACATGCCCGCTGAGCTCAATGAGCATGGGGAGTTGACCGCCGGCTTGGTGATGCTGCTGAGGAAGAGCATTGCCTCGGAGAAGAAGGCGACCGGCGAAATCCTGCAACTTCAGGAGGACAAGGCGAAGCTCTGCCATGAGCTCGACCTGCTGAAGGAGGAGAACGTCGGCTGGAAGAAGCTGCATGAGAATAGTAGTTCCTCGATGAAGATGTAGCAGGCCCTCGTCATGGAACAGAAGGAGGAGTTGGCGAAGCTCCGCATCGATCACCTGGCTGCTGTCAAGGTACATAATGCGGCCATGGAACATATGATGAAGGATCGCGTCGAGAAATCCTGCATCATGGACACAATGAAGAAGATAGTGGAGGAGACGTGCAAGGAGATGGAGGTCGTGGAGGCGATGAAGAAGCAGTTACGACTCTGTGGCCAGCAACCCTTCATGTAGTGAGAGCAGCGCCCTAGACTTGTGTGTGCGTCTTCCTTCTTTTTTTGGGGTGATAATCTTCCTTCTTCTTTTGCTCTTGTGTTTCTTCTTTTGCTTCGGGTGTTTCGCCGCACGTGTCACCTTCTCTGCGAGGCATGAATAGAACAATGCTAAAAATGAGATGACTAGCAAATTCGATCATTCTTTATCACCAATAGAACAATGCCTCTTGCTAGTAATATATAATAAGAGTAGAGAGTAGAGGATATGGCACTGGGTGTCGGTGTCAAAACTGGCGGATCTCGGGTAGGGGGTCCCGAACTGTGCGTCTAAGGCGGATGGTAACAGGAGGCGGAGGACACAATGTTTACCCAGGTTCGGGCCCTCTCGATGGAGGTAATACCCTATTTCCTACTTGATTGATCTTGATGATATGAGTATTACAAGGGTTGATCTACCACGAGATCGTAGAGGCTAAACCCTAGAAGCTAGCCTATGATTATGATTGTTCTTGTCCTACGGACTAAACCCTACTTCCTACTTGTTTGATCTTGATGATATGAGTATTACAAGGGTTGATCTACCACGAGATCGTAGAGGCTAAACCCTAGAAGCTAGCCTATGATTATGATTGTTCTTGTCTTACGGACTAAACCCTCCAGTTTATATAGACACCGGAGGGGGCTAGGGTTACACAGAGTCGGTTACAAGTTAGGAGATCTACAGATCCGAATTCCCAAGCTTGCCTTCCACACCAAGGAGAGTCCCATCCGGACACGAGACGGAGTCTTCAATCTTGTATGTTCATAGTCCAACAGTCTGCCCAAAGGATATAGTCCGGCTGTCCGAGGACCCCTAATCCAGGACTCCCTCAGTAGCCCCCGAACCAGGCTTCAATGACGATGAGTCCGACGCGCAGATTGTCTTCGGCATTGCAAGGCGCGTTCTCCTCCAAATTCTGAGTACCTGTCGAGTAGTGTCCGGCTTCCCATGAATGTTGCACTCCTCGGCTTCCACGCCTAATAATGGCTATCCTCCACGTGTCGAGCGAATGCGAGAAGCCAGGGCATTTTTACATTTGCCACCCTAGCCATGTGAGTAAATCGTCTATTTAAAGAGCCGGGGATCCTCAGATCCAGATCACACCATCCTCCCATAGTGAGTACCCATCGGAGCGCGCCCGAAAAAAATCCATCCTATCTTGGCCGGTCATCGCAGCTCCTCCTCTCGCTCCCGTAGCCCTAAGCCAGGCAACTGGAAGAAGTGTACCGTCTCCCGTAGACAGTTAGTAGAGTTAGAGACCCAGGGGTTTCTCCCTCCTGCGTATATGGTCCCCGTCCCAGCTGGACTAGCCACTTACAATGGCGGGGAGCAAGCGGAGAGCTTTCCCAATCCATCTATGGGGGAGCGGGTATGCCTTGTCCCGTACTTATTAAGGGGACTTGGATTTCCAATCCATCCATTCCTCCGCGGGCTCCTGGAGTTCTACGGCCTCCAGCTGCATAATTTTACTCCTGCCTCCATATTACACATCGAAGGCTATGTCGCCCTTTGCGAGCAGTTTTTGGGCTGCGAAGCTCATTTCGAGCTATGGAAGAGGCTATTCTGCCTCGTGCCCCGTACTCAGGAGGGGTCAATATATCAAGTAGGCAGAGCCAAAATATGGCGCATCGCAGGACCGGGTATCTGTCTGGTACTCCGAAGAAGACATCCAAAGACTGGCCTTTGGAGTGGTTTTATATGGAGGACGTCCCCCTTCCAGACCCTATTCGGAGGGGCCTTCCTGAGTTTGATAACACCCCTCTGAAGAAACACCGCAGCTGGCGCCCTCGGAGCCCCCAGGAGGAAGATAACAGGAAGGTCCTGTACCCGATGGGCCGGATACAAATGTTGGCCAAGTCAGGATTGACAATAATCGAGGTTATGTCAATATGTATAATGCGGGGGGGGGGGGGGGGTGCAGCCACTTCAATATCGGTGACAACCGATGTGGCACTTCAATGGAGAAGACGATGCTACCCGCTGCGGTCGTAAGGGACCGGACTCCGTTGCTGCTCTAGCGAAAATACTGTCCGATTTATATAAAGGAGAGGAAGAGGAGTTCATCCGCATTAAGCCACGGGATGGATTCTCCATGTACAACCCCCCAAGCTGGGTGAGCTGCTACTTTTTACTCCAAACCTTCCCGCATTCTTCGTCATAAGTATTTACCTTGCTATTTCATAGCTGGAACTGCAAAAAGCTGTGAGGGAGGTCCACAACCCGCCTCCACAACCAGAGGACCCTGACCGGGCCCTCGACCCCGGACTCAAAGAAGATCCGGACACATTTGTGGAGCTCATTGACAAGACGTTCTATCAATTAAGCTGCGGCGATGCCCTGGTGGCCATCATAGCCGATTATCCTGGACTACTCCCTGCATCGCATGTAAGTAAAACCGGAGTCCCAACTTTCGAGAAGGATCCCTTTTTCGGCACTTCACCTACCGCACACATACGGTGTCTTACAGGGAAGGCCCTCGGGATGCCATGTCGAACCCGCAGTGACTCACCAACAAGGGGAACCGAAGCCGGGTAGGCTTAAAAGGAAGGCGGTCAGGACTGAGACGCCGTTGCAGAGGTATGAAAAAGAACCCTGCTCCATGGTTGTCGTCTTGAAAATATAATGACGTCCATGGTTCCTGGCAGAAAAAATGCTCGCCGGACTGTATCCGGAGAGCCAGCCGGCCCCGCCTCCACCAGCCGGGCTTCAGAGCCGAACTTAGAGGCTGATGCTAATGCGGGGACAACGCCCGATATTCCTCCTACAGAGGATGCGGATAGGCTGTCCGCTACGAATTCCGAAGTGGAGAGTGCCATGAATCACAGGCGTCGCCGGGCCGTACTCCGCGACGCTTGTTTCTCCCAAGAGGCGTTCGATGCCTTCAACTCAGGAGACGCGTACATCCGAGCTGCTCAAAATGGTCTTGCCAGAGCCACGGACCAGTATGTAAAGGATATATGGGTAAGAAAATCTAATAATCATGTATATCGGTAGCCCTTGAGACTTGAAACAGTTGGCACAACTGATTTAAGGATCATCGTTTGCATAGGTTCTTACGGAGAAGAATACCCAGTTGTCTCAAGAGCTGGAGGAGTGCAAAGCCCAGCTTTAGGCTGCAGTTGCCGCAGCGAAGGAGTCCGAGAAGGACCCATCTGGTAACACTTGTTTCTATTGCAAATAATGACATGTACCAGGTAGTATGCGACATGTATGCAAATCTAACAATAGATTCTGCAGATGACCCCCGAGTGAATCCAGAGGTCGTGCGAGGGGATGAGCGACATGCTCAACGACAGCTAAAGGCTGGTGAGCGCGTGCTTATGAAGGTTAGGCGTGAGAAAAACGATCTCCAAGATGCCAATACCCGGCTGGGCGTTGAACTGAAAGATGTTCGAGCCCAGCTTGCTGACTCTGTAAAGGAGAATAAGAGGCTTCGACGCGGCATTTTTAGTAAGTGCTTGAACGAACTTTTATAGAGTTGGGTAAAGAAACCGGTTAACAGAGTTATATCTGTAGGTATGCTGACGGGTCGTCCCGCGGAGGAGATGCCCGGATCTACGGGTGATCTTCTGCCAGAGCTCTCACAACTGCACAAACAAGTACGGCAGGTGATGCAGGGCATTGCCCAAGCCTTGTGGCCATCCGCCTCCCTGCCAGGAGGCATGGGGGAGCTCGTAGAGATGCTTAGGGGAGCGCATCGGCGCTTCCGGTTATGGAAGATATCAGCCTGCCGACAAGGTGCATGGGAAGCCTGGGCCATGGTGAAGACGCGATATACCAAGGCTGACCCGAAGTATTCCCAACAGGATTGTAGGCTAGACAACTTGTTGGATGGTATAGAAGAAGAATTTAGTCAGTCTAAAGTGACTGTGTACTTCGAGTAACATATATTGTCCCTAGCCGGATTGTAAATCATTTGTCATGGCGGACCTTTTCGCTTCAACCTCTGGACCCGACAGTCCGGAGTGTATCTGAATACCCGCTCAGTTATGTAAAAACCGGTGTACGCGTGGAAACCAGGCGTAGGGGTCATAATTGATTGAACAGACAAGTACCCAACTAGCTATGTTATATTACATGGATAGTAAGAAACATCTTCCAAGGAGAATAGTTCCGTTAAGGGTTCCTTTCTCTGGGTATGCATGCATTAATGTGCATGTCCGAATCATGAAAAGAGACGCAGGATATAAACATCTGGGGGCATGTATTACAATAAATAAAAGTCATCTTTTGTTCACCGACCGAATATTCCCTTAAGAACGCTAGCTTTCGGCTTCACCCAGTCTGAGGTACACATCCGGCTGACCCGACAGTAACAATCGCAGAGGTGCTCCCCTTATGCCCTAGCCGAATTAACGGGAATATAGGGCATGAACACAAGAGCTAGGCAACCCAACTTGGCCAAAACTTAAGTCATATCGATGCATATAATGGCGAAGAAAAGGTACATGTGGAAAAGTAAAACATGTGCGGGGGGCATAGAGCCCGAAACATAGTTATATTAAGCTTCTGTATAAGAAGCCCCCAAGTATAATGAGCACGCCTAGCGCGTCAAGATTGTGTAGTCAAGACACGTTTTGGCCTTTTAAGGCCTTGAAGAAAAAGGGAAGAAAGAAAGAAAGAAAGAAAGAAAAGACAGATAGCGGATATGTAAAAAATTGACGGACGTAAGGAGACGAACATAGAGTCCGGCACTAGGCGTAGAACCTTCGAAGTCTGGCTGCGTTCCATGGGTTTGGCTCGAGTCGATTGTTCGATGCATCCGGCAGACGGTACGCTCCACCGGTCAGAACTTGGTTGATAACGAAGGGACCTTCCCATTTGGGTTTGAGCTTGTTCTTTTTCTTCTCCAGTAGGCGTAGAACGAGTTCGCCAACATTATAAGTTTTGGCCCATACTTCTCTGCTTTGATACCGTCGAGCCTGTTGTTGATAGAATGCGAAGCGGGCTTTTGCCACGTCACGCTCCTCCTCCAGGGCGTCCAAACTGTCCTGCCGATCAAGCTCGGCTTCTTTCTCTCCGTACATGCGCACTCGAGGTGAGTCATGAATTATGTCGTAGGGCAGTACCGCCTCTGCGCCGTACACCATAAAGGACGGTGTGTATCCGGTGGTGCGATTCGGCGTGGTCCGCAGCCCCCATAGTACGGAATCGAGCTCCTCGACCCAGTGTGTGTCTGATTCCTTCAAGGATCGCACTAATCTGGGTTTAATGCCGCTCATAATTAGACCATTTGCCCGCTCGACCTGATCGTTTGTTTGGGGGTGATAGACGGAGGCATAATCGAGCTTAATGCCCATGTTGCCGCACCAAGTTTTTACCTCGCCGGCTGTAAAGTTGGAGCCGTTATCAGTGATGATGTTGTGGGGGACGCCGTAACGGTGTACAACCCCGGATATGAAGTCTATCACTGGTCCGGACTCGGCCGTTTTAACTGGTTTGGCTTCTATCCATTTGGTGAATTTATCCACCATGAACAATAAGTATTTTTTCTTGTGGCTTCCCCATTTAAGGGGTCCGACCATATCAAGCCCCCAGACTGCAAAAGGCCATGTAATGGGGATTGTTTGGAGATCAGTAGGTGGCATATGGCTTTGGTTCGCAAAAAGCAGGCAACCGACGCAACGTTGAACGAGGTCCTATGCGTCTGCTCAGGTCGTCGGCCAGTAAAAACCTGTACGGAAGGCCTTGCTTACAAGGGCCCGAGTTGTGGCGTGGTGGCCGCCAAGTCCAGCATGAATTTCTGCCAAAAGTTGCCATCCTTCCTCTTCGGAGATGCACCTTTGAAGTACTCCGGTAGCACTTCTCTTATAAAGCTCTCCCTCGTGGACCTTGTAGGCTTTAGATCGCCGGACAATGCAACGTGCCTCATTTGGGTCCTCAGGGAGTTCTTGCCTAGTTAGATAGGCCAAGAAAGGTTCTGTCCATGGGGCGATAACAGCCATAATCGCATGGGCCGAAGGCGTTATTTCGGTGGCAGAGCCTCCGGTTATGTTAGAGTGTTCGGTATCTGGTGTTGTGGCCAGGTCCGGACTGTTGTTGCCGGTCTCTCCTTCCCATACCACGGATGGCTTAAACAGCCTTTCCAAGAAGATATTAGGTGGGACAGGGTCGCGCTTAGCGCCGATGCGGGCGAGGATATCCGCCGCTTGATTGTTTTCCCGGACCACATGGTGGAATTCAAGCCCCTTGAACCGAGCTGACATTTTGAGGACGGAGTTGTGTTAGGCCGCCATTTTTGGGTCCTTGGCGTCAAAGTCTCCACTTATTTGAGATATTGCGAGGTTCAAATCCCCACGCACCTCTAGGCATTGAATGCCCATGGAGACTGCCAACCGGAGACCATGCAACAGGGCCTCATATTCTGCTGCATTATTGGAGTCTGTGTATAATATTTGGAGTACGTATTGGACTATATCTCCGGTGGGGGATGTCAGGACGACGCCTTCCCCCAGACCAGCCAGCATCTTTGGACCGTCAAAGTGCATGATCTAATTGGAGTACGCACCATACTCTTTAGGGAGTTCGGCTTCCGTCCATTCGGCGACGAAATCGGCCAGTACTTGCGACTTAATTGCTCACCGTGGTTTGTATGTTATGTCGAACGGGAGGAGCTCGATAGCCCATTTAGCAATCCGGCCCGTGGCATCGCGGTTATTTATTATGTCGTTGAGTGGTACTTCAGAGGCCACCGTAATTGAACACTCTCGAAAGTAGTGTCGTAATTTCCGGGATGCCATGAAGACCGAGTATGCTATCTTTTGATAATGTGGGTACCATGACTTGCATGGAGTGAGGACAGCGGATACATAGTATACCGGCTTTTGAAGCGGGAACTTATGTCCGTCCGTCTGTCGTTCGACGACGAGCACCGCGCTTACAAGTTGGTGTGTTGCCGCTATATATAACAACATTGGTTCGCCGACATTTGGCGCGGCCAAGATTGGGTTGGTGGCCAAAACGGCTTTTATTTCTTCCAATCCGGCCGTGGCCGCATCAAATCCACTCGAAGTGTTCGATTGCTTGAAGAAGGCGATAAAGGGGTAGTGCCTTTTCTCCTAATCGGGAGATAAAGCGGCTTAAGGCAGCCACGCATCCAGTTAATTTTTGGATTTGCTTGAGGTCTATTGGGATAGCCAACTGTGACAGAGCTCGGATTTTAACCGAATTTGCTTCAATTCCTCTATTGGAGACGATGTAGCCCAAGAGCTTTCCGGCGGGCACGTCGAAGACGCATTTTTCCGGATTGAGCTTGATGTCATATGTTCGGAGATTTTCGAACGTGAGCCTTAAGTCATCTATTAAGGATTCGACGTGTCTGGTTTTAATGACCACGTCGTCTACGTATGCCTCCATGATACGTCTCCAACGTATCTATAATTTTTGATTGCTCCATGCTATATTATCTGTTGTTTTGGACTATATTGGGCTTTATTTTCCACTTTTATATTACTTTTGGGACTAACCTATTAACCTGAGGCCCAGCCCAGAATTGTCGTTTTTTGCCTATTTCAGTGTTTCGAAGAAACAGAATATCAAACGGATTCCAAACGGAATGAAATCTTCAGGAGCGTGATTTTCTCATCGGATAAGACCCACGAGACTTGGACCCTCTGTCAAGAAAGCTCTGAGGCAGCCACGAGGGTGGAGGACACGCCCCTACCTCGTGGGCCCCTCGAGGCTCCACCGACGTACTTCTTCCTCCTATATATACCTACGTACCCCCGTCAGATCAGATACGGAGCCAAAAACCTAATTCCACCGCCGCAACTTTTTGTATCCACGAGATCCCATCTTGGGGCCTGTTCGAGTTCACTAAGGGGATTCCACCACGGAGGGCTTCTACATCATCATCAAAGCCTCTCCGATGAAGTGTGAGTAGTTTACCTCGGACCTTCGGGTCCATAGTTAGTAGCTAGATGGCTTCTTCTCTCTTTTGGATCTCAATACAATGTTCTCCCCCTCTCTCGTGGAGATCTATTCGATGTAATCTTCTTTTTGCATTGTGTTTGTTGAGACCGATGAATTGCGGGTTTATGATCAAGATTATCTATGAGAAATATTTGAATCTTTCTGAATTCTTTTATGTATGATTGAGTTATCTTTGCAAGTCTCTTCGAATTATCCATTTGGTTTGGCCAACTAGATTGGTATTTCTTGCAATGGGAGAAGTGCTTAGCTTTGGGTTCAATCTTGCGGTGTCCTTACCCAAAGGATGTAAAGGGTAGCAAGGCACGTATTGTATTGTTGCCATCGTGGATAACAAGATGGGGTATTTATCATATTGCATGAATTTATTCCTCTACTTCATGTCATCTTGCTTAAGGCATTACTCTGTTTTCATTAACTTAATACTCTAGATGCATCTTTGGATAGCGGTCGATGAGTGGAGTAATAGTAGTAGATGCACGCTGGAGTCGGTCTACTTGTCTCAGACGTGATGCCTATATACATGATCATACCTAGATACTCTCATAACTATGCTCAATTCTGTCAATTCCTCAACAGTAATCCGTTCACCCACCGTAGAATACCTATGCACTTGAGAGAAGCCACTAGTGAAATCTATGGTCCCCGGGTCTATTTTCATCATATTAATCTTCCTACGCTTTATTATTGCTTTTCTTTTTTACTTTGCCTTTTTATTTTACTTTGCATCTTTATACCAAATATATTATCTATCATCTCTATCAGATCTCACTCTCGTAAGTGACCGTGAAGGGATTGGCAACCCCTATTCGCGTTGGTTGTGAGGAGCTATTTGTTTTGTGTAGGTACGAGGGACTCGCGCGTGGCCTCCTACTACATTGATACCTTGGTTCTAAAAAACGGAGGGAAATACTTACGCTACTCTGCTGCATCATCCTCTCCTCTTCGGGGAAAACCAACGCACGCTCAAGAAGTAGCAAGAAGGATTTCTGGCGCCGTTGCCGGGGAGTCTATGCAAAAGTCAACATACCAAGTACCCATCACAATCCCTTATCTCTCGCATTACATTATTTGCCATTTGCCTCTTGTTTTCCTCTTCCCCACTCCACCCTTGCCGTTTTATTCGCCCTCTCTTTCCCAATCTCCTCCTCTCTTTTCCGTTTGCCTTTTTCTCGTTCGCTTGTTTGCTCGTGTGTTGGATCGCTTGCTTGTCACTATTGCTCTACCTAGATTTGGTGATCTTCACCTTAAAAGGTTGGAAGAGATTGAAAGCAATGTCAGGAGTTTTATGGTTTTGCAACTTGAGCATAATAATTTCTTCAGAAACGAGCTTAAGGAACAAAAAAGTTTTATGAATTATTTGAATAAAGAGCTCGATGATATGTCTAAAGAATTTGAAGCTTTATGATCCCAAATTTCTCGTCTTGAGAAATTGACTACTTAAATATCTGATAAGCAAGCTACCTTGGTCAATAAGATGGCTGCTAAAACTGATTTCCATGAAAATCAAGATGAAGATCTAAAAGTTATTGATGTGTCTCCTATCAAATCCTTGTTTTGCAATATGAATCTTGATAATGAAGAGATTGAATATGAGTTGCCTTTACCTAGAAGGCGTTCTAAAAATTCAGAGCTTTTAGAGTGATGCTAAATTTGATAAAAGTGGGATTGAAGAAAGTAAAACTTTAGATGTTGCTAAACCCACTCTTTTGGATTTCAAGGAATTTAATTATGAAAGTTTCTCTTTAATTGATTGTATTTCTTTGTTACAATCCATGCTAAATTCTCCGCATGCTTATAGTCAAAATAAAGCGTTTACTAAACATATCGTTGATGCCTTGATGCTATCTTATGAGGAAAAACTTGAGTTGAAAGTTTCCATCCCTAGAAAACTTTATGATGAGTGGGAACCAACTATTAAAATTAAGATTAAGGATCATGAATTTTATGCTTTATGTGATTTGGGTGCTAGTGTTTCCACTATTCCCAAAACCTTGTGTGATTTGCTAGATTTCCGTGATTTTGATGAATGCTCTCTAAACTTGCACCTTATGGATTCCACTATTAAGAAACCTATGGGAAGAATTAATGATGTTCTTATTGTTGCAAATAGGAATTATGTGCCCGTAGACTTTATCGTTCTTGATGTAGATTGCAATCCTTCATGTCCTATTATTCTTGGTAGACCTTTCCTTAGAACGATTGGTGCAATTATTGATGTGAAGGAAGGGAATATTAGATTCCAATTCCAATTAAAGAAAGGCATGGAACATTTCCCTAGGAAGAAGATAAAATTACCATATGAATCTATTATGAGAGCCACTTATGTATTGCCCACCAAAGATGGCAATACCTAGATCTATTCTCGCTTTTATGCCTAGCTACGGGCGTTAAACGATAGCGCTTGTTGGGAGGCAACCCAATTTTATTTTTAGTTTTTAGTTTTTGTTTCTGTTTAGAAATAAATAATCCATATACCTTCTGTTTAGTTGTGGTTTTATGTTTTAGTTAGTGTTCGTGCCAAGTTAAACCTATAGGATCTTCTTGGACAATAGTTATTTGATCTTGCTGTAATTTCCAGAAACTTTTGGTTCACGAAAACAATTGTTATAAATCACCAGAACGTGATAAAATAGTGATTCCAATTGCTGCTAATCAATAAACAAATTTCTTAGGTCGTCTTGTTTTGGCTGAATTTTTGGAGTTCCAGAAGTTTGCGTTAGTTACAGATCACTACAGACTGTTCTGTCTTTGACAGATTCTGTTTTTCGTGTGTTGTTTGCTTATTTTGATAAATCTATGGCTAGTAAAATAGTTTATGATCCATAGAGAAGTTGGAATACAGTAGGTTTAACACCAATATAAATAAATAATGATTTCATTACAGTACCTTGAAGTGATCTTTTGTTTTCTTTCGCTAACGGAGCTCACGAGATTTCTGTTGAGTTTTGTGTTGTGAAGTTTTCAAGTTTTGGGTGAGTTTTTTTTGATGGATTATGGAACAAGGAGTGGCAAGAGATTAAGCTTGGGGATGCCCATGGCACCCCCAAGATAATCCAAGGACACCAAAAAGTCAAAGCTTGGGGATGCCCCAGAAGGCATCCCTCTTTAAATCCACTTCCATCGGTAACTTTACTTGGAGCTATATTTTTATTCACCACATGATATGTGTTTTGCTTGGAGCGCTTTGTATTATTTGCGTATTTGCTTGTTAGTTTACTACAATAATCCTTGTTGTACACACCTTTTGAGAGTGCCATACATGAATTGGAATTTGTTAGAATACTCTATGTGCTTCACTTATATCTTTTGAGCTTGATAGTTTTGCTCTATGTGCTTCACTTATATATTTTGAGCTTGATAGTTTTGCTCTAGTACTTCACTTATATCTTTTAGAGCATGGTGGTGGATTTGTTTTAAAGAAACTATTGATCTCTCATGCTTCACTTAGATTATTTTGAGAGTCTTAAATAGCATGGTAATTCGCTTAATAATAATATGCTTGGTATTCAAGATTTGTAAAACTTTCTTTTGAGTGCGTTGAATACTAAGAGAAGTTTGATGCTTGATAATTGTTTTGAGATATGAAGGTAGTAATATTAGAGTCGTGCAAGTTGAGTAATTGTGAATTTGAGAAATACTTGTGTTAAAGTTTGTGATTCCCGTAGCATGCACGTATGGTGAACCGTTATGTGATGAAGTTGGAGCATGATTTATTTATTGATTGTCTTCCTTATGAGTGCCGGTCGGGGACGAGCGATGGTCTTTTCTACCAATCTATCCCCTAGGAGCATGCGCGTAATACTTTGCTTTGATAACTTGTAGATTTTGCAATAAGTATATGAGTTCTTTATGACTAATGTTGATTCCATGGATTATACACACTTTTCTCACCCTTCCACCATTGCTAGCCTTTCTAATACCATGCACTTTTCGCCGGTATCATACACCCACCATATACCTTCCTCAAAACAGCCACCATACCTACCTATCATGGCATTTCCATAGCCATTCTGAGATATATTGTCATGCAACTTTCCATCGTGCCGTTTATTATGACACGATCCATCATTGTCATATTGCTTAGCATGATCATTTAGTTGACATCGTATTTGTGGCAAAGCCACCGTTCATAATTCTTTCATACATGTCACTTATGAATCATTGCATATCCTGGTACACCGCCGGAGGCATTCATATAGAGTCATATTTTGTTCTAAGTATTGAGTTGTAATCATTGAGTTGTAAGAAAAATAAAAGTGGGATGATCATCATTTTTAGAGCATTGTCCCAAGTGAGGAAAGGATGATGGAGACTATGATTCCCCCATAAGTCGGGATGAGACTCCGGACGAAAAAGAAAAAAAGAAGAAGAAGAAAAGAGGCCAAAAAAAGGGGAAAAGGCCCAATAAAAAAATGAGAGAAAAAGATAGAAGGGACAATGTTACTATCCTTTTACCACACTTGTGCTTCAAAGTAGCACCATGATCTTCATAATAGAGAGTCTCTCATTTTGTCACTTTCATATACTAGTGGGAATTTTTCATTATAGAACTTGGCTTGTATATTCCAATGATGGGCTTCTTCAAATTGCCCTAGGTCTTCATGAGCAAGCGAGTTGGATGCACACCCACTTAGTTTCATTTGTTGAGCTTTCATATACTTATAGCTCTAGTGCATCCGCTGCATGGCAATCCCTACTCACTCACGTTGATATCTATTGATGGGCATCTCCATAGCCCGTTGATACGCCTAGTTGATGTGAGACTGTCTTCCCTCTTTTTGTCTTCTCCACAACCACCATTCTATTCCACATATAGTGTTATATCCATGGCTCACGCTCATGTATTGCGTGAAGATTGAAAAAAGTTTTGAAAATGTCAAAAGTATGAAACAATTGCTTGGCTTGTTATCGGGGTTGTGCATGATTTAAATACTTTGTGTGGTGAAGATAGAGCATAGCCAGACTATATGATTTTGTAGGGATAACTTTCTTTGGCCATGATATTTTGAGAAGACATGATTGCTTAGTTAGTATGCTTGAAGTATTATTATTCTTATGTCAATATGAACTTTCGTCTTGAATCTTTCGGATCTGAATATTCATACCAAAATTAAGAAGAATTACATTGAAATTATGCCAAGTAGCACTCTGCATCAAAAAATTTCTTTTATCATTTACCTACTCGAGGACGAGCAGGAATTAAGCTTGGGGATGCCTGATACGTCTCCAACGTATCTATAATTTTTGATTGCTCCATGCTATATTATCTATTGTTTTGGACTATATTGGACTTTATTTTCCACTTTTATTTACTTTTGGGACTAACCTATTAACCGGAGGCCCAGCCTGTAATTGTTGTTTTTGCCTATTTCAGTGTTTCAAGAAATGAATATCAAACGGAGTCCAAACGGAATGAAATCTTCGGGAACGTGATTTTCTCATCGGATAAGACCCAGGAGACTTGGACCCTCCGTCAAGAAAGCTCCGAGGCGGCCATGAGGGTGGAGGGCGCGCCCCCTACCTCGTGGGCCCCTCGAGGCTCCACCGACGTACTTCTTCCTCCTATATATACCTACGTACCCCCGTCAGATCAGATACGGAGCCAAAAACCTAATTCCACCGCCGCAATTTTCTGTATCCACGAGATCCCATCTCGGGGCTGTTCCGGAGCTCCACCGGAAGGGGATTCCACCACGGAGGGCTTCTACATCATCATCAAAGCCTCTCCGATGAAGTGTGAGTAGTTTACCTCAGACCTTCGGGTCCAGAGTTAGTAGCTAGATGGCTTCTTCTCTCTTTTGGGATCGCAATCCAATGTTCTCCCCCTCTCTCGTGGAGATCTATTCGATGTAATCTTCTTTTTGCGGTGTGTTTGTTGAGACCGATGAATTGTGGGTTTATGATCAAGATTATCTATGAGCAATATTTGAATCTTTTCTGAATTTTTTATGTATGATTGAGTTATCTTTGCAAGTCTCTTCGAATTATCCGTTTGGTTTGGCCAACTAGATTAGTAGTTCTTGCAATGGGAGAAGTGCTTAGCTTTGGGTTCAATCTTGCGGTGTCCTTACCCAAAGGATGTAAATGGTTGCAAGGCACGTATTGTATTGTTGCCATCAAGGATAACAAGATGGGGTATTTATCATATTGCATGAATTTATTCCTCTACTTCATGTCATCTTGCTTTAGGCGTTACTCTGTTTTCATTAACTTAATACTCTAGATGCATGCTGGATAGCGGTCGCTGAGTGGAGTAATAGTAGGAGATGCAGGCATGAGTCGGTCTACTTGTCTCGGACGTGATGCCTATATACATGATCATACCTAGATACTCTCATAACTATGCTCAGTTCTTTCAATTGCTCAACAGTAATTCGTTCATCCATCGTAGAATACCTATGCTCTTGAGAAAAGCCACTAGTGAAATCTATGGTCCCCGGGTCTATTTTCATCATATTAATCTTCCTACGCTTTATTATTGCTTTGCCTTTTTACTTTGCCTTTTTATTTTACTTTGCATCTTTATACCAAAAATACCAAAAATATTATCTATCATCTCTATCAGATCTCACTCTCGTAAGTGACCGTGAAGGGATTGACAACCCCTATTCGCATTGGTTGCGAGGAGCTATTTGTTTTGTGTAGGTACGAGGGACTCGCGCAATGGCTCCTACTGGATTGATACCTTGGTTCTCAAAAACTGAGGGAAATACTTACGCTACTCTGCTGCATCATCCTCTCCTCTTCGGGGAAAACCAACGCAAGCTCAAGAAGTAGCACTCCACTGTTTTGCCAATTTGTGTTTCCAGGCATGACTGAGTCATGCGTTGATAGGTTGCACCGGCGTTTTTGAGCCTGAAAGGCATGGTGTTAAAACAGAAGGGGCCATATGGAGTGATAAATGCTGTTGCGGCTTGATCAGACTCCGCCATCTTAATTTGATGGTATCCGGAGTATGCGTCGAGGAAACACAATGAGTCGTGTCCTGTGGTAGCGTCAATAATTTGATTGTGCGAGGGAGGGGGAAGGGATCCTTAGGGCAGGCCTTGTTAAGGTCCTTGAAATCGACACATAGGCGTCAGGATTTGTCCTTCTTTGGTACCATCACCAGGTTTGCTGACCAGTCCAGATGTTTTATTTCTCTAATGAATCCGGCCTCAAGTAACAAGGCTAGCTCCTCTCGCATGGCTTGTCGCTTAGGCTCAGAGAAACGCCGAAGAGTCTGCTTGACCGGCTTGAACCCCTTTAGAATGTTAAGGCTATGCTCGGCCAGCCCGCGTGGGATTCCTGGCATGTCACGAAGGATGCCAGCGAAGATGTCCCAATTCTCAAGAAGAACTCCCTTGATCTGGCGTCTACTATGGGGTTTAACTGTGCCCCGATGGATGCTGTTTTTGTAGGGTCCGTTGGGTGGACTTGGAATTTGAGTATTTCGTCCGCTGGTTTAAAAGAGGTGGACTTGGGTCTTTTGTCGAGTTTTACGTCGTCCCTATCCACTGTGGAGTGCAGCGCAGTTAGTTCTTCGGCCGCAAGGGCTTCGGATAACGCCTCGAGGGCTAGTGGGCGGTTTTATTTTCGGTGCGGAGTGCTATGTACGGATCACTAGCTAGAGTGATGATTCCATTGGGCCCGGGCATTTTGAGCTTCATGTACCCGTAATGGGGTATAGCTTGGAAGATCGTGAATGCCTCCCACCCTAGAAGGGTGTGGTATCCGCTACTGAGCGGGGCCACTTGGAATGTGATTTCTTCAGACCTATAATTCTCCGGCGTGCCGAATACCTCATCTAGTGTGATTTTCTTGCACATCGTGCCTCCCGACTAGGGATGATTCCTCCAAGGTCGTCTTTGCTTTGCTCAATGCGACTCTTGTCTATTTCCATTTTTCGAAGAGTCTCCTCATAGATGAGGTTTAATCCGCTGCCACCGTCCATGAGCACTTTAGTAAGCCGGAAGCCGTCCACAATTGGACGAAGGACCAAGGCGGCTGGTGCTCGGGCTGTTCGGAATTTAGGTTTGTCACTGGCATTGAAGGTTATAGCCGTATCGCTCCATGGATTTATTGCTGCCAGTGGCAGACTTCGGCAAGGCTGCGGAGTGCTCGCTTATGCCTATTACTTGAGGCGAAGGTCTCGAAGACTGTCAATATTGTATTGTTATTTTCCACGGGATAGTGCTCTGTTGCTTTGTCGATGAGGATATCCTCGCCGCTCTTGGCCACCTGCCGGAGTACCCAACATGCTCTAAGGCTATGTGTTCGCATGGTATCCGTTGTACTGTGAATTTTGCATGGTCCATTGAGACATCCTTCCAATATGGTTCCACGCCCTGTAGTGGGCTTTTGTTTCTTTGTAATTGGACTGGGTGACTTACGAGAGTACACCCTTTTAGTTCGGACGGGGGGTTTAGTGAGAGCCCGAGGATCCCAGAATTTTTTTTGGGTTTTCAAGGCGCTTTCCATCGCACAGTACTTCTGTACTATGGCCGCCAAGTCAGCAAAGTTTGATATGTCACGGTGACTTATGGCGTTGAGGATTCCCTTGTCCGTGCAATTTTTGCAAAAGAATGAAATTGCGTCTTCCTCGCGACAACCCTTAACCTTGCTCATTACAAGGAGGAATCTGGCCCAATAGTGATGTACTGTCTCTTGGGGCTCTTGTCTAATGTGGGAAAGATCGCTTGTATCTTGGCGGGTGGGTAGATTTAGGCCCGAACCCTGACCCGATCTGAGACCCAGGGGCGGAGGAGTTTCCGAGCTTGACAGTTCGGGCTCCGGGATGTTGCCCAATAGGTCTGGCCCATTGTGCGATTCTAGGTTCAAAGCTTGGGCCATGTCCTCCCGTAGACGGGTATCCGGCTCGGAGAGCTCGGGAATCTAGACATAGTTTGTCCTCAAGATAGAGGAAGAATCGCTGCGTTGCTCCTCCACCACCGCTATCTGATGGGTGACCGGTGGAGAGTTAGTCTCCCATTGGTCGGGTTTAAGCCCGATCCGATCATAGTCCGTAGTGACTCCCAAGGCGGCGATGCGATCCAAGAGCTCGTTCAAGGAAGAGAGATCCATTGGATCCATCTGCTCGCGAATCCTGAGCCGACGTGGAGGCTGTTTTTGATGACCCGAGAAGTCATCATCGGGCGTATGAACGAGCAACGGGCGGTCATGACGAAGCCGCCTAGTCGGAGAGTTTGGCCTACAGCGAGGGCTCCCCCAGAGGTGATGTTGTCCTTGACAACAAGATGATCCATCAAGCGTTATGGTGATGGCACATTGGAACTCTCAATGAAAGCACCAATGTCGGTGTCAAAACAGGCGGATCTCGGGTAGGGGGTCCCGAACTGTGCGTCTAAGGCGGATGGTAACAGGAGGCGGGGGACACGATGTTTACCCAGGTTCGGGCCTTCTCGATGAAGGTAATACCCTACTTCCTGCTTGATTGATCTTGATGATATGAGTATTACAAGGGTTGATCTACCACGAGATCATAGAGGCTAAACCCTAGAAGCTAGCCTATGATTATAATTGTTCTTGTCCTGCGGACTAAACCCTCCGGTTTATATAGACAACGGAGGGGCCTAGGGTTACACAGAGTCGGTTACAAGGGAGGAGATCTACAGATCCGAATTGCCAAGCTTGCCTTCCACGCCAAGGAGAGTCCCATCCGGACACGAGACGAAGTCTTCAATATTGTATCTTCATTGTCCAACAGTCTGGCCAAAGGATATAGTCCGGCTGTCCGAGGACCCCCTAATCCAGGACTCCCTCACTGGGCTGCCATGTTTCGTGCTCCTCCGTCGTACTCCTGTGGAAAACTTGAGTATACCGCACGGTTCTTTGCTCCTCCTCAGTTCGTTGGCACATTTATACAAGCAGTCAAATCACAAGGCCCCGCCTTCCAGCAGTAACGAGCCATCAAATCACAAAGGCCCTCGCCTCTCTTGAAACCTCCTAGCTAGACTGCCCCGCCCTCTAGCCTTTTAAAAAATGTATACTTTTGTACTGTAGTAGGATTGATGGATTGTGCCATGGAGCAAAACTAACAAGATGAAATTAAAGAAAAAAGGTGGTACATATAGAGAGCGCTCGTCGCCAAATTATGCATATAGTACTATTAAAAAGCTAGTACGTGCTTAAATGGGGTGCTAAATTCTATTAAAGAAATTGGCATACCTATTTAATTCTTGGGTTCTTATTATTTATGCCACTAGTTTGTGTATCACTACTTAGTTTTGCCATTAGAAGTTACAACTACTCAAAAATGCCATCGATCGGTGAGATGCCTACTCAAAAATGCAATTAGATATCTCAAAAATGGCATCGTTAAGTTATATGTTTGCTAAAAAATGCCATTAGACATTGTGATTTTCACGTCAAAACCGTTGACCGTGTTACATGACAAAAATAAGCCGATTCTCACAATGATAAGTGTGGCCCCGCTTGTCAGGAGTAACCAAGCGAACAATTTTACAGGAAAATAAGAACGCTGTTGGGATCAAGTAGGTCCCACACTTTATTTTCTTGTAGTGAGATAGAGGAGAGCTGGCATGTTGGTCCATCGGTATTTATGTCATTATAACATGGCAAAAGAGATTTGAGTCACAATAATGGTGTCGACAACACACCCCTCAAATAAAACTAAGCACCCTGAAATTCTGTGAGAAAACTAAGCCCCCTGAATTTCTTTGACAACTAAAACTGCTGGCTATATGATGTTGGCCATATATATTGTACGTATATAATGTGAATAAATGAATGGTAGTAGTAGTACTATACCAACTAAAAGATGAACTGTAAGACATACTAGTATGTACGTACCGAGGAGTTAAAGTAACAAGAAGAAACATAACATAGTTCTGCTGGGGGCTCAGCACAACACACCCCTCAAATGAAACTAAGCACACCAAAAATTAGACTAAGCAACTAATCTGGTAGACACTGCATTAGAACCACCATGAGCAACAACGCTGCCACCTTACTCGGAGTCCTTGACCACGTCCTCGACTTCGTCCTTGTCCCTCTTGCTCTTGGCCGATACTTCTTTGCTTGAACCGCACACTTGGCTCTTGCTCTTCATCCAACCCTTGTAGATATTGAAACAAAGGTAGCCATCCATTGCAGCGTAGTGGATGTGGTCTATATCTAGTACATTCCACTGCCATGCACGATGAAACATGTGCGGAGGTTTCTTCAGTTTACCGTATGAAGGATGAACCATGGCTCCCGCTAGGGTCAGCATTGGAGGCTTATCACGGGAGGACACCATCCCATTATTCTGGAGGTCGAAGGGTTTGCCTACAATGAGGCCTATCCGTTCCAGGACTCTTATGTCGTTCATAAAGTCTACAGTAACGAATTTGACTCGGCCGCACTTGAGGAGCTTCTTAACTTCCTTGCACTCAACGTCGGCATGGCATATGTGGTAGACCAAGCATAAGTCATGCACGCAAACACGGATCACGGCGGTTTTCTTCCTCTCTTCCTCCTTTAGATTCTTCTCTTTTCAAGGACTGTGGCGTACTCAACATCTAGCCCAGCGACCCACTCATCATTTGAGTTTTCGAACATGCGTCTGAAGTGATCAAGGCATCCTTTCACCGTCGCGGAAGAACGGGTGTAGATGACGTCGAACTCATCACCGGTGATGGTTCTAAACTTGTACTCACCGCCGACCATGAAGATTTGGGATGCCATGGATTTGGGAGGAGGGTTAGGATTAGTGGAACTGCCGTAATGTGAAAGGACGGACGACTAGGAGCGGTTTACCGATTGTAAAAGTGCCGAGTGGGGGGTGGGGCGGCGAATCGTAGGTAGTGGATTGCCTGGTGGATAAATGGATTCATGCATAGTACTATGGGGCCCAATTAGATGTCATGTCTACTCGACGCCCAATTAAATGGCTTTCGATGTCATGTCAAGCGTCGGGAAAATTACAGGTGATACGAAGTTTCCGAGAGCCCTTGGATCTGAGATCGAATGGTTGCATGGCGTGATTCTAGACCTATGGGTGAATATTCTATCCTGGAGGGTTATTCTGCAATTTTTCAGCAACTTAGCATTCGATCGTTCGATCTCAGATCCAAGGGCTGCCGACAGCCCGTATCATGGTCGCCTACCACGGCCGATCACCTCGCTTTCGTCTTGATGGCGCCCTTGGAGATTTAACATGGTGCGTTAGGCTATCTGATGTTGGCATGTCATACATAGTCATCACTTAGTCACTCATACTACAACAAGGTTAGCTAGTACTATTAAAAAGCTAGTACGTGCTTAAATGGGGTGCTAAATTCTATTAAAGAAATTGACATACCAATTTAATTCTTGGGTTCTTATTATTTATGCCACTAGTTTGTGTATCACTACTTAGTTTTGCCATTAGAAGTTACAACTACTCAAAAATGCCATCGATCAGTGAGATGCCTACTCAAAAATGCAATTAGATATCTCAAAAATGGCATCGTTAAGTTATATGTTTGCTAAAAAATGCCATTAGACATTGTGATTTTCACGTCAAAACCGTTGACCGTGTTACATGACAAAAATAAGCCGATTCTCACAATGATAAGTGTGGCCCCGCTTGTCAGGAGTAACCAAGCAAACAATTTTACAGGAAAATAAGAACGCTGTTGGGATCAAGTAGGTCCCACACTTTATTTCTTGTAGTGAGATAGAGGAGAGCTGGCATGTTGGTCCATCAAGATTTATGTCTTTATAACATGGCAAAAGAGATTTGAGTCACAATAATGGTGTCCAAAGACAACACACCCCTCAAATAAAACTAAGCACCCTGAAATTTCGTGGAGAAAACTAAGCCCCACAATTTCTTTGACAACTAAAACTGCTGGCTATATGATGTTGGCCATATATATTGTACGTATATAATGTGAATAAATGAATGGTAGTAGTAGTACTATACCAACTAAAAGATGAACTGTAAGACATACTAGTATGTACGCACGAGGAGTTAAAGTAACAAGAAGAAACATAACATAGTTATTGGGGCTCAGCACAACACACCCCTCAAATGAAACTAAGCACACCAAAAATTAGACTAAGCAACTAATCTGGTAGACACTGCATTAGAACCACCATGAGCAACAACGCTGCCACCTTACTCGGAGTCCTTGTCCACGTCCTCGACTTCGTCCTTGTCCCTCTTGCTCTTGGCCGATACTTCTTTGCTTGAACCGCACACTTGGCTCTTGCTCTTCATCCAACCCTTGTAGATATTGAAACAAAGGTAGCCATCCATTGCAGCGTAGTGGATGTGGTCTATATCTAGTACATTCCATCGCCATGCACGATGAAAGCGTGTGCGGAGGTTTCTTCGCCACTGCGTCTGAAGGATGAACCATGGCTCCCGCTTAGGGTCGGCATTGGAGGCTTATCACGGAGGACACCATCCCATTATTCTCGGAGGTCGAAGGGTTTGCCTACAATGAGGCCTATCCGTTCCAGGACTCTTATGTCGTTCATAAAGTCTACAGTAACGAATTTGACTCGGCCGCACTTGAGGAGCTTCTTAACTTCCTTGCACTCAACGTCGGCATGGCATATGTGGTAGACCAAGCATAAGTCATGCACGCAAACCTGGATCACGGCGGTTTTCTTCCTCTCTTCCTCCTTTAGATTCTTCTCTTTTCAAGGACTGTATGGCGTACTCAACATCTAGCCCAAATGACCCACTCATCATTTGAGTTTTCGAACAAGCGTATGAAGTGATCAAGGCATCCTTTCACAGTCGCGGAAGAACGGGTGTAGATGACGTCGAACTCATCACCGGTGATGGTTCTAAACTTGTACTCACCGCCGACCATGAAGATTTGGGATGCCATGGATTTGGGAGGAGGGTTAGGATTAGTGGAACTGCCGTAATGTGAAAGGACGGGACGACTAGGAGCGGTTTACCGATTGTAGAAGTGCCGAGTAGGGGGGGGTGGGGGCGTGCGAACTGTAGGTAGTGGCTTGCCTGGTGGATAAATGGATTCATGCATAGTACTATGGGGCCCAATTAGATGTCATGTCTACTCGACGCCCAATTAAATGTCTTTCGATGTCATGTCAAGCGTCGGGAAAATTACAGGTGATATGAAGTTTCCGAGAGCCCTTGGATCTGAGATCGAATGGTTGCATGGCGTGATTCTAGACCTATGGGTGAATATTCTATCCTGGAGGGTTTATTCTGCAAATTTTCAGCAACTTAGCATGCGAATGTTCGATCTCAGATCCAAGGGCTGCCAGTAGCCTGTATCATGGTCTCGCCGACCATGACCGTCACCTCGCTCGTGCGGTCGCGCCCTTGGAGATTTAACATGGTGCGTTAGGCTATCTGATGTTGGCATGTCATACATAGTCATCACTTAGTCACTCATACTACAACAAGGTTAGCTAGTACTATTAAAAAGCTAGTACGTGCTTAAATGGGGTGCTAAATTCTATTAAAGAAATTGGCATACCTATTTAATTCTTGGGTTCTTATTATTTATGCCACTAGTTTGTGTATCACTACTTAGTTTTGCCATTAGAAGTTACAACTACTCAAAAATGCCATCGATCAGTGAGATGCCTACTCAAAAATGCAATTAGATATCTCAAAAATGGCATCGTTAAGTTATATGTTTGATAAAAAATGCCATTAGACATTGTGATTTCCACGTTAAAACCGTTGACCGTGTTACATGACAAAAATAAGCCGATTCTCACAATGATAAGTGTGGCCCCGCTTGTCAAGAGTAACCAAGCGAACAATTTTACAGGAAAATAAGAACGCTGTTGGGATCAAGTAGGTCCCACACTTTATTTTACTGTAGTGAGATAGAGGAGAGCTGGCATGTTGGTCCATCGGTATTTATGTCATTATAACATGGCAAAAGAGATTTGAGTCACAATAATGGTGTCCAGCACAACACACCCCTCAAATAAAACTAAGCACCCTGAAATTCTTTGAGAAAACTAAGCCCCCTGAATTTCTTTGACAACTAAAACTGCTGGCTATATGATGTTGGCCATATATATTGTACGTATATAATGTGAATAAATGAATGGTAGTAGTAGTACTATACCAACTAAAAGATGAACTGTAAGACATACTAGTATGTACGTACCGAGGAGTTAAAGTAACAAGAAAAACATAACATAGTTACTCATTGGGGCTCAAAGACAACACACCCCTCAAATGAAACTAAGCACACCAAAAATTAGACTAAGCAACTAATCTGGTAGACACTGCATTAGAACCACCATGAGCAACAACGCTGCCACCTTACACGGAGTCCGTGTCCACGTCCTCGACTTCGTCCTTGTCCCTCTTGCTCTTGGCTGATACTTCTTTGCTTGAACCGCACACTTGGCTCTTGCTCTTCATCCAACCCTTGTAGATATTGAAACAAAGGTAGCCATCCATTGCAGCGTAGTGGATGTGGTCTATATCTAGTACATTCCACTGCCATGCACGATGAAACGTGTGCGGAGGTTTCTTCAGTTTACCGTACGAAGGATGAACCATGGCTCCCGCTAGGGTCAGCATTGGAGGCTTATCACGGGAGGACACCATCCCATTATTCTGGAGGTCGAAGGGTTTGCCTACAATGAGGCCTATCCGTTCCAGGACTCTTATGTCGTTCATAAAGTCTCTGAATTTAATTTGACTCGGCCGCACTTGAGGAGCTTCTTAACTTCCTTGCACTCAACGTCGGCATGGCATATGTGGTAGACCAAGCATAAGTCATGCACGCAAACCTGGATCACGGCGGTTTTCTTCCTCTCTTCCTCCTTTAGATTCTTCTCTTTTCAAGGACTGTGGCGTACTCAACATCTAGCCCAGCGACCCACTCATCATTTGAGTTTTCGAACATGCGTCTGAAGTGATCAAGGCATCCTTTCACCGTCGCGGAAGAACGGGTGTAGATGACGTCGAACTCATCACCGGTGATGGTTCTAAACTTGTACTCACCGCCGACCATGAAGATTTGGGATGCCATGGATTTGGGAGGAGGGTTAGGATTAGTGGAACTGCCGTAATGTGAAAGGACGGGACGACTAGGAGCGGTTTACCGATTGTAAAAGTGCCGAGTGGGGGGGGGGGGGGTGGGGGGCGTGCGAACTGTAGGTAGTGGCTTGCCTGGTGGATAAATGGATTCATGCATAGTACTATGGGGCCCAATTAGATGTCATGTCTACTCGACGCCCAATTAAATGGCTTTCGATGTCATGTCAAGCGTCGGGAAAATTACAGGTGATACGAAGTTTCCGAGAGCCCTTGGATCTGAGATCGAATGGTTGCATGGCGTGATTCTAGACCTATGGGTGAATATTCTATCCTGGAGGGTTATTCTGCAATTTTTCAGCAACTTAGCATTCGATCGTTCGATCTCAGATCCAAGGGCTGCCAGCAGCCCGTATCATGGTCGCGCCTACCACGACCGTCACCTCGCTCGTGCGGTCGCGCCCTTGGAGATTTAACATGGTGCGTTAGGCTATCTGATGTTGGCATGTCATACATAGTCATCACTTAGTCACTCATGCTACAACAAGGTTAGCTATAGGGTTGGCTATAAGAGTATTTTTTTGTTTACTTCTCTCTATCACTTTCTTCGTAGTATTTATTGCATTTGCCTAGGAGTGACCTCTTCCAATGAAATGGTGCTTAGATGAGGTTCTATGGGCATTAAATGGCTTAGCAACTCAAGTCCCCAATGCACAAGTGCTTAGTTTTTTGTTGCTAAGTTTGCTTCATCTAGGTACACGCGCTTAGCACCATTTCTTCCTGGGGTCACCAAACTAGTCTCTCTCTTCTTAATTAACTTGCCACATTAGACTTTATGCCTCTGTGGCAGGCTTAGCACCAGAGGGATCAAGTACAATAGTGGGCTATAAGCCCGCTTTACATGGCATTTTTGCATATGTGGGGGAAAGAGGCAAGGAAAAAGTGGAGGAGTGGGCTCTCAAGCAAGAGCCAACCTCTACATGGTGGAGCATTGGGAGAGGCACCTGTATGGAGGTGGTCAAGAATCGGGAGGCTCACGCCAGTCGTAGCGCCATAGTTAAAATGATAATGGCAAGTAAAATCACTGGGCCCCACCTGTCCAGCAGTAACTCGCTGTCAAATCACACAACCCTACGTTTGCAGCAGCCTACTCCCTCATCTTCTCGCGTCTCTGTCGAACCGACTAGGCGGAACTGCCCCGCCTACCCCGCGAGAAAAGCCCCGCCCTCGACTTTTAAATAGTACAGTATACTAATTTTGTATCCATGGATTGCGCCATGGAGCAAAGCCTCAAGAAAACGGCGGTACACATTTACGGAGTACAGTATACAGCACGCCCGTCGCATTCGCGTCGCACCCCAGACGGTCGGTCGGTCTAGCACGCCGCTCTCCGAATGGAACGCGCGTCATATTGCGTTTGCACACACATGTGGGACCGCAATTGAGAACCGACCATAGGCACACTCGCCGGCGCCGCAAGTCGGGTGAGTTAATAGAAGAGAGAGACGAGAGATAGTACTAGAGAAGTGTTGTACAGATGTTTGTTCCTGGACGATCCCTGCATGACACAGAAGATCAGTTTGTCCATGCATGTGACCAGACTCCAGCAGACACGCCTGGATTGGCTATCGTCTACATCCTGTGCAGGCTGTGTTGTACAGGGCTGTAGTTCTGGTGAGAAATCTAAAAAAAGGTTTCTTGTCATCTCGCAAAATTAGGTGTCATGTGCTTCAGATCACTGCGAGGGTTAAACAACGACAACTGAGTTCCTCCAAGGCGCTACTCATGGGGGCCACATGCACGAAGACTACTCGGCTGCCATCTATGTCAAGCCGGCTATGTTAATTAGGGCATATATCGATGGACCCCTTTTCTACGAGTTTATCTTTAATTTGAGCTTTGATCCTTGTCTAGTTTGTCCGTTGGGATTCATGTTGTCTCCTTTGGGCAGTGAGGTTATGGTTTCTTGTCATGTTATAATCCGGTACTTCAGATCAAAATGAGGACAACTACGCCTCCGGGGCACGTGCATGAAGACAGTCATTGACGAGGTCAAGCCGGCTCTTGTAGACAAAAGAAAACTAGTAGTACTCCACTATATAGGCAGGAGCCTCCGCGCTTGCTTGCTAGTGTTGCTCTCTTCACACGTCTCGTCCTCTCCAGATCTAAACACGACAGTGGTGGCCACACTCTCTCTCTCGCTGCTCAACGCTAGTCACAGATCCAGCCGGATCCTCTCTGCTGGGGAAGGTGAGAAGGTGAAATGTTCACACGGTCGTCCTCGGCAACGGCTCTTACCCACTGCCGGCGCGTCCTGATCAGCGTGCCCTGCCGTTCTCTCCCAAGCACCGCTGGCTAGGGAGGGCCTCCGACCCCTTCTTCCTCGTTGTCGTAGTGTGGGCAGATCCGGCCTCCCGCCGCCCACCTAGCGACATCCCGGCGACCCTCAGGTATAACTTCCTTCGAAACCGGCCTTGCTCTACTTCCCGAGCTCCTGATGTCGCTGCATTTGTATCTTCTACTATTTTCCAGGCCCCCTCATAGATAGGATCGATCAGCTGTTCGAAAGCCACCTAAATTTTTACTATTAAGAGGTAAAACTAGTTCATGCACTCGGATCTAGTACTACTTGTTTCAAACAAGGAAGAAAGGGGTGGGGGTGGGGGTTGGGGGAAGATTTGTTACATGAATCTAGGACTTGGTCGAAAGAGGAAATAATGGGGGCGAAAAGTAGCAGAGACTGGCTATCCAACTGGTCTCTAGGTCTAATAGGGAAATAAAGGGAAACGCGGTACAAACTCAATATAAACCCAATCTATTGGTTGAAAAAGGAAATAAAGTGGGGACTAGGGGGACAAGTCAACAGAGTAAGTCCAGCACTAGATTTTCTAGCCTCACACAGTATAAGGTGGCTATACTGAACAAAAATGGGACTAACCCAGATATCATGTTTTGATGTTTGTTGCCTCGAGCCACTCTTATGTAGTGCCACTGGTAAAATGTAGCAGTCGCACTGCTAAAAGTAAGGACACGTTAAACCAATGTTGCTAGTATAATGAAGCAATGGCACCATTAAAGTAATGTCGTATTTAATGGTTGTCATAGTTAATCCTAATGCCCACACTAATATCTAGCAATGCTGCTGCTTTAGAAATTGCTACTATCCTTGTAGGATTGCCATGCAGATAAGGAACATGCTTCTTTTCATTTGATGTATGTTTCATCACTTGTTTGTCACCCTCCTTTCCACCTTTTTTGTGCAAACAAAGACATACATTTCATGCTTGATCTTAGTTGAACTGGACAAATGATATCCAAATTATAGTTGAACATTCCAGGAGCTTCACAACCAACCTTGATGTTGCTCAATTTTGTTGCAACTAATGAAGAAGAAGCTGTGGGTTTCGTTTCGATGGAAATGGAACCGGGGCTGGAGCCCTTTTCTTAAAAAAAATGAAGAAGCTGCTAGCTCATGGGACATTGCTTCATTTTAGGTGAACTACACCAAAAGGTCCCATGAATTGAATCATCCATGTTGGTGGCTGGTGTCATCCCTTCTACGATGGCGTTGACTGCAGACATGGTTCCCATCACGAGGTATGTTCCTTTTTTGTCTGACCGTTTGCCAAAGATCCTGCATGTTGAGTCTGCTCTTGTGCTACTGTTTTGGCACTGCCATGATAAAGCAGTAATGTTATTATTTTGCACCTTAATCTAGTGGCACTATTAATTTGAGGCAACGTTTTGGCACTGCTAGTGGCACTGATTTTTTTTTATATATCTAAAGTGGGGGTTTCCTCCGATTTCATTAAAGAAATCCAACCATAGTGAACCATTATCCGACAACATCTCAGTGTAAACGGGTAGTTATGCAAGTACTACTAGAATGGACTAAGTACTAGCAGGAGACAAGTTCGCCACATAAGCTAGGCAGGTAGGGGGACACACCACCAGCTCGACCAAGTTTGGATTACAACCCAAATGCTACCACAAAAACATTCGAGGGGAAGACAGGGACTGAAAGAGCCAGCTTCAGCATCCCAGTCTAAGCACCCTCGACCTCCATCCTTGCGACGCACGGTACACCTCGTTTGCCACACCGTCGACCCTAGTGCCACTGATAAAATGAAGTAATAATACAGTTAAAATAGAGCGAGTGTCCTCTCTATCTTTTCATTTCCAATGTAGATAATGAAAGTGCTTCTCTTTGTTAGTATATGTTTCATCAACTAGTCCCATTGTTAATGTTTAAGCATTTCGGCAAACTGGGGTGCTTAATTTTAGTTGATCTGCACAAAAATAGAGATTGGAATGTCTCAAGGCCCCTCCTTGTACTACCACTGTACAATGATGTTCATCACTTGCAGAAGGTGTATCGGGGAGACTTGGGTCGATTTCCATTATGAGGCATACCGTATGAGGCGTCGCAGGGCCCATTTCGCCCTCGCAGCATGGCATACTATGATACTATCGCAATATTTTCTTCTATTTATTAGTGTATGTTTCATCAACTAGTGCCACTATAATGTAATCACGCCTTTCCATTATTTGTGCAAACAGGGTTATTCAGCTCCATTTTGGTGGAACTGCACAAATGTACGGATGGAACCGGCATATATGCAGAGTGCGAGGTGCCAAGTAAAAATTACCGACACCAACCCTGCTCCATCTAAGCATTGGCATCCACCACCATCAGTGGGATGTGTGGCGCTCACTGTGGACGGATCTTTCTCGGCAGCAAATCCTCTAACCAAATACTATTAGCTTAGACTTCAAAAAAGATACTAGTAGCTTATATTGGCAGTTTTCTAGGGTGTACTCTTTTCTGAAAGAAGCACCAATCTATTTTTCTTTATTTGTACACAGTGTCACAACTTTGACCCAAAGGTCCAGAGCTATTTTAGGGTGATTGGCGTAGTACTCAGAGACTGATTGTAAGCATGATTTTTATTAGCTGTCACAATGATTGTAAGCATGAGCAGATGGAAGATTAGGTTGGTGCGAAGCTTACCTTAAACCCTACCGACGTCGTTGAAACGAGGCAAGCGTCGAGGGAACCGTGGAGAATGGCGGGGAAGCGACGTCGCGCCATCCGGCCTCCTCTTGTGGTGGGAGAACTAATACTCCTGTGGCTTCGGCTGGCTCTGCACCCTCACAAACGGCACACTGTACTCGATCGATTCGTTATCCTCTAGGTGCTTGACCTTCGACCTGTACGCCCACCACCTCCGCCTAACTTTTGACTCGGGCGAATCTGTCTGCTCCATCGCCCAGAGGAGATACTCGATGAACTTGAAGGACTGCGGCATGACTGCCGCCGAGGATTACATCGCCGCCCTCATCGCCGCCGTCTCGCTCTTTTGCATACATTGCCACATGGCCCTCACCGTCCTTGAAATCTCCCACTCATTGTCAAACCAAGTAAGGATCTCCTTCAACCTAGCTGACTTTTCCTGGTCACCGCCGGCGATCTGCCTGATTCGCTATTGCATCCTCTCCATAGATGTCCTTCTGAGTGGTCCGGTGCTAGCTTTGGAAGATGGGAGGAGAGACGGTGGTCCTGCAATAGAGAAGAGGGAGAGGCGAGACAGTGGTTTTGGAATGGAGATGATGGAGAGGAGAGGGGGTGGTTTTGAAATGGAGAAGAGGGAGAGGCGAGACGGTGGTTTTGGAATGGAGATGATGGAGAGGAGAGGTTTCCCTGCCTTTCGTTCGCCGATAGGTGGGCTTCGCGCTTGGTGGGACCCATGTGTCAGTGTCTCAATGGCAAGATTGGCTACGTCAGGGGATCCTCGTCTGAGGAGAGAGGAGGTGGTTTTGCAATGGAGAAGAGGGAGAGGCGATACTGTGGTTTTGGAATGGAGATGATGGAGAGGAGAGGAGGTGGTTTTGCAGTGAGAAGAGGGAGAGGAGTGTGCGGCAGCGATTTAGGATTGGACGAGAGGGCCAGCGCACTGTGATTGGATCAAAATCAAATCAATTTACCCTTCAATTAAGAAAGCGACCCCACATTAACTAGTCTCCCTTTTATTCTGGGTCATAATTGACCATGATTTTCACAAATAAAATATATGTTATACGTTGCAAAAATAATATAATTTGAAAGTACATTCAGATACGAACCAAATGATACAATTTTTGGTGACATGCATTCACATTTTTCTTGTCAAATACAGTATGTGGTCAAACTTTGACCAAAAATAAGCAAAACAAAAAATACTTCCAAGACCAGCGCCGCTCCTCTCCTCTTAAACCACCGTCGCTCCTCTCCTGTTCCAATCTAAATCCAGCGCCACTCCTCTCCTCTTCCAATTCAAAACCACCGCCCCTCCTCTCCTGTTCCAATCCAAAACCGGCGTCTTGCTATCCAATCCTGACCCAATGTACTCTCCTCTCCCGTTCTAATCCAAAACCAGCGTTGTTCGTCTCCTCTTCCATTCAAAAACCACGGCCGGTGAGTGAAGGTGTTGTGGATCAGTAGATCGATGGAGGAGTACGACCGATATGTGAGGATCGCAGACGGCGACCGTGTGAAGCTAGCTAGGATGTTGGGGATACCGTCTTGGTTTGACAACAAGGACCAACTAGCGGCGACGGCGACATCCATGGCCAAATATCTGCAACAAAGCGAAAAGGCGGCGATACTCCCGAATGGAGTCGCGTGGGAGTACATAGAGCTTCTCCTCTGGGCCATGGAGCAAACAGATTCACCAAATCCGATCGTGAGGGAGCGGTGGTGGGAGTATCGATCCCAAATGGAGCATCCACCAGAGATTGAAGGATCGAGCATCTACAGGGTGCCGTTTGTGAGGGTGTCGTGCTAGGGCGAGTCGGTGGAGTCTTCGTCGACCGAATCCAGCTGCAAGAGGAGAAAAGCAGTTGGCCCGACGACGCTTCCCCGCCATCCTCTCCCTCGCCGTTCACATCGTCTCACGGGGCGGCTGTCTACGCCGAGGAATAGGAGAGGACTGCCACCCCAGCCCAATAGTCGGGCAGGTTGTAAATTGTCAGGAGGAGCTTAGGGTTGTCAGTATTTGCAGGTTGTGAATTGTGTTGTGTATTTTGAGAGTACTTTCAGATATGAATGTCTTTTGAATTTCAGATTTGCAGTATTGAGCATATAAAGTATTTTATGAATTCTAGAGATCTATTTAAGCACTTAAAAAAATGTAGTTTCATAGGAGTATAAAAGTGCATTTATGTGATTCTCGAGAAGAAAAGCGCAAGTTTTAGTTTCAGATAAGAAATCGCAAGTTTAGTTTCGTATAAGAAATCGCAACTTTTCAGAGGTAGAGCATTTATATTAGCGTCGTCTCCAACGTATCTATAATTTTTGATTGCTCCATGCTACTTTATCTACTGTTTTGGACTATAATGGGCTTTATTTTCCACTTTTATATTACTTTTGGGACTAACCTATTAACCGGAGGCCCAAAATTAATTGTCGTTTTTTTGCCTTTTTCAAGATTTCGAAGAAACAGAATATCAAACGGAGTCCAAACGGAATGAAACCTTCGGAAACGTGATTTTCTCACCGAACGTGATCCAGGAGACTTGGACCCTACGCCAAGGAACATCGGAGGCGGTCACGAGGGTGGGGGGCGCGCCCCCCCTAGGGCGCGCCCCCTGCCTCGTGGGCCCCCTGATGCTCCACCGATGTACTCCTTCTTCCTATATATACCTATGTACCCCCAAACGATCAGAACAGGAGCCAAAAACCTAATTCCACCGCCGCAACTTCCTGTATCCACGAGATCCCATCTTGGGGCCTGTTAGGAGCTCACGGAGGGGGGGCATCCACCACGGAGGGCTTCTACATCAACGCCATAGCCTCTCCGATGAAGTGTGAGTAGTTTACTTCAGACATTCAGGTCCATAGCTAGTAGCTAGATGGATTATTCTCTCTTTTTGGATCTCAATACAATGTTCTCCCCCTCTCTCGTGGAGATCTATTCGATGTAATCTTCTTTTTGCGGTGTGTTTGTTGAGACCGATGAATTGTGGGTTTATGATCCAGCTTATCTATGAATAATATTTGAATATTCTCTGAATTCTTTTATGTATGATTGAGTTATCTTTGCAAGTCTCTTGAATTATCCGCTTTGGTTTGGACAACTAGATTGGTAGTTCTTGCAATGGGAGAAGTGCATGGCTTTGGGTTCAATCTTGCGGTGTCCTTACCCGATGTGATGAAAGGGTTGCAAGGCACGTATTGTATTGTTGCCATCGAGGATAACAAGATGGGGTATTTATCATATTGCATGAATTTATTCCTCTACATCATGTCATCTTGCTTAAGGCGTTACTCTGTTTTTAACTTAATACTCTAGATGCATCTTTGGATAGCGGTCGATGAGTGGAGTAATAGTAGTAGATGCAAAATCGTTTCGATCTACTTGTCTCGGACGTGATGCCTATATACATGATCATACCTAGATATACTCATATCTATGCTAAATTCTGTCAATTGCTCAACAGTAATTTGTTCACCCACCGTAGAATACGTATGCTCTTGAGAGAAGCCACTAGTGAAACCTATGGCCCCCGGGTCTATTCTCATCATATCAATCTCCATCACTTTTATACTTGCTTTGTTTTACTTTGCTTTTTTGCTTTTCACTTTGCATCTATATACCAAAAATACCAAAAATATTATCTCTATCAGATCTCACTCTCGTAAGTGACTGTGAAGGGATTGACAACCCCTAATCGCGTTGGTTGCGAGTAGCTATCGTTTTGTGCAGGTACGAGGGACTTGTGCGGGGCCTCATACTGGATTGATACCTTGGTTCTCAAAAACTGAGGGAAATACTTACGCTACTGTGCTGCATCATCCTCTCCTCTTCGGGGAAAACCAACGCAAGCTCAAGACGTAGCATTAACACGGCCTTTTCAAACTTGATTAACATCATGTTGGAAGTTTTATTCATGGTAGAAAATGGAATTACCAGCCAGTTAACATCATGCTTATCAACATTCATGCATAGCACATCTTCATATGATGCACAGTAAAAAAGATATGTTATTTTCAAAATGCCCACAAAATGTTGAGTGTGCGAAAAACAAAGAGAACAAGGGACGAAGTTTAGGCAAGTGTTGGACGTGGTGTGCGTAGATGAAAATGGGGACCCACATGTCAATAATGGCAGAGGGAAAATTTGGAGATATTTTCCCTGCATCAGGTGGAATCGAACCCGGGCGGAACAGCTGTCGGGTAGTGTCACTTGGCCACTGGGCTAGTTCAGTACTTCCGTTACAAATAAGGCACTGCCTTGGGTTGTCCGGTCACCTCCTGTGCCTTTGTGCTCTCCCTGCGGTGCCGCTGTCTGCCGTTGTGAACATGCTGAACAAATGAGAGGAATCTGGAGAGGACTGTATGTGGAGAGGCGGATAGTCGGGACCCACCAGGTCTATGGCCGTACGCAGGAAAGTGCCTCATCGAAAAAACCCTCCTCCTAATGCTATACTGACGTTGGGGCCCACGGGTTTGTCAACATAGTTACATTTTTTAGGTGCTTCTACGTAGGAGATAAAATCACAACGAAGTTGTGGAGCTGGCGGGTAGTATCATTTATTATCACTGGGGCAGCAAGTATCCGCTGGGTTTTGGGCTGCCCCGTCTATGCTTTGTTTTTTAACATGCGCAGCCCGCGTCATGCTGGTTTGTATTTTTTTTAGGGCCGTCATGTATCGACCGGCCTATGGACCTCCCATCCGAGGTTTTATTTTTCCTGAAACATCGGCAGCCCAATTTATGTATTTTTTTGAAGAAAACACAGAGGTCTGTTCTATTTTTCTATATAAGAATTGGAACGCCTGGTCCAACTTTTGTTTCCCTTCTAACTATATTATATATATTTAAATAGTTTTATATGTTATTATATATTATTGCTATTGTCATCATATATTTAACAGATACTTACATATGTAAGAAAACAATATCCCACATCTTATTAACTTATAAAAATAACTAGCATGATGCCCGTGCGTTGCACAGAACATCAAGATCTTGTGAGAGAAAAAGATGAACGAGGGAAGGCCTTATCTGCAAATGTGGAGAGGAGTGCGGGTAAGTTGTCATAGTTTCCATCCTATCCGTTAGATATAAATCGGATGGCCTATATTGCAGGATGGTAGGCACACCGTCATCACCAAGTCTGCTTTTTATAGGAGTAGAGATTTCTTAACAATAAAATACTGGATTTTTTTGGCAACGAAAATCCTGGTGATTGTGTACAAAAGCTTGGTAAGATTTAAGGACCAATGTAATAATAAATCACTTATTATTTAAATATATTTAAAACAAAATGCTCAGCCCATGTTTATTTTTTGATAACATTGTTGCGCCCAACCCAACATTATAATTAGAATCAGCCCAGCAAAATCGTGTATTTCAAGAAAGTGCAAATGGCTTGTAATTTTTTAGGAGAAAAATAAATGGGCTGCATGGACGCTCCATTATTTGTTCACCCAGCCCAGCAAATGGACTGTAATTCTAAAAAAAAGAGATCAAATTGACTGTAAATTCTGGAAAAAATGGGTTGAATGCGTGCCACATTTGGAGGCTGAAATGTGGGCCAATAGGTCAAAGCCAACGCAAGTCGTTGTCAACTTAGTCAATAACTGATTCTGACATCGTTAGCCGTTGGATTTACATCCAACGACCGACATCCATCATCAATCTCTCGTCTTCTTCCTCCAGCGCCGCCGGGACCACTTGCTCCCGCCTCCTGCTGCTAGCTGCTCTGCTTAGCACGCTTCGCTGTGAAGCGCTACCCCACCATTGGGCAGGCTATCCCTCCACACCTCCACACCTCCTGTTCTTCTCCACCAACTGTTGGACCACACCGCACCAAAACCAGTTAACCCTCGTACACCTCTCCGTCTGCGACTCTACTCCCGCCTCTTCCCATCTTTGACTCGTTGTTGTACGGGGCCTCGCCGTCGTTCACCACCTTGGAAGCGCTCGGCGCGGAGTAGTCAACGTGGTCAATGAACAACATCCATAGGAAGTAGACTGTGTGTGGAGAGGCTGACAGCTGGGTCCACGGCCGCACGCAAGGAAATGCTTCCTTATTACACGCAAAATAGTGATTCCTCCACCTGACAGCTGGGACCCACCGGAAGGGCCTCTGTATTTCATGAAAAACACGTTCCCCCCACTAACAGGTCGGACACACAAGCTATATCTTCGCACACAAGGAAGTGCATCCTTATTACTCACAAAAAATGAATACCCCCCAGCTTGCTGGGACCCACCATAGTGGGAGGCTAACTTGTGGGCCTACTAATTTGACGGGGACGGAGGGCTTTGTCAACTTAGTCAATATGAACGATTCTAGCTCCAGTGACCGTACGATGTCCATCCAACGGTGGTAGTGCCTCTTCAACCTCTGGTCTTGTTGCTCCAGCCGCCCAAACCAGCGCCGGTCATGCCGCGTGCTCCTCCTTCTCGTGGCCGGCTGTGATGCCGCGGAGGCCTCACCGCCCCCTACTACTCCCACCGCTGGTAGGCCCTGCAGCGACGGCATCCTCACACCGCAGCCAAACCAGTGAACCCTCGTACTCCTCTCTGCGTGGGCATCCGCTGCCACGTCTTCCCCGGCTCTGCGTCGTCCCCTTCCTAGGTCTCACCGTCGTCCACCGCCCTGGTGCTCTCGCCGTGGCGTGATCAACATGGTCAAGGAACGACTTCCATCGGAAGAGTATCAGACGTAGAGAGGCCGATACCGGGTCCATGGTCGCAAAGAAGGAAGTGCCTCCTTATGTCGTGGAAAATAATGATTCCTCCACCGACAACGGGGACCCACCGGACGGGCCATCAGATTTCATGAAAAAAGCGTTTACATACGACCGCTGGGACCCACCAGCTACATCTTCGCACGCAAGGAAGTGCGTCCATATTACGGGCAAAAAATGATTCGCCCCCCTGACATCTGGGACCCACCACCTACATCTTCGCACACAAGGAAGTGCCTAATAGTTGGGGCCCACCCGATCGAAGTGTACGTAGCATTGTCATTCTGGTCGCGAAAGTGTACGTACATACTGCACGATGTAGAGGCGTGCACGTGTGGTAGTAGAGGCACACACGTGTGGTAGTAGAGGCACGCACGTAGCATGTACACGTACGTACATCGGACAGGGTCCAAGAAAGTAAATACGACCACATACGTACATACGGGCGGGCTCGTGTACATGGCTGTGGCTGGGTCGGAACGGAGAAACTGCATCGTCGTCGTGTTCATGGGGAGGCAACGGAATGCGTCGTGTTCATCGGGAGGCAACGAAACACGTGCTGTTCATCGGCAGCCAACCGGCTTGGACGGAATAGCCGATGGAAACGAGGCCCGGCGTACCGTAGAACGGAGGAAACGGCCTTGTGTTCGACGGACAATGGTGGAAACGGGATCCTGTTCATCGGGAGGGTCTGGCGTACCGCAAAATGGAGGAAACGGACCTCCTATGGTCGAAACGGGGTCCTGTTGATCGGGAGGGGTGTGGCGTACCGCAAAACGAAGGAAACAGACTTGTGTTGGAGCGCTATGGTCGAAACGGGGTCCTGTTCATCGGGAGGTGTGGCGCATCAGAAAGCGGACTCCACGGATACTGCTCATCTTCACCGTCGACCTCCTCCTTCCTCCGTGGGCTACTGCTCATCCACCGTCCGACCTCCTCCAGCCTCCACCGCGATCGCTCATCCACGTGCTCCTGCTCATCCAGCCTCCACCGGCCATCGCTCGACCAACCCTCTCCACGGGGTCCTATTCAACCACCCCTCCACGGGCTACTGTTCATCCAGCCCTCCACCGGCTACCGTTCAACCAGCCCTCCACCGGCTATTGTTCAACCAGCCCTCCACAGGGTCCTCTTCATCCAGCCCTCCACGGGGTCATGTTCATCCACCGGCTCGATCGATCGGGGTACTGTTCATCCAGCAGCAACGACCTTTACTACCACGGGTTCCTGTTCATCCAACCCCCCCAACAGCGCTCACTGTTCATCCTGAGGCAGCATCGATCGGCTTCAGTTAGAAGCAGTAGTGAAGGAATCGCGATCGGGTTCAGTTAACAGCCATCGATCGACCGCTCGGATTCATTAACGCGAGTTCTGCGGTCTGCAATCGATCGGGTTGATTAGAGCCCAACGCCTCGCTTCGGGTTGAGTTAAGCGCATAGCGCCTACACACGCAGCGTACGTCACGAGAAAGCAGCGCATCGCTCGGCCCCCGGCCACCCATCGTAACCGGGAACTCCCCCGATATTTTCCTTGCCCTCGCTTCTACCACGGTTTTCTCCATTATGGACGGTCCAAAGAATGTCATGCAGCTGCATCTCCGGCCCGCCCAGGACGAAAAGCCCATTTTCAGTGATGATTTTTTGTCATAGAAGTAGGAGCCCACCACATCTATGATGATACCGGGTTTTGTCACAATTATCGTCATAGAAGTGTCATAAGTATGACATATTTTTTATTCGTTCGGCCCAAAATGTCACGGATGTGTCTTTTTTTTGTAGTGAATAAAAATATAGTTCCGAGTAAAATACCGATGGTTGTTAGAAGAAAGAGGGGATGCCACTCGGGGGCATCCCCAAGCTTAGTTGGTTGCTCATTTTTGGATAATAGCTTGGGATGCCGGGGCATCCCCAAGCTTAGGATCTTCTATCCTTCCTTCATCCATCGTAAGATAACCCAAAACTTGAAAACTTCAATCACACAAAACTCAACAAAACCTCCATGAGATCCGTTAGTGTAAGAAAGCAAGCCACTACTATAAGTACTGTATCAAACCAATTCATATTCTATTTTTGTATTATATCTACTGTATTCCAACTTTTCTATGGAAAAAACTCATCAAAGAAACCATAGAGCCATCAAAATAAGCACACAACACAAAGAAAACAGAATCTGTCAAAACAGAACAGTCTGTAGCAATCTGACTTTGTTGAAAACTTTTGGAACTCCAAAAATTCTGAAAAAATAGGACGACCCGATAAATTTGTATATTAATCTTCTGCAAAAAGAATCAGGGAAAAAGAAATTTCTGATAAAAAATGAGAATTATTTTCGTGAGCGCAAAGTTTTTGTCTTTTTCAGCAAGATCAAACAACTATCACCCAAGAAGATCCTATCGGTTCTAGTTGGCACAAACACTAACTAAAATACAAAAAACACAAGCATAACAGTAGCATAATTGTTCTAACACTCAAGAACATAAAGCAAAAATCAAAAATAATTTTTATTCATTGGGTTGCCTCCCAACGAGCGTTATAGTTTTACACCCTTAGCTAGGCATAAGCAAGGATCTAAGTTTTGTCATTATTGGTTCGAGATCCATAAGATGCCCTCATGATTGATACATAAGGTGGCTTAATTCTAGTTCTACAAAAGTGTTCCATACCCTTCTTCCAAGGAAATTGGAACTTAATAGTGCCTTCTTTCATATCAATCACGACACTGATAGTGTGTAAAAACGGTCTACCAAGAATAAATGGACAAGACGGATTGCAATCAATATCAAGAACAATAAAATCTATGGGCACATAATTCCTATTTGCAAGAATAAGAACATCATTAATTCTTCCCATAGGCTTTTTAATAGTAGAATCCACCAAGTGCAAATTCAAAGAACATTATTCAAGATTAGTAAGACCAAACACATCACATAAAGATTTTAGAATTGTAGAAACACTAGCACTCAAGTCACACAAAGCAAAACACTCATAATTTTTAATCTTGACTTTGATAGTAGGTTCCCATTCATCATGCAATTTTCTAGGAATTGAAACTTCTAATTCTAATTTTTCTTCAAGAGCTTTCATCATAGTATCAACAATATGTTTAGTAAAAGCCTTATTTTGTTCGTAAGCATGGGGTGAATTTATCATGGATTGCAACAAAGAAATACAATCAATCAAAGAGCAACTATCATTATTAAAGTTTTCATCTCCCGTGCCATTGCGGGAGTGATGGGCACATGCTTCTCCGTAATGATTCGTATGGAATTAGCCCGACCCAGCGATCAAATTCTTGGTGGGA